>CM040749.1:36177209-36777209 GCA_022829145.1 Albula goreensis
GGGGCCCTGTGGGAAGTATTACTGAGTAGAGGGGCCCTCTGGGGCATTGTTGGGGGCAGGGTCACTGAAGATGACGGGGTCCTGTAGGGGCCCTGTGGGGCAGTATCACTGAGAATAGAGGGGGTCCTGTGGGGCCTCTGGGGGCAGTATCACTGAGTATGAGGGTCCTGTGGGGGCCATGTGGGCAAGGTCACTGAGTATGAGAAGTCCTTTGGGTCCTGGCAGGGTCACTGAGTATGAGGGGTTATGCCCTGTGGGCCCTGTGGGGCAAGGTCACTGAGTATGAGGGGATCCTGAGGGCAGGGTCACTGAGTATGAAGGGGCCCTGTGGGAGCCCTGTGGGGAGCAGGGTGACTGAGTATGAGAGGGGGCCCTGTGGGGGCCCTGTGGGGGCAGTATCACTGAGGATGAGGGGGTCCTGTGGGGATCCTGTGATAGGGTCCTGAGTAGGAGGGTGCTGTGGGGCAGAGTCACTGAGTAGAGGGGAGCCCTGCGGGCCTGTAGGGCAGGGTCACTGAGGATGAAGGTGTCAGTGTGGGGCCCTGTGGGGGCAGTATGACTGAGGATGAGAGGGTCTTGTGGGGGATCCTGTGGGGGCAGTATCACTGAGTAGAGGCCCTCTGGGGGCCTTGTGGGGAAGGTCACTGAGGATGAGGGTCCTGTTGGGGCCCTGTGGGGGCAGTATCACTGAGGATGAGGGTCCTGTGGGGCCTGTGGGGGCAGTATCACTGAGTAAGAGGAGTCCTGTGGGGTCCCTTGTAGCAGGAGACTGAGTATGAGGGTCCTGGGGTCCTGGGGGCCCTGTGGGGGCAGTATCAGTGAGTAAGAGGGCCCTCTGGGGTCCTGTTGGGGCAGGTCACTGAGGATGATGGGGTCCTGGGGGCCTGTGGGGGCAGTATCACTGAGGATGAGGGGGTCCTGTGGGACCCTGTGGGGGCCCTGTGGGGAGCAGTATCACTGAGGATGAGGGGTCCTGTGGAGGATCCTGTGGGGGCAGTATCACTGAGGATGAGGGTCCTGTGGGGGTGGGGCCCTGAGTGGGGGCCCTGTGGGGGCAGTATCACTGAGGATGAGGGAGGTGAGGGATCCTGTGGGGGCAGGGTCACTGAGTATGAGAGGCCTGTGAGGAGCCTGGGGGCAGGGTGACTGAGTATGAGGGGTCCTGTGGGGCCCTGTGGGGGCCCTGTGGGTATCACTGAGGATGAGGGTCCTGTGGGGCCTGTGGGGGAGGGTCCTGTGGGGGCAGTATCACTGAGGATGAGGGGGCCTGTGAGGGCCCTGTGGGGCAGTATCACTGAGTATGAGGGTCTGTGGATCCTGTGGGGCAGGTCACTGAGTATGAGGGTCCTGTGGGGGCCCCGTGGGGACCGGGAGCACTGGTATGAGGGGCCCTGTAGGGAGCCCTGTGGGGGCAGCGTCACTGAGTATGAGATGAGTGGCCCTGGGGCCTCTGGGGGCAGGGTCACTGAGTATGAGATGGCCCTGTGGGGGCCCTGTGGGGCAGGAGTGACTGAGTATGAGGGGGTCCTGTGGGGGCCCTGTAGGGTATTACTGAGGATAAGAGGCCCTCTGGGGGGGCCTGTGGGGCAGGGTCACTGAAGGATGGGTCTGGGTCCTGTAGGGGCCCTGTGGGGCAGTATCACTGAGAATGAGGGTCCTTTGGGGCCATGTGGGAAAAGGGTCACTGAGTATAAAGGGTCAGGGGGGGTGCAGGGTCACTGAGTATGAGAGGCCCTGTGGGGCCATGTGGGGGCAAGGTCACTGAGGATGAGAGGGATCCTGTGGGGCAGAGGTCACTGAGTATGGCAGGGCCCTGTGGGAGCCCTGTGGGGGCAGGTGACTGAGTATGAGAGGGAGTCCTGTGGGGGCCCTGTGGGGGTATCACTGAGTATGAGGGCCCTGTGGGGATCCTGTGGGGCAGGGTCACTGAGTAGGAGGGTGCTGTGGGAGCAGTCACTGAGTAAGAGGGCCCCTGTGGGGGCAGGGGGCAGGGTTCACTGAGGATGAAGGTGTCAGTGGGGAGCCCTGTGGGGGCAGTATCACTGAGGATGAGGGGGTCCTGTAGGATCCTGTGGGGCAGTATCACTGAGTATGAGAGGCCCTCTGAGGGGCCCTGTGGGGGCAGGGTCACTGAGGATGAGGGGTCCTGTTGGGCCCTGTGGGGAATATCACTGAGGATGAGAGTCCTGTTGGGGGCCCTGTGGGTGCAGGGTCACTGAGTAGAGGGGCCTGTGGGGGTCCTGTGGGGGCAGGGAGACAGTATGAGGGGGTCCTGTAGGGGCCCTGTGGGGCAGTATCACTGAGTAAGAAGAGCCCTCTGGGGGCCCTTGTTGGGCAGGGTCACTGAGGATGATGGGGTCCTGTGGGGGCCCTGTGGGGCAGTATCACTGAGGATGAGAGGGTCCTGTGGGGGCCTGTGGGGAGCAGGGTCACTGAGGATGGGGGTCCTGTGGGGATCCTGTGGGGGCAGGGTCACTGAGTATGAGGGGTCCTGTGAGGGCCTGGGGGGCAGGGTCACTGAGTATGAGGGGCCCTGTGGGGCCCTGTGGGGAGGCAGGGTCACTGAGTATGAGGGTCCTGTGGGGCCCTGTGGGGGCAGTATCACTGAGTAGAGGGGCCCTGTGGGGGCCTTGTGGGGGCAGGGTCACTGAGGATGAGGGTCCTGTGGGGGCCTGAGTGGGGTCCTGGCAGTATCACTGAGGATGAGGGTCCTGTGGGGCCCTGTAGGTCTGCAGGGTCACTGAGTATGAGGGCCAGGTGGGGATCCTGTGGGGGCAGGGTCACTGAGTGGGAGGAGCCCTCTGGGGGCCTGTGGGGGCAGGGTCACTGAGGATGAGAGGGGGTCCTGTGGGGGCCCTGTGGGGGGCAGGATCACTGAGGATGAGGGGTCCTGTGGGGCCCTGTGGGGGCAGTATAACTGAGGATGAGGGTCCTGTGGGGATCCTGTGGGGCCCTCAGGGGGCTGCTGTGGAGCAAGGTCACTGAGGATGAGGGTCCTGTGGCGGCCCTGTGGGGGCAGTATCACTGAGGATGATGGGGTCCTGTGGGGATCCTGTGGGGCAAGGTCACTGAGTATGAGGGTCCCTGTGGGGGCCCAGTGGTATCACTGAGGATGAGGGTCCTGTGGGGGCCTGTAGGGCAGGGTCACTGAGGATGAGGGTCCTGTGGGGGCCCTGTGGGGGCAGGGTCACTGAGTATGAGAGGCCCTGTGGGGCCATGTGGGGCAGGGTCACTGAGTATGAGGGTCCTGTGGGGGCAGGGTCACTGGATGAGGGTCCTGTAGGGCCCTGTGGGGCAGTATCACTGAGGATGAGTCACTGAGTGTGGGATCCTGTGGGGGCAGGGTCACTGAGGATGAGGGGTCCTGGGGTGACCTGTGGGGGCAGTGTCACTGAGTAAGGGCCCTCTGGGGGCCATGTGGGGGCAGGGTCACTGAGGATGAAGGGGCCCTGTGGGGGCCTGTGGGGGGCAGGGTCACTGAGTATGAGGGGACCCTGTGGGGCCTTGTTGGGGCAGGGACACTGAGTATGAGGGGGCCTGTGGGGCAGGGTCCTGTGGGGGCCAGTGAGCAGTATCACTGAGGATGAGGGCGTCCTGTGGAGGCTCTGTGGGCAGTATCACTGAGAAGAGGGGCCCTCTGGGGGCCTTGTGGGGGCAGGGTCACTGAGGATGAGGGGTCCTGTGGGGCCCTGTGGGGCAGTATCACTGAGGATGAGGGTCCTGTGGGGATCAAGTGGGGGCAGGGTCACTGAGTCCTGTGGGGGCAGGGTGACTGAGTAGGGGGTCCTGGGGGCCCTGTGGGGGGGGTGACTGAGTATGGGGGTCCTGTAGGGCCCTGTGGGCTGGGGCAGTATCACTGAGGAAAGGGCCCTCCTGTGGGGCCCTGTGGGGCAGGGGAGTTTGAGTATCACTGAGGATGAGGGGGTCCTGTGGGGGCCTGTGGGGGTCACTGAGTATGAGGGCCCTGTGGGGGCCATGTGGGGGCAGGGTCACTGAGTGTGAGGGGGTCCTGTGGGGGCAGTATCACTGAGTAAAAGGGGGCCCTCTGGGGGCCCTGTGGGGGCAGGGTCACTGAGGATGAGGGTCCTGTGGGGGCCCTGTGGGGGCAGTATCACTGAGGATGAGGGTCCTGTGGGGGCCCTGTGGGTGCAGTATCACTGAGTATGAGGGGCCCTGTGGGGCCATGTGGGGGCAGGGTCACTTAGTATGAGAGGGTCCTGTGGGGCCCTGTGGGGAAGTATCACTGAGGATGAGGGTCCTGTGGGGGCCTTGTGGCGGCAGGGTCACTGAGTATGGGGCCCTGTGGGGGTCATGTGGGGGTAGGGTCACTGAGCATGAGGGGGTCCTGTGGGGCAGGGTCACTGAGTATGAGGGGGTCCTGTGGGGGCCCTGTGGGGCAGGGTCACTGAGGATGAGGGTCATGTGGGGATCCTGTGGGGCAGGGTCACTGAGTGGGAGGGGCCCTCTGGGGCCTGTGGGGCAGGGTCACTGAGTAAGAGGGTCCTCTGGGGGCCTTGTGGGGGCAGGGTCACTGAGGATGAGGGTCCTTTGGGGGCCCTGTGGGGGCAGTATAACTGAGGATGAGGGTCCTGTGGGGATCTGTGGGGCCCTCAGGGGGCCTTGTGGGGGGCAGGGTCACTGAGGATGAGGGTCCTGTGGGGGCCCTGTGGGGCAGTATCACTGAGGATGATGGGGTCCTGGGGGCCTCTGGGGAAAGGTCACTGAGTATGAGGGCCCTGTGGGGGCAGGGTCACACTGAGGAGGATGAGGGTCCTGTGGGGGCCCTGTGGGGGCAGGGTCACTGAGGATGAGGGGGTCCTGTGGCGGCCCTGTGGGGGCAGTATCACTGAGGATGAGGCAGTCCTGTGGGGATCCTGTGGAGGCAGGGTCACTGAGTATGAGGGCTGCTGTGGAGGCAAGGTCACTGAGGATAAGGGTCCTGTGGGCGGCCCTGTGGGGCAGTATCACTGAGGATGAGTCGGTCCTATGGGGATCCTGTGGGGGCAGGGTGACTAAGTATGAGGGGGTCCTGGGGTGACCTGTGGGGGCAGTGTCACTGAGTAAGGGGGCCCTCTGGGGGCCTTGTGGGGGCAGGGTCACTGAGGATGAAGGGGTCCTGTGGGGGTCCTGTGGGGGCAGGGTCACTGAGTATGAGGGTCCTGTGGGGGCCTTGTTGGGGCAGGGTCACTGAGGATGAGGGCCCGTGAGGGCCTGTGGGGCAGTATCACTGAGGATGAGGGTCCTGTGGGGATCCTCTGGGGGCAGTATCATTGAGAAAGAGGGGGCCCTCTGGGGGGCCTTGTGGGGGCAGGGTCAATGAGGATGAGGGGTCCTGTGGGGGCCCCTGTGGGGCAGTATCACTGAGGATAAGGGGTCCTGTGGGGGCCCTGTGGGGCAGGGTCACTGAGTATGAGGGGGTCCTGTGGGGGTCCTGTGGGGGCAGGGTGACTGAGTATGAGGGGGCCCTCTGGGGCCCTGTGGGGGCAGGGTCACTGAGGATGAGGGGGTCCTGTGGGGGCCCTGTGGGGGCAGTATCACTGAGGATGAGGGTCCTGTGGGAGCCCTGTGGGGCAGGGTCACTGAGTATGAGGGGGCCCTGTGGGGGCCATGTGGGGGCAGGGTCACTTAGTATGAGGGGGTCTTGTTGGGGCGGGGTCACTGAGTATGAGGGGGCCCTGTGGGAGCCCTCTGGGGGCAGGGTGATTGAGTATGAGAGGGTCCTGTGGGGGCCCTGTGGGGGCAGTATCACTGAGTAAGAGGGGCCCTCTGGGGGCCTTGTGGGGGCAGGGTCACTGAAGATGAGGGGTCCTGTGGGGGCCCTGTGGGGGCAGTATCACTGAGGATGAGGGGGTCTTGTGGGGATCCTGTGGGGGCAGTATCACTGAGTAAGAGGGGGCCCTCTGGGGGCCTTGTGGGGGCAGGGTCGCTGAGGATGAGGGTCCTGTGGGGCCCTGTGGGGCAGGGTCACTGAGTATGAGGGCCCTGTGGGGCCATGTGGGGCAGGGTAACAGAGGATGAGGGGGTCCTGTGGGGGCAGGGTCACTGAGTATGAGGTGGCCCTGTGGGAGCCCTCTGGGGGCAGGG
The DNA here is from genome assembly GCA_022829145.1 of Albula goreensis. Classification (NCBI taxonomy): domain Eukaryota; kingdom Metazoa; phylum Chordata; class Actinopteri; order Albuliformes; family Albulidae; genus Albula; species Albula goreensis. Next base: position 36,183,294 of record CM040749.1, read on the forward strand.
TGACTGAGTATGAGGAGCCAGTTGGAGCCCTGTAGGGGCAGGGTGACTGAGTATGAGGGTCCTGTGGGGGCCCTGTGGGGCAGTATCACTGAGAAGAGGGCCCTCTGGGGGCCTTGTGGGGCAGGGTCACTGCGGATGAGGGTCCTGTGGGGGCCTGTGGGGCAGTATCACTGAGGATGAGGGGTCCTGTGGGGGCCCTGTGGGTGCAGGGTCACTGAGTATGAGGGGCCCTGTGGGGGCCATGTGGGGCAGGGTCACTGAGTAGGAGGAGGTCCTGTGGGGCAGGGTCACTGAGGATGAGGGTCCTGTGGGGGCCCTGTGGGGAAGGATCACTGAGGATGAGGGGTCCTGTGGCGGCCCTGTGGGGGCAGTATCACTGAAGATGAGGAGGTCCTGTGCCCTGTGGAGGCAGGGTCACTGAGTATGAGGGCTGCTGTGGAGGGCACTGGGTCACTGAGTATGAGGGGTCCTGTGGGATCCCTGTGGGGGCAGGGTGACTGAGTATGGGGGTCCTTTGGGGGGCCTGTGGGGGCAGGGTAGTCACTGAGGATGAGAGGGTCATGTGGGGATCCTGTGGGGGCAGGGTCACTGAGTGGGAGGGGGCCCTCTGGGGGGTCCTGTGGGGGCAGGGTCACTGAGGATGAGGGGGTCCTGTGGGGGCCCTGTGAGGGGCCCTCTGGGGGCCTCACTGAGGAGAGGTCCTGTGGGGGCCTGTGGGGGCAGGGTCACTGAGTATGGGGCCCTCTGGGGGCCTTGTGGGGGCAGGGTCACTGAGTATGAGGGTCCTGTGGGGGCCCTGTGGGGGCAGTATCACTGAGGATGATGGGGGGTCCTGTGGGGCCTCTGGGGCAGTGACTGAGTATGCCCTCTGGGGTCCTGTGGGGACAGGGTCCTGTGGGGATGAGGGGGTCCCTGTGGGGGCCTGTGGGGCAGGGTCACTGAGATGAGGGACCTGTGGGCCCTGTGGGGGCAGGGTCACTGAGTATGAGGGTCCTGTGGGGTCCTGTGGGGGCAGGTGACTGAGTATGAGGGTCCTGTGGGGGCCTGTGGGGCAGGGTGACTGAGTATGAGGGGCCTGTGGGGTCCTGTGGGGGCAGTATCACTGAGTATGAGGGCCCTCTGGGGGCCTTGGGGGAGGTCACTGAGGATGAGGGCCTGTGGGGACCCTGTGGGGGCAGTATCACTGAGGATGAGGGGGTCCTGTGGGATCCTGTGGGGGCAGGGTCACTGAGTGGGAGGAGCCCTCTGGGGCCCTGTGGGGGCAGTATCACTGAGTATGAGGGCCCTCTGGGGGCCTGTGGGGGCAGGGTCACTGAGGATAAGGGTCCTTTGGGGGCCCTGTGGGGGCAGTATCACTGAGGATGAGGGGTCCTGTGGGGATCCTCTGGGGGCCCTCTGGGGGCCTTGTGGGGGCAGTATCACTGAGGATGAGGGGGTCCTGTGGGGGCCCTGTGGGGGCAGTATCACTGAGGATGAGGGTCCTGTGGGGCCCTGTGGGGGCAGGGTCACTGAGTATGAGGGGCCCTGTGGGGGCCCTGTGGGGCAGTATCACTGAGTATGAGGGGGTCCTGTGTAGGATCCTGTGGGGGCAGGGTCACTGAGTATGAGGGTCCTGTGGGGGGCCCTGTGGGGGCAGGGTCACTGAGTAAGAGGGCCCTCTGGGGGCCTTGTGGGGGGCAGGGTCACTGAGTATGAGGGGGCCTGTGGGGCAGTATCACTGAGTATGAGGGGGCCCTGTGGGAGCCCTGTGGGGCAGTTCACTGAGAATGGGGTCCTGTGGGGCCCCTGTGGGGGCAGTATCACTGAGTAAGAGGGGGCCCTCTGGGGCCTTGTGGGGGCAGTCACTGAGGATGAGGGGGGCAGTATCACTGAGTAGAGGGCCCTCTGGGGCCTTGTGGGCAGGTCACTGAGGATGAGGGGGACTGTGGGGGCCCTGTGGGCAGTATCACTGAGGATGAGGGGTCCTGTGGGGATCCTGTGGGGGCAGGGTCACTGAGTATGAGGGGGTCCTGTGGGGGTCCTGTGGGGCAGGGTGACTGAGTATGAGGGTGTCCTGTGGGGTCCTGTGGGGCAGGGTGACTGAGTATGAGGGTCCTGGGGGGCCCTGTGGGGCAGTATCACTGAGTAAGAGGGCCCTCTGGGGGCCTTGTGGGGAAGGGTCACTGAGGATGAGGGTCCTGTGGGGACCCTGTGGGGCAGTATCACTGAGAATGAGGGGGTCCTGTGGGGATCCTGTGGGGGCAGGGTCACTGAGTGGGAGGGGGCCCTCTGGGGGCCTTGTGGGGGCAGGGTCACTTTGTAAGAGGGCCCTCTGGGGGTCCTCACCAGGGCAGGGTCACTGAGGATAAGGTCCTTTGGGGGCCCTGTGGGGCAGGGTCACTGAGGATGAGGGTCCTGTGGGGATCCTGTGGGGCCCTCTGGGGGCCTTGTGGGGGCAGGGTCACTGAGGATGAGGGGGTCCTGTGGGGGCCCTGTGGGGCAATATCACTGAGGATGATGGGGTCCTGTGGGGGCCCTGTGGGGGCAGGGTCACTGAGTATGAGGGGGGCCCTGTGGGGCCATGTGGGGGCAGTATCACTGAGGATGAGGCGGTCCTGTAGGGATCCTTTGGGGGCAGGGTGACTGAGTATGAGGGGGTCCTGTGGGGGCCCTGTGGGGGCAGTGTCACTGAGTATGAGGGGGTCCTGTGGGGGCCTTGTGGGGGCAGGGTCACTGAGTATGAGGGGTCCTGTGGGGCAGTATCACTGTATGGGGGCCCTGTGGGGGCCCTGTGGGGCAGTTTCACTGAGAATGAGGGTCCTGTGGGGATCCTGTGGGGGCAGTATCACTGAGTAAGAGGGGGCCCTCTGGGGGCCTTGTGGGGCAGGGTCACTGAGTATTAGGGGGTCCTGTGGGGGCAGTATCACTGAGTAAGAGGGGGCCCTCTGGGGGCCTTGTGGGGTCAAGGTCACTGAGGATGAGGGGGTCCTGTGGTGGCCCTCTGGGGGCAGTATCACTGAGGATTAGGCGGTCCTGTGGGGATCCTGTGGGGCAGGGTGACTGAGTATGAGGGGGTCCTGTGGGGGCCTGTGGGGGCAGGGTCACTGAGTATGAGGGGGTCCTGTGGGGGCCTTGTTGGGGCAGGGTCACTGAGGATGAAGGGGTCCTGTGGGGGTCCTGTGGGGGCAGTATCACTGAGGATGAGGGGGTCCTGTGGGGATCCTGTGGGGGCAGTATCACTGAGTAAGAGGGCCCTCTGGGGGCCTTGTGGGGCAGGGTCACTGAGGATGAGGGGGTCCTGTGGGGGCCCTGTGGGGGCAGTATCACTGAGTAAGAGGGGCCCTCTGGGGGGCCTTGTGGGGCAGGGTCACTGAGTATTAGAGGGTCCTGTGGGGCAGTATCACTGAGTAAGAGGGGCCCTCTGGGGGCCTTGTGGGGTCAGGGTCACTGAGGATGAGGGGGTCCTGTGGTGGCCCTCTGGGGCAGTATCACTGAGGATGAGGGGGTCCTGTGGGGATCCTGTGGGGCAGGGTCACTGAGTATGAGGGGGTCCTGTGGGGGCCTGTGGGGGGCAGGGTCACTGAGTATGAGGGGGGGTCCTGTGGGGGCCTTGTGGGGAGCAGGGTCACTGAGGATGAGGGGGTCCTGTGGGGGCCCTGTGGGGGCAGTATCACTGGATGAGGGGTCCTGTGGGGGCCTGTGGGGCAGTATCACTGAGTATGAGGGGGCCCTCTGGGGGCCTTGTGGGGGCAAGTCACTGAGGATGAGGGGGTGGGGGCCTGTGGAGGCAGGGTCACTGAGTATGATGGGGTGCCCTGGGGCAGGGTCACTGAGGAGGGGTGCAGGGTCACTGAGTATGAGGGGGTCCTGTGGGGCAGTATCACTGAGTATGAGGGCCCTCTGGGGGCCTGTGGGGGCAAGGTCACTGAGGATGAGGGGGTCCTGTGGTGGCCCTGTGGGGGCAGTATCACTGAGGATTAGGCGGTCCTGTGGGGATCCTGTGGGGGCAGGGTGACTGAGTATGAGGGGGTCCTGTGGGGGATCTGTGGGGGCAGGGTCACTGAGTATGAGGGGGTCCTGTGGGGGCCTTGTTGGGGCAGGGTCACTGAGGATGAAGGCGTCCTGTGGGTGTCGTGTGGGGGCAGGGTCACTGAGGATGAGGGGGGGATCCTGTGGGGATCCTGTGGGGCAGGGTCACTGAGGATGAGGGCCCTCTGGGGGTCCTGTGGAGGCAGGGTCACTGAGGATGAGGGGTGCTGTGGAGGCAGGGTCACTGAGTATGAGGGGGTGCTGTGGAGGCAGGGTCACTGAGTATGAGGGGTCCTGTGGAGGCAGGGTCACTGAGTATATGTGGAGGCAGGGTCACTGAGGGTATGAGGGGCCTGTGGGTGCCCTGTGGGGGCACGGTCACTGAGTATGAGGGGGTCCTGTGGGGGCCCTGTGGAGGAAGGGTCACTGAGTATGAGGGGGCCCTGTGGGAGCCCTGTGGGGGCAGGATCGCTGAGTATGAGGGGATCCGGTGGGGGCCCTGTGGGGGCCCTGTGGGGGCAAGGTCACTGAGTATGAGGGGGTGCTGTGGGGGCAGGGTCACTGAGTATGATGGGGTGCTGTGGGGGCAGGGTCACTGAGGATGAGGGGGTCCTTTGGGGGTCCTGTGGGGCAAGGTCACTGAGTATGAGGGGGTGCTGTGGAGGCAGTGTCACTGAGTATGAGGGTGTGCTGTGGATGCACGGTCACTGAGTATGAGGGGGTGCTGTGGAGGGAGGGTCACTGAGTCTGAGGAGGTCCTGTGGAGGCAGGGTCACTGAGGATGAGGGGATCCTGTGGAGGCCCTGTGTGGGCAGGGTCACTGAGAATGTGGGAGTCCTGTGGTGGCCCTGTTGGGGGCAGGGTCACTGAGTATGAGGGGGTCCTGTGGGGGCCCTGTGGGAGCCCTGTGAGGGCAGGGTCACTGAGGATGAGGGGGTCCTGTGGGGGCCCTGTGGGGGCAGGGTCACCTAGTATGAGGGGGTCCTGTGGGGGCCCTGTGGAGGCAGGGTCACTGAGTATGAGGAGGTCCTGGGGAGGCAGGGTCACTGAGGAAGAGGGGATCCTGTGGAGGCCCTGTGGAGGCAGGGTCACTGAGGATGAGGGGATCCTGTGGAAGTCCTCTGGAGGCAGGGTCAGTGAGTATGAGGGGGTGCTGTGGAGGCATCGTCACTGAGTATGAGGGGGTCCTGTGGAGGCAGGGTCACTGAGCATGAGGGGGTCCTGTGGGGGCCCTGTGGGAGCAGGGTCACTGAGTATGAGGGGTTCCTGTGGGGGCCCTGTGGAGGAGGGTCACTGAGTATGAGGAGGTCCTGGGGAGGCAGGGTTACTGAGGATGAGGGGATCCTGTGGAGGAGAATTATGAATAAGGGGGTTGAACACTGGGGTAGAAAAGAGGGTTGAAGGCTTAAACACTTGGGCAGAAGAGTCGGTTGGGGGGTTAAACACAAGGGTCGAATAGTGGGTAGGAGAATAAAAAACTGGGGTAGAAAAGTTAGTGAGGGGTTCAACACTGGGGTAGAAAAGTGAATCAGAGGGTTAAACACTGGGTTATAATTGTGGGAATCGGAGTTCAACACTCAGGAAAAATAATGGGTAGGAGGGTAAAGCACAGGGGTAGAAAACTTGGAAACGGGGATTAAACACTGGGGCAGAACATTTAGTTAGGAGGTTTAACACTTAGTTAGAATAGAGAATAAGGGGTTAAACACTGGGGTAGAATAGTGGGTAGGTGGGTAAATTTCTGGGGTACAATAGTTGGTTGGGGTGTTAAACACTCCTGTCGAATAGTGGGTAGGATTGTAATACATCTGGGTAGAATACTGGGAAAGGGGGTTAAACACTGGGGTTGAATAGTGAATTAAACACTGGGTAGAATCATGTAAAATGGTAAAAACAAAACAAGGATAGTGAATAAGGGAAACTGGGGTAGAAAAGTGAGAAAGGGTTAAACAATAGTTAAAGGCACTGGGGTGTTAAAAGGGTTAAACACACTGGGAAAGGGGGTTAAACACTGGGGTTGAATAGTGAGTAAGGGGATTAAACACTGGGGTAGAATCATGGTAAAGTGGGTTAAAAACAAGGCAAGGATAGTGAATAAGGGGGGAAACACTGGGGTAGAAAAGTGAGAAAGGTGGTTAAACACTGGGGAAGAATAGTGAATAAGGGGGTTAAACACTGGGGTAGAATTGTGAATAAGGGGGTTAAACACTGGGGTAGAATCGTGGGTTGGGGGGTTCAACAATGGGGAAGAAAAGTCGGAGGAAGGGTTAAACACTGGGGCAGAATCATGGGTAGGAGGGTAAAACACTGGGGTAGAATCGTGGGTTGGGGGTTAAACACGAGGGTAGAATCGTGGGTAAGGGGGTTAAACACTGGGGTAGAATAATGGGAAAGGGGGTTCAACACTGGGGTAGAATCGTGGGTTGGGGGGTTAAACACAAGGGTGGATAAGCGGGTAAGGGGCGTTAAACACTGGGGCAGAATGTTAAGTAAGGGGGTTGGACACAGGGGTAGAATAGTGGGAAAGGGGGTTTCAAGAATGGGGTAGAAAATGGGGTAGGAGGGGTAAACACTGGGGGAGATTCGTGGGTAGGGGGGTTAAACTCTGGTGCAGAATATGAAGTAAGGGTTTAAACACTAGGGCAGAATTGTGAGTAAGGGGGTGAAACACTGCGGTAGAATCATGGGAAAGGGGGTTCAACAATGGGGTAGAAAAGTGGGAAGGAGGATTAAACACTGGGGTAAAATAGAGGGAAGGGGGGTTAAACACTGACATAGAATCGCGTGTAAGTGGGTTAAATACCGGGGTAGAATTGTTGGTAAGGGGGTTAAACACTGGGCAAGAATCGTGAGAAGGGGGGTAGACACTGGGGTAGAATAGTGAGATGGGGGGCAAAACACTGCGGTCGAATAGTGGGGAAGGGAGCTAAACAGTGGGGTAGAATTGTGGAATGGGGTTTAAACATTGTGGTAGAAGACTGGGTAAGGGGGTTAAACACTGGGGAAGAATATTAAGCAAGTGGGTAAAACACTGGGGTGGAATGGCAGGAATGGGGGTAAAACACTGGGGTAAAATAGTGGGTAGGAGGGTAAAACACGGGAAGAAAAGAGAGTGAAAAAGGTTAAACACTGGTGTAGAAGAGCAGGAACAGGGGTTAAACACGGGGGTAGAATTGTGAGAAAGTGTGTTCAATTCTGGGGTAGAATTGTGGGTTTGGGGAATAAACACTGGGGTAGAATTGCAGGAACGGGGGTTAAAAACTGCGGGAGAAAAGTGGGAAGGAGGCAAAAACATGGAGCTAGAATCGTGGGTTGGGGAGTTAAAAACTGTGGTAGAATCTTGAGTTAAAAACCAAGGCAGAAAAGAAGAAAAGGAGGTCAAACACTGGGGTAGAATTGCAAGTAAGGGGGTTAAACACTGGGGAAGAAAAGGGGGAAAGGGAGTAAAACACTGGGGTAGAATAGTGAATAAGAGGGTTGAACACTGGGGTAGAATCGCGGGATAATGGGGGATAAATACTGGGGTAAACAGTGGGTCAGGGGGGTAGAACAGTGGGTCAGGGGGGTAAAACACTGGGTCAGAATATTGAGTAAGGGGGTTTAACACTGGGGAAGAAAAGTGAATAAGGGGGTTAAACACTGAGGTAGAAAAGCAGGAACAGGGGTAAAACACTGGAGTAGAATACTGTGTAGGAGGGTAAATTACTGGGGTAGAACAGTGAGTGAGGGCGTTAAACAGTGGGGTAGATAGAGGGAACGGGGGTGAAACACTAGAATAGAATTGTGGTAAAGAGGGTAAAACACTGGGCTAGAATTGCGGGAAAGGGGGTTAAACACAGGGGTAGAATAGTGGGAAAGGGTGTTAAACACTGGGGTAGAATCCTGGGTTGGGGTGTTAAACAAGAGGGTAGAATGACAGGTAAGGGAGTTAAACACTGAGTAAGAATCGTGGGTTAAGGGGATAATCACAAGGGTATAAATGTGCCTAAGGGTGTTGAAGACTAGGGTAGAATAGTGGGTAGGAGGCTTAAACACTTGGGTAGAAGAGTGGGTTGGGGGGTTAAACACAAGGGTCGAAAAGTGAGCAGGAGAGTAGAATTCTGGGGTAGAATAGTGAGTGAAGGGGTTAAACACTGGGGAAGAATAGAGGGAACAGGGGTGAAACAATGGGGTAAAACAGTGGGTAGGAAGGTCAAACACTGGGGTTGAATAGACAGTGAGAAAGGTAAAACACTGGTGTAGAATTGCAGGAACGGGGGCGAAACACTGGGATAGAACAGTGGGTAGGAGAGTAAAACACGGGGGTAGAATCATGAGTAAGTGGTTAAATCACTGGGGCAGAAGAGTGAGTAAGGGGGTAAACACTGGGGAAAAATCATGGGAAAGGGGGGTGAAAAACTGGGGTCAAAAAGTGAGTAAAGGGATTAAATACTGGAGTAGAATCGTGGGAAGGGGGTTAAACACTGGGCAAGGAAAGTGAGTAAGAGGGGTAAACACTGCCATAGAAAAGTGGGAAAGGGGGTTAAACAGTGGGGTAGAATCTTGGGTAGGAGGGTAAAACACTGGAGAAGAATTCTGATTGAGGGGGTTAAACACTGGGCAAGAAAAGTGAGTAAGGGGGGTAAACACTGGGGTAGAATAGTTGGAAATGGGGTTCAACACTGGGGAAGAATCTTGGGTAGGAGGGTAAAACACAGGGATAGAAGAGTGAGGAAGTGGGTTAAATACCTAGGAAGAATAGTGGCAAGGGGGTAAAACACTGGGGTAAAACAGGTAGTAAGGGGGTTAAACATGAGGGTAGAATAGTGGGTAAGCGGGTTAAACACTGGGTAGAATAGTGGGTAGGAGGGTGATACACTGGGGTAGAATGGTGGGTTGGGGGGTTAAATACGAGGGCAGAATAGTGGGTAAGGGGGGTTAAACATTTGGGCAGAATGTTTGGTAAGGGGGTTAAACACTGGGGTAAAATAGTGAATAAGGGAGTTTAACAATGGGGTAGAATAGAGAGAACGGGGATACAAACACTGGGATAGAATAGTGGGTAGGAGGGTAAAACACTGGGGGAGAATAATTCTTGAGGGGGTTAAACACTGGGGTAGAATAGTGGGTTGTGTATTGAAACTAAGGCGCATAAGAGTGGAAAAGGGGGTTAAACATAGGGGTAGAATGGTGGGTTGGGGGGTTAAACAGTGGGGTAGAATAGGGAGTAAGGGGGTTAAACAACGGGATCGAAAAGTGGGAAAGGGAGTTCAACACTGGGGAAGAATAGTGGGTAGGAGGGTAAAAAACTAGACAAAAATAGTGGGTTAGGGAGTTAAACACAGGCATAGAAGAGTGGGAAAGGGGGTTAAACAGAGGGGTAGAATACTGATTAAGGGGGTTAAGCATGAAGGTAGAATAAGGAGTAAAGGGGTTAAACACTGGGGTAGAATAGTGGGTAGGAGTGTGATACACTGGGGTAGAATAGTGGGTTCGGGGGTTAAACACTGGGGTAGAATGCTGAGTAAGGGGGTTAAACACTAGGGCAGAATAGTGGGTAGGAGGGTTAAACAGTGGGGTAAAATAGTGGGTAGGGGGGGTTAAACACTGACGTAGAATCGTGTGTAAGTGGGTGAAATACCGGGGTAGAATTGTTGGTAAGGGGGTTAAACACTGGGCAAGAAAAGTGAGTAAGTGGGAGAAACACTGGGGTAGAAAAGTGGGAAAGTGGGTTAAACACAGGGGTAGAATAGCGGGTTGGGGGGTTAAACATGAGGGTAGAATCGTGGGAAAGGGGGTTAAAAACAGGGGTAGAATTGTGGGCAGAAGGGTGATACACTGAGGTAGAATAGTGGGTTGGGGGGTTAAACAATGGGGTAGAACAGTGGGAAAGGGGTAAAATACTGGGGAGGAAGAGTGAGTTAGGGCTTGAAACACTGGGGTTGAATTGTGGGATGGGGGGTTCATCACTGGGGTAGAATAGTGAGTAAGGGAGCTAAACACTGGTGTAGAATTGTGGCAAAGGGGGTTAAACAGTTGGGTAAAATGTTGGGAAAGGGGGTAAACACCGGGGTAGAAAAGTGGGATGGGGGGATAAACACTGGGGTAGAATCGTGAGAAAAGGGGTAAAACACTGGGGGTTGAAATGTGGGTTTGGGGATTAAACACTGGGGTAGAATGCTGAGCAAGAGTATTAAACACTGGGGAAGAATTGTGGGAGAGGGGGTTAAACACTGGGGCAGAATGTTAAGGAAGGGGGTGAAACACGAGGGTAGAAGAGCGGGAACGGGCGTTAAACACCTCGGTAGAATACTGGCAAAGGGGGTAAAACACTGGGGTAGAATAGTGAGTAAAGGGGATAAAAACACTGGGGTAAAATTATGAATAAGGGGGATAAACACTGAGGTAGAAAAGCAGGAAAGGGGGTTAAATACTGGGGTAGGATCGTGGGAAAGGGGATGAAACACTAGGGAAGAACAGTGAGTAAGGGGGAAAACACTGGGGTAGAATTGTGTGAGAGGGGGTTAAACTCTGGAGTAAAACATTGGGAAAGAGGGTTACACAGGGGTACTCTCGTGAGTATGGCGGTTAAACACTGGGGTAGAATATTGGGGAGGAGGGGTTAAACACTGGGGTAGAATGGGGGTTCGGAGGCTAATCACTGGGGTAGAATCGTGGGATGGGGGTTAAAACCTGGGGTAGAAAAGTGGGTTGGGGTATGAAACAGGAGGGCAGAAAAGTGGGAAAGGGGGGTTAAATCACTGGGGCAGAATATTAAGAAAGGGGATTACACACTGTGGTAGAAGAGCAAGACCAGGGGTTAAACACTGGGGTAGAATTGTGGGTTGGAGGGTAAATAGAATAGGGAATAAGGTGGTTCAACACTGTGGTAGATGAGAGGGAACATGGATTAAACACTGGGGTAGAATAATGGGCAGGAGGCAAAAACATGGGGCTAGAATAGTGGGTTGGGGTTAAACACTGGGGTAGAATCGTGGGTAGGACGGTAAAACACTGGGGTAGAATAATGGGTAATGGGGTTCAACACTGGGGTAGAATCGTGGGTAGGACGGTAAAACACTGGGGTAGAATAATGGGTTGGGGGGTTAAACACTGGGGTAGGATAGTGGGAAAGGGCGTTAAACACTGGGGCAGAATGGCGGGAACGGGGGTTAAACACTGGGGTAGAAAAGTGGTCAGGAGGCAAAAACACAGGGGTAGAATAGTGGGTTGGGGGGTTAAACATAGGGGTATAATCGGGAGTAAGGTGGTGAAAAAACTTGGAAGAAGAGAGGGAAAGGGGCTAAAACACTGGGGTAGAATCGTGGATAAGGGGGTTAATCACTGGGGTAGAACATGAAGTAAGAGGGTTAGACACAGGAGTAGAATCATGTCAAAGGGGGTTAAATACCTGGGTAGAATAATGGGAAAGGGGCAAAAATACTGAGGTATAACAGTGTATAGGAGGGTAAAACACTGGGATAGAATCGTGGATAAGGGGGTTAATCACCGGTGTAGAACATGAAGTTAGGGGGTTAGACACAGGGGTAGAATTATGTGAAAGGGGGTTAAATATGGGGTACAATAATGGGAAAGGGGGTTAAATACTGGGGTAGAAAAATGGGAAAGGGGGTTAAATACTGGGGTAGAAAAATGGGAAAGGGGCTAAAACACTGGGGTGGAATCGTGGGTAGGAGGGTAAAACACTGGGGTCGTAAAGTGGTTTGGAGGGTTTAACACTGGGGTAGAATCGTGGATAAGGGGGGTTTAACACTGGGGTAGAAAAGTGAGTAAGGTGGTAAAACACTGGGGTAGAATTTGGAGAAAAGGGGTAGAATTGTGGGTACAAGGTTTAAACACTGAGGTGGAATAGTGGGTTGGGGGGTTAAACACTGGGGAAGAATGTTGGGTTTTGGGGTAAAACACTTAGGTAGAAAAGTGGGTAAGGGGTTTAAAAACTGGGGGTCCAGCAGGTTATTCTGAAAAAGGAAGAGAGACAGTTGATAAGAGGCAGCACGCTCAAGAGTTTTGGAGAGGAAAGGGAGAAGGGACACAGGGCAGTAGCTATGCATAACAGAGGGGTCCATGGTGGTTTTCTTCAGGAGCAGGGTGATGTGAGGAAGGTGAGGTAGGTAGAATCGTGGGTAAGGGGGTTAAACACTGGGGTAGAAGGGGGCGTAAGGAGGTTAAACACTGTGGCAGAATAGTGGTTTGGGGGTGAAACAAGAGGGTAGAAGAGGGGGTAAGGGGGTCTCACACTGGAGTAGAAAAGTGAGTTAGGGGCTAAAAACTGGGGTAGAAAAGTGCATTGGGGGTGAAACACGAGAGTACAGTAGTGCGTAAGGGGGTACAACACTGAGGTAAAATAGTGAGTAAGGGGGTTAAACATTGGGGTAGAATAGTGAGTAAGGAGGTAAACCACTGGTGTAGAATAGTTAGTAAGGGAGTTAAAAAGAAGGGTGGAAGAGTGAGTGAGGGCTTAAAACACTGGGGGAGAATTGTGGGTCAGGGGGTTAAACACTGGGGAAGAATGTTGGGTTTTGGGGTAAAACACTTGGGTAGAAAAGTGGGAAAGGGGTTTAAAAACTGGGGTAGAAGAGTGGATAGGAGGGTTAAACAAAAGGGTAGAATCGTGGGAAAAGGGGATTAAATGCTGGGGAAGAACAGTGAGTAAGGGGATTAAAAACTGGACTAGAATACTTAGATAGGGGGTCAAACACTGGGGATGCATAGTGAGTAAGGGGGTTAAACACTGGGGTAGAACAGTGGGAAAGGGGGTTAAATACAAGGGTAGAATCGTGGGTAGGAGAGTAAAACTCTGGGGTAGAATAGTGGGAAAGGGGGTGAAACACTGGGGTAGAAAAGTGGGTCATGGGGTTAATCACTGAGGTAGAATCTTGTGTAAAGGGGTTAAACACTGGGGTAGAATAATGGGAAAGGGGGTTCAACACTGGGGTAGAATAGTGGGAAAGGGGGTTAAACACTGGGTTAGAAAAGAGGGAAAAGGGGACAAAGACTGGGGAAGAAAAGTGGGTTGGCGGGTTAAACACTAGGGTAGAAAAGTGGGTAGGAGGGTAAAACTCTGGGGTATAATGTCAGTTAAACACTGGGTCAGAATGGAGGGTAAGGGGGTTAATCATTGGGGTAGAATTGTTAGTAAGGGGGTTAAACACTTGGTTAGAATACTGGGAAAGGGGGTTCAACACTGGGGTAGAATTGTGGGAAATGGGGTCATTAAGTAAAGGAGTTAATCACTGGGGTAGAATAATGGGTAGGAGGGTAAAACACTGGGGTAGAATCGTTGGTTGGGGGGTTAAACACTGGGGAAGAAAAATGAGCAGGGGATTAAACACTAGGTTAGAAGAGAGGGAAGGGGGTTAAACATTGGGCAAGGACAATGAGTAAGGGGATTAAACACTGGGGAAATAAAGTGGGAAAGGGGGTTAAACACTGGGGAAGAATAGTGAGTCAGGGGGTTAAACACTGGGGGTAGAATCGTCAGTAGGGTGGTTAGACACCAAGGTAGAATCGCGGGAAAGGGGTTTGAACACTGGGGGAGAATAGAGGGAAAGGGGGTTAAACACTGAGGTAAAAAGTGAGAAAGGGGGTTAAACACTGGGGTAGAATGGTGGGTAAGGGGATTAAACACTGGGGTGGAATCATGGGAAAGGGGGTTAAACACTGGGCAAGGATCGTGAATAAGGGAGGTAAACACTGGGGTAGAATCGTGGGAAGGAGGATAAAACACTGGAGTAAAATTGTGGACTGGGGGAGTTAAAAACTGGGGTAGAGGAGTGGGTAAGAGGGTTAAAGACTGCGGTAGAAAATTAAGTATGGGGGTTAAACACTGGGGTAGAACTGTCAGGAAAGGGGTTAGACACTTAGGTAGAATCGCAGGAAAGGGGGTTAAACACTGGGGAAGAATTGTGAGTAAAGTGATTAAACACTGGGTAAGAATAGGGAGAAAGGTTGTTACACACTGGGGTAGAATGGTGGGTAGGTGGTTAATAACTGGGGTCGAACACTGGGTAAGGGAGCTAAACAATGGGGTAGAACTGGGGCAAAGGGGGTTAAACACGAGTGTAAAATAATGGGAAAGGGGGTTAAATACTGGGATAGAAAAGTGAGTAAGGGGTAGAATTGTGGGTCGGGGTGTAAAAAACTGGGGTAGAATAGAGGGTCTGGGGGGTAAAAAACTGGGGAAGAAAAGTTGGTTGGTGGGGTAAACACCGGGGAAGAATCGTGGGTTGGGGGTTAAAAAACAGGGGAAGAAGAGTGGGTTGGTGGGTTAAACACCGGGGATGAATTGTGGGTTGGGGGGTTAAACACTCTGTGAGAATGGGGGAGAGGGGGTTAAACACTGGGGTAGAATCATGGGACTGGGGTTAAACACTGGGGTAGAATAGTGAGAAAGGGGCTAAAACACTGGGGTAGAAGAGTGAGAAAGAGGCTGAAAAACTCGGGTGGAATCGTGGGTAGGAGGGTAAAACACTGGGGTAGAAAACTGGGTTGGGCGGTTAAAAACTGGGGTAGAAGAGCGGGAAGAGGGGTTAAACACTGGGGTAGAATCGTGTTTTGGGGGGTTAAACACGAGGGAAGAACAGTGCGTAAGGGGGGCGTAACACTGGGGTAGAAAAGTGAGGAAGGGGCTAAAACACTGGAGTAGAATCGGTAGTAAGGCGGTTCAACACTGGGGTAGAATAGTGGGTTGGGGGGTTAAACACTGGGGTAGAATAGTGAGTAAGGTGGTTACACACCTAGGTAGAAGAGAGGGAAAGGGGCTAAAACACTGGTGTAGAATAGCGGGTAAGGGGGTGAAACACTGGGGTAAAATGGTGGGTCGGAGGGTAAAAAACTGGGGTAGAATCGTGGGTTGGGGGGTTAAAAACTGGGGTAGAATGCTGGTTAGGAGGGTAAAACACGGGTAGAAGACTGGGTTGGGGCAAAAACATGGGTGTAGAATAGTGGGATGGGGGGTAAAACACTGGGGTAGAATGTTGGGTTGGGGGGTTAAACACTGGGGTTGAATAGAGAATAAGAGGGTTAAACACTGGGGTAGAATAATGGGTTGGAGGGTAAAACACTGGGGTAGAATGGTGAGTGAGGGGGTTAAACACTGGGGTAGAATCGTGAATAAGGGGGTTGGTTAAACACTGTTGTCGAATCGCGGGTAAAGGGATTAAACACTGGGGTAGAATTGTGGGTAGGAGGGTCAAACACTGGGGAAGAATAGTGGGTTGGGGGGTTAAACACTGGGATTGAATCGTGGGAAAGGGGGTGAAACACTGGGGTAGAACAGTGAGAAAGAGGGGTAAATGTTGGGGTAGAACAGTGGGTTGGGGGGTTAAACACAGGGGTAGAATAGTGAGAAAGGGGGTTAAAAACGGGTAGAATAATGGGTTGGGAGGTTCTATACGAGGGTAGAATAGTGGTTAAGGGGGTAAAACACTGGGGTAGAATAGCTATGAAAGGAGATAAACACTGGGGCAGAATAGTGGGTCGGAGGGTAAAACACTGGGGTAGAAGTGTGGGTTGGTGGGTTAAACAAGGTGTTAGAAAAGTGGGGTGGGGGGATAAACCTTGGGGTAGAACAGTGGGTTCAGAGGTTAAACACTGGGGTAGAATCGGGAGGAAGGGGGTTAAATACTTGGGAAGAATCTTGAATTGGGGGGTTAAACACTGGGGTGGAATCGTCAGTAAAGGGGTTAGACACTGAGGTAGAAGAGGGAGCAAGGGGGTTAAACAATGGGGTAGAATAGTGTGATAGGGGGTTAAAAACTAGGGAAGAATAGAGAGGAAGGGGGTTAAACACAGAGGGATGAACACTGAGGTAGAATTGCAGGAAAGGGGGATAAACACTGGGGTATAATTTAGGGAAAGCGGGTTAAACACTGGGGTAGAACAGTGAGTAAGGGGGTTAAAAACGTGGGTAGAAAAGCAGGAAAGGGGGTTAAACACTGGGGTAGAATTGTGGTTTGGGGGGTTAAACACTGGGGTAAAATATTAAGTTCGGGGGTTAAACACTGGGGTAGAATGTTTAGTGAGGGGGTTAAGCACATGGGTAGAATAGAGGGAAAGGGGGTTCAACAGAGTGGTAGAATAAAGGGTTGGGGGTTAAACACAAGGGTAGAATCGTGAACACGGGGGTAAAACACTGGGGTAAAATCGTGGAATGGGGGTTAAAAACTGGGGTAGAACAGTGGGTTGGAGGGTTAAACACGAGGGTAGAATTGTGGGAGAGGGAGTTAAACACTGGGGTAGAATCGTGAATAAGAGGCTTGAACACTGGGGTAGAATCGTGGGTAAAGGGGGTTAAACACTGGGGCAGAACATAAAGTAAAGGGGTTTAACACTGGGGTAGAATTGTGAGTAAGTGGTTTAAACACTGAGGTAGAATCTGGAGTAAGGGGGTTCAACACTGGGGTAGAATAGTGGGTTGGGGGTTAAAGACTCGGGTAGAATAGCTCGTCTGGGGGTTAAACACGGGGGTACAACAGTGGGAAGGAGAGTTAAACACTGGGGTCGAATAGTGGGTTGGGGGTTAAAAACTGGGGCAGAATATTAAATAAGGGGGTTAAACACTGGGGTCGAATAGTGGGAAGAATGGCGAGAGGGGGTTAAACACTTGGGTAGAATAGTGGGAAAGGGGGCTAAACTATGTTCTAAAACATTGGGAAAGATGGTTAAACACTGGGGTAGAATAGTGATTGAGGGGGTTAAACACTGGGGTAGAATATTCAGGAAGGGGGGTAAACACTGGGGTAGAAAACCGGGAAAGGGGGTTCAACACTGGGGAATAATAGTGGGTAGGAGGGTAAAACATTGGGGTAGAAAAGTGGGTAGGGGGATTAAACACAGGTGTAGAAGAGTGTGAAAGAGGGTTAAACACAGGGGTAAAATTGTGGGGTGGGGGGTTAAACACGAAGGCAGAACCGTCGGAAAGGGGGTAAAACACTGGGGTAAAACAGCTTGTAAGGGGGTTAAACACTAGGGTAGAATAGTGGGTAAGGGGTTTAAATACTGGGGCAGAATAGTGGGTTGGGGGTTAAACACTGGGATAGAATAGTGGGTTCAGGGGTTAAACACTGAGGTAAAATACTGGGTTGGGGGGTTAACACAAGGGTAGAATATTAAGTAAGGGGGTGACACACTGGGGTTCAATCATGAGTTGAGTGGTTAAACACTGGGGTAGAATTGTGGGTTGGGGAGTTAACCACATTGGTAGCACAGTGGGTAAGGGGGTTAAACACGGGGGAAAAACAGTGGGAAGGGGGATAAACATTAGGGTAGAATACTGAGTAAGGTGGTTAAACACTGGGGTGGAATGTTGGGTTGGGGGGTTGAACACTGGGATTTACTTTTGCGAAAGGCGGTTAAACACTGGGGTAGGAAAGAAGAGGAGCCCTCACTTGTCTGGGCTGAGCTTAAGATGGTGGGTGTCCATGCAGCTCTGAATATCCCAGAGACAAGCAGAGATCAGAGCAGAGACCTGTGAGTCAGAGGGACAGAATGAGAGAAAGAGTTGGGTGTCATCAGCATAACAATGGTGGGACAAGCCATGGGCAGAGATGACAGGTCTAAGACAACGGGTATAAAGAGTGAAGAGCAGTGGACCAAGAACAGGGCCTTGAGGAAATCCTGTAGCAAGCGGATGGGGTGCCGATACCGCACCATCCCAGGCAACCTGAAAGGCGCGACCAGAAAGGTAGGACTCAATCCGGCCAAGTGCAGTGCCACGGATCCCCAAAGCAGCCAGCGAGGACAGGAGGATGGAGTGGTTGACAGTGTCGAAGGCAGCCGATAGGTCCAGGAGGATCCGAATGGAAGAAAGGGAGGCAGTCTGTGCAGTGTGGAGAGATTCACTCACCGAGAGAAGTGCAGTCTCAGTTGAGTGACCGGGTCTGAAGCCAGACTGGTGGGGGTCCAGCAGGTTATTCTGAAAAAGGAAGAGAGACAGTTGATAAGAGGCAGCACGCTCAAGAGTTTTGGAGAGGAAAGGGAGAAGGGACACAGGGCAGTAGCTATGGATAACAGAGGGGTCCATGGTGGTTTTCTTCAGGAGCAGGGTGATGTAGTCGTGAGGTAGGTGAGGTAGGTAGAATCGTGGGTGAGGGGGTTAAACACTGGGATAGTATTCTAGGTTGGAGGGTTAAACACTGGGGAGGAACAGAGGGTAAGGGGGTTAAACACTGGGGTAGGAAAGTGAGTGAGCAAGTTAAACACTGGGGTAGAATCGTGACTAAGAGGATGAAACACTGGGGTAGAAAAGTGGGTAAAGGGGTTAAACACTGGGGAAGAATGTGAGTAAAGGGGTTAAACACTGGGGAAGAATGTGAGTAAGGGGTTAAACACTGGGGTAGAACAGCGAGTGAGGGGTTTAAAACTGGGGTAGAAAAGTGGGGAGGGGGTTAAACACGAGGTTAGAGTTGTGGGTAGGGGGGTGAAACACTGGGGGAGAATATTGGGTAGGGGAGTTAAATACCTGGGTAGAATCGTGAGTAAGGGGGTTAAACACTGGGGTAGAATGGTGCATTGGGGACGTTAACCACAGGGGAAGAAAAGTGGGTCGGGGAGTTAAATACTGGGGTAGAAAAGTGAATGAGCAAGTTAAACACTGGGGTAGAATCGTGAATAAGAGGATGAAACACTGGGGTAGAATAGTGGGTTAGGGGATTAAATAGTGGGTAGAATGGTGAGTAAGGGGGTTAAACACTGGGGTAGAATAGATGGAAGGGGGTTCAACACTAGGGTAAAATAGTGGATAGGAGGGTAAAGCACCGGGGTAGAAGAGTGGGTTGGGAATTGAACATTGGGGAAGATTCTTGGGAACAGGGGGTGAAACACTGGGGTAGAATAGTGGGCAGGAGGGTAAATTACTGGGGTAGAATAGTGAGTGAGGGGGTTAAACACTGGGGGAGAATAGAAGGAACGGGGGTTAAACATTGGGGTAGAATAGTGGAAAAGGGGGTAAAACACTGGGGTAGAATAATGAGTAAGAGGGGTAAACACTGGGATAGCATCGTGGGAAAGGGGGTTAAACACTGGGGAAGAATCGTGAGTAAGGGGCTTAAAAACTGTGGAAGAATAGAGGGAAAGGGGGTTGAACACTTGGGTAGAATCATGGGTTTGTGGGTTAAACACAAGGGTTGAATCGTGGGTAGGACAGTAAAACAATGGGGTATAAAAGTGAGTGAGGGGGTTAAACACTGAGGTAGAATCGTGAATAAGAGGGTTAAACACTGGGGTAGAATTGCAGGAATGGGGGTTCAACAGTGGGGTAAAATAGTGGGTAGGAGGGTCAAGCACCGGGGTAGAATAGTGGCTTGGGAATTAAACATTGGGGAAGATTCTTGGGAAAGGGGGTTAAACACTGGGGTAGAAAAGTTGGTTGGGGTGTAAAACACAAGGGCAGAATTGTGGGTAAGGGGGGTTAAACACTGGGGCAGAAAATTTAGGAAAGGGGTTTAACACTGGGGTAGAATAGAGAATAAAGGGGTTAAACACTGGGGTAGAGGAGCAAGAATGGGGGTAAAACACTGGGGTAGAAAAGTGGGTAGGAGGGTAAATTAGTGGGGTAGAATAGTTGGTTGGGGTGTAAAACACAAGGGTAGAATAGTGGGTAAGGGGGTTAAACACTGGGCTAGAAAAGTGGGAAAGGGGTGATTAAGTACGGGGGTTAAACATCTGGGTAGAATAGTGAGTAGGGGTTTAAACACTGGGGTAGAATAGTGGGAAGGGGGTAAAACACTCGAGAAGGACAGTGAGTAAGAAGGGTAAACACTGGGGTAGAAATGTGGGAAAGGGGGTTAGACACTGGGAAGAATAGTGGGTAGGAGGATAAAAAACTGCAGTAGAAAAGTGGATTGGGGGGTTACATACTGGGGTAGAATAGCAGGAAAGGCGGTTAAACACGTGGGTAGAAGAGTGGGTAGGAGGGTAAAACACTGGGGTATAATGTCGGGAAAGGGGGTTAAACACTGGGGTAGAATCGTGGGAAAGGGGGTAAAACACTGGGGTAGAACAGTGGGGAGGAGGCTGAAACACGGGGGTAGAACAGTGGGTTGGGGGTTAAACACGAGAGTGGAATTTTGGGTAAAGGGGTTAAACAACCGGGTAGAAAAGTGAGTGAGGGAGTGAAACACTGGGGTAGAATAGCGGGAATGGGGGTTAAACACGTGGGTAGAAGAGTGGGTAGGAGGGTAAAAACACTGGGGTATAATGTCGGGAAAGGGGGTTAAACACTGGGGTAGAATCGTGGGAAAGGGGGTAAAACACTGGGGTAGAACAGTGGGGAGGAGGCTGAAACACGGGGGTAGAACAGTGGGTTGGGGGTTAAACACGAGAGTGGAATTTTGGGTAAAGGGGTTAAACAACCGGGTAGAAAAGTAAGTGAGGGAGTGAAACACTGGGGTAGAATAGCGGGAATGGGGGTTAAACACTGGTGTAGAATTGTGAATAAGGGGGTAAAACACTGGGGTAAAAAAGCGGGAACGGGGATTAAACACAGGGGTAGAAGAGTGGGTTTGGGTGTAAAACACAAGGGCAGAATTGTGGGTAAGGGGGGTTAAACACTGGGGCAGAAAATTTAGGAAGGGTAAACACTGGGGAAGACGAGCAGGAATGGGGGGAAAACACTGGGGTAGAAAAGTGGGTAGGAGGGTAAATTAGTGGGGTAGAATAGTTGGTTGGGGTGTAAAACACAAGGGTAGAATCGTGGGTAAGGGGGTTAAACGCTGGGGTAGAAAAGTCCGTAGGGGGTAAGACACTGAGGTAGAATCGCGGGAAAGGGGGTTAAACACTGGGGTAGAAAAGTGGGAAAGGGAGTTAAACACTGGGGTAGAAAAGTGGGTTGGGGGGTTAAATACTACAGTAGAATAGTGGGTAAGTGGGTAAAAAACTGGGATAGAATAGCGAGTTGGGGGGTTAAACACAAGGGTAGAATCGTGGGAAAGGGGGTGAAATACTGGGGATGAACAGTGAGGAAGGGGATTAAACACTGGGGTAGAATCGTGGGAAAGGGGGTTAAACACTGGGGTACAATAGTGATTAAGGGGGTTGAACACTGGGGTAGAAAAGTGAGTAAGAGGGTTAGACTGAGGTAGAACAGTGAGCAAGGGGGTTAAACCCTGGGGTAGAGCAGTTGGTAAGGGGGTTAAAAACTGGGGCAGAATGGAGAGTAAGGGGGTTAATCATGCGTTTACAAAAGTGTGTAAGGGGGTAAACACTGGGGTAGAATCGTGAGTGGGAGGGTAAAACACTGGGGTAGAAAAGTGGGTTTGGGGGTGAAACACGAGGTTAGAATAGTGGGTAAGGGGGGTTAAACGCTGGGGCAGAATATTTAGTTAAGGGGGTAAACACTGGGGTTGAAAAGTGAATAAGGGGTTAAATACTGGGGTAGAATTGTGGGAACAGGGGTTAAACACTGGGGTAGAATAGTGGGTTGGAGGGTAAAGCACTGGGGTAGAAATGTGAGAAAGGGGGTTAAACACTGGGGTAGAAGAGTGGGTTGGGGCAAAAACAGGGGGGTAGAATATTGGGCAGGGGTTAAACACTGGGGTAGAATCGTGAGTGGGAGGGTTAAACACTGGGCGAGAATACTGAGGAAGGGGGTTAAACACAGGGGTGGAATGGTGGGAAAAGGGGTTAAACATTGGGGTAGAAAAGTGGGAAAGGGGGATAAAAACTCGGGAGATTCGTGAGTAAGGGGGTTAAACACTGGGGTAGAATCGTGGGTTGTGGGGTTAAACACTGGGTGAGAATACTGAGTAAGGGGGTTAAACACAGGGGTGGAATAGTGGGTTGGGTGGGTAAACACTGGGCAAGAAGAGTGAGTAAGGGGATTAAACCCTGGGGTAGAATAATTTGGAAGGGGGTTAAACATTGGTGTATTTCTGAGGAAAGTAAATGGGAAAAGTGTAGTTGTACAAAGCTTGACTTTGTTATTCAGCACTATCTTTGCAGAGGGATAGAATAAAGAAATAGCTGCTCTTAAAGTATAAAATAATACTGACAGACACTGTGTGGAACAAACAAAGAAAAAGATTGATGGCGATACTGAAAAGCTTCTGCCTTGCACTGCTAACAATAATAACATCGTTCTTCCTACTTGCCATAACTTCCTGTAGGATTGCTGTAAGCGCAATAAAAAAAAAAAAAACAACCATGAGATGGCTCTCACGAAAAAGAACATGCATAAGAGAATGCAATGAGCTCCAGAACAATTGCCTTACCTCAAAAATTGAATTAATTGGATCGCCACCAAAATTTCTCAGTTTTCTACTGAATATGATCGAAAACCATGTCCATTCACTGCCCAGGATATCAAGAGTCATCAGAAATGTTTCTGGAGAGTAAATGGGAAAAGTGTAGTTCCCCAGAAATCAGGAAAAAGAATAAGATTGTATAGCCTTACCTAAAAATTGAAAAAACATTGGTATTCCATTCTCAATGCGCATGGCTGCGCATATAAATAGATAGATAAACACCAAAGAAAGTCTTGTCGCTTTTTATTGTTCTGAAGAGCTTCCTTTGAAGGTGTGAACTGAAATAAATACAAATAGTATTCACTATCATGCCAAATACATGGCACAGAAGGATAGCTTAGTTGTCTTCGCTTTGATTTGCTTCCAAAGAATCCTTTACCAAAACAAAATGAGAAAAGATCATAGCCATGCATTTCTACAGCATTATGTTCAACTGAAAATATGACTATAGCTTCATAAACTCCCTTATGTACTGATAAATGACTAAGTCTAAAACAACAGTGATAAACAGATTTGGATAACAAACATGGTGCTGAGACGTGAGTTAGCAAGCTACCATTTAACAACTCGTTTTACCACACAACAAGCTAACAATATGCCTCCTATACAAAGGTATTTAACATAGGCTTCCGACAATAATTAAAGAAACAATTGCTTTTACAATATAGTATGGAACAAACTTACAAGCAATGCTTTCACAAGGACTCTACATGAAATTAGGAAATAGCTTCTAGAATTCTCCCGGAAAGCCCGAAATTGGGCAAAGTAAGTGACTATATTTAGTTCTACCTCATTACGTTGTTTAGATAACCAATTGCGACGAAGCTAGTGTAAAATTAGAAACTAGAATGTAGTTGCTTTTAAAGACCACTAGATGGCGCAAATATTCGTTAGGTAATTGTAATACATCACAATAGGATTGCCACAGAAATTTCTCAGTTTTCCACTCAATATGATAGAAAACCATGTCCATTAACTGCCCAGGATACCAAGAGTCTTCAGAAATGTTTCTGACTTTGTTTACGGACACTTTGAAGAGAAGAAAAAAAACAACACTGGTATGTGCATGCCTATGTTAAAATAAAACACAATTTTGCAAGGCTACTTGAGTCCTCTCCTTGTGGAAAATTAATCAAATGAAAATAGTCCACTTTGAAATAAATAAAACATATAGCAGTGGCCAGATAATTTTAAAATAAAAAGAGTAAACATGAATACAGCTTGTACATAATTATGACTTAAGTCCATTTCAGTGTGCCCTTGTAGGTACACCGTCTTCCCCTTCTGTTTTTCATCACACAGCGATCAACCGTTCAGCCTGCATGGGCATACAAGAAATCTAGCTCAGTGTCGAAAATAGACTAAATATATATAAAAATGATAACATATAAAATGACACTGTTCTCACCTTTTTAGTGTGATTTCTGTTTCTGAACGTTACTACAGAGCTTCTCCTTATCGGGGCTGTAAGAAGTGAACTTGATCTTCATGCAGGACTGCAGGCTGTCATCAGTGAGGTGAGAGCGGTGTTTGGACTTTATGTGGTTCATGTTAGAGAAAACCTGCTCAAAAAAGTATGTGGATCTAAACATGGACAGGACTATAAAAGCATACTTTTTCATGTTCACATACAGGTCAGGAATGGCATTCCACGTGTCAAATAAAAGTTTGTCGGCTTTGGGGAGGCTCTCAATCTCACTTCTTTTGTGCTCCTGAGTGAGAAGGGCCCGCTGTCGGGCTTCATCCTCCAGGTCAGTGGTCATTCTTTTGAATTTGGCCATCCATAAGTCTTTATCAGCTATGTCGGCAAGTTCAGTTTCAAGATCGGCATGATTTATTGCTGTGAACGATGACATGCTCAGCTGTGATGGGTCGATGTCCAACGGCATCACGGGGAAGGTTAGTCTGTTCCTAAACTCTCTGAATCCACCGAATCTTTCCCCAAATGCGGTTTGCATTGCTGTGATTGCTCGCTGCAAATATTCACAATTTATGGTCTTGTGAGCTTTTGTTGATAAGTCGCCTGCGGGAAGAACATGCGGGAGGATGAGAGGTTTTGGCGGTGGATGCAGGGTGTGTCCATATTTTAGTGGACAAAGTTTGGATATTTGCAACAAAAATTTTTACTTTTATTAACACTGAATTTAATCATTCAGAGCATAGTGATAGCGTACATAGTGATAGCATACAGAGCATAGCGTAAATACATATGAAACAGCTGATTTAATTTTGAAAAATTCTTTTGTACTTCTTTTTTTTTCCCAAGCTGGTTGGAGCCACAGCAGGGGGGCCAAAAAGTCGAATGCGGCTCGCGAGCCGCGGGTTGCTGACCCCTGCTGTAGCCTTTCCTCAAAAATTTAAAAAATAGGATTGCCACAAAAATTTCTCAGTTTTCCACTGAATATGATAGAAAACCATGTCCATTCACTGCCCAGCATACCAGGGCTCATCAGAAATGTTTCTAAGGAGAGTAAAGGGGAAAACCGTAGTTCCCCAGAAATCAGGAAAAAGCATAAGACGATAGCCTTACGTCAAAAATTGAAAAAATTGGATTGCCACCAAAATTTCTCAGTTTTCCACTGAATATGATAGAAAACCATGTCCATTCACTGCCCAGGCTGCCTCTCGCTACCTCCAGGGGAGAGAAGTACGTGTTACATTCACATCACCCTGTTAAACACCGCAACTCTCGTTTCCATACCACCCGCAATTGCTACTTATTGTGACGCTGATACCGATAGACCAAAAACATTTGCAAGTTGTTGCATGTTGACAGATGTAACTCAAAGCGTCTGCAACTTTAAAGTTACTGTCAGTATACCTTGCCACCACAATTCCGTACGTGTACTCATCTATAGCCACAGCAAATAAGTAAGTAAATGCAAATAAACCTCATTCCTACGATGAAACGGTTTCGAATATGAAATATTCCCAATTTCCTATTATAAGCTTCACGAATTTCCTATGATCTTCGCAAGCATGATACTTTTATCAGGGGATGTATAATATTATTTCATTTATAATGTTACTACAGAACAGATGCCAGTTTAGCACACCACTAAATCATACAGGACTGCACAGGGTGTATATTATATATTTTCAGCAAGCCATAGCTTTTGTATATATGACAATTATATTGAATGATGTCGTATAATAAAATATGATTATAAATTCACGTTTGGTCAGTACAAAACATTGAATTAACAACACAACATAAACGACAATGACGCCATCTACTATCTAGGTGAAACTTGCCACCTAGCTTCCCAGAAAACCGTAAGCACAGCAATAACTGCGAAAACTAGATTACTGAGGCGGCCACCGGTCCAAACACAAAAAGACAAACAGACACAGACCTCACGACAATCCTTTTCAAAATTATACGCAAGCTTCCCAGGAAGGCTACAGCCTCTCACCTGAGGTACCAATGCCGTCAAAACAATCAGATTGGCGTCAGACACTTTCCTAGGTTGTATCTTAACTCACCTAGTTTCCCAGGAACCAGAGGCCAACACATTACACATGAAACAACATACAAGACAACAAAAAGACAGTGGCGTGATTCCTGGCAGTTATGGCTACAGTCCCACTAACTCACCATTTGACCTTCCTCCCGGGCAAAAACAAAACCCTTGCCTCTCAACGGCAAGTACACAACGGCAAGTTCTCCCGAACCTCCGCAAAATATTTTACCCAAATCCCCTGGGTCCCCCCAGTGGGTCAACCTGAATCTACGCCGGACACAAAGCGCGCTTTCCCGGGGACCTGCACACTGTTGCTTGCCCAGTCCCACCCGGATTAACCCCAATCGGACCAAACATAAAACACAAAACATTAATCAAAACAACTTGGCGTCCTCCCGAACTGCCCCAAGATGTCCAACCCAGATCCTCTGGGTATTCAAACACAAAATCTTGGCGTCCTCCCGAACTGCCCCAAGATAACCAACCCCAGATGCCCTGGGTATTAAATCATAAAACAATTTTGGCGTCCTCCCGAACTGCCCCAAGATAACCACCCCAAATCCCTGGGTATTAAATCATAAAACGATCTTGGCGTCCTCCCGAACTGCCCCAAGACGTCACACAAAACAACCTTGGAGTCCTCCTGAACATCCACAAGGTGTCCTGCCCAGATCCCCTGGGCCTCCGATGGGGTCGAAACGATAGACAATGTTTAAACAAGAAAAACAATTCAAACGATCTAGACTATTATAACGAAACAGCACGAACCATACGAATGGACAATTTAAACTGACCAGACTATCCGAATGGACAGATTAAACAGGACGAACAAAACTTCAGACTCATGACGAACTTCAAACAAACATTAAACTCTGAAAAAATTAAAGAATATGACATCTATCACAAGATACACATTTAACAAGAAACAGTCTTTAACTACGATCACGGAACTCCCCTCAACATATTTAACAGGATTCGTACCACTAGGTAGAGTGCTCAAGTTCCTACAGGTCTATCTCCTGCGATTACGTGAACTATGAGATGGTAACATCAACATACTCACCTGGCTGCACAAGACGGGCGACCAGAAGGAAATTCAAGACAAACTCTACCCTGCTCGCAGCGCCAAATTGTTAGAAAACAATAAAATTCTCAAAATAAGTAGAACAACAGTGAAGAGACAGATCCCATGTTCGCAGTTGAAGACAGATACTTTACTTACACAGCCGGCCGCGGGAACACAAGCATGGAGCAAAATGTTCAATGATTACAATGTGTGGTCAACATTTATACAGTTTACGGCAAATGCATTAGCATGTGATGGCTCAGATATGGTAATGGGGAACCCTAAGTTCCACAGACGGCAGATACCAGGTCGTTAACAGGAGGCGCCATTTGGCCCTGGTCGGATGCGGCAACATCCCTTTGAAATTCTCATACACATTCTCAAACACAGTGCCGCTCTCCAAAACTGTCTCCCAACAGGGTGTAAAACACTGGGGTAGAATAGTGGGTATGGGGGTTAAACACTGGGGTAGAGTAGTGGGAAAGGGGGTTAAACACTAGACTTCAAGACTTCAAGACTGTTTATTGTCATTGTACAGTTGCCTGAACAACGAAATTATCTGGCAAGGCCACAAGGTGCAAGGAAAGTGACACGTTTCAGTGCAAGATATAAAAACAACATATACAATATAAGTGACAAGTACAAGTGACATTGGTATATACAATGGCAATATTCAATACAATACAATACAATACAATGGCAATTTACAATGGCATCATAAATAATAAGGGGGGAAGGGCTATGATCTGTAAAAAAAAATAAAGTGGTATTATGAAGTAGTTGGTAATTCTACATTTTTCTACAGATATTGCACAAAGACATAGTCAATGGCAGCAGAAGGATGACTGTACAGAGGAAGTTCACACACACACACTAACACTCATTCTCGTATACACATATACATACATGGTCACCATTAGTCCAACAGTAGCAGCAGGGTGACATGACGGAGGAAGAAGTGTCAGTGTTCTGGTGCATTTAGAGTTCTGACTGCCCACGGGTAGAAGCTATTTTTCAGTCTGTTGGTTTTGCACCTGATGGATCTGAACCTTTTTCCGGAGGGCAGTATGTTGAATAGGTGATGGTTAGGATGAAGGTGGTCTTTTGTGATAGCCCTGGCTCTGGTGAGACACCTAGAGCTGGCGATGGAGTCCAGGGAGGGGAGTGGACGACCGATCACTTTCTCTGCTGTTCTGGTGACCCTCTGCAGTCTCTCCCTATCGGCCACTGTACAACCAGCGTACCACACGGGGATGGCGTGCACCAGCACGCTCTCGATTGTGGCTCGATGGAAGAACACCAGCAGGTCGGTCTGCAGTCTGTTCCATCTCAGTACCCTCAGGAAATGGAGGCCCTGCTGGGCTTTTTTTAACTAGGGCGGTCGTATCGGTAGTCCAAGACACATCCTCGGAGATGTGGGTCCCAGGAACTTGAAGGAGGACACCCTCTCCACATAATCACCTTTTATGCAGAGGGGGGCGGGGTCAGCTTTTGTTCTGCGGAAGTCCATGACCACTTCCTTGGTTTTCCTGCCGTTGAGGGTGAGGTGGTTGTTGTCACACCATTCTGTCAGACGCTGGACCTCATCTCTGTAGGCTGTGTCATCATCCTTTGTGATTAGCCCTACCAGAGTGGTGCCGTCAGCGAATTTGATGATGGTGTTGCAGGGATGTGTGGGGGTGCAGTCACTGGTGTAGATGGTGTACAGGAGGGGGCTCAGCACACAGCCCTGTGGTGAGCCAGTGCTGAGCGACAGGGTGGATGATCTCCGGTTCCCAACCTTGACAGACTGTGGGCGGTCAGTGAGAAGGTTTTTGATACATGCACATGTAGTGGGGGGGAAAGTCCAGGTCAACCAGCTTGGCTATGAGGATGTCTGGGATGATGGTATTGAAAGCTGAGCTGAAGTCGATGAAGACCATCCTTACTGAAGTCCCAGGATCCTCCAGGTGATGCAGGGCAGAGTGGAGGGCAGTGGTAATTGCATCCTCAGTGGACCTATTTGCCTTGTAGGCAAACTGGTGGGGGTCAAAGCTGGGGGGGAGGCAGTCCTTTGTGACCAGACCAACTTCTCAAAGCACTTTGCAACCACGGGTGTCAGTGCGATGGGTCTGTAATCATTGAGGCTACTGATGGTGGTGGACTTGGGGACTGGGGCTATTGTTGCGGATTTCAGGCAGTGAGGGACGGTGGCTTGTGACAGGGAGAGGTTGAAGACTCTGGTGAACACAGAGGACAGCTGGTCAGCACAGGCCTTGAGCACACTCCCAGGTATTCCATCAGGGCCAGCAGCTTTCCTCCGATTCACTGCTCTGAACACACTGCGCACTTGATGTTCTTGGAGGGTGAGTGTGTGTGGGCTAAGCTCAGAGGAGGCTATGGGCAGTGCAGTGTGCATGATAGGGGTGTTTACAGTACTCTCACAGCGGGCAAAGAAGTGGTTTAGCTCTTCTGCTAATGAGATGTCCATGTTCTCTGTATTTGTCCTGCTGCCTTTGTAATTGGTGATGTGTTTCAGGCCCTCCCATACCTGTCTGGGGTTGTTGTCCGAGAGGTGATCCGATAGCTTATTTGAATAGTCCAGTTTTGCCTCTCTGATGCCCTTTCTGAGGTCTGCTCTTGTTCTGCTGTACATAGCCTGATCCGCAGATTTGTATGCAGTTACGTGCCTTTGACAGTGACTGAACCTTACCCGTCATCCAGGGTTTACGGTTGGGGTAGACCTGGACCCACTTTTCCGTGGTGACAGTGTCCATGCAATGAGTGATGTAACCCAGCACTGCATCTGTGTGAGTCTCTAGGTTGTCATGTTCAACGACATTCCACTCTGTGAGGGCGAAACAGTCCGTCAGCTGAGCCAGAGCTTTATCAGACAAGGTGTTAATGGTTCTGATGGTGGGCTTTGTCCTTTTCCTGAGTGGTGTGTATGCCGGAACAATGAGCAGGGAGAGGTGATCCGACATACCCAGGTGGGGGAGGGGAACAGATCTGTATGCTCGCTTAATATTTGTGTAAACACGGTCCAAGGTATTGTTCCCTCTCTTAGGGCATTTCACATGTTGAACAAATTTTGGCAGCACAGTTCTGAAGCAAGCTTTGTTGAAGTCCCCTGCGATGATGTGGACTCCCTCTGGATATGTCCGTTGATGTTCAGAGATTTAGTTCGTTACCAGTCGTTATGTGCGTAAATGCACAAACCTCCACCTCTGCTTTTTCCAGCTGTAGCCTTTCTGTTGCTTCGGTGCAATGTGCGACCTGCTAGCTGCATCGAGACATCGGGAATTTCCGCTTGGCAGACCCGAAAACAATCCACGGAGCGTCCGACGTTCTCGCAATTTAAGGGGGGATGTTGTTGAACCTCTGATAATCACTGGTAACGAGGATCTGGCAGTTATTTCCGATGATGTATAATTCCAGGTGGCTGTAGGTGAGTTGTGCTGTGCAATAGTTCCTAAAACAACATACAAGTAGAGAGAAAAAAAAAAAAAGAGAACCTAAATGGGGAGGCAAAAGCCACTGCGTCTGTGTGCGCCGCCATCAAGGGTAGAATAGTGGGAAAGTGGGTTAAACACTGAGGTAGAAGAGTGGGCAAGGAGTTTAACACTAGGGTACAACAGGGGGTAAGGGGGTTAAACATTCGGGTAGAATAGTGGGTTGTGGGGTAAAAAACTGGGGTAGAAGAGTCAGTAAGGGCGTTAAGCACTGGGGTAGAACAGTGGGTTGGGGGTTAAACACTGGGGTAGAATGGTGAGTAAGGGGGTTAAACACTGGCGTAGAGTAGTGTGTAAGGTGTTACACACTGGGGTAGAATAGTGGGTGGGGGGGTTAACAACTGGGGTAGAATGGTTGGGGGTTTAATACTGTGGCAGAACAGTGGGTTTGGGGGTTAAACACTGGGGAAGAATAGTGGGTTAGAGGGTAAAACACTGGGGCAGAAAAGTGGGTAGGGCGGTTAAACACTGGGGTAGAAGAGTGGGAAAAGGGGTTAAATACTGATATTGGGGTAGAATTGGGGCAGAATACTGGGGGGGTTAATCAAGAGGGTAGAACAGTGGGTAAGGGGGTTTAACACTGGGGTAGAAAAGTGAGGAAGGGGTTGAAACACTGGAGTTGAACAGGGAGTAAGGGGGTTAAACACAAGGGTACAAAAGTGGGAAAAGGGGTTAAACATTGGGGTAGAATCGTGGCATGCGGGGTTCAAGACTTGGGTAGAAAAAGTGTGTAAGGTGGTTAAACACCTAGGTAGAAAAGAGGAAAAGGGGTTAAACACTGGGGTAGAACAGCGAGTAAGGGGTTAAACACTGGGGTAGAATAGTGGGAAAGGGGTTAAACATTGGGGTAGAAGACTTGGTTTGGGGTTAAACACTGGGGTAGAACAGTGAGTAAGTGGGTTAAACACAAGGGTAGAAAAGTGGGAAGGTGGTTAAACACTGCGTTAAAATAGTGAGTGAGGGGGTAAAACACTGGGGTACAATCGTGGGTTTGGGGGTTAAACACTGGGGTGGAATACTGGGTAAAGGAGTTAAACACTGGGTTAGAACAGTGAGTAAGGGGGTTAAACACTTGGTTAGAATAGTGGGTAGGGAGGTTTAAAACTGGGGAAGCTTTGTGGGTTTGAGGTGAAACACTGGGGTGGAATGGTGAGTAAGGGGGGTTTAACACTGGGATTCAGTAGTGAGTAGGATGGTTAAACACAGGGGTTGAATTGTGGGTAAGGGGTTAAATACTGGGGTAGAAAAGTGAGTTAGAGGGTTAAACACTGGGGTAGAATAGTTGGTTGGGGGGTTAACAACTGGGGTAGAACAGTTGGTAGGGGGGTTTAATACTGGGGCAGAATAGTAGGTTGGGGGGTTAAATCCTGTGGTAGAATCGTGGGTCAGGGGGTTAAACACTGGGGTAGCACAGTGGATTGGGGGTTAAACACTGGGGTAGAATGGTGAGTAAGGGGGTTGAACACAAGGGTAGAATAGAGGTTAAGGGGGTAAAACAAAGGGGTAGAATAGTGAGTAAGGGGGTTAAATACTGGGGTTGAAAAGTTGGTAGGGGGTTAAACACTGGGGTAGAAGAGTGGGTAGGGTGGTTAAACACAAGGGTAGAATTGTGGGTAAGGGGATCAAACAGTGGGGTAGAATAGTGGGTTGGGGGGTTAAACACAAGGGTTGAGGAGTGGATCAGGGGGTTAAATCCTGGGGTAGAATCGTGAGAAAGGGGGTTAAACACTGGGGCAGAAGAGTGGGTTTGGGGTTAAACACGAGGGTAGAATATTGGGTAAAGAGTTTAAACACTGGGGAAGAATCGTGAGTAAGGAGGTAAAACAAAAAAGTGAAAAGTGTATTTTACCGAAATTCAGAAAAAGACAAAAGACTATAGCCTTACCTCCAGACAGTGAAAAACTGGGATGCCACCAAAATTTTCACTTTTTCTGTTAAAACAGAAGTAAACCATGTCCACTTCCTGTACAAGGGGTATTGAGTTGTAGGGAATGGTTCTAAGTAATGCAAAGTTGAAAAGTATATTTTACCTAAAATCAGAAAAAGACAAAAGACTATAGCCTTACCTCAGGAATGTGAAAAAATGGGATGCCACCAAAATTTTCCACTTTTTCTCTTAAAACAGGAGTAAACCATGTCCACTTTCTGTAGAAGGGGAATTGAGTTGCAAGGAATGGTTCTAAGTTACGTAAATCTGAAAAGTGTATTTTACCGAAAATCAGAAAAAGACAAAAGACTATAGCCTTACCTTCAGAATGTGAAAAAATGGGATGCCACAAAAATTTTCCACTTTTTCTGTTAAAACAGTAGTAAACCATGTTCACTTCCTATCTAAGGGGTATTGAGTTGCAAGGAATGGTTTTCAGTCATGTAAATGTGAAAAGTGTATTTTACCAAAAATAAGAAAAAGACAAAAGACAATAGCCTTACCTCCAGACAGTGAAAAAAAGGGATGCCACCAAAAGTTTCCACTTTTTCTGTTAAAACAGCAGTAAACCATGTCCACTTCCTGTCTAAGGGGTATTGAGTTGCAGGGAATGGTTCTAAGTCATATAAATGTGAAAAGTGTATTTTACCAAAAATCAGAAAAAGACAAAAGACTATAGCCTTACCTCCAGAATGTGAAAAAATGGAATGCCACCAAATTTTCCACTTTTTCTGTTAAAACAGTAGTAAACCATGTTCACTTCCTTTCTGAGGGGAATTGAGTTGCAAGGAATGGTTCTAAGTCATGTAAATGTGAAAAGTGTATTTTACCAAAAATCAGAAAAAGACAAAAGACTATAGCCTTACCTCCAGAATGTTGGGGTTGGGAGGTTGAACACTGGGGTACAACAGTGAGTAAGACAGTTAAACACTGGGGTAGAACAGTGGGTTGGGGGGTTAAAAACTGGGGTAGAATAGTGAACGAGGGGGTTAAACAATAGGGTAGAATAGTGGATTTGGGGGACAAATACTCTGGTGGAAAAGTGAGTAAGGGGGTTAAACACTGGGGTAGAACAGTCCGTAGGGGGGTTAAAGACTGGGGGATCATAGTGGGTTGATTGTTAAACACTGGGGTAGAATGGTGACGAAGGGGGTTAAACACTGGGGTAGAACAGTCAGGAAGGGGGTTTAACACTGGGGAAGCAGAGTAGGTAGGGTGTTAAACACTGGGGTAAAAAAGTGAGAAAGGGGTTAACACACTGAGGTAGAATCGTGGGTTGGGGGATTAAACAGTGGGGTAGACCAGTGAGTAAGGGGTTTAAATACTGGGGTAGAAAAGTTGGTAGGGGGGTTAAAAACTGGGGTAGAATGGTGAGTAAGGGGGTTAAACACTGGGGTAGAAAAGCTGGTAAGGGGTTTAAATACTGGGGTAGAATAGTTGGTAGGGGGGTTAAACACTGGGGTAGAAAAGTGGGTAGGGGGGTTAAATGCTGGGGTAGTATCGTGGGTTGGGGAGTGAAATGGCTGGGTAAAAGGGTGAGTAAGGGGGTTAAACACTGGGGTAGAACAGTCAGTAAGGGGGTTTAACACTGGGATAGAATAGTGGGTAGGGGAGTTAAACACTGGGGTAGCAGAGTGGGTTGGGGGTTAAACACTGGGGTAGAACAGTGAGTAAGTTTGTTAAAAACTGGGGAAGAACAGTAAGTCAGGGGGTTTAACACTGGTGTAGAATCGTGGGTCAGGGTGTTAAACACAAGGGTAGAATCGTGGATTAGGGGGTTAAACACTGGGGTAGAACAGTGCGTAGGGGGGTTAAACACCGAGGTAGAATAGTGGGTTGGGCCGTTAAACACTGGGGTAGATAAGTGAGTAAGGGGGTTAAACACTGGGGTAGAATCATTTGTGGGGGGTAAAACACTGGGGGAGCATAGTGGGTTGGGTATTAAACACTGGGGAAGAATGATGACGAAGGGGGTTTAACACTGGGGTAGAAGAGTGGGTAGGGGGGCTAAACACTCGGGTAGAATAATGGGTGGTGGAGGTAAACACTGGGGTAGAACAGTGAGTAAGGGGGTTAAACACTGGGGTGGAATAGTGGGTAAGGGGGTTTAACACTGGGGTAGAAGATTGGGTAGGGGGTTAAACACAATGTTAGAATTGTGGGTAAGGGGGTTAAACAGTGGTGTAGAAAAGAGGGTAAGGGGGTTAAACACTGGGGTAGAATTGTGGGTTTGGGGGATTGAACAGTGGGGTAGAATCGTGGGTAAGGGGGTTAAAAACTGGGGTAGACAAGTGGATTAGGAGGTTAAACACTGTGGTAGAATCGTGAGTAAGGGGGTTAAACACTGGGGTACAATAATGCATTGGTGGGTTAATCACTGGGGTAGCATCGTGGGTTGGGGGTGAAGCACTGGGGTAGAGCAGTGAGTAAGGGGGTTAAACAATGGGGTAGAATCGTGCGTCGGGGGATTAAACACTGGGGCGGAAGAGTGGGTTGGGAGGTTGAACACTGGGGTACAACAGTGAGTAGGGCGGTTAAACACTGGGGTAGAACAGTTGATGGGGGGTTAAACACTTGGGTAGAATTGTGGGTTGGGGGTTAAACACCTGGGTAGAATAGTGAGTAAGGGGGTTCAACACTGGGGTAGAATAGTGCGTAGGGGGTTAAACACTGGGGTAGAACAGTCCGTATGGGGGTTCAACACTGGGGTAGAATAGTGCGTAGGGGTGTTAAACACTGGGGTAGAATAGCGGGCCAGGGGGTTAAACACTGAGGTAGAAAAGTGAGTAAGGCGGTTAAACATTGGGAAAGAATTGTTGATAGGGGGCTTCAACACTGGATAAGATTTGTGGGTTGGGGGGTTAAACACTCGGGGAGAACAGCTAGTCAGTGGGTTTAAAATTGGGGAAGAATAGTGGGTAGGGGGGTTACACACTGGGGTAGCATAGTGGGTTGGGAGTTAAATACTGGGGCAGAATGGAGAGTAAGGGGGTTAAACACTGGGGTAGAAACGTCAGTTTGGGGGTTTAACACTGGGGTGCAATAGTGGGCCGGGGTTAAACACAAGGGAAGAATAGTGGATTAGGGGGTTAAATACTGGGGTAGAACAGTGATTAAAGGGGTTAAACACTAGGGTAGAATTGTGCGTAGAGGGGTTCAACACTGGGGTTCAATAGTGGGTTGGGTGGTTTAACACTGGGGAAGAACAGTGAGTAAGGGGTTAAACACTGGGGAGTAAATGAGATGTATATGTTCTCCTGACAATCGTGAAAAGACATAAGACTATAGCCTTACTTCCAAAAGTGAGCAAAATGGGTTGACAGCAAAATTTTGGATTTTTTTTACTTTAAATCGAAGTAAATGAATTGTTCTATCTGCCCATGGGTGACAAAGTTGTCGGAAATGAAAGGAAAGGGGGTAAACGACATCTATATGGTCTCCTGAAAATCTTGAAAACATGTAAGACTGTAGCCTTACCTCCAAAAGGTAAAAAAAAGAATGGGTTGACAGAATAATGTTTAAATTTATTCCTTTAAATTGTCGTACATTAGGTATATTTCCACCTACAAGAGACAAAGTATCAGGAGTAATTATATGCTTTCCTTTGTACGTGTAGCATTTTTACATCTGGGTAACCAACTTACTTTTTCCTTGACTCTGAAGAGGCAGTTGAATCTAGTCCATGGGTTTAATGGCTAAGCAAGGGTGAAACTGGAAATAAACACAAAAGGGTACAGTCACTTCAACTGCATAGTTCTGACAAAAGGCTGTTACATGCCTGGCTATTACATGAATGAAATGTTTATGCTCATCAACTACATATCTTCACAAATAACACAGAACATAAACAGTTAAAAAGGAAATGGAGAAATACATACGGTCGATGCTGCCAAATGCCTGAAATACACGTAGATGATAGCTGATTTTACTGCAGGCACATGTACACAGACAATGGTCCATGAAACTGAATACACTTCCTATTTCCTGCTGGACATCACATGACAGGAACATGGCACGGCTAGGGGAAAATACAATCAAGGACCACTAGATGGTGCAAAAACTACACAACAATTTAACTAACATTTAACATACACAAGTGCAACAGAACACATAGGTGACAAAGTTGTCAGAAATGATTAGAAAGTGAGTAAAATAGACGTATATGCTCTCCTGAAAATCGGGAAAAGACATAAGACCAAAGCCTTACCTCCAAAAGTGAGAAAAATGGGTTGACAGAAAAATATTTGATGTTTTTACTTTAAATCGTAGTAAATTAACTGTATTATCTGCCCATAGGAGACAAAGTTGTCAGAAATGATTAGAAAGGGAGTAAATGACACGTATATGTTCTCCTGAAAATCGGGAAAAGACATGAGACATATCTTTTCTGGATTTTCAAAAAAACACAAAAATCTAATTTACTCAATTTAAAATAGTTTCTGAACACTTTTTCCAGCATGGTTGGATAATATAGCTGATCTATTATGATTTAAAGTAAAAAATGAAATATTTTTCTGTCAACAAAATTTCTTCAGTTTTTTTTTCTTTTTTGGATTTTCATCAACACAGGAAGAAATCATTTACTCAATTTCATAGAATTTCTGACCACTTTTTCTTGCATGGTTGGCTAATACAGTTGATTTCGTACAATTTAATGTAAAAAAAATTATATATTTTTCTGTAAACCCATTTTTTTTTTCACTTTTGGAGATAAGGCTATAGTCTTATGTCTTTTCTGGATTTTCATCTTTTTCATGCGTGGTTGGCTAATATCACTGATCTACTACGATTTAAAGTAAAAAAAAAAATTAAACATTTTTCTTTCAACCAATTTTTTAAAGTTTTGGACGGAAGGCTATTTTCTAATGACTTTTCTGGATTTTCATCAAAACACATGGATCCGATTTAGTCACTTTCATATCATTTCTGACAACTTTGTCTCATGTGGGTGCATAATAGAGCTCACTGACGATAAATTAAACGTTTTTTATTTGTGGTACTCTCATATCGCTTATTTTCTACGACTGAAGCTTATATTACGAGGGTGTTGCTTCAACATCCAACTCAAATATCAGAAAGCGCAATTCAAAGCCTTGTGCAGTTTCACATTGTGAAAATGATCCACTTTAGATTCTTCCATATTTATCTATATATTTGCTGTTTTCAGGGCTCATCTAATTGCACACTGTCACGATTCTTAGCTGCTGGAATAAACTTTCCTTGTGGATTATTCTCTGTCGTTCGATGTGGGTGGTTGCAAATGATTGCTTTCTTCTCGTTCGCCAGAGTGGGAGATTTTGGTGGCTCCTTTTTGAACCGACTCATTGTTTGTCAAAACTTTGACTTTCAGGATTGCAATCTTGATTGACTTTATTCGTATTTGAACTATTTCTATTGATTGCTGGACATTAAGACTCATCATTGGGGGTTTTGGCGTATTTTGTCACGTTTATAAATGTATATTTTGGTGTTAATCTAACGTCGGCTTGTGTTTAGACTTAAATTGAATGTGCGCTTGTCAGCTTACGTCGTCGGCTCTGGTTACTGGAATTATTATTGATAGATTGTTGTTGATTTTTGATTTAACATTGTTGATTGATTTAAACTTGAGAAATGGAATGGAACGTAACCATTCACAAAAACACAGCAGCCATAGTGACATAATAGAAAATCGAACGGCACATCATAATGGAATGTGTGTATATTTTTCAGAATCTCATTGTAGCTACAGGAGAGTAGTATTGGAGTCTGATCGTTCAACATGCATTACGGAATACAACTGTTAATTAATGGCGACACTTTGTAGGAAAACGTTTATTTTTCTTTTGTTATTTATTTTAAACACCCTATTCATCATCTCGAGCGACCAATGTGCTGGTAAGCATTATTGACCGGACCCATTGTCGATGGGAAATATGACCTTCAATTTATACCGCTAGCTGCCTTTGCTGAGGGTCAGATAATACAGAAGATCGCTCCTTAGCCAAAAAAATATGTAAATCAGGTTCTTCGAGCTCCCAGAGTAAATAACAATGTCGAATGAACATAGCTGTAGGATTCAATCACTGATGTGGGCGACTAAAGTAGTTTGGGGCCAGATGACAACAAGCCATAACATCTGTTGCTTTCCTGGCTCAATTTAAGCTAGATAAAATGCCTATTTATCTGTCCTGTTTAAGGAAGTAAGTTTTAATGGAAGCCTACACCTTTAAAGCAGTCTTCATGATTTAAGATTTGATGTACCGGAAAA
This sequence comes from Albula goreensis, assembly GCA_022829145.1. Classification (NCBI taxonomy): domain Eukaryota; kingdom Metazoa; phylum Chordata; class Actinopteri; order Albuliformes; family Albulidae; genus Albula; species Albula goreensis. Next base: position 36,221,742 of record CM040749.1, read on the forward strand.
AAGACCATACTAATGGATATCGGCTCTGAACTTCACAGCTTTCCCCAAGACATTTCAGTAAAACCGGAACACAGGGATAGATAGAAAGTTATCTCGCAGATATGTCGGATAGCTACCGGATATGGTGCTACGTAGGCCTGTCTGTAAAGGTGGCCTTCTGCTGGAGAAGTGACATTTCATTGAATCCAAATGGGCAGAGCTACCATCCAATATCTGTCACTCAACGATAATGACCAATGACTGTAATGGCTGTGGACAGTAAATCACATTTTGATTGGTTAAAATAAGTTTGTTTGGTTAAAAAAGATAATTTACAGCAGAATGTAGCTCCATCAAAACTGAGACCCATGAATCCTCATTTAAATCATCACTATAATTCCACCTGTTCCAGAAATTTTTGGGATTGTCCTGGAATTGTGCTGTACAGGAATTGTTTTCTTTCCATGATGTGAAATGTGGGGTGTTAGCAGTCTTTCAAATGTGAAACTCTGGGTTTAGATCCACAGGGTGACTGCTTGTTCAGCCACCTGGATGTCAGGGAATTTCTCCATCGGCTGCAGGAGCTTTGGCATTATTATGCTACATTGGTGAGTCAGCTGTTTTTACAATGGGGATGCCATCTCTTGAGGGTTTTTGAAATGGTTTTAAGTGTGTTTTGGAGTATAGACTACCTGCAAGAGATTATACATTTTTATGCCAATAGTTGTTTGTTGTTTCTTGATGCATCTCAATAATCATATACAGTTGGATCAATTATAGCCTGCTGTTCTTTACATTTAAAGGCACGTTTCATTCATGCTGCTGAAGGCATCACAATGAATGACCTTTATTGTGATGGGCTAAAATGTGACACTTTCTGCCATCAGAAACTGGGAGGGTTAGCTCCACTGACCAAATGGGAATTCTTTTTATCTGTGTTACATTACAAAAGACATTTTTGCTGTATGTTCAGTGTACCTGAGCACACTGTGAAAAGCTCTGTCAGTGCACACTTGGGGAGAACGGGTTTTGCCCCGAATGGTTTTGGATGAATTTTGTTTCAGCTCCTTGCCAGCTGCCCAGTAAAATGGCATCCAGACTACGGCAGCTATGGACTGTCTTGGAAGGCTTTGGTGAAGGCGCTCATCAACATCCTGTTTTTTACTTTTGTTTGGCGAAAAATGGTAAGTCTTATATAATCAACAAAGCAGAGTAAAAAATAAAATAAAAAAAAACACCTGTGAAGTCTCAGCTGCTCTGAACTGATGTGATGACGCTAGCCTATTATACCCATGTCGACATTATCCACATAAAACCTTCTTGAGACACATTACAGAGTCAAAACTACTGAAATAGGCCAGGGAAAATAACCCTTCGACAGCAGCCTCACCAGCTTTATCTCCCCTGACTATTAGCATGATTAAAGTCAACAGTTGGCTGGGAACTCTTACAGAAAAGGACAAATGGGGATGTGTCAGGGCAGAAACGAGGCATATGGCGGTTATGTTGTGAATAGTTGGGGCTTCAGTAACTGACGTGTCTTCTGACAGGTTAAGATCTTTAATTCCACCACTAAAGAGGAGCGACATGAGCTCCAGAAGATGCTCCGAGCCCAAATGTCCAGGGTCCAGCAACTAGAAGGTGTGCAGCACAGTATTTCTTGTCTAATAATTGCAGTGCATTCAACACATAGCTTGTGAAATTGGCCATGAAGTAGAGAACGAGCCTTAGATGAACTGGCATGACTTCTCTGTGATCTTATTGAGCAACAGCGCAAAAGTAAAATGAGAGGTTACATAGTTTTGATTTGAGTCATTAGTGCTCTGTGACATTTCCCTGTATCTGCATCCATCTCGCCTTAGAACAAATCAAAACCATAGAACGGGACCTAGATGTCTTGCAGACGGAACAGGCGCAAGTGGAGCTGGAGGCAAAAGTCCTGCAGCAGAAGCTGGACGAAAGGGACGCGCATCAGGAAATGCAGAATGCAGCACAGCAGTACGTTTTAGGGCTGTCTTGTTGAAGTTCGGACAGGATTTTTACACATACCATGGGTCTAGCATCCAGCTTTCACGATTCCTTCAACAGATTCTTTGCTACTGTGGCACTAGCAGTATATAAAATCTTAAATCCAGACAGCTGACACAGTGTGCTATAGACTATATTTAAACATTAATTTGTGACACCTCAAGTCATACGAAATATATCTGCTTTTAAAAAATTATAAATGAAGAATTGTGCCCTGTGTATTGCAGGACTGCAGAGTCTCTGGCGCGTAGTGAGAGGGAGTCAGAATTGAAGGACTTGCTCAAGTCTCACAAACAGAAGATCCTGGAGATGGAGCAGGACTGCAAGAAAGCTGAAGACCTCCTCAAGACGCAGGTCAGAGAATTAACCCTGGAGTTTAACACGTCCTGTTGCAAGTGTAGGAGGTTTGTACTGACCGTCACTTTTCCTTCTGCTCCATAGATGGAACATCACAAAAGGCAGGCGGAGGAGAATTGGGTAAGAAAGAGCATACATTTTTTTTCATAGATGTTTTTTTGGAAATGGCTGTTTGCACAGTTCGTCATCTCTTCTTCCTGGCCTCCAGACAAACACTCTCGCGGCTGAGCATGCCCTGGCAGCTGAGAGGAAAGAGACCACCGACCTCCGGCAAAAGTGAGGACGTTTCCAGATGTGGAACCCTTAGTTTGCTGATGTATGCTGGGATACGGGCAATGGCCCGAGTTTGTCAGTGACAAACCTTGTCTTCATTCTGAAGGCTCAGGACTTGATAATATTTCAGATCACTTGGGATGATAATGTTTTCTGGTCAGGTGAAACTGGCGCTTCTCTGAAAGGTGTGTGTTTCTGCTGGCAGGGTGATTGAGGTCACCACTCAACTGACAGAAATACAACAGTCTGTCTCTGTGCCCCCTCCTGTGAAAGGTAAGCTCCTTCCCGTTAATGCCGATCCCTCACTGTCGCAAAAATGGATGTGGTCCGGTTGGTGTAGTTTCACAGTGTCTCTATGAACAGTGGAAATTATTTGAACAGGAGACAGTACCACCAAAGGTCAGAGAGCCATAGTCATCACTGAAAATTGTCTTCTATTAGCCTATCCAATCGGGTGTCTGTAGTTCAGAAGGTACAACATGTTTAGGAATGGACATTTTTTGATTGTTCCTTTTTGCCAATGCATTGATTGATGTGTAACTGACGCATTCATTTTTTTTTGGAAATTTTTATTGTCTCTTCTCCAGATGGCAAGACTTCCGGAAAAACGGTAAGTCAGTACATCAGTAAAATGGACGTGAAACAATAAAGACACAAATTGTAAATGCTACGGCTGTATTACAAGCTGTGAGAATGAACTGCCATGTATGTTCCCACACAGGGAAAAAGTGCTCTTGACGGAGATGGAAAATCTTATGAGGAGAAACAGGTGGAGGAGAAGAATGACAAGGAGCTGGAGGGTACATTACACATTTCTCATAACTGTTATCGTTATGACAGTCCCACTCAGTGGTACTGTCAGAATGACTGTTTTTTCGACTTGCTCAACCTGTTCTGGCTGTGAGTTCCGGCCCTCTGATTCTTGCTCTTCCTTTCGGTCACGAAAAATTCGGTCACGCACCAAAATTGCACTGATCCTGGACTGCAGTCCGTATTGTGCTCGTTGGTATTAAGTGATTTGTTTATTCAAACAAAACTCATGGCCTAGGTATCCCTTTTAATGATTGATAGGTGGTTGTTGGTTTTTTCTTTCCTTAATGGTCCCAAACCCCTGCCTGTGACACTTCTGCTTTTGAGTTACCAAATCATTACATAAATAAATACAGTACATCATGTCAATATGAGCCAACATGTGCATCTTCTTTGGCTGGTGGTGTTTCTAGACTCCTGTGAGGTGCCATTATCCACCCTTGTTTGATGGTTTCTTTCTTCCAGGTGGTGCCTCCAAGATGGCTGGCGGTAATGTGGATGAGTTAGTAAGTTACCACTGTGAAAACGGCGATAAGTGTTTAGGAAAGAGCATTGTATTTTTTAATCTAGATTAATTATATGAGTTCTTGGCATCATTGTAGATAAAGTTATTTGGTCATGTTATCTTTTTTATTTTGACATGAGTTTAAAATGCATTAGGCACAGTTGTAGATGCGGTCATACAGGCTGTGATGTTTCTCTGATGTGTTTCTGTTGTTTAAAGATTGCTAATGCTATCAAAGAAGAGCAAAGGAAGCATGAAGAGACACTAAAGGCATCTGAGCTCAAGAGCCAGCAGCTGGAGGGTACGTTTCTCAAAGATAACCTCTCATCGTGCCATAACGATCCACCTCAGTTCCATGTGTCTGAGCTGTGACTGTTGTTTGTGCTTCAGGAAAAATCAAAACGCTGAAAGAGGACCGTGATGCTCAGAAAAATGAAAAGCTCAAGCTGCAAATTCAAATCTCCTCTTTACAAGGAAAACTGAGCAATCTGAGTAAGCTGTGTGAGAGGAAAGACCAGGTTATCCAACAGTAAGTAGCAAACAACACTGCAGAAAAATGGCTTTGTGCACAAGACTTAAGACTAATGCAGGACTGGTGTCAGATCTAGAGTGTTCCATGTACATCTGTAGTGTACACGTGAGGAGCAGGGAATGTACACTCTGAGAAAACTTGGATGAAATACAACTTTAGACAAGCCAGGCAGCACACCATATTGTCATCTGTATCTGAAATGTTGTAAATTGAACAGATGGTGAAGTGTAGGTATGAAATATATGTTGTATAACAGTAAACAGTACAAGAACTAAGTGTGAAAAAGGTTGGTGCATTAGTGGCCTGAAGCCTCCATGTTCTCTGTTGTAGGAAGTCTGCTCAGGTGGACTCTGAGCGTCGTGAAAAACACTTGAAAGTGAAGGAGGTGCTCAGGTCTCATAAACAGAAGATCCAAGAGATTGAGACGGAGCGTCAGAAGATGGCTCACTCCTACATTTCTGAGGTGAACAACTGACGAAAACACAAATACCAAATACTGCACCTACCCCTTCTCAATAATCACTGTAGTACAGTGTGATGCATTTCTGCATTACTGCCCCCAGAAGCTTGCATTTGTATTTAATATGCAGTGTAACGGTACTTCACAGGTAACTAACTGATTCTTTTCGTCGAATATATTTGCAAAGTACACTGTATTTTCTCATATTCAAAGTGTAGCATATGCACAAAATGTATACGTTTTAGTTGTTCTTCCTGTAGTAAGTGGTTAGAACTCCGATTTGAATTGCTCAGTTAATTGTGATGTAATGTGTGGTTCTAATTTTGAGCTGTCTCTCCACAGATTGAAGCTCTAAAAAAGAAGAAAAATTTGGTAAGGATGACATAATCAGGTAGTTTTGTGAGTCAACGTCGTTCTCCAGGATAGAATGCTAATTCTTACTCGTTCCTCTCCAGGTAAAATCTGGCCCCGCTGGACGCCCACTGGCAGCAAACAAAAAAGAAACCACAACTCCTCAGAATAAGTAAGTTCATTCACAACCAGACTACCTAAATGGGTTGTAGACCCTGCAACGGCCCATGGCTTTATTTTTAAATGAACTGTAATGTGCTAATTAATCTCAACCATAATCTTAAATGGTGATAGCATACTCAGTGGACTTTGTAGTGCATTCTTATTCCTTACGGAAAGTGCTGCCGTTTTGGTCATGATTTTATGTGATTTCACATTGTACAGGGTAGAGGTCAACACTCCCCCAGCTGAACAGGGGTTGCAGGAGAAACTGTACCTGGAGAAACTGCAAGCAGAGGAGAAGAAGACACAGGAGCTGATAGGTATGCTGCTAAGAGAGTATTTTAGTACCCAAATGGTCCATTCCCACTTCCTGTATCTGAATTGTGACCATTTGCGCTCCAGAAAAAATCCGAGCCCTACAGCAGGACAGAGATGCCGTGAAGAATGAGAAGTCCCAGTTGGAAGATCAGGCTGCAGCCCTCCAGGCTAAACTGCAGAACATGAATGAGCTGTGTCAACTCAAAGAGCAGGCCCTCCAGCAGTAAGTAACAAGCAGCCAAGTATACAAGCCAATGGCCAGGGAAAGATGGGGTCTGTGTACACATGGCTTTACTCATGAGGACATGAGTGTAGGAACTGGATCTTGATTTTTCATATATATCTAACAAATAAGTACATGATGGAGATGATGGTAGGGGTAGTCTATATTTACTGTGGATGTACCAGACAGCATACCATGTTGACTGACATAATTGACAGAGATGATTTCAATATTATGGGAATCTGGATGGGAGAATGATTTTGCATTGGTTACCAGGGGCCTCCATACTCTCTGTTGCAGGAAGGTGGCTCAGATGGAGTCTGAGCGTCGTGATAACGAGCTGAAGATAAAGGAGCTGCTCATGTCTAACAAACAAAAGGTCCAAAATATTGAGAGTGAGCATCAGAAAATGGAGCTGTCCTACAAGGCTGAGGTGAAGAACTGTCTCCAAATTGCACACCCCTCCACAAGAGTCACATTTTGTACAGTAATGGTGGAGTTTGTATGTGTATGTATGGTTCTGAAAGAAGTTAAAACTTTGGATTCACTTATGTGTTTTGTGAGAAGCTTGTTTATGCAGCTGAAGAACTAAATGTGTGTCTGGAGAAACTGAGGGCAGAGGAGAAAAAGACCCAGGACCTGGCAGGTATGCTGCCCAGAGAGCCATTTAAAATCCAAATGATTCATTTCAATTTCCTGTGTCTGAGTTTAGTTCATTTTTCTTTAGTAAAAATCCAAACACTGGAGCAGGACAGCGAAGCTGTGAAAAATGAAAAGTCCCAGTTGGAACAGCTCACTGCAACCCTCCAAAGTGAACTGCAATACATGAATGAACAGTTCCAACAGAAAGAGCAGGATCTACAGAAGTAAGTAGAAAGCAACATGCTATGAATGATGGGTAGTGTGCACCACATGGCATTGCACATGTGTGCAGAAATTAAGTGGCATAGCTTTATATTGAGGCAATTTCCCCCTATTCATCTTTAGTTTGCATACAAAGAACAGGCAGTCCACAAACAGAAGAATAATAAGCTATAAAATGTTTTACCAGACAACATACCATGTTGACTGACATAACTGCATCCAGATGATTTAAATATTATGGGAATCTGAATGGGAGAATGATTTGCATTGGTTACCAGGGGCCTCCATACTCTCTGTTGCAGGAAGGTGGCTCAGATGGAGTCTGAGCGTCATGATAGTGAGCTGAAGATAAGGGAGCTGGTCATATCTAATGAGCAAAAGGTCCAAAATATTGAGAGAGCATCAGGAAACGGAGCTGTCCTACACAGCTGAGGTGAAGAACTGTCTCCAAATTGCACACCCCTCCACAAGAGCCACATTTTGTGCAGTATGGTGAAGTTTTAGATCTGTGTGTTTGATTCTGACTGTCACCTCTTTTTGCTCTCCAAAGATTAAATCTCTGGAGAAGAAATGGCATGATAATTTGGTTGAGGGCAACATAATCAAGCATTTTTGTTAGTCAATGTCTTTGCCCAAGACAGAAGGAGTTAATCTCTGTCTCGCTCCCTTCAGATGAGAGCTTGTGCCTCTGACCATGCACTGAAAGTCAGCAAAAAAGAAGTGGCAGATCTCCGCAAGCAGTGAGTAAATGTGCTTCCCATAACCCAACTAGTGTTACTCACATGCCCAATGGTGGTATATAGCTCTTGGTTATTATTAACTGGCTCTTTGGTGACTATTAAATAATATTTGTTCAAGGTTCCAAGATGTAGCCATTAAAGGTTAGCATCTGAGATGGTGATAGCCTTGGATTCCAGGTTTGGGGTGGGTGATCTTTGCTTAAGGAAAATGGCCGCTGTTTCTGTGGTCTGAAAGATGTGATTTTCACCATTTCAAAGGCTGGATGAGGTCAAGACTGAGCTGGCTGATCTCCTGAGACCACAGTCTGAGCCCACTCCTGGCTGTTCCTTTTGGGAGACAACCCCTGGTGAGAAAAGTGAGTCTCCACCCTTAGAATCCTTCACCCAGTCTGCTACAGTCACATGATGAAAAGGCTTTCCCTGTTTTCTCTTGCTTTATTAGACACTGATGCACACAGATCTCAGTTCAGCACCCAGTTCATGCAGTCTGAGTCCTCTTATCACCCCTGACTTGTCCCTCTCTTGTAGGTGTGCCAGTGACAGCAACTAATCTGCCTCTTAAGTCTTCACATGAATTGGTACGTGAACAAGTGACTAAGAAGGTTTTAGGTTTTAGAGCTTCATAGCAAAGTATGACAAATCAATCATTCACGCCATTTGAAACATCCGTTGTTGCTTTGCATGACTGAATTGAGTCAGACCTTACCAGTTTATTATGACACTGAATATCTGTAAAATACCTCAGCTACACTTCTAAGCTGAAGATACTGGTTGTGCATTTATACTCAATGAAGTTAAAAAGTTTGGATTCATTCATGTGTTTTCTTTTTCAGGACCAGCTTCCTCATGCAGTTGAAGAGGAACGAAACCTGTACCTGAAGAAACTGAGGGATGAGAAGAAAAAGACCCAAGAACTGGAAGGTACACTGCTCATTTTTTGATAACCTAAATGATTTGTCTCAATTTCCCAATCTAAATTGTGATGTCTTTTTTTCAGGCAAAATCCTAACAGAGGTGCAGCTAAGACATGCTCTGGAAATAGAAAAATCACATTTTGAACATGAGGCTGCAGCCCTCCAAGAAGAACTTGATAAGATGATTGATCTGTCCCAAAGGCAAGAGCAGACTCTCCAACAGTAAGTAATGAGCAATACACAATGTCCAGGGAAAACAGGTTTGCACAAGAGGAGATGTGTGTCAGATCTTCGTAATGCTGTCATTTAAATTTTTCAAACATCAACAACTTGAAAACCAATGTCAAAAAAGCTGCACTCAGGCATGAGTTCATTGTATAAAATGTGATGTGGAACTCTTTCAGCTCGGATATCTGGGTAACCTCCAGATAAGACCACCTTCCTTAGGTAGAGGGTCATACTGTACTGTTTCAAGTGTTTAACCGTGTAGGTGAATGAGGCTGAGTCGAGGGCTAAGTGGTGGAATCCCCATGCTCGGCTCGCTGTGTTGCAGGAAAGTAATGCAGGTGCAAGCAGCACTGCTAGAAAAGGAAGAAGAAATCCAGTGTGTGCTGCAGGCACAGAGCCTGAGGATCAGGGAGATGGAGGAGGAGCGTGAGAAAATGCAGGGCGCCTACCTGGCTCAAGTAAGCAAGGCTGTTCAGCGGACTCATACACAAGAGCCATCTTTGGACAGGGCTCATGGCTCCATTTGTCCATTTCAGCAAAATAAACAGGCCTTCTTTTACTGTCTGTTCCCAAAGGTTTTTAATCAGTTGTGAGCAGTTGATAGTTTAGTGAGTTGCTGGTTTTAAACAAATACCAGAATATGTTATAGTTCATGTTGGTGAACCACTGTGGGTGAACTTTACCCACTATGGGTAACGTGTCGTCAAACATTGCTAATAGTTCAGAATTTTTTGCATGATCTGTTTTAATCACTGTCATTTCTGAGAAATGTAGATAATTAGATCTTGTGCTCTCTGCCATCGGTTTCTAACCAGATTGAAAACGAAGCAAAGCAAGCCAAGGAGAATTTGGTAAGGGAGTGATCAGTAGATTTGAGAGCTGAAATGGTTGTCCAGGTTTGAATGTTAACATCTTCTGTGCCTCTAGATGAAAGCAGAGTCTTCAGAAGAAGCTTTGGCTGCTGAGAGGAAAATGACAGCAACCCTCCAAAATCAGTAAGATTGTTATTTTTGTATATTATTTACACATGTATATTGATTTACTACACCCTCTGCTACACCTGTTCAAGTGGCCAATTTATCTGCACTTGGGTGGGTGCACTTTTTAATATACCATATAACAGTGTCCAACACCTCTTGATCACCGGTTCTTCGGTTGTCTGATGTTTGTAGCAGGGGTGGAGTCTGAATTATCTGAATTCTGTTTTTTCTGCATTATGCAGGTTGGATGAGGTCAAAGCTGAATTAGCTAAGTTCCAGCAGGCTGTCTCTGAGCCAGTGTCTGACCCCTATGCAGGTAAGACTCAGTCTATCACGGTAACCAAAATGCACTCTGCTCTGTTTCCATTGCTCTGTAAGATTACAATAAAGCCAAGAGGACATGCCAAAATAAGTTGATGAAGTGGTTACAAAGACAGCCGGAAAAGCTTGTTTGGTTCCTGTTGGACATGCGGCGATTGAAATTTCAGTGAGCGTTAATCACAGCTCCCTGAGTTTGTACAGTATCATTTCACAGAGCAGCAGATTTTGAGCTAGCATACTCTGTCTCAGCAGATGTGGAGACCATGGAGACCTCTTTCACTCACACAAGTGACTACGACGTTCCTCAAAACTGGAGCTTTATGGAAATGGAGGATTCCCCCCCCAGTCGCAGTCAGCGCAGTTACTCTGTGACATCGGTGTCTTCAATCAAACGCAAAGGCGCAAAGTGCCTAAAGTTCTTCAAGAGATTGTAATAAAACAGGTAAGTGATCTGTGCATCTCTTCGCCATTGCCAGTCACTCACCGGTCTACCAGCTCCGCTGAGTTCTGCACAGCCCTGCTACTTCTCATCCCACAATTCTCATGGCCATTGACATCACTGGCTTAGTCATATCTTTAATTCTAATCCATGGCTAATCTAATCACTAGGCATGGGGCAAATAAAAATTTAATGTCAGGGTTATCCTGGCCAAAATAATTGTGATTATCAATTATCCCGATATTCATCAAAATATGCTTAAAACTCTTAAAAATGGCACTAAAACATACTGGAATCACTTTACCTCACATTTTGTTTACAAATATTTTATATTGCATCATAACTTGTAAATGCACAGTAAATGAATAACTTGTTTTGTTTTCAGATCACACAGACAGAGATACAGCAAGGACAGCAGAATGAATGCAACAAAAAAAAACCAGCAAAAAAAAACAATCAAACAATCTTAAATAAGGTAATCATAAATTATAATACATTGTACTGTATTAAATAATTGTTGTTAATTATAATATATAATATAAATTGTAAGGCATATTTATCCCCCTGCATAAATAAAAGGAAAAAAATAACAATAGCAACATTGTGTGAGTCAGTTCTTTAAATAAGTCCAACTGGCATTATGGCATAGAGTCAAACTGTAGTAATTTGAATCCGTTTTAGTAAAAAAACCTGAACAACACTGTGGCACTATTCTGTCATCAAACAGTAGTGCTAGCCTTGTGGCTTAGAGAGTGAGGCATGCCGAACCTTGGACCTTTTCAAGATAGATTGAAGTGCAAAATATCAGCATGTTCACTTTTTTTGGCTTTAGTTGTGATTGTAGAGGTGTGTGAATGTGCCCACTGGCGCTAAACACTCTCTCGGAAGGAACAGTAGCTGCAGGTATGCATAGAAGCCAGTGTGCAACCCTGTAAAGGTGACACATTTACTCTTAAAAAGCTCTGAAGGGAACACAAATTTACAAATGCAGTCACTGAAAAAATTGTGAAAACCTCTTAAAGAAAAGGCCAAAGGGTTGTATACCAAGATCTTTTTTATTTGAGAAGCACATGGGTATAGTTCCTTAAAAACAAAACCAACCTGTCTTTTTCGAAGCACCAAAAAATGACTTCTGACTGAAGAGAATAGCAAACATTAAAAATTGGCAAGTATAAAAGTCACATGCCATGCTTCCCATGGACTTAAAGATATGCATCAAACATAAATTAGAGTGTGTATTTTTTTTGCAAGAAGAGAAGTTGGTCCATGTGCTCTGGCAGAAGGTGACTTCTCTGAGCTGTTACAATGTCCCCAGCTGTGGAGAAGACCCTTTCAGCTGGGACACAACACACAAAATTAGCGTTTTGCCTGGCGAGACAAAAGGGGGTACTCTCTCTCATGTATGCTCCACCACTTAAGTGGATTTTTGGAGAGAGGTACAGGTGCTACTTCCCTGTATTTGCTGACAATTTCACGTGTCATGTCTGCCGAACTATTGCTCAACCTTGTAGCCACTGGTGCATAGGCTACCCCAAGCAGATCCAACGATGCACAGGATCCCTTTGACCTCTTTGGTGGGGATGGGTCCTCTCCAGGGGAATTTTGTTCCTGTACAGGTGCACTGCCCCCAGTGCCAGGTCAATCAGACCCATTTCTCCAGAGGGGAAAATATGAATTATTCAATGGAATTCAATTGTGTTATCCATTTCTACCATCGTGAGTATGGGTAGCTATCGTATATGCATTTTTGTCCTCCATTATGTTTTTATTTACAACATTTATGTGCTGCACTTTCTGTAGTTGACACAGTATGAATATCTATTTCAAATGATTATTTTATCAAATGATTATTTTTTGTTTTATGTGTTTTTGACACTCAGTTTAAAAATTATATGTAACTTACATCCTGTGTCCTAACTTGCTCCAGAGAGGATGTGTCCTCACGGTCCTTAGCAGAGGCAAAAGGAAGGGTCTTAAAATGAGGGTCTTAAACCAGAGGTGCCAATAATTATGAAATCTTAATTTTGGTGAATTTGTTTATTTAATACATAGATGTATGATTTTGGTTGGTTGTAGGGGAACATAAATTAACTACAGTGTTTTTTTGCGTCTGTACATTTTGAGTTTATCTCAATCATGATATTTATTATTTTATTGTTTTTACTGCATTTCCAGTCAGGGGTGCAATCACTCTGGAGTTGACTGTATGTCTACACCGACATCAGTAACTACATCTATAGATATATCTACATTTACATCTGCACCTATATGTATAGCTACATCTACATCTATAATTACATCAATACTTATATCTACATCTGCATCTACATTCATATCTATGTAATTTTTGTATGATTTAGAGATAACTACACTGTTACATAAGGATATTATCTAATCTTTTTTCATTGTAAAGATTGAAGAAGACTACATTCATGTACATTGGAAACTTAAAATGAAACACATTTAATTTTATTACTTTCAAATAATTCTTGACAACTTTTTCTTGCGTGGGTGGAAAATATGCCTCCATAACTACGATTTAAAGTAAAAAAGTTAAGTAAAAAAAATTAAATATTTTTCTGTCAACCCATGTCTTTCACTTTTAGGTGTAAGGCTATAGTCTTATGTATTTTCCAGATTTTCAGGAGAACATACTGTATATATCTGATTTACTCTCTTTCTAATAATTTCTGACAGCTGTGTCACCCATTGGCAGATAATACAGTTAATTTCCTATGATTTAAAGTAAAAAAAATGAAATATTTTTCTGTCAACCCAATTTTTTTCACTTTTGGAGGTATAGTCTTACAGCTTTTTTGGATTTTCATCAACACAACAAGAAATCATTTACTCAATTTCATAGAATTTCTGACCACTTTTTCTTGTGTGGTTGGCTAATACAGTTGATTTTGTATGATTTAATGTAAAAAAATGAAATATTTTTCTGTAAACCCATTTTTTTTCCACTTTTGGAGGTAAGGCTATAGTCTTATCTTTTCTGGATTTTCATCAAAACACATAGATCTCATTTACTCACTTTCAAATCATTTCTGACCACTTTTTCTTGCGTGGTTGGCTAACATAACTGATCCACTACGATTCAAAGTAAAAAAATGAAATATTTTTCTTCAACCAAACCAGGGCAGCAATACCTATGCCGTTTTAAGGGGAGGGAGGTTCCCTCCTAAGGTAGTAAATGGGGGGAGGTATTGTGGTGTAGTCTGGTTTTGTCATTTATTTTGTGGTGAATGGTTTTCAATTGTCTGTAATGTATTAGTGTTTCATGTAAAATTATTATGTTCTTGTAGGTTGTTTTTTGGGAATTTTGTATGTACTGGGGAGGGATAATTGATTTTATTGTATTGGTTTGCTCCAGGGGGAGGGCAGTAGCCTATATAGAGGCCATGTAGTCTGCCGTGGGAAAGGAGAAAAGGAAAAAGAAAGAGAAGGAATGGTAACTGGCTGTAGCATGCCAGGGGGCCTGAAAAGAAGTCGTGCACTTATGAAGAGTGTTTTCTTTGCATTTATAGGTTTTTTTGTTTTGTTTGAGTAGATACTGAGATTTGTCTTTAATTTTCTTTGATTGAATTAGTTTTTGTTTTTTATTATTATTTTCGGTTTTGGGGACAACACTGTATATACGAGCACCATTTTGTTTGAGCAAAGAAAAACTGAAAAAAAGGAAAATAAATGCTGTTCTGGACGCTGCTAGTCCAACTTTGGCTGTGAGTCCCTCTCTCCTGTGCTCCCCTTGGTCATCTTGTCTACATTTGGTGTCAGAAGTGGGATGTCCAGGGTCAGGCAGAGAGGAAAGCAAGTGGCAGCCACCCAGGGGCCAGCCATGCAGCGGGAGGAAGATGGAGCAGCAGGAGGTGGAGCAGAAGGCGACAAGCCCCAAACAGGCCAGGTCACTTCGGCGGAACCAGCACTGACGGAGCTCACCCGGATGTTCCAGTCCTTCCGAGAGCTACAGCGAGACCGAGATGAGAATCAACGGAGGGGGATGGCCAAGACAGAGCAGAGTCTCAGGGTCCTGGCCACCTAATTAACCAGCTGCAACTGGATGTGGAGGCGGTGAGAGCATCCCCAGCTCCAACGAGGGAGGACTCCTCTCACCTCCAACTCTACCCAGACCTACAGCTCTGCCTGCACCTAAACTGGTGAAGCTAGATGAGGCGGATAACATCGAACATTACCTGACTACATTTGAGAGACTGGCTGAGGTTTACCTGTGGCCTAAAAGTGAGTGGGCCATCCGGCTGATGCCTCTACTGACAGGGCGTGCTCATAGTGCCTTTGTCGCCATGGAGCCTACTCAAACCTTGGACTATGATCAACTGAAGGCTGCCATTCTGAGGAAATATGACATTAGTTCAGAGACCTACCGACAGCAGTTTCGTGCCATGGAGACTAGTCTCAATGAGTCCCCTCAGAAGCTGTATGTCCGGCTGAAAAACTTGTTTTGCAGATGGGTGCAGTACAACAAGAGCACCAAAGAAGAAGTAATGGAAACCCTGGTCTTGAACAGTATTTGCGTGTCCTCTACCCTGAGGTGAGGATGTGGGTGAAGGAGTGCAACCCAAAGACTGCAGCGGAGGCAGCCAACCTGGTGGACGGGTATGTGGCAGCACACAAGGGGCTAAGGGCTTACCGCTATGCTGGAGTACTGGAGAAGACAGCCAAGGGTAAGCCTGAAGGCTCTGGCAGGGGTGCTGGTCAGGACTGGACACATAGCTACAAGAGTAGCCCCACGACACAAACACTTAATAGAGAGGCCACACTCACTCGCGTAAAACCAAAAAGCTTAGACTTTGGCAGTAAGAGACCTCTCATTTGTTTTAGTTGTGGTGCTCAAGGCCATAAAAGTCCAGCTTGTCCAAACAGGAAGCCTAGGGACACCAGTTTGTGCTATATTCCCCGCCCTGTACCCCTTAGCTCTCCAAACCTGTGCAGAGAACCTGTTGTTGCTATTGAGTTGAATGGAAAGGCTGTGACTGCTTTAATAGATGTTATCAGACGCTGGTTAAGAAAGAGCTAGTGCCAGTGGATTTTTGGAATGAGGGGAAACTAACTGTTAGGTGTGTTCATGGGGATGAGAGTGAGTACTTTACAGCTGATGTTTATATTAGAGTCAAGGATCAGACCTTTCTCCTCACAGTGGGTCTTGCTCCTGATCTCCCTTATCCTGTACTTCTTGACCAAGACCTGCCAATACTCTCAGATTTGGTCCAGAGTTCAGCTCTGTGTGGTGTGGTGACCCGTGCTGCAGCAAAAAGGGCAGAGCAGGTTCCCGTTCCTGATTCAGACCAAAGTGAACGGAAAGGGACATGCTGGGAGGCCCTGCCTTTTTGTAATGCTGGGGTAGAGGAGGAGACTGTAAACACTCCAGAGCAGAGGTCAGCTCAGCAGAGGGGCACAGTGGAGATGTTGGTGTCAGATACAGTGCAACAGCAAGAATTAGAACCTCCACAGTTGGAGGATGTAGAAAGAGTAGCTTACTGATAAAGTGGGCCCTGGACTCATTCAAGTTTTATCCGATGGGCCGCAACTTCACGTTAGAGACGGACTATCGGGCTCTAGCCTGGCTCAGCAAAATGAAGGACACTAATGCCAGGATCACAAGGTGGTTTTTGGCTATTCAACCTTTTGATTTTGAAGTTCTGTATCGAGCTGGGAAACTGAATTGTACAGCAGATTATCTGTCCAGGACACCACAAGTGGTGTCTGGGTAAGGGGGGAGGTATGTCATGGACTACCATGCCGTCATGTTCTGCGGGAGGGAGAATACGCGCAAATCTTAAAATGCCGGCAAACATAAAAACGTGAAAGATTTCATGGTTATTCCTGGCTGCGGGTTGATGGCGGTTGTTCCTGTGTCGCGTCTTTGTGTTGTTCGGTCGTGTCCGTATATGTGTTTGTCTTTAATGTTTCATGGTTTTCAAATATTTTTCTGCAGGTTAAACGGGTACATTCAATCACAATCATCTGTTAAAATAATCTCCTTGCAAATATTCTAAAACAGTTATGCATAAAATTCAGGTAAATATGTTTTCATTCATTGGCAATCTTACCGCATATCTCAGTGCACTGTAATGCAACCAAACCAGGGCAGCAATACCTATGCCGTTTTAAGGGGAGGGAAGGGTCCCTCCTAAGGTAGTAAATGGGGGGAGGTATTGTGGTGTAGTCTGGTTTTGTCATTTATTTTGTGGTGAATGGTTTTCAATTGTCTGTAATGTATTAGTGTTTCATGTAAAATTATTATGTTCTTGTATGTTGTTTTTGGGAAGTTTGTATGTACTGGGGAGGGATAATTGATTTTATTGTATTGGTTTGCTCCAGGGGGAGGGCAGTAGCCTATATAGAGGCCATGTAGTCTGCCGTGGGAAAGGAGAAAAGGAAAAAGAAAGAGAAGGAATGGTAACTGGCTGTAGCATGCCAGGGGGCCTGAAAAGAAGTCGTGCACTTATGAAGAGTGTTTTCTTTGCATTTATAGGTTTTTTGTTTTGTTTGAGTAGATACTGAGATTTGTCTTTAATTTTCTTTGATTGAATTAGTTTTTGTTTTTTATTATTATTTTCGGTTTTGGGGACAACACTGTATATACGAGCACCATTTTGTTTGAGCAAAGAAAAACTGAAAAAAAAAATGAAAATAAATGCTGTACTGGACGCTGCTAATCCAACTTCGGCTGTGAGTCCCTCTCTCCTGTGCTCCCCTCGGTCATCTTGTCTACAAGGACTATACTGTTATGTCATTTTGAGATTCTCAGTATAGGACAAATATATCTCTTTTACTTCAATCATGTATTTTCTGAATGATGTTTCCTGCAAGTGTGGAAAGTACAGCTGCTTTACTTCCATTTAAAGTAAAAAAATACAATATTTTTGTGTCACCCCATTTTTTCACATTCTTGAGGTAAGACGATAGTCTTATGTCAAAAAGACATTTATAAAACTTTTACTTAACATAAGAATGTGTGTACCAGTCTGATAAGTTTGACCCAAACACACATTTAGGGCACAAATTTGCTCTAAATACCAAACCCTCGGGACCAAAAGAAATTTGCACTGTTGTTTCCTTATTCCTTGTGAATAATTAGGATCACATTATCATTGTGTATTCAGTGTTGTTTTGGGCCATAAGTAAACAATACATTAAATTAACTGATGTGAGAAATCAGTGCATTATTAATCAGCTTACTTTGTTCACATAAGCAGACATGAAACGTGTTATGACAGCAAGGTAGAATGACTATGGCTGCGTTGACACTGTGCATATGAGCTACTGAGTATATAGTGAAAGGAACAGTATATTGGTGCAACAGTCTTCATGGAGCGTTCCAAATTTTTCACCCATGATGATGACGCTGTGCTTCTGGAACATTTTTGCTGAATTGGGACCGGCACTGGAGCACCCTGCATGTAGCATCTGCAAATCCTGTCAACTCTGGAGTCTTTGGTCATGGTGACTTTCCAGCCCTCACTCAATCAAGTCATACCGAGAGTGTTGGATGGTATCATTTCTCTGAGTTCAAGGTACATCAGATTCCCCCATACAGCCAGCAAACATCAAAAAGCATTTGCAGTGATGATTGGTTTTCCCAGTGTAATCAGTGCAATCGACTATGCTCAAATTGCAATATAGGTAAATTGTAAGAATTTCCATTTATTATACATGCTACTGATTTGCAACGCACAAATAACGCCGACAAATAGGGCTGCATGATGGCCAGGGTCATGTCATGATTCCTTAATACTGATGAACAGTAATGTTGGAAATCAACTCCAATAATCGCAGCCAGCCACTCATTGAGGGAGCTCAGTGGTGGGACCCCCTATGACCGCTCATTGCTTCTACACTTGCCATTGGGTAATTATATGTTTGCTGCAACCTTGATGTTGCACTATTTTTTGATTTTGATCTTCTTGTGCGGCTCTCTATATTGACAGCCGCGGTAACCCCCAGCCATGTAAGGTTTTTTTTTTTTGTATATGTTACCCCCGTGCCGTTGCCATCTGAAAATATGTTTTTCTAATCTCGGTTTAGGAGAATAAAGGGTCGATTTCACACTCAGAGAAGTTTTTTTCCCCGTTCGCTGCCATTACTGCATTTAAAATTCATTGCTCTGTCCCACATATCATTTGTAGATTACTTGATTTCTACTTCTAGAGCACCATACTTGCTTAAGACTAGTGTTATATGATTTATGGTTATATGTGCCATGCTTCAACAACTGAGCTAATAGCACTTGGTAATAAAATAGCTACTGCTAGGCATCAGCAACACCTTATCTAATAATGTTTTGAATATTAAAAGCGACATTTATTGACGGAGCATGTCTCTTTTATTGGGCAAACATCCTAAAAATGCAGAAAATTTGACTAATTTTTTTAACAGATTGGACCTCAGTAGCCCTGACTGGTTGGCCACATGTGACAGTGAATTTACTGTCTTTGAACATACTCTTGATTGCAGTGCAGTTTTTAACCTATGCCAGTCGATTCACAAGAAGGGCACTGGTCTTCAACCCTTGAGTGAGGTATTTAATTGAAATTGCATCAGGAAATATTCTGATATATAAATATATTGTTTGTAAAACATTTGTGTGCTCCTGGTAAATGTAAACATGTAATATCTTTACAGTGTGTCATAACCTCTCGTGACAATGTCTTGCATGAAACAATGTCACTCCACATGGCAGAAGGAGCATTATGCAAGTGCCATGACGCCACATAGAGATAGGTAGGAATTAAGATAAAAATATACATTTGAATATTAGGTTTTTCAATCTAGCTTCCCAATAACAGTACTATTTTTAATCTGTTTTGTGAAATTATTCTTGAAGTTGAAGATATCTATCATTGATTTGTAATCTTAAAATTATAAAAATCAAAATTATTAAATGATAAAATAATTATTGTACAGTACTGTGGGTGTGTGTCTGAGCCATTGCAGCCATAACCAGTAATATACTGTTGGACTGACCTAAGAGTGAACATGAGGAAATTTTTTTATTTTTTCCATTAAATTACTGATTGTACTCAAGCTACTCTCCTAATTGACTGAGACGTTATCTCAAAAGACAGCAGATAATTTTAATTTTATTGTGTATTTATAAAAAACAACTTCATTGCCTTGCACTGTGTCTTTATGGGTAAAACCTGATTACTTATTCTTGCCATTTGCTGCATCATACTTAAAATATCAATGCAACTGATGGGAGAATATCATGTGTAATCCAAGTAACAAAGCAACAAAGTGCCAGACCTATATAAAGAATGACTGAATTATGACTAAAATTACATTATGATTAAAATGACACAGAGTACATTAATACATATTTGCGATTTAGTCAACTTTACACTAAATAAAAAAAATCAAAATGAAATGATTGAAAGGTGACTAGACTAGTTTTAGTCACCCAGTGATAAAAGACGAAGACCTGGCTAAATCCAAAAATGTGTAAAAATGAACACTACTGTCCAGTTGTGACAGGTATAATTATAATTTCAATTAACAACAACTCAGACAGGGATGAATTGATGGGTATTTATTGTAATAATAACAGAGAAAGATACATGAAACAATCATTGATATAACCAGTCCTTCTCTTTCAAGGCAAAATATAAAAAGGGTGAGATAATATACCAACCCCATACACCATAATACATTCAAAAATGCACTTAAAGTAAATGTGAAATTTTAGTGCACTAAAATCTTCACTACACAATCTTTTGTACACTACTCTATGATATAATATGCCCTACAGAAAAAAGGTTTGACTCTTTGTTACTAAAAAGGCTTAATATGAATAGATACATTTAAAAAAATAACATAATATATATATATATATATATATATTATGTTACATTTTTTACAACATTTGACATCAGAAACCACAGTGTTCAGTTTTACTAAAAGTGTTTTGTTTTGTTACTGAAAATATACAATATACAATTTGTTACTACAATTATAAGTTTTCAAAACTGGAATATAACCAATCAAACTAACACCAGCACTCAGACTTCATTGGTTGATCCAGGAATGTTTGGTCTTCATTGGAGTGAAATACTGCATCCACAGTAGCCCTTTCTAGATAAGAAGGCACTGGATTATAATCCCAGTTATTCAGTATTACTACTTGTCAGATATTGCCCAACAGAACAAAGTTGCACATAGTGTTTTGTAACCAAAGCACATCGTTGACCAGCCAAAAAATGTGACACGAATTAAACTGACTAATCTTGGTCATTTCACACACATTACAAGTGTAATAAATGAAAATTAGGAAACGGTCCAAATCAAACTCTGAATCTTCATATTTCTCTTTAAAACATCCCTTGAAATGGAAAAATAGCTACATGTTGTTATGTGTGATGTGAATGGTAAACATTTAAAATAAAAAACAAGGAAGTTCCTAAATAAGCTTCTTAAAGAATTACACCAGCAGTCACGATTGTTCAACATTCACAAACAAAACAGAAATAATAGGCACGGTAAGAAATTTAACATCCAAACTTTGTACAAAGCAGTAAAATCTTCCCCCATTTTAGAATTCCCATACATGATTGGAAATAGTTTCTTGTGAAAAATCTGTACTGATTGTCAATATTACATCCAAGGCACTCAGCAATCCTCAGGAATATAACATAAATAATGGGAAATGCAATCTAAGATAGCGGTTTGTTTTCT
Organism: Albula goreensis; assembly: GCA_022829145.1. Taxonomy (NCBI): domain Eukaryota; kingdom Metazoa; phylum Chordata; class Actinopteri; order Albuliformes; family Albulidae; genus Albula; species Albula goreensis. Next base: position 36,242,921 of record CM040749.1, read on the forward strand.
GAACTTGATTGCTATACCTTGATGAATATATATAGCATTGACATGCTATATATATTATACTTTTGTGGCCACCTCAGAAATGACTTCTGTCTTCTGGAAAACTGGTTTCCTTACCATGGTTAATAACTACACACTTCTGTAGCACAGCTTACAACCTCTAAGTGGACCTCTACAGAAATGACTGTGAGGTGTATTATCACAGATTACCCACGTAGAGACAGTCCTGCTGGATTTGAATTTGTGTCATGGCATTTTAAAAAAGATGAAAAATTGGGCCTTCAAAATATAGAATGCTTAAAGGCTTCATGAGATAGGCCACCTGCATTTAAAATATTCTGACACAGTAAAGGTTTGCATTGGCTGTGTTGATAACAAAGTGTAATCTAATTTAATATTATGGCATTATTTTTTGAGGATGCAGGGCACTATACTAATATGTCTATGAGCAATGTGTTTGAAGGTGCCATATATGAAAGTATGTGGTCCAAGACATGAATGTTTCAATATGAATATATATAGTTGGATTTTAAAGTCATTACATGTTTTTTTAAATCTGAATTCATTCATAGGCTCCTGTTGTTTTATAGCACCTTTTCTTGGGGGCAATCAATAAAAATAAGAATCTGGTGTTGTATATGGCGTCAGAACTTCACTTGGAGCTAGGATGATACCTAAACAGAGCTTCGGAGCCATGCACACCAGAGGTTAGTTTGACATTGGAAGGAAGGTGCTGATGTTGAGAATGAACAGAAAGTTAGACATCTCACAAGTTATGATGAATATAATAACTATATCCTCTACTTATGATGTGGAGCTATCTGTACACTGTAACTCAGATAGCTGATGGTGAAGAAAATGACCTTCACTGTATGGTGCATTTTTCTGACGCATATAGTCCCACTCCAGCTGCAGTTACTGCTCCAGCTGCTGCCCCTACACCCATGCCAGCTGGACCTGCTATGCTCCCTGCTGCTGCTCCTAGACCTGCACCTACACAGATAGCTACAGACTTTAAGAATTTGTTTTTTCTCTCTGCCTCTTCTCTACATATTCCTCTCCTTATCTCATCTTGAATTGCTTCTTCAGCCCTCTTAAACATCTCATTTGTGTAGTGCTGTCCTCCATTGTCTGTCACCATGTTCGAAATCTTCCTCAGCAGCTCAGTGACCTGAACATCATCAGTGTTGTCTTTATTGTTAAAGACATGACATCCACCATTGCACTGACCAACAAACGTTAAAAGGTCTTTACTGTCACTGATAAAATCTTCAATAGTTGTTCCCTCCAGCTTGTCTCCATGAGTGAACAGCACTATAGTGTACATCGATGCCTCATTACCAAAGGTCTTCTGAATGATCTCAACTGTTTTCTTCTCCTCTGGTGTGAATCTGCCCAGCTGGAGAATCACCAGGAATGCATGGGGACCCGGAGAGGACAGAGAGATGCACTTTCTGATCTCCTTTATGATGTCATCATTCGTAAGCTCTGTCTCAAACAGGCCTGGAGTGTCAATCACAGACACCTCCCATCTCCGATCCACTACCCCTCTGGCCTTAGCACATTCTGATGTCACAGAGGACGGGGAGAGCTTTGATTCAAATTCTTTTCTCCCCAGGATGGTGTTTCCTGCTGCACTCTTTCCTACTCCAGTCTTCCCAACCAGAACAATCCTCAGTTCTTCAAACTTCTCTGGTTCTGTGGAATTACAAGTAAACTTCTGTTACCTCTTCAGGGCAATATGCTTACTATTATTCGGGGGGAGGAAGCAGTGGTGCTAGCATGCTTTAAAAATGACAAAGGTACTGAGGATTCAGGCCACACACAGCAAGCAATTACAGCATTACACTGTAAGAATGTCATACTTACACTTCATGGTTTTGGCAGTGTGATGATATGGGGATGTTTAGCTGCCTCAGGACCTGGATGACTTGTAATCATTGAGGGAAGCATGAATTCTGATTTGTACCATAGGATTGTGAAGGTGAAGGTCAGACCATCTGTGTGTGAGCTGAAGCTGAGGCATAATTGTATGATGCAGCAGGACAATGACCCTAAGCATACAAGCAAATCCACATCTGAATGGCTTAAAAGCAAAATAAAGTTTTGTGGTGGACTACTCCTGATTTAAACTCAATAGAGATGCTGTGGCAAGACCTGAGAAGAGCAGCTTGTATTCAAAGACCTAAAACATGTCCTTCCTCTGCAAAGAAGAGTGGGCCAAAGATTCCTCCTCAGATGTGAAATTAAAATTACAGGAAACATTTGGTTGCAGTTATTTCTGATAAGGGTGTTCCAACCAGATATTAAGTTTAAGGGGGCAATTACTTTTTCACAGGGGCAATATGGGTCTTTGGGGATCTCCATTGAATGAATGAAAAAATGACATAAATATATGTTTTATGTTTATTTGGGTTTCCCTTTTCTAGTATTTATATTTTATGTATTGATCTGAAACCATTCAGTGAGAGAAATATGCAGTGAAAGAGAGAGAAATCAAGAAGGGAAATACTTTTTCACGGCACTGTATCTGTCAAAACATTTTTGGGCTGAACTAGGTTGCAGATATTGTTTTGCGAACTATTTAGCTTCTGAAGTCACCTAGTCAATTCAATTTGTCACTAATGAAGTCCTGAACACAATGCCTCATCTCCAAGGATAAAGATACAAAATAACTTTGGTGTATCTGGGAAATTGTGCACATCTGCATTGGTACTCAAACCTATCCAAACCTGTCGAGGGGTCATGTGAACTTTTTTTTTGTAGTTTTACAACAGTGATAAAAAAGCCTAAACTTTCTGACTTAACATGTCTATCCAGATTGGACAGCCTAATGGAGACAAGGCAATGGAACTAACATTGTATTCTAAGAAGCAAAATATAACTTTGGAATACGTTACCTTTGATTGCTCTGAAACAACATATGGCAAGTAAATCAAAGTTATCTGCTGAGGTTTATTTGGTTGGGGATTTTTCGTTCTTAATGGCAACCAACTGGCCAGGAATCTAGGAGCACCTGATTGCAACGTGCAATGCAGAGTGTTTTGGTTGGTTTGCTATATTCAGTTGTCAATTTCCTGGCCAAGACCCATCGGGGCATGTTGGTCTAAAGATAAGGTGTGGTCAGGTGCATTGTAGGCACAGTGCTATTTTTATTCAGCACAAAGTTATTGGGCTAAGACCAACCAAGTTACTACAACCAAAAAGAATGTATACCAACTTAGGAGAGTGTGTGACATGATGCACACACATTCTTTGTTACATGCAGACTGCTACAAACCTGAAATGCACCATTTGTGAAATAATTGTTTTTCCCCACTGTATATATGGTGCATATTGGAAGAGGTGTTTTAAATCTTTTCCACAATTGCTTGTCATAATTCTGATCTGAATGTAATATTTTCTGTTCAGTTAGGTCTTGTCATGATTGTTGAGAATTCAGTGAATTAGACTATGGCCAGCTGACTCGAGAGCCTGTGTGCATGCAATATTGTACACTTCTGTGTGAAGAATGATAGGCTTTTTAATGGGTCTTCTACATTTATAGACTTGTAACTGTCATGTTGGGAACCAAACCTAGCACTCGCCACCAGAGGGTGCCCACCACCAACTATCCTCTGCGCTCTCACCTGATTCTTGTTGTCATTATCTTCCCTACTTAGACCTCTGTTTACCTGCTGTCTGTACCCAGTCATGCCTTGCCTTGTTTGGAAACTAGCCATCCTCATAGTTTCCTTGGACATCCTGTCTGATTGTTTGGTTTGTTTGTATGTCTCTCCAGGGACTGAGAAATAAACTTTTTTTTGTCATTTTGACCTGATTGCCGCACTTGTGCTCATTTACTAAGCCTGACAGTAAGTGAAAGAGTAGAAGCCTAATTTGGGACTCTAAAGTCTATCGTTCTATCAACCATAGGAAATGTATTGTCTGTCTGACTAATGTGATAATGGTGAATCACTGGTCAGTTGCTGCTGCCCTTAGTTCTGCTCAATATTTCTGTGAAATAAAAACACAACCTCTGCCAACAACATGCCTTAAATTCAACATTAGATTCTAAATTAATAGAACCTCCTGCTCTGAGAACAGATCACAGTTACTCTCATATACTGTAAAACAGGGGTCATCAAACAGATTTGACCTGGGGCCAAATTCATGTCTTTATAATGCCATCATCCAGTAACGCTCACCTGTCTACTTTGTACTGAAACAATCACTGTCATAAAAGAATACATGAAACATTCAATGCATCCTATGCTAAAGACTTGAAGGCCAGCAGGAACATCCAGAAAGACATAAAAAATAAAACTGGAAAAAAGGCTACTTATGTTCTCTTTCAGCTGAAAAAGAGTTCAGTAAATTGTCTTAATAAAGTTCTTCAAGTTCCTTTGACGATCAGATGTTGTACACTGCCTATTTATTTCAAAGGCAATGGGAGCAATAATATCACACGTGGCTTGTGCAGAGATAAGTCTTTGACATGCTTGGCACCACCCCTGCTGTCTCACAAGAAAATGTCATGTCATGTCTGCCACTGTCTTTGCCTCTGATTTTTACTCTCATCATAGCTGTAACTACATGTTTATGAATAAAATGGTATACACAGAGACTGTTGCATTATTTTGTTTATTCTTATATTGAAAATATGGATCATCTGCTGCATGTTTTATTCTGGAGGGTCAGCCAAGGGAAAATGTCCATGCCATGCACCCCAGATAAACAATTAATAATTTGTGGAATTAGCACTTTTGTACACAGTAGTTAATTACACACAAGTTTTTAACAAACATTGTTTTACAGGGGTCTGGTAGATGGTTTATGCAGTTAAAGACAATGCTCTTATGTGTGGATTTTTCTCAGTTTCATACTTTTTTCCAGTTTCTGGTGATTTAATACCTCTACTTTCCAAATACATAACAGAAAATATAAGGAAAGTAACTACATTTTTGAAGACTGTGGATGCCTAAATAGTACTCTGTTGGCAGAATGACCCTCCTATCTCCTTTAGCACAGTGTACACTGGACCATCCTTTTTGAAAGGAAAGTATATAAAGGTTGTCCCACAATTCTTTGAAGCAGCATCAGATAAAGCGACGCACCATTCGGCCGTTTACGAAGATAAAAGATCAACATGACCGACAAGGGACGCAGCTCATGGATGCATAGGCTTATAATCAGATCATAATCAGCATATGAACCATAACACAGAAGTCTGTCCTTCAAGAAACAGGGATATGAGACGTTTTTAGCCAGACAATGTTTTTAATTCAACATGTTTGAAACTTAAGAATGATACGGAGCACCTAAAGTCCCGAAAGGTGATGTTTTTTTCTTGTGCGCACAAGATAAAAATGATCACCTCACCTTTCGGGATTTTTGGGCTCCATAGAATGATGATATGTACAGTAGTAGATTTGTAGGCCGAACATATTATGCCTATCCTGCATAAATTTAATTATTATTTTCATATATTCATACTAATTGGGATTCATGTCAATAAATATGAATGGACAGTAGAGCAACCATTCTCAATGTGACCACAATTTCATTTAACTTTTGGCAGTCTATATTCCTTTTTTAATTCAATTCCAACCTAGGTAATAAAGTATTATTTTTCACTGGGGTGTCCATGTTTATATAGTCTGCATGAATGAAACACAGTAAGAACACACGGGGTGAAGTATCTAAGATGCGCTTTTAGTAGTCCATCTTCGGAACATTGTAGTTTCACCATGGCAAACCCACGTCAATAACATCTATTGTCGCATAATTACGTAGCCTAGTGTTAGTGGAGTCGGATCCTAGCACCATGGCTATCTTTTCCTAAGCCCTTATGAATTCTCCTTAACATCTTTCCTTGACCTCATGACGTTCAAGGTCAAGGAAAAGGGGTTAGGAAAGGACATAGGACATAGGACATAGGACATAGGACATTTTTTTTTTGACTATTCGAACGCAGCCAGAGTATCTGAGAGAGCGAGTGCACACAATTAAGAGAATTGTGTCTGTTAAACACTGTAGTTTTTTTTTAACAAACACGCAAATGATTACACAGCAAATTAATACTGTGATCCAATATTACGATATGGCAATTTCTTGTATCTTCTGTAAAAAAAAAACTATCAAGTATATTTAATATATCCGATATATCGCATATATTTTAGTATCAAGTTTATAATTAGTATTGAAATCCATTTTGAGATCTCATTCAAACACTAAAATGGAATATCAGTCCCTCCAAACAATATTTTCTAAAATATGAAATTTAGTTTTTCAAGTAAGGAAAGTGGTATACTAAAAAATTTCTTTTAACAGACTTGATCAATACAGGTGTGTAAGTAAAAGTATGCAGGTCAGTGCAGATGAATAAGTTCAGGTATATGTACATCAGTCTGATTCAACACTGTTTCTAAGTTACAGTAAGAGCTGCAGTACAACTTTTCAGAGACTTGAAACACCAAGTATAAAATATGTAAAACTTTTACTCCAAAAATGCAGAGTGAAATGATCATTTTATTTGCATATTCATGAGTAATAAACACTATATTATAACTAAAGTGTTGTAGCAGTTAAAACTAGCATATTTCCTACGAATGCAATTTTAACAAAACACACAAATGTTTCAGTTCTTTTAAGATAATAATCTGAGTACAGTAGAACACTAAATGCAGAAGGGCAGGTTCGTTGGGTACCCCAGTTATGCTTTGTAAGTGGTAGCCCCTTTTTACGCTCTGCTTGTTATGCTCTAGGACTGTAGCGGTTCTAGATCAGTTCAGCTGGAAGGCCAGACCGAGGCCAGTTGTGCTATTACATTACATTAGACCTTATTGTTCCTAGTTTTCCTCAGGGGCACTGTCCCCTCCTGGGCCTCCCTTAGTACCGCCAGTGGCTCTATATGTTCATCTGACACAGAATTTTTTTTTTTAATTTTCTGGCAATTTTTTATGCTCCTCTTACTTCATGCACAACTCTGATATAAAGCTGGTCACATTTTTTATTGCTTTTTTTGAGATGTAACACAGATGAAAATGAGACACAAACTTACCATTTTGTTCAATGTTTCTGCTCATTTTGCTGATATGTAGATCACTTCAGGTGTGAGTAAATATCAGATCAGGTGTTTGCAGATCAGTCTGATGCAGTAGCGTCTCTGTGTGTCTCAGAGCTATAGTAAAAGCTGCAGTACAGCTCTACCTGCTTGCATAAACCCCTGTAACTTCCTGATACCGTTTGAGTGGCTAGAGAGGCAGAATGGAAACTCCCAAAAATAAAACACTGCACTGCTAACAGAGAAGAAAAACAGCCTAACTTTTTATATTCAGGGGTGGATCCTGGCATGGGAAAAGTAGGCAGCCACCCAGGGCAGCATCATTGGAGGGATGGCACTGGGGCACATGCACTAAAATAATTAATGTGGTATTGAAATTACACTACAAAGTCCAATAGAAACATTAATGATGCTGACATGAACTTACTCTTGTGTGTGTGTGTGTGTGTGTGTGTCTGTCTGTGCGTTTGTATGTAAAAACGTCAATGTAAAAAGTTAATTAACTTCCCTTTTGTGACAGTGAAAAGTGAGAAGTGAAAGAGAAGTGAGAAGTGCATAATGGACAACTGTCTTGTTATTAAATTACATCAATAATAGAGGGGCTGGTGAGATGACGAAAATAATATTAATATTATTAGTTATTTAAATACGTGGTTCTTACATTATTGGCTATAAGCCCTATTTGTGCTTTGCAAAGCTAAACCTTGTATCTGATGCTGCCAAAAGCTCTACAGATGCCACGTGCTATTTTGTTACTTTGCACAAAACGTACATGCTGTTCTCAGCTTCAACTCCGAAATGGGCCATCGTCAAGAAACATGTTAACATTACGTTGAAGATGTGGACAGAGATGAGGTACAATGTTTTGAATCTCCTTCAAAAGGTGGCAACAGGCTTTGTCACAGCAGAAATCTCAAAGAGAATAAAAGCATGGCTATAAGCACTGATCGGAAGTTTTATGTCAGTTGACCAAAGATTGGGTGTAACTGAGATATGAGCTCATGTCCTGTTTGGGTCATTTGCCTTTGATTTGGTTGTAATGGATGAATGTTTTTGAAAATCAAAAATTACTTTTCACAAAGCCGCTAAGTCTCTGCCTTGGGATCTCACAAGATATCACGAGACGTAGGAATTACTTTTTTTGAAGCAAACACATCAACAGTTATTAGCCAAAACACATTTTTGCTTATTGCAGCACCCCCTCCCTGTGGTCAAATGTCAGTAAAGTTTTTGGAATTTCTTAGAATAGAGTTCTGAGTCCGTAAACCAAATTTGGTGTCGATGCATCAAAGAGTTGCTGAGATAAAATTTCACTTACTGTTTGGTGGCTCCGCCACCGATTTTCCATTGGCTGTAGTGGACAAACTCGACCAGATAATTTGTGTGAGGCTTGGTTTGAAGATCACCTGTGCCAATTTTGGGGAAGATTGGACAAGATTTGTGGCCTGTGAAGAATTTTTTAACTTTTTCATAAGATCTGGTGGAAATCGCTGGCATGGGCATTGAATGCATTGAACTTGGAATGATCCAAAGAATCCAATGATACCTCATTTAAGAAAATTGGCCATACAGTTCAAAAGTCATGTGCATAAATGCACCTCCAAATTTTACACAAGGGTGGCGCTAGAGTGCCTGAGGCGCAGACATGAAACTTTGTGGAAAGAATCAGGGTACTGTCCCCAATCAGTGTGCCAAATTTCAAAAATTGAAAGGATAGGGACAAACAGACTGCTAGAATAGAACATACCATGATTAAGTATTTAATTAGTAGGAAACCATGATTGGAAATCAGTCAGAGCAATACTGCAATTGAAGTGGTTTTGAGCAACTGCAAGTGGAGGGGGAAGAACAAATACTCAAGAAATACCCTGAAATTGTTCTGTTTAAATTCTAGGAGCACAAAAAATCTAATTTTACATCTAGAAGCTGTTATGCGTTATGGTAATTATGATGTCGTTGGGGTGACAGAAACTTAGGACAAGGGATGGGGATGAGTGGGATAGAGGGATACAAACTGCTAATAAAAGATCAATTAGAAGAGCTCTCTATGTAAGGCATAATCTTAATGTTCAGGAAATTCCATAAATAGCGCCCCTTGGTGCTAGTAAATACATATGGATTAAAATCTAGGTGGAAACTGAAAAAGGTCTAAATGTAGGAGTATGTTACAGGCCTCCAGCCTCAGACAGTAGTGTGTGAACAGTATACTCTTTGATAATAGTAAACTAACATTCCAGGAAGGTGAGACAGCAATAATGGGCACTTCAATTACCCCTCAATTAATTGGGAAGCTGTGTCAGGTCAAGGTAAATGTAAGGAGGAGTTTTTGGATGTCGAATGGCTGTTTTTTGAATCTCTCTGTTACTCAACCTACAACAGAGAACACAATTCTAGATCTGGTTCTGTGTAATACCCCGGTCGAATCTGCAGTACTGAGGTAGGGGAGCCACTCAGACAAGTGACTATAGTTATAGAAAAAGTGACTATAGTTCAGTTACATTTGAAGTTTTTTTGCAAGTTAAATCTACATTACATCCTCCAATGCTAGAATTTAGATGAGCTGGATGCTAAGATGCAAAATTATGCAAGGAATATAAACTGGGTACATCTTCTTGATGGCAAAACTGAAAGAAATGTGGAGCATATTTACAAAGATTGTATTGGATGTACAATGTAAATTCCACACATTTGAAAAGGGAAGCTGAAAAAATAAGGAGGGCATTATGGTTTATGATAACAAAGCTGCATTCAGTAACAGGTACATTCAGGTCTAAGACTTTTATGGAGGAAGTTAATTTAAATGATGCAAAGTACTAGATTCAAAGCAGATTCAAATATGATTCAAAGAATAGAGACAAGCAAGAAGTAAATAGACACCCTTAGTATCAAACACTGTTGTTGTCTATTTACCTCTTGCATCTCTCTGTACTTAAAATAATAAATAAGGCTAGGGGCCACAATGGGATATACCTAAAAGTTTTTAGGGAACGAGTTATTTTTAAGGAATCTCTAACATTACATTACATTTGGGCATTTGTTCGACGCTCTTATTCAGAGCGACTTACAAGGCAATAACTAACAACTAGAGAAATGGTAATGTCATACCACTACACAAGATAGAGGACTGTACTGTCCCAACTTAACTTGTATCACATGTAAATTACTGGAATCTATCATTAGGGAAAAATAGGAATTATTCCTTGATTAAAATGGTGTCTTAAATGATAGCCATCATGGTTTTCACAGTTGGAGGTCTAACTTAACAAATCTCCTGGACTGTTTTTTAGGAAGCAACGGTGTGTTTGGACTCAACTAAAGCAAGCTAATGACATGATCTATTTGGACTTCCAAAATGCATTCAACAAGGTTCACAGTGAAAATGAAATCTGTAGGAATTAAATCATTAATGTTGCCATCTGCAGCTGCGCTTGTCACGCTCTCCATTTTCAACAGTAAGTTAACTTCCACGCCGGCCACAGACTCCATCTACACAATTCTCGTGAGGCAATAGACTAGATCTTGTGAAGTAGGCTGTAAAGCACATTTAAAGATTCATCAAGCTAAATGCATATTTATCTTGGTTAAATTATTTCATTGTGAAAATTAAAATGACGATGCTATCATCATACCCGTGATATCGTGCAGCCCTAACCCCTACCTCCCCTGAAAGCAAATTGGAGTGGATCCAATTATGTCTGAGTCGCACCCAAAATCTCCTCTTTTATAAACTTCTCAAATGTTTTCATAATGAGAGAAGTGCTACAGGCCCATAGTCATTGAGTGTTTTTGGTACTTTAATCTTGGGCACAGATGCAATCACTGAATCCGTCCAGAGACAAGGAACCCTATGGAGTTCTCCAGCAGTCTCTGAAGGACTTGACGGACATGACGAGAATGTTCAGTTGTGGACCGGGAGAACACCAAAATGTCATCCAGGTAGACTTCGATGAATCTGCCCAGCATGCCGCGAAACACATCATTCACCAGGGCCCGAAACACAGCTGAGGCATTAGTAAGACCGAATGGCATAACTAAATATCTGTAGTGTCCTGTGTGGGTGTTAAAGGCGGTCTTTCACTCATTCCCCTCTCTGATCTGGACCAGGTGGTAGGCATTGTGGTGGCCAAGTTTGGTGAAGATGGTGGCATCCTACAGAGACTCAGAGGTATGGGATAACAATTCTTAACAGTGATATTATTGAGACCTTGATAATCGATACAGGGTCGGAGCGTGCCATCCTTTTTGCCCATGAAGAAGAAGCCAGCACCACCCGCTGCCAGCAACTCCTAAATGTATCTATTCATGGCCACCATTTTGGGAGGAGATAGGGAGAACAGACGACCCCTGGGAGGAGATGCGCCAGGCAGGAGATCAATAGGGCAGTCATATGGCTGAGGAGGAGGCACAGCGGATGCCCGGGACTTGCTGAATACACCCTCTGTATGTTTTGAAAGTCAACTCAGCTCTTATTGTCGTTTCCATATATGCATTGGATATACAAACAGGGAATGACATTACCACAGTGCAACAATACAATTTAAACAAAGAGTGCGAACAGTACAATTTAGACAGAGTGCAAAAAGTTTAAGTACAGTGCAAACATGACATATGTAAAAACAGAAATAGTACCCATAATAGCATAATAAAAATATAAAACATAGACAACATCAACAAACCTGCAGAGTGCAAAGGATACAAAGTGCTAGCAGTTCTTGTTGTGTTCATGAGGTAGATTCAGTGTAAACATTTAGCGGCTTTGTGAAAAGTTAATGGCTTGGGCTGTTGAGAATCCTGTTGTGGCTGCCATCATTGGGGACACCGCAGTGTCCAGAATCATTCCGGATGAAAAAGGTGACACAAATGAAATTCCCATCCATCAAAAACATTCAGGCAGGTTAACGATTTTAACTGCATAATGACAATGTTGCTCCTTTGAATTATTAGTTAAGTTTACATTTCCGAATGCACAAAGTCAAATTCCATTAAGAACTTTATTGAATGCAGAAAGTCAAATTACATTAACACTGCCGAATGGACAAACTAAAATTGCATTAACTGCCGATTGCACAAAATAAAATTGCATTTGTAATGTCACTAAAAACACAAACTGAAAATTTCTTCATGCAGACTGCTTCTCAGAGGCACCAGCTGGTGGAGATGCGGTGCCGGGCATTTCCGAAGTGTTGGGCAGTGGAGCTGAGCATGGATGCCCAGACGAACCTGAGTGCATGTAACGATGTGGATTAAGCAGTGGGGTGAGCAGCCATGGTTTTAATGGATATCCACTATCACCTGCAATTAGGGACACATGTTACATGATATGAGTTAAATTTTGTTTGCTAACATGGTAACCATCTTGCTAACTTGAGACTACTGTTTTTCATGAAGCTGATTTGTGACTGCTGCTTTTCATCAAAAGTATCCTAAAACACATCCAAAAATTGATTTGTTTTCATTATATCTTTTGTTTGTTTACAAGGAGATGGATTGGAAATGCACAGGCATATTTAACTGTAGGATCGCTAATGTTCAATTCAAATGTCCCATTTGTTGTCACTTGGCAGCCATTTTTTGTTTGCTTGAAAGGAGATGGATCGGAAATGCACAGGCATATTTAGTTGTAGGATCAATAATGTTCGATTTAAATGTTCCATTTGTTGTCACTTGGCAGCCATTTAAACTTTTTTCATCAAAACTATCCAAAAATACATTCAAAAAGTGAATCATGTATTTGTTTTATTTGTGAAGTGCCTGCTAAATTCAATCAAGGGAAGCAGAAGTTACATGCGATGGTGGTTGTGATCTCTGACACGTCAAGCAATTTGTATTCATTTCGATATTGCCTGTTTTATCCATTTGTTCATGACGTCCCATCTTTTTTCTTGCTGTGAAACAGATTTATCTGGCACTGTGACTCCACTGTCACCAGCTTTCCCTCCTCCACATCTCCCCCACCTCCTCTGAGTCTCTCCCAGGGCCTTCAACTTCTACCCTTTCCCCATCTGTGGATACCCCTCACATCTCTGGAGGACAGCCTACTGCCTGATGGACCAGAAGCACATCAAGGCAACTGTCTCTGGTTGTGGAGAGGTTTTGCGCACATTTTTATATTTTGGATAGGGTACTGAACCATCATGTTGGTTTCTTTGAAATAAATAATAATATTAGTCTGAAATGGACTTACATTTGTGTGTTCCATGACAAAGGCCAAAGAAACTCACACACACACTTGATTTACAGTGACAGATTTGTTTTTGTATTTGGAGAGGTTATGGACACTTGAATGCCTACATGTACCTATTGGAAATTACTAGTTACTAATTACTAATTACTTAGGTGTGTAGCACCTAAATATTTTTATGTATTTGCTCCAAATGTTGTACTAAGTCTTCCAAGAGCTTGCTGAATCAGGAAATGTAGAGCATGACCAACATTACATCCCCAGCATCCATTCTAAACCCACACATTCTAAAACCCAAATAATAATAGGCATTTTTTGTTTTAATGACATTTTTCTGTATATGATGTTCTCATACTCAACCTAAATGAAGGAAATAAAAACCTGGAGGTGAATGAATAGCTTGGTCCAAGTGTCTCCTTCAAATTAAGCCCTCAATGATCATTGTGCTATATGTACAACTTGAGATAACTTGTGTTATAGTGCAGTGGTATAAATCATTTGAAAATGAACTTGAACTTGGATCTGCATTAACAGTTAATATACATTTGGCTTCTGAGGATTATTACTTACCAAGGAGCCAGCCATCTCCCACCTCTCCAGCCTGAAGTCAATGGCTAACACAAGTTCTGCAACGCAAATTCGTTGCATGTTTATAGAATGGAAGTTGCATGCATGTATTCATCTAGTAACAGTGCCATTATTGCAATGGAACTGCAGTCCACTGCGCCAATTACATTGGGAAAACCGGTCATTGCTGTAAATTGCCTTTTGATGGTTGTCAGCTCACCGGCTGTATAGGGGAATTGTATGTACCTCGAGCTCAGATGAATGATGCCATCCAACACTCTTGACATATCTGAGTGAGGGCTGGGTTATACCCAACCAGTCTGCTATTTCCTGCTGGACACTTCCCATAGCCAAGAACCCCAGAGTTGTCAGGATTTGCAGATGGGCCGAAATTGGTTAGTTGCTACATGTAGGGCGCTCTAGCACTGGCCCCAATTCAGCACAAAGTTCCAAGACCACAGCTCTTTTTAAGTAAAATCTCATGAGTCAGTCATCATCATGGGCAAAAAAGTTGGAACGGTTCCTGAAGACACCATCACGTTGCACCATACCATTCACAATATCCTCTAGCTGTGCCAAGGCAGCATTGGTCATGCTGGCTGCGTTCCAATACTCAAATTCGTCTCCTCCTTTCCTCCCCTCCTTTCCTCTGTGCCCCGGAAACTGATTATGTGTCCTCCTTCCCTCCACTGTTCCAAAACGAAATATCGCCTCATCCTTTCCTCCTTTCTGGTCTCCTCCTTTTCTCCAAACGAAGGAAACATCGATGTATCCTACTGCGGAAGTCTTTCCACATTTCTGGGTGACATCATTGTGCTCAGGACCAGTCAGATTAAAAGACCATCCCACTGAATATTTCACCATCGAAAAGTTCTAAAACATGACGAGGGATTTACCAATACTGAAGGAAAAATGGGAGAACAGTAAACAAAGTAATTTACATTACTGGGAAATCTTTTGTTTTGCGTTTTCAAACATAACCACTTTGACGCAATATATTCATGTTTTTGAGCTGCAAATGGTAATTTTACCAGTGTAAAATTGATCGAGTTTATGTTGCGGTAACTGTATTTATTCCTTGCACAAATGTTTATGTTGCATCATGAGCAGAATGCGAGAAACTGACATTTGTATTTTGATACATGAAAACCACTGTAGGTGTGAAAGAAGCGTGATTGGCTTTGGTATTCTCAGAGTCAGTCGAAATTATTACTTCATCAATAGCCGACGTCGACTTTGATGACGGGCGAATCGGATTCATCTCCTCCTTTCCTCCTTTCCTCCACTTGTTTCCTCCCCTCATTTCCTCCACATATTTCCTGCATATTTCCGGGGTTGGAAAGGAGGGGAGGAAAGGAGGAGACGAGAAAAAGTACTGGAACGCAGCCACAGTCTTGCTATCTTCACCAGCTTTAAGTCTATTTACATGAACAAAATAAATACATTAAAAGTGCACTGGTTGCTCATATCTTTTAATTTAATTTATCACTTATTTAGGTCAAAAACAAGATTGGTTACAGAGAGTAACATGATCCTAATTAATCATGAAGAATAAGGAAACTATTGTGCAAATTAATATTGGTCTCTAGGCTGTGCTATTTAGAGCCAATATGTGCCCTAAAAGTGTATCCGTATGGGTCAACCGTGTAGTACTGGTATGCACATTCGCACATCAAGTAGAAGTTTTATATATCCCAAATTATACATGAAAATTTGCGTACACACATTTTGGGGGTTTTTTGTGCGTATGCATGGTTTATAAATGAGGCCCCCGGAGAAGAGTTTGGCAGTTTTTGTTTCGTTTGGTTTATTTTGCTATGCAGAGGATGCTTGACAACAAGGCTCGAGCTGACCTGTGTCCCACTCATATTTTTCTTTTCTGTATTGTCTGTGAGTGTATGTGTGTGTGTGTGTTCATGCCTCCCCCTCCCCAGTACAGAAATTCCCCCTTGGATGGCCAAGGAGCATCCATGCCGGTGCCACGTGTGGTCTTGCGGGAGAGTCCATGTGGAGTGTGTGGGCCTCCTGCAGCGTGTTGGGCTTTTGGCGTGCTGTGGGGGTTCTGTCTCCCAAGATCCCACTCTCGTGGCACTGGGGAGGACAGCAGGGTGGGCCGACGAATTGGGGGAAGTAAATGCCTTTGTCGTTCGTGAACTGCTTTGGTTTTAATTAATAAAGCTCTGCTAACTGTAACTCTGTCTCTTGGTCTTCTGTGGTGGGTGGATTGTTGTATTCCTTGCGATACCTGTGTACATATCATGTTGAACACTATATCAAAATTATATTGGATTACATTAATCAGTCAAAATGCTAGGATAAGTTTGTAATATTTTCAATGGTAGTATAACAAAAAAATTCAATCCAAAATCAATTTCCCCATCCATTTAAAATTATTGTATTTGAAGTCCTGGGGAAGGAGGAAGGACTTTGACAAAACGTGTTCCACATGTCTGCATTTTCCTCTTTGATACAACTCTAGGACACAACTGAGCATGTCTATTTGGCACAAATATTCCACTTCCTGGTTCTGTACCAATCCCCATAGATGTTTTTTTGGAGTCACGGTCTCTTTATATTACATACTCTAAGGGTTGAACCCACCTATAATAAACAAAGAGGAGTTACAAATGTCTATAATATGGTGCAAGAAAACTCTTGAAGTCAATTCCTATTACATCATTGGGAACTGGGGTGAATAGTGATCAGTCTAGATGGAGTCCAATTTAAATACAACCTCAAAGAGTTTGGCCCACTGACTCATTCATTTCAAATGTATTCACAGAATATATTCCATGATATATACTAGATATAAAACGGCCCATACTCTCAAGTCAGCATGTATATTAACTGTGTTTTTGTGTAAATATTTGGAAAAAAAAGCACATAAGAAAAAGTTTTAGTAAACATTTAGCCTGAAGGTGTCACTTCTCTGTTAGCAGTGCAGTGTTTTATTTTGGGAGTTCTGCGTCTCTAGCCACTCCTTAAACTGTATCAGGAAGTTACAGGGGTTTATGCAAGCAGGTAGAGCTGTACTGCAGCTTTTACTATAGCTCTGAGACACACAGAGACGCTACTGCATCAGACTGATCTGCAAACACCTGATCTGATATTTACTCACACCTGAAGTGATCTACATATCAGCAAAATGAGCAGAAACATTGAACAAAATGGTAAGTCTGTGTCTCATTTTCATCTGTGTTAGAACACAATAAAGTCGAGTGTTCAGTTTTATAACAGAGCTGAGAGTAAGTAGGAAAAGGGGGACCCCCAATATCCAAGTTTGTATTTAATAGAGCGCTCTCATGATGTTATTTATCATGACCAGATTTAGATGATGGGCAAGTGAATCAAAAATTTAAGCAATTGATCTCTTGAGAAATGTGTTTTGTTTCAACAAATAATGAGAAAGTATACTTATTGAATGTACCAATATCAAAATTATTTTTGATATTTTTCATTCAGGCAAAAGAATGAAATTTTAGTGGACATGGTATTTTGTAGCTGTAAATTTTATAGTTTTATTTTTATTCCATTTGGCTGAAAAGGTATATCTAATTACTGCATCATAAAAATATCAATAACAGAACACTACATCAAACTACTCTTGAGTGTAAAAAGCAGGAGTGTGTTGGCCCTAATTAAATTCTCTCCTGTCTTTCTGTAGCTGAAACCTCAGGCTGGTGTTGGTGGGGCTGAGTGGTGTTGGGAAGAGTGCAGCAGGAAACACCATCCTGGGCGAAGACGTGTTTAAATCTCAGATCAGCTCCTCTTCTCTGACCCAGGAGAGTGAGAGAAGAGAAGGAGTAGTGTGTGGGAGAAGAGTCGCTGTGGTGGACACCCCAGGCCTGTTCAACACTGTGCTCTCAGAAGAGAGACTGAGAGAGGAGATGGGGAGAGGTGTGTCTCTGTGTGACCCTGGACCCCACGCTTTCCTTCTGGTCATACAGTTGGGACGATTCACTCAGCAGGAGAAGAGAGTGATGGAGACTCTGCAGAAGCTCTTCTCGAAGAGAGTGAACCAGTACACTGTGGTCCTCTTCACTTATGGAGACAGATTGGAAGACACAACCATTGAAGAGTTTATCAGTGAGGACATAAATCTGCAGCAGCTCATAGAGAAGTGTGAAGATCGTTGCCATGTCTTTAACAATATCTATGGCAAAAAACAGCCCAGTATTAACAAGGACGACACTATCCAGGTGAACAATCTTTTTGAAAAAGTTGACAAAATGGTGTCAAAGAACAACCCTTCATTTTACAGATCATATCAACAGACACATTTTAAGTTAATTCTCTCAAAATTTTTTTCATTTGTGAAAAAAAAACCAAAAAGTTTTCTAGTCCTACTGGCTGCAGTGGTAGTAGTAGCAGGTGTTTCAGGGAAGGTCCCAGCTGCTCTTGCATGGGCGGTGGTAGGGGCAGTAGGAGGGGGTATTTTAGGGCATGTCCGAGGGGCAGTAGTAGGATGTGTAGGAGGGACAGGTTTTGGCTGGTTTCAGTTATGGAGGCTATTCAGGAATGATTAAAGTTTTGAAAAAAGGAAATATGTGATGAATCATCTGTACAGTTGTACACAGAGACAATTGACAAACTGAAGATTGTGCTAATATTTCAGTTCATTCTTCTACCACTCATGCCCTCTCTTCAAGTCAAACTGGAAAAGTGATCAGGCTATGAAGGCTTTAAATAAACACAAAGAAAACATAGGATGTACATGACTTGGTTATAAAAATGTATAAATTCTTTTCAGTACTGATGTTGTCTTTTGTGGACACACCACAGAAAATACATGTCAGTGAAAGAGTTGTCTGGCTATCCATTTTTTACACAATAAAACCCAAGATGTTGTTTTAATGAACAGAACAACTGGTGTCCAGCTTTTAAAAAATCTACATTTATTGGGTCTGCAATTGGTTTCTGCAACTTAGATGTCATGTCTTTAAATTCACTGAATGAATCCTGTGACACTCCTGTGTTCAGTTGGCTCCTGAAAACACCTGCATAATTTGCATTATTTCTTAAATCTAGAACTTCTGGGGTCTAACCATGACACCAGATTTTGTGATACACCTATACATTGAATGCAGCTTGGAATCTGGATACCTAGGTTTTATTCTCTCTCTCTGAGCACCTCTTTGAGTAGAAATATTGTAATGAAAGAAGTGAGATGAAGAATTTAAATATGAACCTGGGTAATCAGCACTTCACCTTGGTGGGAGCTTGGGAGCTCAATTCAATGGTCAATGAATTTGCTCTCCCAATCTCCTCATTTTCTTCTCTTTCACAATTTTATTCTTAAGATTAAGTTTAATGAAAAAAACTTGACTCCATTTCAGAAATTTTAAGAAACACATAGAACACTGTATATTCCATAAAAACACTTCAAACTGGTGATTTTTTATTTAGAAGAATGTCATGTCTGCCTCAAAGCTGGTCAAGTGAACATGTGTCTTGTGAGGAGCGTTGATGTGGACTGGTTATGTTCAATTGTAATGGCTGGCTGGCTGGCTGCTCATTAGAAAATGTACCCACTGACCCAATGGTGTATGGTTAAGGTGATAAATTGTAAATTCAAAATTCAAAATTAATAAATGATGACAAGTAATGACCTGGCATGACTTTTATTAATGATTTCACTCTGTGATATAACCTTTGCCAATGTATTTTTCAATGTCAAATTTCAGCTACCATTATTTCATGATACATGCATTCATATTTCCAAAAAAAAAAGTAAAAAGTAAAACACTGACACCCCCAACTACTTTCTGAAACCAAAGCTAAAAAATATAGTTATCATTCCTTTATTGACATATTCAGATTTATACATGTTTGATTTTAATTTCAACAGTACTGACGGATACACATAAACAAACTTTGTGACTAAAATTGAACGATCAAAATTTTAAATTTTGGAGTTTAAATCAACAGACGTTTCCTTGCATGGGTAGGAGTTAGTATACCTCATACATTTATCCATTTATTATCCCATCAAATGGGTAAAAATAGATCCAGGAGCACTAGAATAGATTCAAACCACTAGAGAGTAACTTGGAAGATCCTGCCATATGTGATGGACATGGACTTGGTGGGGCCACTTTCCAAGTTGGTGTGGAGACACCAGTATATCCTGTCCATCTTGGATTATGTCACCTGTTGGGCAAGCAATCCGAATTTTATGGTCATATTTATTCATTTATTTTTTATTATTTTTATGCTGATATTTTCCTGTTTTTCCCCAACCTGAACTTTTTCCCGTTTATCCGAACTGGTTGACCCCATCACAGCACCTGCTCTGACGGCTTTGGGGGGAGAGGTTGAGCATGTGACTCCTCAGATTCACGTGACGATGCCCTTGCTTCTTTTCACACAGCAGCTGCACCACTAATTGCACACTGCCTATGACGTTGGAGGATGGCAGAACAGAGAGGGCGCTATGGCGATGAGACCAACGAACAAACTTAGCTGACTTACCTTGTATTGAATCCCAGGTGAGGCTGGCCAATTGATTCCCCGCCAGGCAGGGGGAAGACTGGGGATCGAGCCCCCGACCTCAGGACTCCCAGACAACGTTTTACCCTGTGAGCCACCCAGAGGCCCATTTTATGGTTATTTGCTAGGCTTTACTTTCTTTATTGGTCATCTGCCCAGCTCATGACATCTCACAGTTGTCCAAGTTCATGATGTAAATAACCCCCACCCCCTGTATTAAACATACCATTTAATCTGTTATGTTTTTTTATATGATTATACTTTTATTTGAACTTTAAGAGATTGCTTAGTAAAAAGAGTACTGCAATATTAATGCATACTTTGTAGGCAAGTTCTTCCTTTTCTTTATGAGAATTTGCCTAAGCAAAACTGGGCCATCTGCCATAACCACAGTGAGCAGTGTACTGGTGACCATAGGCCAAAGATTCGAAACTCAAATAAACAAAACTAAACAGGTCTTACTGAAGATTAAATATTTGATCTTTGAAAATTAATGTCATGAGACAGAGGACAGATAATGGCCAGGGTCTCCCCTACAATGACATGTAAATTCTATACTGAAGTTCTGGAACGTCGAGCATAGACTTGATTTTCACCTGCTTTCATTCTTAAAGAATGGTCCAGTTTCCCTGAAGAAACAGTTACAGACTTGTGACTCCTTTCTTATTAGTGAATAATATATTTCTTGTGTGTCTATTCAAAATCCTATGATATTCTAACCAGGAAGATGCCACCTGGAATGCCATTAAAACATCATGTATGTCTCACAGCACAAAGTAGAATTTTCTTTTGAAAATAATTGAATTTTCATGTAAATTCTTTCTTACTTTAACAAAAGTGTGGTACTGGATTTGCTGAAGAAGGGTTCTTTGTATTTGTCTCTTTAATTTCCATATAATTTGAGTCATGCTTATTCCAGTTGTATATCAGCCACTCTGAATGTCTCTTTCTGCTTTAAACATTTGAATTTGCCCTACTGATGTAATGGAGATTCTAGAGATTAACTAAAATTGGCTCACGGATCAGTCCTGCAGCCGTCTCTGAATTCTGGATATATGAAAATCACCAAAGCCAGTTTTCACTGCGCTAATTATAGAAGGGAAGCTCCAAACAAAAATACGTGTTCCTGACAGCATGAACAAGTTTCAATTGAACACACTTTAAAAAATAGATATTAATTAATTGATTTTTTTTTAGCAAAACAGCTTGTATTATAGACTGGTTGTCTGCAACAAGAGACTAAAGCCAGAATTCAATGTAACAATTTTAGTCATTAAAGGTATATACTACTGAATCAAATGAAGAATTTTCTGGATTTAAGTTTCCTGTCAATACTGTACTTCCTCACATGAAATGATCATGATTCAAATTCTTATTTCGCAATTTTCACAGAATTAATGACATGAACCAGGCTAGAAGCTGCCATTTCAAGGACTGTAGGGGTTACAGTCACATTGAGCTCGAGACATGAACCAGACTTGGGAAACAAAAGCTGACCTGTTAGGGTGCATTAGGATATATGCTGCAGCACCAGGAAGATAAACGGACAGGATTGATGTAGGACAGGTTTGGGCAGTTTATTAATGCTGTGGTAGAACAAAATGAAAGTATAAAACACATTATCTAGAAAGTTCCATCAAATAATGGTTTACACATAGCAGAAAAAACATACTGAACTAACAAACAAGGTGTGTTTATTTACAGAGACGCCTGTGGTGCTTTTCAAAACTAGTCGAATATGTAGTATAAAAGAATAATGGTGTCATACAACATTCTGGTGTATTCAGGTTTTTCAATATCAGTTTATCAGATGAATGCACCATGTTTTCTATATCTACCTAATCTTTCGACCTCTGCTCCTCTGTCTTTTCATTGACATACAGTATGTCTCAACAGTTTCACGCAAGAAAGATAGTGTTGATGGCTCATCCACCCCTGGAACAACAACAATTTGTACATTTAATGTTTAATAGTATTTAATTGTCAATACTCTTGTTACATTTGCATGCTGACTCATCATTGCTGCTCCTCTGTTTAGATTACATTAGGTTCAACTCTATTACTAGTGATATTTTAAAGATTTTATGAAAAAATGATTACTGTCATCATTTAAATAAGCATTCAGGCATTAAACATTTAAAAAGTACATCAATTTTACAGGCTGCTATGACGGATTTCATCTCTAGTCAGCTGGATTCCAGAGAGGCCATGTCCTATGAGATCAGTGTAAAGTGTAGATCCAAAGGTGTTACAGGACTTATTTTTCCATGAAATGATCTTAAACTGAGTAAAAACAGGTGATAGGTAAAATGCTTTAGATTTGTGTGACAGGCAGGCATACAATGCGCTTGTATGTTGGTATATCCAGCCTTTCCAAGCATCATTTAATAAGCAAAAACGCAAAATACATTGAGTCCAAATTATTGTAAATACAGAGTTAACTAATTGATCACTGACTTTTGTGTTTCATTTTTGAAATGTTTAAAATGTTTTTGAAAAGTCTAAATGTTTGGACTTTATGGTTAATTTATGTATAGGTGTCCACCTCTGAATTTGTTCTGGATCTGAATTCTGAAAACTGCAAAATGACATAAATGGCTTGGGAGATTGTTTTCCTCCTCAGCATGGAAAGGGAGAAAAACAAGATTTCCCTCTAAAAGCCCACAGGCTCAGATACCTTTGTAGCAAAAGCCATCAATTCTCATGTCTCACAAGGCCACACCACCAGTGGATTATAACTGGAAACTGATTTGTTAAATAGTTATGCTGAAATGGGAATAAAACTTTCACACCAGCATTTCAAAACTTCATTTCCACTGGCCACCACACAGTGAACAGACATTGTGGCGCTGGCGCCCTCTGCTGTTTGCTCACTGTAATGTTTCTGTTGCTCGATAACAAATTGGGAAAGGGTCCTGTTAGAAGAGTGTTCTACCTTGAACAATTACTCAGCCTTTATCATTTTATTTTTCATCAGAGCATGCTTATAAAGAAGCTGAGTTTCACATTAGCATTTCCCGAGTGTGGTGATTTTCTGAATAAAAAGTTTAAACGAACCATTAAAATAATTTTAAATGTACCATACCAGGCAGGATGATGTAAGAGTAAATGGCCAACAGACAACAAACAGGTTTGAGTTTAATTGTATTTAATAATTTCAAAAGCATATACAACAGGCTGGTGACAAAACTAT
Source organism: Albula goreensis (assembly GCA_022829145.1). Lineage (NCBI taxonomy): Eukaryota > Metazoa > Chordata > Actinopteri > Albuliformes > Albulidae > Albula > Albula goreensis. The sequence goes on from CM040749.1 coordinate 36,266,393, forward strand.
ATATGTTTTAAAAGGGATCAAATAAAGCCGATCAATCTGTTTAATATATTTATGGAGGGTTCCGACCCAGGTAACAAGTAACTTCTCACTTGACAATAAAACAGAAATATCAGTCAGAGCTGAGTGTAGGTTATGTGCAGGGATTAAAGCAAAAAAGATAATCTGACTGATTTTTTTTTGTGATATTCCCCATCTACAATTTGTAAAACAAGTTACAGAGGAGCCGCCCCACACATACAAAGCAGTCGCCTAACCTCACGAAATGTAGCCTACATACCAAGGTTATTATAGTTTTGTTTTAATATGAGTTTCTTTTTCAGTATTATCTTCAAATTTTCCATGAAAATATGTTTATTTTCAGTTAGTTTCACTGTTTTTTAAAGTTTAGTTTTTATTTCACAGAGAGATTTCTTTTTCAGTTTGGATATATTTTTATTTCAGTTTTAGTTTTAGTAAGTATAGTTTAACGGACCAGTGCAAAATTTGGGCGCTTACTTTTGAGTCTGGTGACCTGACAGACTTTTTGACGAGCAAAGCATGTTAAATACTTGAACAAATCTTCTTAAATAGTCAAAAGAAAAAAGGGAAGAAAAAATGAAACACAAAAGTCAGTGATCAATTAGTTAACTCTGTATTTACAATAATTTGGACTCAATGTATTTTGCGTTTTTGCTTATTAAATGATGCTTGGAAAGGCTGGATATACCGACATACAAGTGCATTGTATGCCTGCCTGTACAAATCAGCTACCTATCACCTGGTCGCACGATTTATAAGTCCTGTAACACCTTTGGATCTACACTTTACACTGATCTCATACATGGCCTCTCTGGAATCCAGCTGACGGAAATCCGTCATAGCAACGAAGAAGTTTAATCCCTGAATGCTTATTTAAATGATGACAGTCTCATTTTTTTCATAAAATCTTTAAAATATCGTATATAGGCCTAATAATGGAGGTAGCAGTACCTGTCTAAACGCTTCACTACACTGGAGTCAAATACAATCCATTAGAATTAAAAAAATAAATCCAGATAATTAGATGTTAAATGTTTCACTGTTTTTCATATGAATACAATTGTTCTTTGCATACTGAGTAACGCAAGATATTTTCTCATTCTTTTGTCCAAGCATTTTGAATTGAATCAAAATCACCAGTCTTGTGAATTTAACTTTTTATTCCTTTTTCAGAATGGTATTGTGTTTGAGATGTTTCTTAAATATGAGTCTTAATCATTAATAAAATCTACCTTTTACTGCATTCAAGCCACATAATACATAAAATATGTAAGATCACAAACATATCAGTTTTGTATGGCCATGTGCTGTTGTGTCAGACATATTTATCTTTGACAGTAGTCGAATATAGAATATCATTCCATCTTTACAGTGGTGTGTACAGAAGCATGCTGGTGATGACACAGCTTGCTAGCTTCCTCCCAGCTATTTCTTTTTCCTCCACCTGTTCCCCACATGAGTATTACCTTAAGTTGTCCATAAACTAGCTTGCTATCTGGAGTTGGAAACTAAAAATAGGGTTTCAAATGTTTTATATATTTGTTTATTGATGCATTCACTGTTGAATCAGTGATCACCAATGTTGTCACGACATCAGCGAACTGCTGCTCTTCCATCGCTGCCGTTAACCCACCTATGACGACTTCCGGCATTCAGGATGCAGAAGTGTGAAATGAAAAGTAACCCGCTTCGCTTCCCAATCGGCTGCTTCAAATGAGAATTTTATTTCTCCTGCAAGACATTATGGAGGCCAGACTTCTGGTAAATGAACAAATATCCAGTACTTGTCTCACCCATTGATAGGGTGGAACAGAATGCGTTCGCTCCCCTTACATGATACGTCTTCGAGATGATTGTGGCGGACATTTATGGAATATCTCTGTTGCTTACGGCCCTCTAATGTGATCAGGCTGGCTCTCTTCGCCATTTTCCCTGCCCCTGATCGTATTAGGAGCTTTTGGGAGCTCTTCTTACTCTACATTAATGAACTTCCCTCTTCACTATTCATGAGGGAATTTATAATTTTTCTGTTTGTCCATTTATTTATTGCCCCTCTCCACTGTTATGGTTCAGCAGCACATTTCAGTGCGATGAGATTTCAGATTTCGTAGCTGAAGTAGTACTTCAAACCTCACATTTGTTCACGCGTTCCCAGAACCGCTTGTATGTGGAAAAATATGCTGTTGCCAGGAGATAAACCTTTCTGCAGATCATAAACTGTATATTCGTACCTGCAGTGCCCGAGCACGTTTCACTATCTTCATGAATAATTAAGTTAAATGTTTGAATGTATTTCCAACTTGAAAAACGTTAATTCCACCGTGAATAACAGTCAATGTAGCTTTAACACAATAGTAGGATAAATTTTTATCTATCTGTACATATGTTACCATTTAATTTGGACAATGTTATTATCCCTATAGTTTTGTCACATTGATGTTTAATTTTCATCCTGGATGAAAATGACGAATTTCAAACAATTTCTCTGAGCAAACTGCAATTTTTCACACCTTGTTGCAAGACTGATGAAAATCGCTGATTCCAATGGTTTCGAATGGAAGCTAGCCTCTAGCTAGCCAAGCTGTGTTGAGTGTGTGACGTAGTACAGGGTATGTGAGGAACAGCAGCGAATATATTCCTCATTGACCTTGAATGGCAGTTTTAATGTAAAATCTGTGCATACGTACTTCGCTTTTACACTCTCTTATGTATGCAAATACATAATACATAAAAAATTGCTGTTTATTGTGTACCAAACTAAAATACGGGCAGTCTTACATTTTGTTCTGTCTGCTTACACATACGTAAAATGTGTGAATATATTCACTGGTGCTATAGCATGTCACCATTTCTCAGTCTATCAAGATGGAGGTTACCGTTTCAATGTTGAAGGTATTAAACAGTTTAATTTTTAAACAGAAGCTAGAACTTCTTCCGCTTGGAAAACCAACGCTGATTTATTACGTAGCCAAATGAGAGGTCATGTTTAAAACCAAGAAGTTAAGTATCGATTGACAGCTCGATCTCTGATAGAGCACTATTCGTGTGTTTCAATGTAGGCTAAACTTTAAGCCCAGTATTTTGTTTTTCAATTAGTGACGGCATGGTGTGCATCTTTGCTTGTTGTGCATAAATCAATGACACCAACTCCACTGCTTTGTTACCCAAACTAGTTTCTCTTTTGGCTTTTGGAGCAACGGACAATCAACTAGAACCACGTGTATACATGACAATACTTTGCAGCTTCGATTTTTCAACATGATTATGAAAACCATCTGTCATTTTTTTCCCAGATGCACTCGCAATATAAAGTACCTACCTCAATGCAATGTAATATGTAATTGTTATAACATGTGTAAATAGACCATTAATTACATGTAAAACTTATTTTATATCAAAATCATCCATGCAGGAAGGATCACTTATCATTCTTCTCACTATTGTGGCAGAAATTAATTTTTTAGAAAAATTAATGTAATCAATAACATTTTCGTAACGCAATTCATAATTCATTCATGTAACTTTGCAACCTCACACTTTGATTTGTGAGGTTGCAAAGTAACAGGAGACATCTAAAAGATTTTTAAAGACAGGGATAGTCAGGCACTTCAGAAAAAAAGCCACAAACATTGCCACAAAAACTGCATGACATGAGCTTTACAAACGTGATATTCATGGCAAAGATGCCATTCGGAAACTGGATTAAGTTTTATGTTTGGCAAAATTCCAAGGACGCTTTCAGCCCACATTTCCTGTTCACGAATACATTGATCTGCATGTCATGCATATATATATATATATATATATATATAATATGCATATGGATATGATATGGGCTTCCATCTCATGGGGGCCATTGAGTCTGATTATTCCACTGCATGATCAAATGATGGCCAAGGTGTACCCTGTAGTACATCTTCTTTTCCACAAGGGGGCCCCATACTCCAAGATTATCATTCACCCAAAGAATACTCAGCAGAAACAAGTGGGTTCTTTTCACAGGATGAACTCAAATGCCTTCTGTGGACTCTGCAGTCACCAGAGCTGTTGTTGGGCTTTTCTGAAAAGGTCCAGAATTTCTACACAAATGTGTATACACACATTCTGCTTAGGGTTGAAGCTGTTCTGAAGGCAACGTGGGTCCTAAACTCCTCGTTAGTTATCAATTATGAATATGTTGTGTTTGTTTTCATAATGTTGTCAACCCCCTCGACTTTTGTAAAAGAGGAAGTCTGGGACTGAATTTATTGATGTTCAGCTCATGAGGTTAAGAAAATATGGAAAATTCCCATTGTGCTCAGAACAATGCTGTCTACTTGAATTTCATTTTGGATGTATTTCTTTTTGCCAAAATCAACTGCTGTGCTGAAATAAAGACGGTAAGATCTTGTGTCCATGCTGTCACTTTCATACAGGTGAGTGCACCGCTGCTTAATTAATATAATGACTACAGTGCCCTCATACCGCCGAAAACAGAAAAGAGTTTACATTCCTCGGTGTAGGGCTCTCACTAATATGCAAACATACTTCTGTTCATTTGTGGAGCACTCCCCTTCCTCTTGTCCCATTCCAAGATTCTTGTTTTTTCACGATACAGAATCTTTGTTTTCACTGATATGAAATCCCCAAATGCCCTTTTCCCTGTGCTATCAGCTTATGCATGTCAAACATATTTGTAACATTTTCCATGTCTGTTTTCATCAAGTGAGACTTTCAGCTCCATTGCTAATGATTAGCATTTAGCATAATCTTGGTTTTGCTCATTTTTACATCATGGGTTTTGCCCTCTACTGTATATATTGTAAGCCCAGTTAAAAGCATATAGATTAAATCAAATGTAATAAAGATCATGATTTGCAATTATTTTCTCAGTCTGCTTGTGTTGCTATAAGGCACCTCGACAGCTAGCTAGATGTTTCATTGGAATGCTGGATACAGCAATAGCTAAAGGTAGGCATTACTTGCTGAGGGTCAATTAAAATTGAAACAAGACAATGTATTTATCATACATTGTACATATTCTTACATCACTGAGTTGGATACTGGAATGCAGCCCTGTAGGAGAATATTATGCACCTCCCACAAAACTCTCCGTCAATTTTTTGTTGTGATAAACGACATCTATTGACTGACTGCATCAGGCCTCTAAGTAACTAAGTGAATATTGGTGAAAGAAAAGACACATAATCTCAATGACAATAAAACCGTTATTACAGTAACAAAAAACAACCAATATACGCAGACTTTAGTTATTTCTATTTATTTTTAACCTGCAAGATAAGGTAAGTGAATGTGTTGTCCCTGGTTCAGGTCATTGGCAACATATAAAATGGGGAAGAATGTTTTGAGTTTTGCTATAGAGTGCACATCATGGAATGCGCATTCTTTATTTTTTTCAGTCATTTCAGCTCATAACAATTACAATGTTTCACCACTCGATTTTTAGCCATGGTCACAGTCCCCTATAATTTCTGTTCACTTTCACCTCCTCTGGCTTCATATCTGGCCACCTGACTGACACTGCCAGCAATTCTCTTCAATGTTCTTCCTGCCTGTCGCAATGTGGAATCAGCAATGTCCTGTAGTTGCCATGGGTTCTTCCAAGGAATCCCTGTTCCTCCTATTCTTCTTCTACACTTGTTCTTTTGACCCTGTCATCGCTGCCCATGGTTTGTCCTACCATTGCTATTCTGATAACACCCAACTCTTTCTCTCATTATCTCTGTCTGATATACGAGGCATGGCTACTCAATAACGAGACCGGGCTTATGTAAGTCGAACCACAGCTTGCATGCACAAAACACGTGATATACATTGACCAAGCAATGGGCAAGCATAAACGACCCCGAAAGTTTCCATCTGCTCGCGTCTTCAGTTCGCTGTTGCGCATTCCTTGAAGTAGATGTGTTTTTCTTGAGCGTTTGTATCATTGTTTAATAGCCACATCTCGTATACATCTAGGCTCACATCTCTGGTTGCCTGGGAGACATGAACCCTGGCAAGGCGGAGCTCATCTTCTTTTCTGCCTCATCCTCACCCCTCTGGGCCTGTCTTTTCCTGCAGAGGACAGCCTAGTGTCATCTCAGAATCTTGGGTGATTGATAACAGATTCACCCTGTCCAAGAACATCGCAGCAGTGAGTCAGCAGCGCAGATCTGTCGCGTACTCCAGCCGGAGAGTCCGCCCCTTTCCTCTACCCAGATATTAATCCGAGCGATGATACTCTCCCATCTGGACAACTGCAAATGTTCCCTGCTGGTCCTCCAGAATCTTCGATCAGACCCCTACAGCTCTTCCAGAATGTTGCAGCTTGTCTGGTTTTCAACCTTCCCAAACACTTCCATGTCACACACTAAAAATATATTTTAATAGATTAGCAAAAGGGTCACCTGCAAGTGATTTCATTTTTTCTTAATAAACACTTTTTTAGCACTCTGTCACACAAAAGCATGGTTTTATCATTTAATTATGAATAACACATTTATCACTTTCTAAGGTATTGAATATAAGATAATTTCATTTCCTGTCATACAAAAATATGTGATCTTTTGCTTAAAGACAGAAAAACAATTGCAATGTTTCCAGTATCTTCTGATAATGTATGTTTTCTTTGTGATTAAGAGCAAATAAATTATAAACACATAACACAACTTAAGTGTACTGTAGTAATGTGTAAATTAATAATAAACACATTTTTCATCATTCTGCTTGGTAAAATTCTAAAACAGCTCTCTTACAGTGTACATTCAGGACAGTCTGAATTTAGTTTAATGAAGCAAACTGGAAACCAAAGGAAAACACCCAAATTTATAGTTTTTTATCCCACAGAATGCACCATCATGACACACGCATCAGCAGTAGCGGGCCCAAGTATTTCTTACAGTCACATTATCCATGGATCCCCATCCAATTAGTAATATACAGTTTCAGAATGGCAAATGCTTTCAGGATACTTTTAAAACCAAAGATGTGAAATCATCCAATTAATGTGGTTCTGCAACCAAAAGATATTCTATGGCTCTGAACTGTTGATGGCATTAATCCCAGAATCCACTTAGGATGGTAGAGCTGGCAGCAGATGCCCGGCGTTTCGTGTTTGGCGACCCGTTGAATCTCAGTTCACTGTCCGTTCCTCCAGTCAGATCCCCCTAACATTGAGAGTCACTGGTGGACAGGTGTTCACTTGGGTTCAACTTGGTTCAATTTTATGTTTTAAGCAACAATTTTATGTTTTTTTGGCAGGACATGATACGTTATAAAACTATATATACATTTGTTTTTCAAAGCAATAACCAATATATACAATTATACATTTCAATTTTGTTAAAAGAAAAGGAGAAGTATTTTCAGACAATCCCTCATTCAAATACTTCTATCCGTCCAATCCGGTTTTCTCCGCAGGTATTAAACTGCCACGTACCTTATCTCCCATCACACACCCTGCTTCCAGCATCCCTCCCCCTCCCCATCTCCACCTTCATGTCTACTTCCTTTCTTCTGTATTTCTCTTTCTCTTCTAGTAGTCCGTGGGGGTTCTCCTCGCTCAAAATTGTGAGGTACGATGCTACCCCCTTGGACACCAAGCAAAAGATCAAATATCTGTGCCATTATACAACTTACCACGTCACAATAAACCTAAGCCTATTCATGCTGTCTGGATGTTCATTCTACTGAACCCTTACCTGGCTGCCCTGCCCCTGCTCAAACCAACTGCTGTCTGCAGCGAGGAGGAAGTATTAACTCTATCAGGGACCATGAGGATACACAGTGCTGTGGGAGGCTGGTGCAAGACTGTCTTACCAGATAAAGGCTTAGCTTTAGCCAGTATTTGTTTTTAGATGCTGCTGAGCTAATGACAGCTGTTTTATACTGAGGAGAAGGTTGGCAGGAGGTGTGATTATAATCCTGTCCGTTAAGCTCTAATCATTAACTGCTGCCCCCTCTGTTCACCAGTGCCTCCTCGCCAATTATCGTCAGGCTTTGAAGGTTTCCTGCCCATGGTAACATTGCAATCAAAGCTCAAAGAAATGGGCACCCACCAGATGCTTGTTACACAATCACCTGAAAAAGAAATACGAACTCACTGGGACCTCCACAGTTTCCTTAATTATTGGTTTTGGAGAATCTATAATATATGCATATGAAGTCGGCTCTCCTGCTGAAACATGTTCTCGTTTCTTATCGCCGCTCGCAGGAATAGCGTACGCGCTCAGTATGGGAAGATTACAGGGAAACAGAGTATAAACAAACAGCCTGTTTTACTATTCTTAGACTTGGTTCACAGGAGGCAAGTTCTTTATGTGGCAGACTGTTTGTAAGGACTCCTGTACATACGAGGAAAGAAAATCTCTCACAGCAGCTGCTCTCACATACAGCACATGCAACATTGTCATATTGCCTGGTAATACCAGTTGTTTTTCTTGTTCACAGCACCCCTGAGGATTAAATTTCCAAATTACATTACTGTCATTTAGCTGATGCTTTTTATCCAAAGTGACTTACAATTGATTAGGCTGGCCAAGGGCCAATCCCCCTGGGAGCAATTTGGGGTTGGGGGCCTTGCTCAAGGGCCCAACAGCAATGGTGTTTGTGCTGTGGGTAGACTGGGGCTTGAACCAACAACCTCAGGGTCCCAGAGATGTACCAATGTGACAATGTGAACATCGGAGCTTTTTCTTCATGAAATGCATAGCCATAATGGCCAATTATCTCTCTAGTCATGAAAAAGCATGAACAATTTTGAAAATGAAAATGATGAAAAACAGCTTGTTAAGATTTTGGGATTGCAGTTGTGGTTGGAATAAAAACCAGCATACACAGTGTGCCCCAAGGACTGACGTTGGGAATCACTGCCTTAACCACTAGACTAAAGGCTGCCTGAATTGAGTTGAATTGAAGATTTGCTCCTTTTTTTTTGCTCCCATCCAATTTGCTGCCATATATTTAAAAAACAAACAAACAAAAAAATAATTCACCTGTTTCAAAATGGGCTTTAAATCCCTTACTTCCAAACAAAGCTAGCACAGAATGATGCAAGCAAAGAATGATGTTGTGATTGATTTGTCTTCTGTGGAACTGTTGTAATGTCTTGTATCCCCGATCCATTGAGGCTGTAGCTTTGCTCTCTCTTGAGAGAACGAGTATTTGCAGAAGGGCTTACTTGGGCTTAGGGGGTTTTGGAGAAGTGAGAATTTCATAAAAAAAGAATGATTCTCTGAACCCAGATGGTTTTAATAATTAATTTCCTTGTTTCTTGTCCAGTACTCTCAATACTGACCACGAGTGACGCCAATCTCCTAACCAACATGTAAAATAAGTTTAAATTGAATTAAATCATCTTTACGGATAGTAATTATTAACTAAATCTGTATTTGTTGATGGGATATGTGCAGTCTGGTGGATCAGCCTTTGTCAGAAATACAGACAACTGGAATAAATGAAAAAGATTTATTTGACAATTAACAGTAAAACAACTTTCTCTCACTTCCTTACTGATGCATGCATAATTAATTATAGGTTGAAGGAGTGCCTGGAGATTTATTCAAGGATTATTTTTATACGTGAAAACCAAACCTGTCGAAACACAAGATATCTTTTCTATTATTAATATACGCCAGTTGGAGAGAGGAGAATTGGAGGAATTTACAATTCCTAAACATTATAATTTTGCTACTGTAATTGAAGGACACACATGTCATCACATGACTTCATGTTTTCCTACATGTTTAATTAACATGAAAGTAAAAACTATCTGTGGGGTATAGAAGAACATATAAATACCCCCCCCCACACACACACACACACACACACAACTATGGTTGGGGGCTTCCTTTATTGTCAGCATTGTCTTAGATTTACAAAGCACTTCAATATTATGTTACCAATGTTTGACATCTGAGTCTCTCTGAAATGAGACCAAATGTGGATATAGTGAATGTTCATTGAAAGATTCTACATTTTAAGGACAGTTTAGTGTAACTGCTCGTATCAAATGAAGGACTAGAATTTGAGGGATTGGCTGCTTAGGTTACGAAGGTGTGTGACCTGTGGTCACTGTTCTAGACATATTTATGAGGATAGGCCCTCTTGGGTGCTGCATCTGTGTGACTTACCTGTCCTTGTTCTGAATCTAAGACACGCAAATATCCATAAAAGACACAGAGCAGAGCAAATTCCTCACAGAGCTGTACAGTAAGGGATCATTCCTCACAGAGCTGTACAATAAGGGGTCATTCCTCACAGAGCTCTACAGTAGGGGTCATTCCTCACAGAGTTGTACAGTAAGGGGTCATTCCTCACAGAGCTCTACCGTAAGGGGTCATTCCTCACAGAGCTATACAGTAAGGGGTCATTCCTCACAGAGCTGTACAGTAAGGGATCATTCCTCACAGAGCTGTACGTAAGGGGTCATTCCTCACAGAGCTCTACAGTAAGGGATCATTCCTCACAGAGCTATACAGTAAGGGATCATTCCTCACAGAGCTGTAAAATAAGAGATCATTCCTCACAGAGCTGTACAGTAAGGGGTTATTCCTCACAGAGCTCTACAGTAAGGGGTCATTCCTCACAGAGCTCTACAGTAAGGGGTCATTCCTCACAGAGCTGTACAGTAAGGGGTTATTCCTCACACAGCTGTACAGTAAGGGATCGTTCCTCACAGAGCTGTAAAATAAGGGATCATTCCTCACAGAGCTGTACAGTAAGGGATCATTCCTCACAGAGCTGTACAGTAAGGGGTCATTCCTCACAGAGCTCTACAGTAAGGGATCATTCCTCACAGAGCTGTACAGTAAGGGGTCATTCCTCACAGAGCTGTACAATAAGAGATCATTCCTCACAGAGCTGTAAAATAAGGGATCATTCCTCACAGAGCTGTAAAATAAGGGATCATTCCTCACAGAGCTGTACAGTAAGGGGTCATTCCTCACAGAGCTCTACAGTAAGGGGTCATTCCTCACAGAGCTCTACAGTAAGGGATCATTCCTCACAGAGCTGTAAAATAAGGGATCGTTCCTCACAGAGCTGTAAAATAAGGGATCGTTCCTCACAGAGCTGTACAGTATGGGATCATTCCTCACAGAGCTGTACAATAAGGGATCATTCCTCACAGAGCTGTACAGTAAGGGATCATTCCTCACAGAGCTGTACAGTAAGGGATCATTCCTCACAGAGCTGTACAGTAAGGGATCATTCCTCACAGAGCTGTACAGTATGGGATCATTCCTCACAGAGCTGTAAAATAAGGGATCATTCCTCACAGAGCTCTACAATAAGGGATCATTCCTCACAGAGCTGTACAGTATGGGATCATTCCTCACAGAGCTGTACAGTAAGGGATCATTCCACACAGAGCTCTACAATAAGGGATCATTCCTCACAGAGCTGTAAAATAAGGGATCATTCCACACAGGGCTGTACATTACAGGATCTTTGCTAGTTTTACCACAAACAAAATAACAGAGCTAGCAGATGTAGCTGCAGTCAACATTAGCCAGGAAATAGATGGGCTTTTAAGATAAAAGAAGATGCATCACAGAGAAAAGTGGTCAATGAAAAAAACATGACATGCTTCGTCATTAAAAAGGCATTATAGTGTCCACTACCGCGGTAATGATTCTTATTCCATCAACAAAATGGAGAAACTGCCAAGGACACTTCTTAATTAGCGCTGAAAATCCATGAATATTGAGCACTAATCTCAACACCACCTACTATTTATCATTACACCGAAAGTCGCAACATGAAAAACATTGCATATGAAGACAGAAAGAATATAAAAAACAAGGGAACTGTTGTTGCTGAATGGCAATGCATTAGCAAGGTCTGTCTCAAAATTTCAACTTTTTTTTCTCAAGGGAATTCTTGGAAAAATTAATTTCAAATAAATTAATTGCTAACTATGAGTACATTATTATTTTGAATATTTAACATGTTATTTTGGTGAAAAGCATTTTGTCATAAAGGGCATGTTTATGCATGCATATGTGTGTGTGCGTAGGGCGTGGGTGTCTGTGTGCAAATTGTGGGTGTGTGTGTGTGTGTGTGTGTGTGTGTGTGTGTGTGTGTGTGTGGTGTGGGTGTTTGTGCATCTAAGCATGCATGTCTATGTATTGGATCTAAACAGTATCTATTGGGATACTGCTTCATTCCCAGCTTCTATTGACCAGGACTCAGACATGGCTATCACATGCTGTCCAGCTGAACACCATTGCTGCTGCACTGCCCCCTGCTGGCAAAACTCAAACAGAACTCCATTACTCTGATGGCACACCTCAAGCCAATCTCCGACACTGGCTCAAGGATGCCGTTACCTATTACATCACTAGCATCCTTGCATTTGTCAACAGACATTATCGAATATACAAATTTAAAGGTTCCAGTTAGTTATATAGTCTAATAATAATCTTGTGCAGCTGGACAGTAGACTCAGACACTAATAGTTCTTTCTCCAAATACACTGCATCTTGTATCTTGTCTGCAATTTATGCGACATGTGCCGTAGGAGAAAACCATCGGCCTCAGTCACTCAGACACCTTATCTCCTCGACTAGCATAGGACCGTTGAGTTGCTGTCGATTCCACCGCTGCTCTCGGACGTACTCCACATTTGTAATTCGCACTCTGGTAATTTCAGATCTGCATAAAGTTCACTTAGTTCCCATAGCAACATGCTCTCACCTGGAGGATTACAAAAATCCGCAAGACATTTCCCTGGAGAGGAGCAAATTAGTCACCGCGTTCTATTAAAGCTGACACAGATAAGTTCGGGGCAGCGAGGTGAACAAGTTTTCGCTTCTCTTGTCGAAGTTCTGTCGAACACATGAGCTTGGCCTTCAAACCCACACATTTGCTTTGGATTTTTGACTCTGCCCTTTGAAAGAAAAACATGTATTGTAAACAGTTGCAAAAAAACTCCTTTTTAGACTCTTGGCTGGAAATGATTAATACCGTGAAATGGATTGTGGACTCGAATAACCCGATTCCTAAGACCTCAGGTAGCGAGCGCAGGGTGCGTTTTCGGCTCATTGATATTCCACTGTCCCTTTGATTCATGGCTGGCCCGGTTTTTCGTTGTTAGTGTGGGAGTGTGGTGTCTCAGTTCCAGCGTTATATCAGCCGCATTTGCATGGGAGCATCAATATAACTGTCGCTGCCTTACCTGTGTCTTTCAGAAGAGACTCCGCTCGTCTGTGGGAAAAGCGAAGAAGAGTCACAACCTTCCTGACACAATGATTGGGCTCTGAGTGCGTAATAAGGGCAACACTGTCATGGTAGAAGGTTCAAGCGCAGAAGTTGGTGTGTGTTCGTTTCCAAAAATGTGAGGTGATCGAGGATGATTGTCATGATCGGTGACGGTGGCTGTCTGTTGAAAGTGTTTGTCTGAAGAAGAATATTTGCGCTGTGAAGTGTGGAGCTGCAATTGGACCTGAGGAGGTGTGGAGCTGTAACTTATGTATAGCTGTCGGGAGTCGCCGATCTTTCCCCCGCAATCGTACACTGCAGGTTCCCCACCCACCACGGACAAGCAAGACGTGGGGAATCGGGTAAGCGGGACTTTATTTGGTTCTCACAACGTAAGAGTTCTTTGGCAGACTGCTCAGTCATTTCCCTCCCCACTCCCTCTTCCTTCTACTCCTCCACCTGGTGGCCCTCTCTGTGAGCGGAGCCCTGGGAGAGACACCCCACACTGCACACCTTCAAACAGGCCACATTCTCAGGTAAGGTAGAGTCCCCGGATGCTCACACACAGAAACACACACACACACACACACGGTGCTCAAGACTCTTCTGATGACCACGCACAGCGCTGGAGATAACCATCCTTGGATGCCTGAGGGGATGTCACGTACTGGGAGGGGGAGGCCCACACACACACACGCTCAAACACACACACACACACAACACGACACAAAAGAAAATGAATGGTGGGGCGCAGGTCAGCTCGTGCCTTGATGCCGAGCCTACTCTGCACCCCAAAATAAAAACCGAAACAAAAACAGAAGCCCAGGTCGGAGTGCAGCTGTTCCTCTTCCCGGACCGCCGTCCGCCACCTGCCGTCTCCTCTGGCTGGAGCGGAAACCACTAACGAGAGGGAGAGAACACGGCCGCTATACTCGAATGTGAAGCACGCCCACACACAGCTTGTTCATTTGAGTTCCCTGCCTCATTGAGCCGAGGCTCTGCCCCGCCTCGCCTTCTGCCCGACGGGGGCGGTGGCCTCTGTTCCCCTGTCTTGTCCTCTTTTCTTCCCCAGCCAGTTCTTGATGCAATTCTGCCCACCAAATGTGAAGACATGCACGCACACCAGCACACCAAAAAGGATTCCGCCAGATCCGTTCCCCAAACAAAAATCCAAAAAACAAAAATAACCAAACTAGCTAAACCAAACTAAACTTAAAACAAAAATGAAAATTGTTTTTAACAAAAAAACAAAAACGCCGGCAACTTTGGTTTCAAATAGAAAGGGTAAAAAAACATATAGATCAAAGGGAAACTAACCCGAAATCAAAACTAACAAAGCCGAAAACAATCCCAAGTTTTAAAAACCAAGCCATGTCTCAGGCTGCTCTCCTAAGCCTTCTGTGCGTGTAAATGAAAGTTCTACCCGCTCCTATGTACCCTTTCCTCATGTCTGATGAGCAGAACGACTTCGAGTGCACAACAAGCTCCCTAGCAAAAGAAGCAATCACCCAATTCCCCGCCATGTAGCACCCGTAACCGATTAACCATGCTCGCCCAGACGGCGATAGTCAGGTTCACCTCCTGCCCTAAAACCAGATCATAACACTTCGACCATCCTGTGTTCAGCTGGCAGCGTAGAGACCCAACAGGAAGAAGAGTGGACAGACAAGGCTCTGAGTGAATGAGTTTGTGGATCAGGTTCTGCTTTGGTTACCTGGGCTACTGGACATGGAACATTACCTGGAACATTACTATTTTAGTCTCCAAGGACTGAAACGAGGTTGCACTATGCAAAAGTAGGCCACAGAGCTACTTAACGACTGAAAATAAATTGTTGCTCCGTTGCGTGAGTCCCCGAGCTCTGGTGTTCTGTGCAGAAATGCCAGCTATACCTAAAATGGCTATCTTGACAGAAGTTTTGTGGAAGCAAGAGATGCTCTTCAACTGCATAACATTTTTAAAAGGTTGTTTTGCTAGCTATCCAACTGATTATAAAAAAAATGTGAGCGAATATTTTTCAGTGAGGTAAGTTAATGATTTGTTGAAGAACCATGCATGTTTGAATATTCTAAAGCTACATTAAACTCACTATCTTGTACACAAACACAGTCTAGTTGTCCTGAAAATATAAGGCAATGATAGGCAAGGTACCTACTGAGCACATGTTCAGTTATCAGCTAAGTAGTTGACTTAATTTAAGGGGAATAGAAAGCAAGGTGCAAGACAAAGGCACCTTGGATTTTGTTGTCTTTTTAGACATGTTCTCTTCAACCAAGACAAAACTTTACTTGTAAAATAATCCAGCAGAATTTTTTCTTGTGTCTATCGTTACAAGAAAAACACTTTCAAAGGCACAAAAGGAGGACAACGAAAAAAGAAGTGAATTATGCTGTATATACCTTACTAGCAAAACCCAGTCCTTCATTTGAACCTCAAAACCAAAAATGTTGGTGTCCACATTTTAATGACGTATAAATGTGCAACCCTTCTTGGATGTGATGAGTACTGAAATAAACATTCTATCTAATTTTGGTTCTGTGTAAATGCTGACAGCACAGCAGTTACCCCTGTCTGTATCTGGAGTCAACACAGGTGACACCTATGTTCCATATCTCAGGTTAAACAATGACTTTTCATGGAAGTGGCCATGTGTTTGTGGATGGGAGAGTGAATGAGAGATTATATTAGACAGTATATTTTTACCTATTACAGATATGCTTACGTGGGTGTGTGTTCTGCATTGTGTGTTAAGCAAAGATTACACCTGTAGGACCTGACACAACACACTGTAGGACCAGCATGTGCCAACACATTCTATTAAAACTGTACGACCTGGCACAGCACACTGGTGAAACAACATGTTCAACACACTATTAAAACTGAAAGACTTGGCATAACACACATCTATCCAATCCCCTTGCAATTGGATATACAATATCACGCATCATAAGTCTGGTATAAATTATTGCAGTTATATTGTGCAAACAAATGTGCCCTCTCAAGTTTCTGATTTAGCGTATTTGCTATGAGTAATTACGTAAACAAACATAGCTGTACAACATGTTTTATATTTGCACCTGGTATTAAAAGCTTTTATTTTGTAACCCAGTTGTGAGTTTTAACCCAGAAGCATGGTTGCCAGAGACAAATGCTGTTGAAACGAGCACTTTCAGGTTACCATAGTTCCTCTATCTATGGTATTGTGTAACACCATTACCCATAATTCTACAGGTGCTTTTAATTTTACTTTGTTTTAATTGTATTTTTTTTTGCTTTCACTGAAATCTGTGATTCAAAAATATCTCGTAGCAGCACTTTTAGCAGCCTTTCTCATACCTCGCTGAAAGTCGAGACCTGCTCTCCCTAGCAGGTGAAAAACACACGCAATTATCCTTTCCGAAATTGCGGCTAGCCTTCACAAATTGCACGGCGGATCGTATGCTTTCATCTGCTCCAGATTTTTTTGCTGCCCAGCACCAGAACTCCAAAAATGGATCAAACATCAGCACCCACTTCTGTCACGTACAAAAAAAAAAAAATGCTATTTGGTAAAAACAGACAGCCGTAATATTGAAACTGATGACGGCTTTGTGTGTGTAACAAAAGTGGCCCATAGTAGGAAAAGGGATGCCGTGTAGCTTTTTGTTTCACACAAGTATACTCACATGGTGCTCTGAAAAGCACTTCTTTGCTGCACTCAAATGTTGTTAAGAGCCAAGATCTGCCTTTTTACAATTTCATTGCGCGCTTGACAATCTGTATAATGGGTGCAGTGAGGACAGCACCCCTCTCTGCTAATTTATGCTCATTTAGCTCATTGACAGGGCCGCTGTTAATTTATACTGGGGTGTCAGGACCGCACAGACACAGCGGAATGACTGCTGCTCATTCAATCCTGCCTCCCTCCTCCCACCCGCCCTCTTCCAGGATGACGCCTCATAACCTCTACTCCTCATTAACAAACCCTGAACGCACAACAGTTTACTGGCATCACAGGTAAACCCCATCCCTTTTTTTTCTTTTCTGTTCCGGAAACATGGAGACAAATTCACAGCAACAATCTCAACTCATTCAGGTTTTCGGAACGTTTTCCCTCCTCCCGCAGGAGACTCGGTTTATCTGATCTTAAAGTGCGGAACATGTAAGTGTAAATTCATCCCAATCGTTGAAGGGGAGATTAAGAATAGAATTTATTATAAACACAATGAGTGGTTTTCTAGTGTAGCACACTGAGGAAATGGTCATTCTGTTTGCTTTGAAAGGGCTCCTCAAAAGCACAGGGAATAACTAAAGAAGACTGAAGCACTATTAAAAAAGAAGGGTCAGATGATGATAACCTGTTTCATACCCTTTCATATCCATGCTAATATGACTCAAATCTTCTTTCATGCACTTTACAATATATTTGACCCAGCACTGCCATGACTTTTCCACAGCGATACGAAACAAAGGTGCTGCAATAAGATTTACATATTATTCTTAAATAGTTGTATTATGGAGAGCAATGTGTAAAAATCAAATGTTTATAGCTGTTTAACCGAGACCTCTTTCTGCCCTTGCACAGCCCTGGAGTTGCATAGATCTAATGTGATGTAATGTGCACAGCTTGTATCCTAAGTCGCCTGCTGCACTGCCCCTCTCTCTTTTTATTGACAAGCAATCTTCCTATCTGTATTACATCATTTACAATGAAGCTGTCACATAGAGCCTCACAATGGGAATCTCTGAGGGAATCTCAGAGGAAATGAAAGAGGGAATAAAGGGAATCTCTGGAGGGAATGAAATAGGGAATTAAGGGAATCTCCAGAGGGAATGAAAGAGGGAATAAAGGGAATCTCTGGAGGGAATGAAAGAGGGAATGAAGAGAATCTCCGGAGGGAATGAAAGAGGGAATAAAGGGAATCTCCAGAGGGAATGAAAGAGAGAATGAAGGGAATGAAAGAGGAATAAGAGAATCTCCAGAGGGAATGAAAGAGGGAATAAAGGGAAACTCCGGAGGGAATGAAAGAGAGAATAAGGGAATGAAATAGGGAATAAAGGGAATCTCCAGAGGGAATGAAAGAGGGAATAAAGGGATTCTCCAGAGGGAATGAAAGAGGGAATTAAGGGAATTGCAAGGGGTACTGCACTCTCAAATTTTGTTGTAAAACCATGCAATGACAACAAAAGCATTCTATTCTATCGTAAAAGAAAATGTAACTGACTTCCTGGAAAATGGCCAGCATCAGAAAGTGATAGCTCTATCAGATAGCTCTATAAACATTTATTTTACAGTCTCTTTTATTTGTCCCGCGGTTCATGTCTTACCCAAGAAAGTCACCCGTCTGGCAAGAGTCCAGCAGTAGCTCCTAGGGGAGCTCCTACAAGAGGTACCGTTTCATAAGACAGGACAGACACAAGACAGGACATAAGGACCGCTCCTTCAGAAAAACTCCATACCCATCCTGTCTCTCACAGCTTCTATCAGCTCATATCTAACCATCTCCAACGTCTCTTTAGACATTTCTCTTCTTTAAAAGGTGATTAGAGGATTTAGCTCTCCACTTGCCGAAAGCTCGACAGTTCAAAGAATTAGAATATGGAGAACGTAATACTGCCATCAGCTTTTCCTGGCTCAGCTTAAACCTATCAGTTTTAATACCAAGTGTTTGTGTCTTCAACCACCCCCCCCCCCAGGGACTAAACACTTGTAGTGCCTAACTATAATATTTAATATTCATAGAGCCCTATGGCTACTGTCGGCAGAGTTTATCAATAGTGCCAGTTTGTTCCCCTGAACACGGCTGGCCTTAGCTAAGAGGGATTAATAGCATTCACTAACGGCACCTTATTTTTAGCACAGCCTGATTGCTCTGCATCCAAACAGGGAAGATATTTCATTTATTCTGTTTACTGATATTTAGGAGCGAGGAGGGGTGGGGTTGTTTGTGCCTTTGATGCTATTTGTAACCGAAGGTCATTCTTTTCCTGAAGTAGAGAAACTATTTTTTTTTTCCTCAAGCTCTTTCCTCTTGGCCAGTGCCAAGGTCTTCTTTGCACTTTTCAAACTCAATTTTCATGTCAGCCATTTTCTTCTGGGTCTCAGCACTCTTGAGAATCATGTTGAAAATGAAGGCAGGTATTGGAACCCTATAATCAGCAAGTGACAGCCAGCTCTACCGGACAGCAGTGGTGTCGAGTCTCATTGTACTTTTCAGATGGACACCTTCTTCCAGCATAGCCTTCAGCATGCTGGTAACTACCAACATTTTCTTATTCATATATCTGCACAGGGCTGTACTGGAACATAAGGTTTATGGCTTTCTGCAGCGTCATAACCTTCGAGCAGCCTTCATGGGTTATTTTACATATTTTTATTAAAATAATTTGTTCATCTGACCATTTGACATGGTTCATATTTCGATGATTCCCTTTTGATATATGATTTATTATGGTCTAGTTTACAGATCAGAGGCAAAATAGAGAGAGTGTGAGAGAATATGTGTCCAATTTATGGCAAGCTGTGTGTCAGGTTGTATTTCCAAGTAGTTATTGGTTGCTTCCAAGTAAATCTATTGACTACTAGGAAATGCACAGTGAAAATAAAACAAATGCAAGTTATACTCACCAATATAACGTAAAAGAATCAAATGACATGAAACTCACAGCTGAAACACACAGACTGGCTTATGAAATTTCATCTTGTAAAGCATAATAAACCACAGCCGAACAAACAGAGCTTTCCATGGGTAGGATCGTTGTTCAATGTTAAATTGCATTTCATTGATTTATTGACACGCACGCTCATCCAGATTGACATAAAAGTGAATTACTGGGGGTCGCTGGGTTCTTTCTGTTAAGACACTGTCCCAGTTGTGTGGATGAGCCACATGGTCTGGTCTTGAATTGAAACTGATCTAGGGCCAGTTGTGGCAGAGGTGACCGTGGTCTGGGAGGTGACCGTACCTCACAGCGATTCAGCCGGCAGGGATATCCCTGGCTCATCACTCTCCAGCACCCCCTGCTGGTCACATGGATTCCTGCAGTCTGTTCACACTTCACTGCACATGAAGTGCCCTCCACTGACTCCAGTCTTTACAAATTTGGAGTATAATGAGCAAAGAAGCAACAGCAGATGTCATGTTTTGGGGAGTAGAGGGTGCATGTTTGAACCTCTAGTTCAAACAAGGGGCTAAACACATTGAAAAAGGCTCAGCACAGTCAATTCTAATTTTTACGAATCATGAAGTTACAGCACATGTAACAGAAGTCAAATAGTTTTATCTTGGTTTGCATTAAAGGGGTGCTCATCCACTGAAAAAACAAAAAAAAAAAAAAAAAAAAAAAGAATCAGACCTCCAGGAGAGGTTTTTGGGAGACTACACCACAATGGTTTCTCTACCTAGCTATGATAGCACGAAAACCAAACTCAACCTATAGTAGGTTAACCAGAATATTTGTCTGGTTATGAAATCAGAAGTGCAGATTCAAGAGAAGGAAACTGCAAAATAGCATTATTAGCAGTGTAAGAGATATTGAATGAAGATGTAATTGTGTCCTGCTAGAATCAGCAGCGCTTTCATACCAGTTTGTGATATGAAAACATGGTGCAAATTAGACTCTGCTAATTACTCATTTATGATTGACTGTATGCAACTATGTTACCAATTTTTGGTATGCAAGTAATATATATATATATACACACAGTAAATACCTTGCACAAGGTGTCAGGGCTCAGGTAGGACTCAGATGCGGACGTAAATGATAACGGTTTTATTATCGGAAGCCAAAGTCCAAAATCCAGAAACGTGGTCAAAAAACAGGCAATTGCCATAACTAGGAGTCTCAGCAAAATTACAAAACACAATCCAAGAGAATGGTCAAAAGTCAGGCAGGGGAAGATCAAAACCGGAAGACACAGCAACGGTACAAAAACACAAGGCAAAGAATCAAAAACCAAAAAAACAGACAGGGTAAAAACAGGAAGGCAGAACAGGAACAAAAGGCTCATAGTGCACACAGGAACAGAAGTAACTGAGACAAACTCACAACAAACAAGAGACAAGGCAGGGTTTAAATACACAGACTAACGAGCTAACAAGACACAGGTGCACAACAGGGCAGGTGAAACAAACGAGTAATCACAGGGCAGGTAACAAGGTGGGCGGAGCAACACAGAATGAAAACAAAAGCACATGGACAGGTAACAGAAAACTAAAACACGGAAACAACCAAACAGAACTGACAGAGAAAACAGGAACAATAAAACAGATCAGACAGGAATACTGACACAAGAATAGAGCAACATGACTATAGCAGAAGCATCCTCAGTTAATTTGCCTTCTGACAGGCCATTATTGCTACTGATTTTGAAAAAATCTTACATGGTTCATCTTTAATTACAAGCTGCAACTCAGTCAAATTGTTTAGTTTTTAGTGCTTGACTATATCAAGAGCTGTTTTTATCCACTATTGTCATTTAGCCCATTTCACTACCCCCTTTACATGAATCCGCAGATAGTTTAATGAACCAAAGGAACACAATCCCTTTTAGCTTTGCTTTTCCAAAGATTGAATTCCTTTGAAAGAAATATTTTTGTAAAGACAATGAAAAGAATGGAGATTGTGAACAAGAGATGGTAACCACTGTGCAACAAAATACGTAATGGAATCTAAAAAGACATGCATCTCAAAAATACAACAGCTCTCATGTGTTTTTCAAAAGTTTCTCCCTCTCCAACGATGAGTATAATAAGCCTATTCATATAATACACAGTCCTCAGAAAAATGTAAATTTGTTTTAAATAGATCAAGAAAGTTATACGAACAACCTCAAAGCCGAAGTGTTTTATTTTCATCCATAGAATTATAAGCGTGATAGCCAATGTTCTCATTTTACATATAAGTATGATGCCCTGCATGGTTCAAATTAGGCTAAACAATGTCATTGTCCCATTGTTACAATAATTTCAATTCAATAGGCTTTGTGCTACTTAAGATTCAATAAGGCTGTACATTGTTCTTAAGGTATTGAGTAAAATTTCCTCTTAAGAGGCCAAATGTTCAGAGTATATAGAATATATTGTAAGAAAGCAACAGAGCACAAAGTTTACTATAGAGCGGGGAACGAGAGATGAGCGGTAAATAGAAAACCCGAAGTGGAGTATGAGCGGAGTGATTACAGAAAGCTTTGAGCGGGGAGCGGAAATTGCTTCCGATCCAATCTGCTCACATACTCTGGTTACAATAACCTGTATGAAAGGCGGTAAATAAACATGTAAAGATCCATTGTTTAATTGATTGATAGGCTTAAAACCATCTATAAATAAAAAAGGAAACACCATCGTTATTTTTATGACTGCTTGGAGTGCGCAAACTCAAACCGTCAGATCGGCTGACAGGTTGCTTGAAATTATCAAAAATGAATCAAACGTTTCATGATCAACTGGGCCAGATGCGTTGAAAATGGTTAACAGAATATTCGTCTTTCCTCATTATGCATGTTTCCTGTTATCAAAGGTCAGCCCACCTCAGTTCCATTAAATCACGCATACATACAGTAAAGATAATGTTAATCGGGATTCAACCCATGCTCCAGGATCATCTACTGACATTACATCCATGCACCATATCCCCAGAGAGACGCTGACAAGAATCTAGAAAGTTCCATTAATCTCTGTTCGCCGCAACGTTGGACGGATGAGCAGTATATTGTACGACCTTCTCTTTTATGTTTGGAGTGAATTATCTGAAGGTGCTCGTTGTCTTTTCCATGCTAAAGCCAGGCAAATTGTAATGTGCCTTCCATCTTTGTTGTGCCTGGCTAAATGCTTTCCATATAGAGATATCAATTGTAATTATGTGCCGAGAACAGGCTTTGTGTGATATCAAGGTAATTGTCTCTCCAGGATTTGATGGCTTCAAAATAGTGTTATTACTGGGAAATATTATATCTGTGTATAGTAAACATGGAGAGCACTAATACGCTACCTTTTTAAGAATCCAAACCCCAGGAGTTTAAATGAACAATTATTGTTTTTTTTTCCTTCATATTTCTGGTATGTGCAGGTTTGAACATTTACACTCCAAAAATTAATATTTTTTTTTAGTTGAGATTAATGTACACATGCCGTTTTGTGGGCAGTGTGTAGTAGCCAGAGTGACTGTGTGTTTGACATGTCAGAGTCAACATTAGAAAGAATTATACGAGGGGTTGCAAGCTCAGATATCTTGGGGACACTGATGCTATTGTCTTCTCATAGGAGGGCCACTTCAACATTCAGGTATTACAAAAAAGTGCAATATTTCTTAAAATGAGCTCTTTATTTATATTACATTTTACACAAATAGCTTAACATACTGATGGCTCATTAATTTTAATAATATTAACTAGCCTAGAGTCAGGCTGCCAGGCACAACTGCGTAACTTCTCAGATAAAACTTCATAACTTGTCAGATACGGTCGTATGGACGTCAGCTTCATTGTACAAACTTTAATAAACTTTACAGTCGTCTTCAATACATCCTCATTAATAGTGAAATTCTTAAAACTTAAATTATTTAACCCCCTTGCTCTTTGTGAGGTAAATTTCTCAGAGGTAAATTTGTGTAAAGCTGCGAGCGACTGAATTTGTCCCACAGCAATCATCCATCAACAGCCCAGCATATGCTCACCTGCTCACATACACATAGAAACCAAGCCACATCACATGACAAGAAAGTGTGAAGTGACACACAGGTCCTAAAACGTTACTCTCTTCCTTTTTATTTTGCATTATAAACAGTCTGTTTTTCTGTTTTCCCCCAGGGCAGACAGTTAGGGGTCTCCTTTGACCTTCGCCGTTGGTTAATCTCAAGAAAACTACACAGCAACAACTAAAAGGAAATAACGAAAAGAACCTTCACACCAGCTGCTTCAGCGTACGGTCACATGGAGAATCGGTGTGGATGGGAAATGGTTATGTGTAAGTGAGGGTTCTTGTGCAAAATGGCTGACGCATGTGACCTGGATGGTTGCAACAAATTTTGGGATGTTTAGGTTTTTCACACTTCATTATGAAGTGGCTTGAGGTCATGTGACGAAAGCGTTGTATGAATTTCATAGCTGATAGTAATGATGGTGTTGTTTTAACTTTTTTCATTTTTTCATCTTTCGCCTGGCTGCGCAATAGCGCATTATTCTATGGTGGTGATGGTGCATCATCTGTACCCCATGGCTCCACTCAAGGGTACGACTGAACCATTTCACAGCTGATAATGGGAAACGGAACAAGATCTGTAAACCTGTTATTTTGAGTATTGATTATGGTTTTTTTAATGCTTTAATTTCTCAGATGAGTTCATTTTGTAAGATCACTCAATAGTGAGTTATGAAGTGGCATATGGTTACGGTGATGAACCATGTTATCTGTGAAGAATTTCATCTCCGTTGTTTTAAGCGAATGGAGATTAGATTTTTTTTTCTGAACAGCAAATCAGCACAGTAAGGGAAATGTAGATGAGGTTCAAAGCAATTTCTTGTTGGTGTTGCAAACCTCGTATTTATTCTGTGGTCAAGAACAGTTAGAGGTAAAGTGATATTCTAACAATGTTAAAAATGTTTTACCACCATCCTTGAATGTAAAGACTTTTAATTAAATACTGTTTGGGCTCTACAATCAAATGTCCACGGCTCTTTCCTGTTATAACTTGACTACAGTTCCAGATAGGTTGAGGTGAATGTTGTGTGCGTTCAATATTAAATAGTGGCAAGGACTCACTAAAAACCAGTTTGTGTGTTTGTTGAAATCGTACATAGTTATGGTTAACAAAATTGGGTGTCCTTGTTATTTTGTGGTTTATTGAATTTCATATGGTTTGTAGAGTTAATTTAAAACAATCTCATCATGCTATTGGGAGGTTAATCTTTTCCTGCATGGAGAAATTCCAATGCGCTATGTGAAGACTTGGAAAACATGGTGCTTTTCTCCTGCAATAACGAGACGCTGGAATCTGCAGAAAACTATCATAAACAGGGTCCTCGAGATCTGTAGGATTAGCCTTCTCTCCTGATTAGGTACTGCAACCGGCACAGCGAAAAGGCTATTCACATACGTATAAGTGGCCTTGGGTAGGATAAGGTTTCAGCAAGCCCAAATCCTGTTGTATTCGACTGAAACCACTGTGATTTATTCTCCCTATCTTGCATTCACATTACTAAAGTCCCGTGGTGGGTAAGGGATGGATTTATGATTGGAGAAGTAATTGCATGGAACTGTGAAAGCATACCAGCCATTACAGAGGATTGTGGCTCGGTTGCCAGGGAACAGCTTGTATCCAGGAGGTTGCTGGTTCTATTCATATATCCGCCGCTGCTATTGAGCAAATTACTAAACATGATTTGCTGTAGTAAATATCAGGCTATTCATAAACACAATACTCAGAATGAAATGTAATAACTGTACAGATGAACAGAAGTTCATTAAGTTTCTCCTCAGGTGAATAAAAATATTACAATATATAAAAAATATTGTGATATACAGTTCAACAACATATGCTTTACCATTAACTGTCTTTGATAGACACGTCTGTGAGGCATGTGTAAATAATGGTTTTCATTATTTCGTGCTTCTGTCAGCTTGGAAACTACAGCTCTGTGCTAAAGCGTGTGTCTCACAATTAAAAACCAGTGAGCTAGCACGCTGTCAACCCAGAGCGAGGGACATTTACCTACTTTTATGACTTGAAGTTTCTCCATGATTTTTGTCCGTTTTCCCTTCCCTGAACTCAGTCGAACTTGTTGACCCCGCGCAAGTGACTGCATGGATGCAAGTCCTTCATGTGACTGCTTTGATTCATGTGACAACAGTCTTGCTTCTGTCAACAGCATACGCACCAGTAATCACATACAAATATTCGTACATATTCGTGCAATCACATAACATGCGTTCTCAGATGAGGCGAAAACCACATACGGTTGTTCTTGCATTGTAAGAGTCTGTGCTCAACCCTCTCATACCTTCCTTATGGTTTTTGTCGCTGTAGGTTGGCATGCTGTCAGCTCTGCTGACCCTCCTCTCTCACTACATTCGACATAAGATTGACTTAACAGCTAATAAAAACCATGGCATACAGTCAGTTATGTCATAGCCTTCAACACAATGAATTATGGCTCTGGTGATTGCGTGTTGCTGTATGTGTCATAATCCGATGTTTCCCGATGCTGTTGCTGTAGCGACAGGAGTGAGTCAGCCTCCAACTGCCACTCCAGAGTGTGTACAGAGTGGAAAAGGTGTCACAGAATATCAAAATATCAAGGAACAAACATTAAGCTAGAGTCTTCTGTAATCAGCGCAGTCTCTTAGTTAAACATTGATGTACAATCAATAAAACTGACAGGTAAATGTTTAACCATGCCATGTTACGTTACTGACATCCTCTAATGCGCGTTTTGTACCGACATCCTCTTCTGTGTGTTCTGTCAGAGTGCAGCTCTTCGCTACACATCCCAGAAACCATCTTTCTACAATAGAGAACACATGATAAGGCAAGTGATGTCTTTTTCTGAGCCGGTCCTTGTTGCTTTAAATTGGCCCGTAGTCAATTAACATTTGTCAACTTTTATGTACAGCTTTTCTACACAAAAACAGTTTGGTTGGTGAGTTAACTTCCATGATGGCTGAACTTGCCAAGCTGTGTTGGGTAAGATAATAATGAACACTTGTCTTTAATTGTAAGCCAAAGTCAAGGACAAATGTTGAACAAATCCCAGCAAGTTTGTGTAGTGCAGTGTATTGTCATATATCTGCATGCATGAGCATTACGGTATAATATAAAGAGGGAATTATAATGATTGTTATGCTTTGCTGCTTAGGGATGCGACATGGTGGGCTTTTACATGGAGGTCAAGGTTACTTTACTCAACACTACCCATTTTTCCGTTCTCTTTGTCACACAGCAAACGGAGCAACTGAGATGATGCTACTTGAGCTGACCTTTACGTCAAACATGCTAAAAAAACATAAATCTTACAGGCTTACTGGACTCACCCTGTATTTTGATAATGGAATTGAACAACGATCCAAATCTGAAAAAAGAACAGGTCAGTGAAAGTATCAGTATTTTGGCCATATAAGTAAATCTTCTGACTTCTTCCTAAAATGATTTCCCGCATGCCACGGTGTCGGCTCTTGATACATTTCAGCTATCTGGTTACAACACAGTGCCTCCAATTTATGAGAATTCCTAAAATAAAATCAGGAAATACGTTTGTCCAAAGTTGGCTTTTGATTCACATCCTATGTTCCTTTAAGCTTGATACAGTACAACAAAATTTTAACCTGTCGCATACAGTACATTTAGCCTGCCCCAGCAGCTTCCTCCAGACTCTCTGTTCTTTCTCCTCCCCAGACATTAAACGGCAATCAGAACTTGCATTATTTGCATAAACACACAGAGATATTAAAACAATACCATCATCATCCTCACCAACACCTTGGCCCTGATCATGCATGGAGGCAGTCATTATAAAACCCTATGTGTGTGCTTCATCATTGGTCCCTATAGGTACCTAACTTGAGCAGCTCCAGTTAAATATTCATTTCTATATAGAGACACTGTGTAGACACTTAAACAATGCAAGTCACATTGGGTTGCAGCAGCAGTCAAATATTAATGCAATATGAGCTTCCAGCCTGGAGTATGCTATTTGATAATAAGTGGGAGTACTTTGTTTTATCCTGCCTGGGGTAAGGTGGGTATGAGGATTACTGAGTTATCTTCTCCCAACAACACGCTAGGCACCCGCAGGCTAGCAACTGTCATCAATGATATGTTTCTGTCCTGACTGGTTAGGCTATCCAGCAGTTCAGTGGGGCTTACGGAAGAGTATACACGCCCCAGGTTCTTGGTAAGTGCCATACTCAAAGTAAGAGCGATCCTGCGCACGGCTTACGCCAGAGTTTGTGTCTCAGTTGACAAGCGAAAGCCCTGGGGTGAGTCAAAGGCATGGCTTATGAATGAAATGTATTTGTGCGTCATGAATTTTGTATGTAAAAACTTTATTTGTGCAGCAGCTCGGAGCACATTTTGATAAACAAGACCCCTCAGTTTAGTGAGGAGCACATATGCTAGAGCACTTGTCTCTGTCTACATGGATGGGGTATCCAGTGACTAAACCATATTCTACACATTCAAATAACACATAAACAAATACATAAAACATAAAAACAAATACAGAGGACAGAGTGTGGCTGTTGCTTTGCTGGACTGCCGTCTCCAGATGCCGCCTCCGCCGTCTGCCTCCCAACCGAAAACAAAATCTACAAACTGAAAATAAACCCCAATATTAAAAAAAAAAACTTAACTCCAGTATGAGGGCAAGACTCTACACGTACGGATAGAAATCGCATGGCCTCTTTTTATTATTATAATAAATAAAAATGAATTGATCGAGGATGAAAATAACCCACGTGGTCTGTAGACCATACCAGATTGTGTTATTCAGCAAAGAAACCAGAGAAAATTGGTTACAGATATGAACGCCGTCATTACTTATGCAAAAATGTAGAACAGCGGATTACATTTACATAAACTGCATGCTAAAGGCCTGCAGTAAAATGTTCATCATAATTACTAATAGACGATAAACTGTGTATGGCAATTTGTCTGGATTCAATGTTAAAACTCATCCACCAATAACTGTTGTAATGTGAAGTACACAATAACACTTGGGGGGTTCTTTCTCATTCCATATTTCCTATGATATCAATAAGGGTTATTGATATATTATACATGCAATATATAATATCTTAATACATTTTCTCCGCAGACATAAATCACAATATTGATTTACTGAAGGCCTCCAGATCAGCAATATCAAATACAACATCTTCTTATGGAAGACCCCAGATTCAACCCAAACATGCAAACACCCCATCAGTACAATTATATCTCAAGCGCCACAACATCAAGTAAGAAATCATAACCCATATATTCTCTTTGGTGTGTGTGTTGATATTCCGCGCAGAGTAAACTGATGTTCTCCCTCCTGGCGTAGCTTGTGGTTTGGACTCATTTTAAGTCCCTGGGCACCTTTTTATGTTTTCATGTTCTTGGCTTGTAAATTGATACACTGAAATTTTGATAAATCACAACAAGAGCATGCTAACGTCAAAAGACACCCCCTGGTGTATCTTTACAAATGTATGCCATGTTCATTACAGTATGTGGTGCTCCTGCGTGAATTTATGAAAGCAGTTTTATTGTCGGTGTAAAGCAATAAGTAAGCGTGTACACAATGGGACATGACCATCCTGAAGGTAATATCTTTCTGAGTGTGTTTTCAGCGCTGCGTGAAAAACTTTATTCTCAAAATGACCATATTTGCTCGCCTGCAATATCTAGTAAATTGCATTCTTGTTTTCTAAATGTTTATCCCCTATTTTGTCCGAATTTAGAATCGTGTGCAGGCCTGTCTAATGTAATGGCTGCAAAATGGCTGCAATAGGAGACTGGAGCATGCTGTCCCCTCAACGTAATTAATGTAAGAAAACGTAATTATCAGCCTTGAAGTCCAGCAGTTCAGTTTTTGCATGAGGGCACTGCACTTAATTCATAGACGCCAGGGGACAGACAGCCGACGCAGAGAAACTAGCTGGGATTCATTACGCGCTGGAACAGGGGACCCTACACTCTTTAGGTGGCAACGGTCAATTCAGCATCACCCTATACGGTCGATTAGGATTTGATTCTGCGCTATGGTATACACCACCGACACCCAAGGCCTCCTCCAACACAACATAGGGGAAGCCCTTCTCCTGCTTGTGTTGTGTACACTGCTGGTTTTTCTCTACACCCGCCTGATTAATTACTACTTGACACATTGTACCGTTGAAAAGGTGTTTAAGACAACTCCAAGGCTGTAAGCGTTCAAATGGGTTTGAGTCTTTTTTTGAGACTAAATGCATGTTGTGACTGTACGTTAGGTTATAATACCGGGCTTGGCTCCACTGGTTCGGTTCCTGTTCATCTGGGCAATGCATACATGTTGCTTAAACATTACGGGCTTGTTTTTTGGTTAATATAATTGAGGGCCTGTCTTTTTTGGTAATCAAGGGTTTAGGTGTGAAGACAGATGGCCACTGCGAAAAGTTGACTTTGTTTTGAGTTTGTTGAGTCTTTATTTATGGTTAATATTATTGTATGTAAGCACATAATAGACGATTAAATTGAAACAGATTGTTGAATCAATAGTGGTTATTGTAAACATGAGGTATTCATTATTTTAACAATGCCGCGCACTCTCAAAATATAGAATATCCCAGCATGTGACAAGTAGCCAAAGGCACAATATCGCTGGTCAATGAATAGACCTGAATTACACAACAGGACTCCATTTTAACACTATTTTCGCTTCTTCTGGTAACAAAAGATATTTTGGAAATGTTGGAGTTTTTGCTGCTTTCATTGCAGAATCAGCACAGACACCCGGCTGCCTCACCTGGCCTGGTGAACAGTTCATCACTGTAATGCAATCTTTCATTCCTGATCTCGTTGATGGTATCAAAGAAACCCTGGATGAAGGCTGCAGTTTGTGTACCTTTCTTAACTATATTGTGAATCAATGAGTCTATGCAGAGATAAGACACAAATGCACAGTACTTTAAGTCAGAATTGGTGGATTGGGAAGTCCTGGATCCATTTCTTAATCTATACAGGGCTGTATGAAAGTGTGGAGCATTAATCAGTAAGAGATATTCGCTCAGATATAGGCCACAGAATTGTGACTGATTCTTTTTCTCTTACAGGCTGCAATAATAAAATGATAAACCTCTCCTTGACATTTCTGATCACTGTAAAATCAACAAAGTATTCATATTTATTCAAATAAATAAGTCAGATATTAGTCGTTTTACTCAGCATCCTGGAAAATTTGGCAGGTGGCGTTTCCATAAAGTTGGTGGAAAGGAGATTATCAAGTATATCAAACTAGGCTACAATCCAATCGCTAACAACACATCCAAATAAAATTAAAAGTAGCCTGCCCTTCTTTTTTCCAATTCAGAACACATACTATTATTGTTGTTTATAACAGTTGATTTTTTGTGATTTCCATCATTAAAAAGTGTAAAATAGCTTCACAGTTTTACCCTACTGAATAGACTATTAATAAATAAACTGTTAATATAATATAATATAATATAATATAATATCATATAATATATAATGTTCATACAATATAATCTTCCTTAGGCAAGAGTCATATGGGAGCCACACCTCTAGGCCTTCACACATGTGTAACTGACATAACCCCACTGAGCGGGCAGAGGAAATAATTTGATGAAGCTATTTAAGATATGAAAGTCACATTCACACTTAATAGAAACAACATAACTCAATTTCACAGCGCACTTTCAGTCTGTTTGATCATTAATCACGGACAGTTCATTTTTATATTATGAGTAAATCATTTTGGTTTGAAAAAGGAGAGAGAGAAAGGGAGAGAGAGAATACTTTATTCAACACGTTGTCATCATAGACTGAAGGTTAAACATTGAGATGACTCCATTCCATTTAGGTTAATATGAAATGTAACAATATAACGGAAGACTGAATGGTTCTAAATGTATATAAATGAGGAATTCGGTGACATGGTCATCAACAGACTGCTCGGATTTCCATTACCGAACAAAGAAAAAAATACACACATACACAAAAAGATAAAGTTCTGCCAGCAGCCCCGGTTCCTTGGATTGCCCCAGGTGTCTCTCTCTGAACACATTTAATGGATGTTTTATGTCACCGGAGCTTTTGAAGGTGTATTGAGTTTTCTCCAACTTAAGAAATTGCCTATCCTTTCTTGAATGGAAGAGTCCGGCTGCTCCTCTCCTTTTCAACAGAAATACACAAACTGCGAACCGAAACAAAACTCCAGATGTAGCTTAATGAAATGAAAACCCATCTGAAGGGTTCAAAAAAGCGCTAAGAGCAGAGAAGGGCTCGATAAGGCTTTTCATTACTCGTGAAAGTACATCAAAGACTAACTTCTGCTAATTAGGTATATGACAAACATAAGGATATACACATTGACATCTTATATGTGTGTTGAGAAGAGAGTCAAGAATGTTAAAATGATTTTCAAGTATATCCAATTTTTGAACTGACTGGGAAAGGTAGGGGAACTTAAAGAGTGCATTCATTTAATCTCAGTTAATGACCCCAAGCAGAGATGAAGTCCTGATAATCTTGTAAACTAGTTTGATCAGATCCAAGAGCATTGAGAAATTATTATAAAACTATATTTGTCTTTGGTGACACTGGTATCGCAAGATATGTTAATTTATTCACTACTGTAAAAGCTAAGCCTACATGTTAAAACTGACATAGAGCCACTAATTAGGAACGGCTCACCATTATTTCAGTTTACACCCACAAAATTGACAACGTTTATCCCAAATCGATAAAATATGAAGAAGTGTCGTGGGGTCTGATACATAAAGGAGAACGTTATCTGGATGAGGGAAAGTCTTTGTTCCACGCCATCGAGGAACGAAATTAATTAATGAAATTAAAAATACATCTTTACACTGGTGTTCAAGAGGGAGACTGAGAGCTTAGTTCTTAGTCAATCGACTCCTGTGAGGAAGTGCTAAATATAAATATCATGTTTATGGATCTTAAACACAGCTAGTAAATGTATCGTTTCAGATGGTACACTGATGAGTCAGATATGGTCAAGCTCTGCCTTTCCGGACTGGAATTAAACATGCTTGTCACCCCCTTAAAGAAATAATCAAACTGAAAACCTGGATAATGACCATGGCTAATAGAGGAAGAGGCACACACACGCGCTGCCCAGTTCGGCTGCATCTCAGTGTAATTTGCATCCATGGGAGTGGTGAAAATCTATCTGACAGTTGACAAGCGACCTAGAGAGAATGTTCCAGTGGCTGTCTTTCCTCTTGCAGCTCCAGAGCCCAATATAAACTGCTCTGAACCCCATTTGTAATGTTCTGACCCCTGGACATCCTATCATAAGGACCATGATAACTGTCAACCCATCCCACAGCGAAATGAACAGGACCCAATGTTAGAGTTTGACTTCAAAGTTTGGTCCTGTTTTCAACAGTTAGGTGATACTGATCATGGATTTCCTTGAGGAAGTACTGTATGTCATCCAAATACAATTTAACACTAGTATTAGTTACTAACATTAGGAACATCTCATGGAAAATGGATACTTTCTTGAGAGATTTGGGCCATGTTATATTGGTAACGATTCCTCTTTCCAGTGAGGATACTATTTCGTTTTTTGATGGCAGGGTTGCACGGACGTAATGGTCCCTTCATTTAAGTTCACCTCGAAAGAGAGAGTAGAAACCTCTTGACATACTCAAGGAGTTAGCCAATACGATTCATCCCTTTAACCTGTCATTGGTGCAACAGATCAAGATGTTCAAGGCTGAGTTAACTGCCCTGGGACAGAGCTTGGCGGTACAGGCCGCTGAACTGAAATCCATTTGAGACAACCTCTCAACAGTCATCAGTACAAGAGTTCATCTTCAAAACGGAGGAGGAATTGTGAGCACAATGGAAACAAAATCAAACGCTCCTCAGTCTCTTGCTTCAAGGCTGAAATCACCAGAGAACAAAATTGGAAGCCTAGCTTAACGATTCCTTAGGAGGATTTCAAGGCTTATTGGTCTGTCATGGGGACTGGCACATAAAGATTTGCCATTTTTAGAGGGAGAAGAAATTTGTAGGGGAAGCACATTGAATCTATTGGGGACATCTGTCAGATGTTTGTGTCTTTATCTCTAATATTCTCTGTCGTTTTACTGATTGTTTGTCCCACAGACCTTTAAGCATGGAAATGTTTTCGCTTCAGAGTCCACATTTGTTTTAATTTCAAAAAACTAATCACCAGAAACACGAATGTTGCTAA
Organism: Albula goreensis; assembly: GCA_022829145.1. Lineage (NCBI taxonomy): Eukaryota > Metazoa > Chordata > Actinopteri > Albuliformes > Albulidae > Albula > Albula goreensis. The sequence continues at coordinate 36,300,495 of CM040749.1, forward strand.
AGAAAAAAAAATACACAAACGACTTTCCCCAATGTTGCTGTTCTAACTTTACTACACTCAAAACCAAAACATTTGCAAACTAAACTGGATTTTGTTTTGGTAGGGAATGCCCATGAACCTGGTGCAGGTTTGTAGTAGGCAGTTCAGCTCTTGCACAATCAGCAATTGTTGATCCATTGATGAAAAGGCAACAGTCTTCATAGTTTTCCGTTTCTGACTCTTTGCTGAAAAAAGCAATGAAAAGATGTGAAAATCCCGGCCATATGAATTGGCTTCTCTCGGTTCAAAAAAGGGAAAATAAAAAAGAGCAGCATGAGCAATCTAATGCCTGCTAAGCCAGGATTGAATTCTCGTAGGGAGCATAATCAAACCACAGAGGGAACAGGTAGAGTGCGACAAAAAGATCCTCCATTGACTCAGTTTTTCTGGCTAAACCATCTTGCATTCCAAGGACTCAAGCAATATCCTGGGCTGCACACTCCTAACTCCATTCTTTAGTCAGAAAACTATATAAGTTATTGGCCAGTATGATTCCAGATTCTTAAGAAAAATATGCAGGTTTGCATATAAGCTTTTAGGCCTCTTTGGAACTCGTGTTGACTTGGAAGCTCACACAACAAGTGTTGATTGTCAGACCTGATAATTCTGATTTCACTAAATATGACTCATGTGTGTTGATGCCTTTGTAATTGTGACTATTGTGAATATTTTAAAAAATCACTCTCTGTAAGTGGATTTGAATTAATTGCGTCTCCTGGTTGACAAAAATGCAAATGTTGTATATACTTCTTATAAGAAAGCATAACCCAGATTTTCTAATAGACAGGAATTCAAGTCCAAACTTCCAACTGACCCTATTTTTGATCCAAAGCACCACACATCTTGGATTCAGGATGTGCTGTAGTCGCATTGGACATCTTTTATCAAAGTAATTTCTCAGCAATGCAGGATCATGGTTACGGTGATGGTGGGACTAGGTATCTCGATTCTCTTAAAGCCAAATGAAGCCAACAGTAGCATATGCAGTAGCATTGCTATCAACAGTAGCTCCCTCATTAAGAAAAGTGTTCTGAAATGCAAGTCAGAGAATAGCTAAAACTATTCTTTCACAGCTGATCAAACAAAGAAGTTGGATTATGTAACCTCCAAAGTAATGTTGTGATTCCTTTTGACTGCTTACTGCAGTTTCAAACTAAATATTTCTGATTGTAAAACTTGAGTGAGTGTGCTGAGCATACATTCTCTGCCTTCAGATAAACGTTGTAGGAATTCCCTGTTGTAGTATGTGAGTCAGTACTGACATGTTCTCTCGCAGCACACATTCAGTTAGACAGCGTTTATGTCGCTTTCCCAACAGCATCCAGCGTAATTGGAGACTATCGCTCTTATCGTTAGCGCAGCTGGGTGACGCTGCCATCTGGAGTGCACTCATTAAAACATCAGTTAAACGCTGTATCCATGGCAACTCCCCAACCCGGTTAAATGCCAAAAAAGGCGGAATCTGTGTGACCTAGACAGTGGAAGGTGGGAGTGGGTGATGTCACTTAGCATCTCTGTGCTACTACCACAAATAGAAATGTTCTTTTTCTACTTCCCATGTCACTGCATGAGTGTTCTGAAGCGCGCACTGAGCACCAGTAATCAGAGATGCATGCTCTTCCACTGAACCCCAGCCAGCCGCTCGGTTTGTACATCTCATTTGCGGGGGTGATGGTGAAGGGGGGGGGGGGTAAAGAGAATGACTCGTATTAATCTTTCACTGTGTGTTTCATCCACTCCCTCAGTGAGAGATCGGGCAACGGTGACACAAAGGAAGAGGAATGCTAAATATACCATCAGTGATTCAACGGAATGAAAAAATAAAAAAACAAAAAGAGTCTTGCCGTACACATTGTGTATGCTGTGCAGGCAGTCATGATGAACGGCCAGCTAAAACAGGCAACATTTCAATTAAAGTTATGGGTTTGCTATTTCTAACCTGTGTCCAGATGGGTTATTTATCATCATGGCTTAGAATATCTTAACCATCTGAAGATTCTTGTGACTAGGCTTGGGTGGTATTGAAGTGATTGAAGGTATATCAAAGTATTTTTAAATCTTGGCGGTGTGGTTTTCGATAATAGTTTACTAAATTGCCTCGCTATTAAAACTGGACTGAATCGCTTCACTATTAAAACTAATTTAAACTGAAAATGTAAATGCTGTATATATTAAACACACATCATGCAGGCTGTTCTCTCTATGGCCGGCAAACCATCACTTCATTCATCCATGGCCACCTAACCTTTTAGTACTTACGTGTTTGTAACTTTTAAGTATTAAAAGCATAAGCGTAGTAACAGCATAACAGCATTTGGAGAAGTAATACTGTGTATGTATAAGTTGCAGCAATACCCCCTGAAGCCGAAAGCATACTCACCCTTACCTTTTTTCAATGCTCAATATGCAAAAAAATGGGATCTGGATTTCTTTTTGTACAGATACTGGTTCATTTTTTTCTTACATCTTTGACATAAAGCTCATATCTAAAGAATTAAAGATCATTCAGTTATGGTAATTCAAAATGTTAAATCTTACTGCTTTGTAATTTTAAAATCTTTTTTTTCTAAATCAGCATCACTCGTTGTTTGACTTCCAAACTTCAAATGCTAGAGATATCCAAGTTTAAAATGGCTACAAGCACGATCAAGTCATTTTATAAAAAAGAAATCACAATGCAAAATTTGGGTCTGGCCACAAGAAAACAACACGATTTACTTTTCTCTGAACTAAAACTCAAAGTATACACCAAATTGTGTCAAAGATTTTTTTTTTCAGTTTAAATGCCAAAGCAATGAGGCTAATAAAAAAAGACAATATCTACTAGCAAGTGACTGTCTCAGTCCAATGCTACCTTTAGCCAATATTTCTCGAAGGACAAAGCTAATGAGGCTATTTTTTCCATATTAAGAATATAAAAAACAGAATCCTCTGGATTGATTTCACACAGGATGACTGTCCACAGCTACCATTGGCAAACTGAAATTGTTTTATACTTTAAGGTAGGATGTCTTGCATAATATGAAATGTCATTCAGAGATTGGGTGTCTGACATGACACATAACTGTTTAGCGTTTTGGTTTTCACTAGTGTTTCGTAACAGATTAATTAGAAACAACATCAGATTATTTATCTATGAAAGTAATCAACTATCTTTTAACTATTTTTAACTGGCACACACTAGTGACTGGGGCTTGGTAATGTTAACTACTGTTGTGAGAGGTTGCTACAAAGCAAGGTAAGTCATATTTAATTAGCATCAAGTCGGATCATCCAGTTCTAGCAAACTGTTCAACCTGTGTGCCCCGGTTTCCTTTTCTGTCGCAGTGCCTCAACTGTGCCATTATTAGAGAAAACTTTTTTTTTTTGATTACCTGTTCTGTTTCGCCTGCCAGTTTGCACACCTGTTCCCTGTTTCACCTTGTTAGTTCTGTTTTTATACTCCTTGTGTTTTTGTGTCCATTGCCAGTTCGTCTCAGTGTCTTATTTGTTTCACAACCAGCATTCTTCATCTGCCTGTCTTATTCCCCCGTGTATTACCCAGCCTGTTTTGACCTCTCTTTTGGATTGTGTTTTTGACCGGCTGCCATGTTTTTGCTGGTTCCGGTCTTTTGCCCGTCTTCTTTTGCCATGCCCTCCTGGTTTTTATCCATTGCCTGAACTTGACACTGATTCCTGGATTTTGGACTTTGGGTTGGCTGCAATGAATAGCTTTTTAGTTCCTGTTAGAAACCCTGACTCTACCATAAACAGTTCCAACCCAATTTAGCATCGATTGTACGGCAACTGCACACTGAAAGTGGTTTGTATTCCGGAGGGAAGATATGCAACACTTGTTTTAGAGTACACTTTTCTGTAAATTATGCCTAAAAAGAGATTGCTTCAAAACATAGCGGTGCCACAAATTTACAACACCACCCAATGCAGAGCGACAAATCTGTCAGACACCATGAGGCTAGTTCTGCTAAAATTACCATTATTGTTATAATAGAGATGCTTTGTGTGCAATTATCTTCTTTGAACAATTTACTTAAACTTTACGGCAACTATTAAAATATATACTGTGTGCAGTTGGCATGTTTAAACAAATAAAGGCTGTCATTATATTTGGTTTTGACTTCACCTCGATGTGTCAGATAAAACATTGAAATATTGAGATATATATTGAGATATTGTTTTAAACCAGCTTGTACTGCCAATACAATTAGCTTGTGAGGCAGCACCATATGCCATGGGAGCAGTCATACTGAAGGAGCTATATCTGGTGGTCAGGTGTTGATGGGTAGTTTTAGGAGAAGGCTCAAACGTGCTCCTCATGTCAGTGAGTGCACAATATGCCACCACTCTCCACTCTTCACCTCTGGAACTTCCCAGAGGAGGTGTGCCACCACTCTCATGCCATCATTGCAGGTCCAGTGGAGGACAGAATTTTGATGCATACAGAAAGTAGAAACAGTGTGTGGCATCAACAAAAACAGCAGACCAAGAGACATGAGGTGCATATGGGGAGGACAGAGCCTTCAGTCCAGGGGAACCCATGTTGGACCAAAACAGGCTCTTGCAACCATCATTGCATGGATGGGTCCTACAGTGTCTTACAGTGTCCAGACGGAGGTCCAGACACCGTCTGAAAGAGACATGCCGACCAACTGCTACAGGGAGCTGCAACATGCACTGAGCCATGTGCCACAGTTTATCCAAATGTACAGCCAGACGTATGCTCACAATTGCTGTTGCTCGTTCTTCATCCACATACAGCTGAGTCAACACCTACCAACTGGTGGAAGAGACTTTGCCCCAAGCCTCTCTCCAGTCCATGCCTGTGTCAATACCACCTGTCAGAGGCTGAGAGTTGTGCCGACTGTCACAATCAAATAAGGGAGCTGGATTATGTAGTTTAGAGATTTACCCTTCATCTGGGGCAGAATAATTCCCCTGGGTACAGTCAGAGTTTGAGGTTGTCCGGCCTTATTCTGGAAATTATCATTGTCGCTGTACGGGGCAATGTATGTTCATATGTACTTTTTTGTGGTGGGGGGGTTCTTGTTGAAATGTGTTGAATTATCGTTATCATTTTAGAGGAGACAAAAAAATCCTTTTTAGCTAATTGGGGAACATCCCAACTGATATTAATTATATAACCTATTGGTATTAAGTACTTCATTACCCATAATATCAAGTGTTGTGAAAGCCCTCTTGGGAATTCTGGGGCGGTTTTGTAGTCGGTTCACCATCTCACTAAACAGTTAAACCAAGCTCAGACAGGTCATTATTAATTGTATTTAAACAAGGTTATGAAAACCCCTTGAGACATAACAAGTACGTTCAAAAGAAGCGGGAGAGACGGTGAGTGTCACGGTTTCAGTGAGTTTGTTGATGTGATTCCTCTCTTAGCCATTTGAGGCCTGAACTTGCCTAATTTTCCTTTAATGTATTATACATTTTTCAAACATAATTCTGTTGTAGCACCCTCGAGCGACGTACTTCACATGAATTTCTCCAGCGAATGTCCATCTCTATGACTGGATCATTCAAACCGATAAGCGCTCTAAATGGAAGTGGACGTGGGGGCTGTCTGTACAGTAAATTAAATGGTAATCAAATTAAAAAAAGTGTGAAATCCAGTGTGCCAAGGGCATCTTTTAAGCCAGTTATACGACATGTTCTGTCTTTCCACAGAAGAAAATGACACGCATCCTGTGAAACCACCATAAAAATAGTTAAGCTTAGCTGTCGTGAAATGAATGTATATTTTGGGAGGTATATCTCAGCTGTTGTGAAAATGAATTGAAAGTTTGTTCGTCACATCGATGGTGAATTTTGCTTATGTAATGTGTTGAGAGACTGGTTTTAATAGGGCAGACAGAAAGCCTCGTTAAGCCTCGATGCCACAACAGTGCCAGACATACGAGGCTGCCATAGTTACTTAGTGCTATGATTCATTCATGAAGCTTTCCTTTTTCCGTTGCCACAGAGGACATTTGTTCACCCAGCGGTGGCGGTGAAAGGGAGGGGCACCATCTTTGGATAATAATACTCTAAGCTTCAGCAGCCATTTTGTAACAAACTGATTATATCACCTTCAGTCTGTGATTTGGTATTGTCTGTCAAGCCGCTCTTCATTTCCACTAGAGTACTATGTTATCGATATGGCTGAAAAAAAATTCTTGGCAATATATAGTAGCCGAGTTGCTTATTAATTTTGGAGAGAAGACAAAAGTCTGCTGAGGGAAGATTAAGTACAATACCAGCTCCCGAAGAATTTAATCCGACAGAAATGACATCATTGCATATGTGTGTGAACAGACAGAAATGTTTTTGTGTCCGTTCTGGACTGGGAGATTTAAGGTTCTTGCAGTCTTGCTGTCTCTGCAACTTTGAATGAATCCATTCTTGTTAAAGAAAAAACAGTTACTCAAAACGCTGGAACAATTGGACCACAATTCTGGGTGTGATGGCTAAGAGTAATGTGCTGCATGTGCACAATTGTGCCGACTGGAGCACACGTTCGCTAAATAATGCGGAGTCATAATTGGAATTGGTTGGTATGTATCACTGAAATATGTTAAAGACAAGGAAATGTGAGCAAGAGCTCTTGGTAGCACAGGGGGAACACATAACCATGATATATAACGTTTAATAAGTTTTTTTCTCATGTTTCACAATCCAAGGCCAAGTTTTCAAATACAATTTGAAATTTAAAATGCATGCATGATTTGTATTATTTAAAATGCAGTTTAGTTTACCCATGATTAGGGGAAAGTATTTCCCCTTTGGTTCGCTATCTCGGCAGGGTGGGGGGGTGACCCTGCTAAAATAATGGTAGTGTTTTATATATAAAATTATTTGTGTTGTTGAGGAATAGGTGCTGGGATTTTCGTTATTGTCATAAATTTTGTTACTTTTGGTTGAAATATAGAGTTCTGCTCACCTGATTCCTGTGTCTTAGCTGTCCGTTGTGGGTCGATATTGGGGGGGTGGTGCCACGGGGCAGGGCCCCACTGGGGCTGAGCCAAGGCAGAGGCCCAGTCAGTTCCAGTGGGACGCTGAGGGCCAGCCTGAGTGGTATGTGGGCCGGGTTGTAGTGTGTATGTGGGGAGGGAAGGTCCCTCTCTGCATGATTAATGTGCACTTCTACTCTCCCTCCCTGCCACGGCGGCGCCCTCTGGCCACTATGCCCTACATTTCCCCCCCTCAGGTATGGTATACCTCCCCCTTTCATACCCAGGGGAGGTGGAGGTGGGTGTGTGGACCACATAAGTGCTAGTGGGGGAGGGGAGCCCAGCCTGGAGGACCTCTCCCCTGAGCAGAGCCAACAGGCCCGGGCCCTGCTGAAGCAGTCGGTGGGGGAGTTTGTGGTCCACAAGGAGGACTTCAGCCACACTGAGGTAATTTACCATCAAATGCTCCCCCATAATATTCTCCCCCATGCTGTGAAAGGTATCACCTTCTACCCCCAGGTCTGTATCTGGAGCTGCGGTCGCTGGTGCAGGGAACGCTGGAGAGTGGGGTGATCATCGAGAGTTCCAGCCCTTGGGCTGCTGCCATAGTCCTGGTCCACAAGAAGGACTGTGGACCTGCGGGAACGCAAGAAGAATGTGTTCACCATGCCCAAGGTCTCTACAAATTTGAGTGGATGTCATTCGGCGTATTTAGTGCTCCGGCAACCTTCCAGTGGTTGATGCAGAGACATCTAGGGAAACTGGTAGATTATTTTATTTTGATCTATCTGGATGATATTGTAGTCATATCCCCAGCCTGACTCAGGATGAGGCAACTGTGAACACGTGATTCCAATTCACATGACGGCAAACCCATTCCATTCTTCTTTCCACTCACCAGCAATTATGTACTGCCTGTGACTCTGTATCCACAGGCACCTGGCCGCCGATCATGAGACTTACAAATGTAACCGGTCACAGCTAGTCTTTTCTCTGTGAGGTCAGGCGACTTGGATCACCACACCACCACCATGCTTGCAAGGTCAAAACCGCCCAACAAGACCCTTGGTATATACTGTGAGACTATAGTAAGCAAACCTACATGACTAACCTATCAAATATTTGAACTAATAATCTAAACAAGAGTGGTGGCTTGGATAAAAGCAAACACACATATGGCCCTCCATGGCATTAAATTTGATACCACGGCTTCACTGGACCTGAACATTAACTTGAAAGTTAATTTGAAAGTTCTTTTAAAGTGTTATATTCTACTATGGTGGAGGAATTAAAATGTTCTAGCCATTTAAAATTAGTATTCACAGTAAATCCATTATCAATGAACAGGCTTGAATGATAAGACACTAGACTTATTTCATGATGTAGTATCTATAATCGGTGCGTAAACTTTAAAGAGACAAGATACCTATTAGCTCGATCAATGCATAATTTAAAAAAATACCAAAATTTTCAAAATTCTGGTATCGTACTGTTTTCAAAATCTAGTACCGCAATACCTTTTCAGCACCGGTATACTGTGCAACACTGGGAACAAGACTGCAGAATGTACAAATAATTGTATGATTTGCTAACTATCTTAATGAAAATATGAATGGAAAATATTAACAGCTGCATAGGTAAACAAAACAGTCTTTTAAAAATCAGCTCAACAGTAGCCTGAGTAGAGACTTTAATTCAGAAGCAGTAGAGTTTTGCTTTTGATGCCATATGGTCCTTCAGTTAGCCTGCAGCTTCTGGAATGAGAAAAAAAAAGTCACAGACTTGCCAGCAGAGCACTCAGAAACCAGCTTTTACATACAGCTGTCTTTAACTACAAGTTGATTAATGTGCTTTTGATAACAGATGCCGATATACTTCGCTTAAGAATCTTATGCATGATTTTCTGTTTGGTCTTTGCTCACATTAAAGTGAGACACTGAGGAGAAAGCATAAGTAAAACTAAGAGCAAAACATGACATCAAGAAGTGAGCCAAGGTCACACAGAGACCCTGTACAAATGTAACATGTGAATAAAGTCATTAAAGGTTCTTTTCTTTTCTAGATCTTTTACCTCACCATCTTTTACCTCAGTTAACTACTTCCAACTGACATTTAGCTGCTAGTTTGTTGTTATTTCAGACTAACCATAGACAGGTGGTTAGCAGCCGACTTAAACTGGCTATAGTAGAATATGCCAATGTGCATCATTCTTTCTTTTTATGTCAACAAAGTCAAATAACACAGCATGGAGCTGATTAGCATACCTAGCATACCTTCTCATCCATTGTTGCATGAGTGGAACAAGCTGCTTCCAAACAACTGTCTTATTTCTTTTCACAGCTGCTCATGGTCTATCTTACCACTGCTATGCTGATGACACTTAACTGTACCTCTCTTTCTCCCCATCAGACACACAGGTTTCTGATCGCATCTCAGCTTGACTGAGAGACGTTTAGAGCTGAATGGATAAGCACCAACTCAAGCTCAACTCAGGCAAGACCGAGCTGCTCTTATTTCCTGCTCCTTCCTCTCCCATCTTGGACTTCTCCATTTCTCTTGGGTACACCCTGGTTTTGTCGTTGTCCTGTGTGAAGAACCTCGGAGTGATGATTGACAACAAACTGTCGCACTCTGAGAACATCGCGGTGGGGTGCCAGGCGTGGAGGTTCTTCCTGTACAACATCAGAAGAATCCGCCCCTTTCTCACCACCTACTCTACTCAGCTTCTGGTCCAAGCAATGGTTCTGTCCCGCTTGGACAACTGCAACTCCCTTCTTGCTGGCCTTCCGGCGTCCACCATCAGACCCCAGCAACTCATCCAGAATGCTGCAGCTCGTCTGATCTTCAACCTCCCTCGACACTATCATGTCACTCCCCTGCTCACTGCTCTCCACTGGCTGCCTGTTATTTTGCTCGCATCAAATTTAAAACTTTGGTGCTAGCATACCAGGCTGTTAAGGGGACAGCTCCAGGTTACCTCCGGAAGATCATCAGACCCTACATCCCTGCCAGACCCCTCCGCTCTGCCATCTCTGGTCGCCTGATGCCGCCCCCTCTCCGCTCCTGCACTTCCAGATCACATCTGCTGTCTGTCTTGGTGTCTCCCCTGATGGTGGAATGATCTTCCCTTGGAGGACAGAACAGCAGAGACACTGGCCACCTTCAAACGCAGACTGAAGACTCACTTCTTCAGGCTGCAGCTCTCCCTCCCCCCCTTGCTCTTTATAATGTCCCTTCCCTTATTGCTCTTGTTTTACCTGTGATTTGTTTTTAACCAAGGCTGTTGTTTACTTTCTCTTTAGATAGTTGGTAGGGGAGTCCTAATCTATTCGGTCACCTTTGGCACTTGGGACTTTACCCCCTCTCTAGGGTTATCTTTGCACGTTTTGTACCTTTCTTATCCACTTTTGCCTTGTAAGTTGCCCTGGATAAGAGCATCTAACAAATGTCCTTTAATGTAATGTAAAATAATGAGTTCCCCCTGCTTACATCACGTACAGCAGCTATGTCATTGGTAGCACATTTGAAAGGTCACCACAAAGTAGCCAAGCAGCGCTCCATGCCCAAGGTAATGCAGCCACGGGGTAGGGCAACACCACTGTCTACCGAAAAACAAGGGCCAAGCCAGCACAGAGCAATTCCATCCATAATCTGGGCAGCTTAAGTGCCTCTGATAGATATACTTTGCTTACTTTGCAGAATGTGGTGAAACTGAAAAAATGAAATACAATCAGTCAGAAGCGTGGTCCTAAAATGTAACTGACAAGTACGTTATGTGCGTGAACCTTGATAATGACTGATTGTCAAGCATTTCCCTTTAAAGTAGTCTGGTAAAGTCATACATTAAGCAGCAAATCTTATATATATAATGTAATATATATTATATGTTATGCTATAGCTATTGTATTGCCTTTTCATTCATATAAGAGCAACTCAGATATTTTCAGCATACGTCATTGTGTTGTGACATACTGTTTCTTGCACATTACTTACTAGAAAGTAACAAGAGGCATAATGAGTCAATTCTAAGTATTGCCTCTTAATCAATTAATATTCAATTAATAATCAATCATTATAGAGCTTATAAAGCTTTTAGCATCAACTTAAATGCCGTTGTTGTATATAATCACAATATAACTGCAAAATACCTTTTTTTTTCAAACATTTCTTGCAGGTTATGTACCCATGACAGATTTGTCCTATTTCAATAACACTGGTAACAGTTCATGTAAAACGAGCATGGCAAGGGAGCTTAGACAATGCAATGGATGTCAATGCAAATGTTATTCACATTCAAATGTGACCTTGTGGCCTTTTTCCCCTCGTGTTAAATGTGCATGAACGTGCAGCATTTGGCCGAGTATTACTGTGACAAGCACAGACTCTTTGTACAATGGCATTCTAAATAAATCAATGTGCCGTGATTCAGCACCGGGTTTTCATAACTGCTATAAGCATGCGCTTTGCTCGCTATTTAAGGGTGAATTTAAATACAAATGAAGAGCAGCAGAGGCCGAAACAAAAGCTAAACGAATGCAGGCAGCAGAAAAGCACAGACCTTTTCTTATGTATATGAATACAAAGTGGCCTGCGCCTTTGTTTTTCAGTACAGGAATAATGGGAGAGAGATAACAAGGAGATTTCAGTGTTGTCTTTTCGAATTCAAACCAGGCGGCACTTCCTTTCGGAACAATGGGACCGTGGCCCCTCGGTACGCTCACCGTGCGGACCCAAACGAGGGAAGTGTGCGGATTAGTTGAAATGAGCACCTCTCTGGACGTAATGTCACAACCCTCCCTTTTTTCCCCCACTGTTGCCTGACATTTCTGGGCCACTTGCGGAGAGACAAATGGTAATTATCTCTCCCCAGCTGGGATCCAGGGGAGCGTTTGTCAGACTGGGGGGGTTTGGGGGCCCCACATGCAGCGAGGGGGACAGCGTGAGCTGAAACACAGGTCGCAGGCTCACAGCAGGCCTGACTGACTGATACTCATTAACTTCCTACCAGTTGTACGTGTCGTTCTACAAAGACCTGGTTAGGGAGAGAGGAAGAGGTCCAGCTAGTGAGGACACATATCTCATTAGCGACAAGAGAGGACTCATTGCGGGCTTTTTCACAGCGGGAGGGAGAGAGGACTGAAGATAAAGACAGCCGGTTATTGAGGACAGAATCTTGGGATTGCTTTTACAGGAAGGACCAACAGCCCAACTCAACGCTCTGTCTGCCCCACTTAAAATATGTCTTAATTTTATTTAGTTTGACAAATACCCCTTTTTATTTTATCGCATTTTTAATGTCTCAGTAGTTAATAATTTGTTTTACTGTTGCGGTTTTTTTAACTACAGGGACTATAATCCGTCATGCACTTACATATTCATGTAACTTCTGTGTACTATTTAAGTATTTCTTGCCGACACAGCATATTGAAGTAAAATTGAGAGAGATGGTAAGTGAGGACAGAATGACCTCAGGGAGGAAAGAAAGGGTTGATTCCTGAAAGTATACTGGGCCCTTGTTTATTAACCGTATGTAGTTTAAGTGTTAAGCAAAAAATAGTCTCATTAGCATAATGCTACCCATATTTGCTTCAAACAATGCTTCAAACAATATTTAGACTGGGATCGAATCAAACCAGCCTCATACTCAAAAGGATCAGTCCTTTTGCTCATAAGGCCTGAAAATTAGAGATAGGAAATAGCATGTTATGTCATTATTAAAGAGATAGTCCTAAGAGAATTTTTTTTGTGTCTGTCTACAAACAGTTCAAAGTCAAAAAAAATGTTCTCCAAAGCAAACAGCTAGCTGGAGACGACCACATCAGCCATGCACTGCTGCATGCTGTATGTTGTACATACTGTGCATAGTCTGTACTATACACTCTGGACTGACAATCAGTAGAATACGATTAATACATATTTTACAGCTTGTTGTCCGAATGATATAAGAACAAACAAATATTTGAGCACAATGCTGAGCCCCTAGACACATAAGCGTTGTGCAAGCGGTGTTTTAAAGCATATCTCGCAAAGGGAAGCAATGTCAGGAGGTTCTCCTGGCGGTGTTAATTGGGCACGCTGCACTCTCTGGGAGGGGGAAGAGGCTCCGGCGTGCAGCAGGGCTAATTGAATTATCAAATCGTGGCCTATCGACAGCGTTCGCCGCTCTGAGCGTGCTCTGCACCTGTTGCATATCTGCTCGACGGGACACCAGGGCTGTTTAGGCAGGTGAGCGGAATGGGAGAAAGGCAGACGGAGGGCTGAGCGCATGGGGTTTGCGCATAATATACAGTCGTGCGTGGTGTGTTTGAGTGTGCATGTGTTGAGACCTCCCTCTCCCTGTCCCCGGGGACACGGGATCATGGGGGGCTTGCGGTGGAGCATGTGTGTGTGGGGGGGCTTTATTGTGCGGTGCGTGGGGTTTGCTTGCCTGCTCATATGGGTCCGGGGGTGGGTGGGGACAACCTGATCCTGCTCGGCCTGCGGAGGGGCTCCCTTAAACAGGAACTTCAGAGGCAGGTAAAGTGACAGCCCGAGCTCACCTTCCAGGAGGTCAGTTGTGAGGCCTGCAATCTTGATCTGGAGTTCCGGGGGTAGGGCGGGGGTAGGACGACTTCTGGTGTTTCTCGTTCGCAGGACCCTTGGCTGCTGGTTGTTCCACCCCGGGAAGGGGACCTGGAGCTCTGGAAGGACGAGGCGCAGGCTGAGATGTGGCTGCACCTCAAAGAACAAGTGGCCGGGCTGGGCAAACCTCTGATCGCCGAGCTTTGACCGCAGTGGCTACAGGCCCCAGCTGCCTGCAGAAGAACGGGAGACCTAAGCCCGTGGCTCAGAGAGCTGTCGCCAATGCCCCATCGTGCGCTGTTAAACCCCCGTGCAGGCAGGGTCCAAGGGGGTACTGGTGAGGTCTGCCCCCAGATGGAGGTGGAGATAGGCAGGGTTAGGGTGCTGTGTCATTGGGTTGGTCCACTTCCCCAACAAGGACATTTATTGTGGTGGACCACAGTTGTTTGGGATCCGATAGCATGCTGTGGGGTATGAATGGCATCTCTCCATGATAGGAAGAGGTGTTGTGGGGTGTGCAGCCTGGTGCCATAACCTTTTCTGCCTCTCAGTGTCTGTCAAAGAATACACTAAAGAATTTTCTGCTTCTGCTTACCTTGTCCTGGTGTCCTTATGGCGGGTGGAATTTCTAAGGGGGAACGAACCGGTTGGGTAGCAGGATTAGATGTCTTGTCCACTCCTGGCAGAAGCAACTCAAATCTGGCTATGCATCTTTTTTAAAGTGACTCAAAGGCCAATAGGTGGTAGCTGATAAGTTAACTTTCCTTCTGTCCATGAAATAAATTAAGTGTTTGACTGTTTTTTGTCTGCTGTAGTAATATACATGTACATAGGATATTTGTGCCTTGCTGAAAATGTCAGCCATTAAGTCGTATTCAAATGATGGTAAGAGTTAACTACAGAGAGACTTTTTGATTATTTCTCGTAGGGTGTCATTTTCAAAGAGAATCATGTAGCTATGCTATGTATTCGCTAGTATCGTATATATCTTATATCGCTACCAAGTGGGTACAAATCGCTGTGTTGTTCGGGTTATGAAGAGACACTCTGTACATCCATCCCGATACGCACAGCGCCTGCACTCTCGAAAATTTAAGAATGTGCTTGTTCACTTGGTGGTGCATCATATGCTAAGAGTAGAATGCAAGAGTAGATGATTGCACTGATTGGACCATAGCATAAGCATAAGCTACCTCAGTCGCTGCTTCAAACTTTAATAACATAACCAACTGCAGTTACTCAGTACTGTATATTGTGGCAGTGAGGTGTAAAGTGTTGTGAGGCAGGGGTCTCAAAATTAGTTTCTGCTTAGGGTCCCCTAATGGCTAGGGCTGCCATGACGAAGACCTGTTTAGACATTAGGTTAGTTTGTTTAGGTAGCAAGAAGTAATCAACATTTTCAAAGATATTTTTTTAGGTCCAGTCACATTGCTGCTTGTCCTTTCACTAATTATCATGAGATCAAATGAGTGTCTTTACTGTCTTTACTATTTATTTTTGAAAGATTTTTTTGTTTTACATTGTTTCCATGTCTCTTGGAATTCAGGTAGTCAGTAGGGTAATGTAGTGTATCTCTGTCACAACTGTCAGAACTGTCATAACAATTTTATTTTTGGAATATATATTCCTTGGGAAACTGTTACAGAAGATCATGTTTTGTTCACATTGATTTTTTTTTCAACAAGCTTGTGTCGTGACAGACATCAGTCAAGGTTTCCATGGCAACTGTACCTCTCTATCAATTTTGTCTTTTATCACTGGCCCTTTGTAAAATATCTGAATGATCGTGTAAGTCACACAACAGTCCCATATCAGTGGAGTAGGGGGGTGGGTTTGGGAAAGCAGGGTATGGCCTGGCGGGAAGGTGGCTTTGGGAAAGCAGCCGAATATTTTCCTTGTTTTGGTTCCTGTGGGGTTATATAGGAAGGAGAGAAGAGTTACCCCATGCTAAACGATTGGATTCATCAGCCATTGATTACAGGAATAAAAGAAAAAAATCTATTAAAAATACAAAAACCTACCATGTGGCCTAATCTATCATTAAGTTCCCCCCTAGTTTGTGTTGCATTCATATTCAGAAGAATACAACAAAAATTATATGAATATTAATTTATATAAAAACATGATTTTGAATAATATTGCTGAATAAATCATTAAAAGGAGTGCTCTAGGGTGCTGGTTTATTTTGAATGATGAAAGACAGGTCCGTTCACAGCATAATTTTAATACCTACCCTCAGTGACGCACAGTTTTGAATTTCTTATAAAACAGTCAAATAAAAATGGAAATAGTGCAGAAAATTTATTTTGGCACTTCTGACTATTCAAAAAGCATATTTAAAGAATATTTTTTATTTAAACCAACAATACGTAGTGAACACCTTCTTAAAGAATACATTTCAGTGCTATTAGATCCAGTCCAGATTTGTTACTGCTCAATATATTTCTGGTATGCATATTTTGGAGTTCAGAAACAGCCTATGACCTTTCCACACGTTATTCTCCACAGGTAGGGTAAAAAGGGTGTGCATACTTTTTGTGGATTGGCTTCCTGCATTTGGTACATGTCGTAGTGGTCTTACTGTCATGGCAGCCCTTGGTGCCACTTTTTGCGGACACTTCTATCCACTGGTGTTTGTCTGTCGTGGCGCTTCAGCCTGTGCTCTCCTGACGTTGGAAGGAGCTGCAGTGAAACTTCTCTGGATCTGGGAATTCACAAGCGCCTTGCCAACTTCCTCAAGGAATATTCAATATTTATACAATTTTCATTCATTCCATAGCTGGCTTGTTTCGGTCCAGAGGACGTAAGCTTTGTACACAGACATGTCAAGTACTCTGTCGAAAATCACCAGGGACTAGTCTGACAGGTATACGCTGCTGTCACCTTATCAGGGCTGTCACCCCCGTTTGCTGAAGCTGTAGCTAAGGATGATTTGTGGCTTACTGCTCTGTTACTGTCTTGCGCGTGGAGACGCATCTTTTTGCCTTGTTTTTCTTCAGGCATCATGACACGGCAGTGGAACTTTCAGTGAAAGCAGATTTGGAGGAATTCCCAGCGCGGGCCTGTGTATTCGGAAGCTGCTCGAGGAGTTCTGGCTTATTTTTCTTCGCCGTTCCGAGCAGTTGTCAGCTCACTCTGCTGCAGCTCAACACTTGGCACTGTTGGGACACGGTTCTGGAGAGCGGCACAGTGTATGAGAATGTGTATTAGAATAACAAAGGGATGTTGCCGCAGCCGACCGGAGCCAAACGGCGCCTCCTGTTAATGTCCTGCTATCTGCTGTCTGGGTTCCCCGCTATCACGTATGGGCCTCACTTCCTGGGGTTACCTGGTCATCACATACTAATGCGTTCCCCTTAAACTGTATAAACGTTGACAACACAATGCAAGCATTGAACATTTTGCTCCGTGCTTGTGTTCCCGCAGCCGGCTGTGTACGTAAAGTATCTGTCTTCGACTGTGAACGTGGGGTCCGACTCTTCATTAACAATATGGTTGTTTATACTCAATTTGAGAATCTATCTAATTTACTAATTTATCAAACAGTAGGATGTGAAGAAGCTGGAACATGTCATGTTACGCAAACCTTCAGTCATATCCGGCACCAGCTACATCTCCTGATTCCTCTCAGGTGCACCCCCTGGTAGTTTTCTGGTATACACTTGCATATTCCAGGCATAGCTACATATAGCATCACATGCTGCCTGAATTTTGATGCTATTACTTTGCAGGCTTCTGTCTTCTGGGACAGTGTCCTCTGAATGGAACAATGGAACAAGATGTTGATTCACTGTAACACAGAAAAGGGTCTGCCTGTCTCTTGGGGTAACATAAGGGCCAGGATTGGAACTCAGGCAGGATATTCACCCGTTCATCCCACACTCTGATTTCCACCAGCTCGTCTCTTTCACCTCAACGAAGCTTCATATCCCGACATTGAAAAAATGACCCAAGAGGCGCTTTGAAATGATTCCACGGACATGGTTTCAGGAAAAAAAAGAAAACAGCTGCTTCTTCTCTTAATTTGTGGACACCAGCTAATATCAGCAAATGCGTACGCATCAAGTGACTTCATATTATCTTGGAAGACATGCATCCCCTTTAGGTTGGTCATGTTTAGTCTAATATCCATCATTTATGGACTTATAAAAAGCTCAAATGGTGATTGTACGTCATGGATTTTCATGACGGCAGTTTTTGTTGGGCCTGGTGCCATTCTGGTTATATTGGAGGGTAACTGCCCTGGATTTCTTTTTTTTGTGGTGATATTGACCAATAGGTCTTTACATCTTGAGGTTTCCATATACCTTCTGTTGAGAAAGGTTGTGTTGACTCTTCAGTTTTCATTGGAGGAAAACAGACATGTCAGATTCCATTTTTCAATCATCATCATAAGTTGAAAATTCACAATCGAGGTCACCAGGATCATCTATTTCCGTCTGTGAAATATCCTCTTCTCTGAAACCTCCTCCCCTATGTCTCTATCACCGTCCATAATCTGTGACAGGATGCAGCAGATGTGGACCCCAACAGGCACTTTTACCGATATAATACCATTTTATTTTTTTATTATTTGGTTTTTAGTATAGTATAGAAGGGTAAGCATGTCTTTTTACAAACTTCACATTGTATTACATTTATGTATAGAAGGTTAAGCATGTCTTTTTACCAACTTCACATTGTATTATATTTATGTCCCGGTCCAACCTCATATTTAGAGCCTGCAGCATCCAGCAGTAGAGCAAATGTGATTTATTTTCCCTCCTTTTTTCTGTCTCAGGCATGCGCTTCAAGAACAGAGAATGCTGCATTTGTGAGACCTGGGTCGGCATTGATATTAGTTATACCGAGACCTGATCGTCGGTGGGTGCACCGAAGTAAGGTCGCACTCCTTTTCATACTGGCATGCTTTTGAAGAACCGAAATTCAGTGTCACAGCAAAGGGCTTCTGTTCCTCAGAGATTTTACTTGACTTCCCATCTGACAGCTGTTCTCAGAATTTCTATTGAAATAACACCGAAATATGCCTCTAGCATATCTATACAGCTTGTTGGAAGAAAAAATGTTGTTATCTGAAGATATATTTTCACTTATTGCTTGTTTTTCAGCTTTCAATTTCTTTGTAATTTAGGTTTTTATTGTTTTCAACTCAACACAGTTTGGTATACAGCAGCATAGAAGATACATTCCAGTAAGATATCCTACTTACAAATAATACATACAAATAATGATAGTAAATTTATTGGTTTGGGTACCAAACAAATAATATACAACATGTCATACCATACTTATTTGATCCCATCCCTAGTTTAGGCTCCCAGTGTCATGTAGTGCAAGAACTGTTCCCAGGTTCCCTTTGCCATCTCACATTTGCCCCAGTCCTGGCCGATATGATCTCATAGGCTGCCACCTCCACCATTAAATCCATCCACTCCCTCAGCCCTAGTGCCTTCTGGGATTTTGAGTTCCGCAGCATCACTCTGGCTGCTGTAATAATACCAACCATCACATGTGCAAATTGCAAACAGTCACAACTACAAATTATCTCCAAGGAGGTATAGCCATGGCGACACCGGCAATGTCCGTCCTAGCCAACCCCCAAGGAGACCGAATATTTCACACCAGAATGGATGTATCGACAAAATTCCCATGTTAAGTGCAGAAAGGCGCTGACCTCCTCCCGACACCTCCAACATGTATTATTGTTAATCAAATTCTTTTCTATAAAGTCTGGAGGGTGTCCAATAATATCTCTGCAGTATTTTATATTGAATAAATGTACCTCTTGCCACTCCAGTATTTCTGTCGAAGTTGCTCAGAATTCTCAACCAGCTGTCACCATCAATTACACAGTTAAGGTCCTTATTCCATATTGTTTTCAAACTGTGGCATGTATCACGGTGTAATTTATTAAAGGTTCTGTAAAACAATGATGCTTTCTGACATTTAGAAGGTAACTTAAAATAATCTAATACAGAGCTGTTATTAAATTCACAGTTAGTGCCAATACAATTTCTAATTTGAAGATGTCTCCAGAACTGACCCTTTCCTCATAAATTATATTTTTCCATTAGTTTTGAGTCAGATGAAAGTACCCCATTTTTGTATAAGTAATCAATGTTGTGTAGCCCACTGGTTTGCCATTGCTTCTAATATATCGTTGTTTTCCCTATTCATATTTCTGGGTTATGTCATATTGAAGCATATGATTGTTTAAAATGTGATATTGTATGTATTTTGGGTCCAAACTTCTCTGGTATGAGAAAGAATTGATCAGACTGATCACCCCAATGAAAGAACATCGCGGGGCCGAAAAGGTGGAGCCGAGCTCTGTTCTATAGCTATCTTGTCCAATCCATCATCACCTCCACCCCAGCATTTTGCCAATTTTACCATTTCAAAAGATTGGTTATACCGCCTCACATTTGGCATACCAAAGGCACCCGCTCTCCCTTGGAGAGCATATTTTACTAATTTTAATTCTCCATTTCTTTCCTCTTTAATGGTGGTGTCATACCGCTTATTAAATAACTGAGGGGCACCATCATAGAAATATAGTTAAACTGGAGAGAGTTTAATTTTCGACCATTTATCTAAATGAGTTTTTATGTTACGCAATGGAGGCTCGTAATTTAATGTTATTATTTCATCTAGATTAGGGCTGAGTGTAACTTAAGTATGACATCCCTTTTGGAGCCCATGTGAAATTAAACTTTGTTACTATGCCTGAATGGAATACTTTGGAGATTGATTTAGCCTCTGACTTATTACAATGTATTTTGTACCCTTATCAGTTTGCATATAATTGAATAACCTTCATTAATGAAGGTTAAGAATTATGAGGATACCCACCTATTTATAATACAGGGGGTCCTCAGGTTACGACGGTCTCGAGTTACGACGTTTCGTGGTCACGACGCACTCCCATAAATTAATTAAAAAACCTAGTTTCGACCTACGCGGTTTGGTTCGTACATACAACCACAGAAATAAAGATAAGAAATTGTTCTCTATTACTGTTTCATTTAATTACTGTATTTTATATGTCCTTCATGTGTTGTGTGTACAGAGTGAGTGACTTAAGGTGTTAACTTAGGTATAATTTAGGTATAAATTCCGACCTATGTTTCAAAAATTGGCTTACGACAAGTCGTAGGAAAGGAACTCGTTCGTAAGTCGAGGACCCCCTGTATATCACCTACATACAGCATCCATTTTTGTCCCATCCTCCCCCATGAACCCTGTTCATAGCAAAGCTAATTAATTCATAGTATGATAAAAATTATAATAAACTAAATAGCTAAGTACCACACATGCCATGTGAAATACAATGCTGTTCAATTTTTTAAAATCTTTTAGAAGTGCGTAGATCAGTGAGTTATCAGTTTGGCTAAGTTGTTTGCGAGGTAGGTGGCTAGGAGCCTTAGCAAGCTAGCAAATAGTGATATTAAGACATTAATATCCAATGTTGTGCTTGTTTTATGTTAACCCATAATACAAATATTGGTTGAAAGGCAGACCACTTGTCTCTGACGAGGAGCAGTTGGTACAATTGACAGCTAACCCTAACCCTCAAATAACAATAATAAGCTAATTCAGTATCAAACTTAAATAAAACCAATTATCAAACCAATAATTCGTTTTCACCGATTACAGCTATGTTTCAACAACAACAACAACAACAACAGGAAATCTACTTTCTAATGCGGAGCAATAGCTCTACATCACAGTTCCGGTATAAATTAACAGACATTTTAGACAACTGTAGAATTTTTTCTTGTGAAAATCCTCAACAGTGAAAAATAAGTTTCATATCCACAATGTAAGAGAAATGTGTGATTTCCTGTCAAAATATAACATTTTCACTCTAAATGCTGGAGTTTCAAGTTTCAAGAGGGGTCAACTAAGAACTCATGAAGACAGACGTTGTGTGCTTCGAACTACGCACATTGCAAATCACACAGTGAAATTTATATACTGTGAATGTGGCACACATTTAAAACCCTTAAAACCTGCCCAATCGATCTGTTTAAAAGTCCTGCTTTTTAATAGAGACTCAGCAAAACTTTAAAAAAGCCGAAAATAATGATAAATACAAACATTGCACTGACAAAGCTTGACACCCAGTCCTTCTGGCACGGCACTGCACGTGGGATCTCTGCAGAGAACAGGCGTTCACTCCCACGGGTCAGTGGGTTGCTGGAGACTCAAACATTTTATCCTCGACTCATCATGTGCTTCCAGAACATTCCGCCCCTGTCCTTGGGTGCCTTTCCTGGAAGAGCTGCGTCCACTATGAGACGCACCAGGGTGTGTTGGCGTATGTCAGCAGGTGTCTGCGTTTCTATCGAAATGGGATATATGAATATGAAATTGAGGGAATATATGTAATTTCGTTATTTCAACACTGACAGGCACCCTCTGTGTTGGAATGACTAAACAGTAGACGGTGAAAACTGTTGTCAAGTTGCTTAGTTGTTGCCTTGAGGCAAACGGAGAGGGGGAACCATCGTAACCCCAGATATCTGTTGTCATGAATTCTAATGATACGTTTAGCGAGCCCCGGAGGTCTAGTTACAATCCATTCCGAGAGTTAATAATAATCCTGAAATTTTCATCTCGCCCCACAGTTTTGAAGTCATTGCAGCTAATGTATTCATGAAAGGTTTTTTTTATTATTTTTATTTTGTCAATTTACTAAAGACTGTGGCATTTTGTTTTTCACGGTATGCTAATGTAAAAATTCTCCCTCAAAACATTTTCTGTTTGTGAGAGCTCAGTTTGTGATTTTCAATGTCGTTTAAGAGGTAAAGTAGCCACCCAAACCCTAATATAGAGAACACATCCTTAAAAGGTCAAATAAATCCTTTGATGAAAGGTGATCCTACAACCGCAAACCCCTTCAGCTCTGTCAGACACACAAACATGCATACACATACACCACACATTCACCTCACCAGTGTTTAATGTGTATGGACTGAGAAGCCCCAGAGAAGAGGGAGAGAGCTGACAAACGGACAGACAAAACTTCATAAAACACTACGGCTGCAGTCAAACAGTCTTTTTTTGGTCAGGAAGGTTCCTAACTGAGTGAAATGACCTGGAAGTATCTAAGTGGCAGCCATGATAAGAGCTGGTCGAATTCTCTAAATGCTAAGAAAAGTGCTTCCTTTCCGATCTCCTTTAGCATAGGGTACACTGGACCATCCTTTACAAAAGGACAGGAGATAAAGCCCACAAATCCTCTTAGCACCGTGTTTGTCTTTTCCTAAGCCCTTATGAATTCTCCTTCACGTCTTTCCTTGACCTCATGACATTTTCCATCAAGGTCAAGGAAAAGTGGTCAGGAAAGGATGTAGGGCATAATTGTTTTGACTATTCAACCGCAGACAACCTCTGTGTTAACATCTTTACATAGGCCACAGTCGATAAAACAATTTTCAAAGACACTTTTTTGTTGACTTACCCAGCTGTGCTCCATTTCCATTTAGCTCAAGCGAGGCTTTGACTTCCCTGCTAACGATTGGCCTTAATCTTGGTTCTGAGCATTTTTACTTTATGGATCTGGCCCTCCATTCAACATAATAAAAGATAATAATCTGCAGTAATTCACTCAGTCTGGTGTTGATGGGATATAGTTATAGATGCAATAGTGTGTTTGTCCATTGTTCTCTTGCTCTAGAAGACCCATCTGGTCAGCCAGGCAGTAAGATGCAAAAAACTGTCAAATGTTTTTGACTATGTAATAGCAGTGATAATTTGACGGGCGTTTTTGTCCTACACTTTCAGAAAGTGGTTATATAAGGTATGTAGTAGTCAGATAAGTTTTTTCTTGTTTGGGACCAACATGTACTGTAGTATGATACTCATGACAAGATCTTAGAGTGATGTATATATTTGCCTTTTCAGTTCGTATCCCAACTTTGTACCTTTACACGCTCTTAGGAGACTTGCGCACTTGGGGTGGAGATTCATGGAAATTCGGGCGTTTCTCATGAACACACCCTCTTTGGAAATTCAGACCTTGGCTCAAGCAAATTCTCAGGGTTCACCTCAACCCTGCATTACGTCTTGCTCTCCTATCGAGCAGACTTTTTTTCTATGGTGTTACCTTCTTGCATAAAGTTGGTCAACTCTTGACTTCATTCTGCTGTCCATTGTACTTTATTTCGTTTAAACTCCAGACAACTATTCAGCATTCTCTGCTTGCATCTTTGATGTGAAAAAAAATGAGAGGAGATGGAAGAATGCATTTGTTTCATTGTTTTTAAATCATTAATAAGCTTTCTAAGTATCACTCATCAGCTGTGGATTCAATTTTCGTTAATTATGTTTAATGCTGTATCTAGCCAGTGATAATAATTATGATGGATTGCATTTTACAGTACCTTTAATGGATGTCAAAATGCTTTACAGTAAAGGGTGTGTGTGAGTATTTGTGAGAATGGGGGGAGGGGTTGAGAAGAGGTTTCTTCTCAAACAACACTTTAAGTCTCCTACACACAAAATAATTGAACTATATCAGAAAATTTGTTTGTATAGCATTATTCTAGTAATTGAAAAATGTGATCATTTTATTAATTAGATTAAAACTGAGGCAACTTGTAAAAAATGATTGTTGTATGCTCTTTATTAACAAGAAATACAAAAAAGTGAATACACATTAAAATCGATTAAAAAAAATGGCTGCTTCAAAACAAGTTCATTGTTGCAGTTTGCCAACAATACACTGGAGCACACTTGTCCAAATGTAACTAAGCTCATATACAATTTACAGATCAAGGGAAAAAGGTAAACTGCCCCAGGTTGACACTGGTAAAACCAAATTCGTGTTACAGCTGCCACCTAATCCTGGTAGAACAATTCGGCCTACAGAGTTTTTTTTACAATTCCATTCAAGTTTATGTCCAAATTAATAACTATTTTTAATCTGGTTACACATTTTTATCTAATTTATCAGGGTAAATAAGGTTAATGAAAAGGCACAAGGAATCCTATTGTGAACCTCAATAGGGGGCTGAGTGAAGAACCAATGAGCCTGCAGTAGGCGTGGCTTTCCAAATACATTGCTGTAAATCTGAAGCTGTTTGAAATGTCATGCAACGCTCATGAGAATATCACTTAACCAGCAGTACCTGCAACAGATCACTTGATGACACTGAAGAACAGATGTTTACATATCAAAAATTAACTGAAAATATTTACGAAATGTCCAAATCTGCTTTGTTAATGTATGCAGCTATTATACACATGTACATGTCATTCAAGCATTCCAGTGAATATACTTGGACCTCCATAAGAGCTGCTTGCAGGTGAATTTTACTTGTTGGTTGATTAATGTAACTAATTCAAAATTATGCTCGTTTGTTCTCCCAGGTCTAAATCACCCACTGATTAAGGAGAGGAACTAAAGCCGGCAGTACCGCAGGACAAAAGGGCGAAGATTGAATATCCTTGATATAAATTCTTCATTGTAAATCAGGCAGGCAATCGTAACCGTTAAAATTGTTTTCAATTGGTTCATAATCCCATTCCTGGATTGCAAGTGTATATGGGTATTTTATTCAGCTCAGCACATGACTGACTAGAGCAATAGATTTACTTGTAATTCTTACATCTGTTTTTTTTTTTTTACACAATGATTTGTACCACGTGTTATGCAATTTTATCCAAAAAATGTTGGAAACTCAATACAACCAAGAATGGATTTGAATGTATTAGTTGATCCCTAGTTTTCACTGAACCAATCGATGATATCAATGACTTCACATACATTGACTACACATGAGTGATGGCAGCACATGTCCCTAACTTGGTGATCGAAAATTGTCAATTGTCTCTAATTGTCAAAAGTACATATAAAAGTGGTTTCCTCAAGAGAATGTCCCGTTTAAGTATTCATGCGTGTGTGTGTATACATGTGTTTTGGTTGCGAACCTTACTCAAAGGAAATGACACCCCATTTAAGGAGTATTAACACCCCATTTAAGGAGTTTATATTAATAAACTAAATTTTGTTTATTAATATAATAATAATAATAATTCATATTGTAATAATTATTATTATTGTCTGCATAATGCAAAGATTGTTGGAATGAATATTTTTGTACTATGATGTATCACTCTACATGGTTGTTTTTCTCTCTCACAGCTTGGGTATGAAATATGCAGTGTTTAACAGCACAGAATATTTCTGCATGCAATCCGGAAAAGGGAGACTGTGTCTTTGTGTGAGAGGCAAATGTGTGAGAGAGAGTACTTTTACCTGGTACTGCCGACGGTTGAGAGAAAGAAGCATTTTAGAGGATTAATGCAGCCCTGTCGGGTCATTCAATATATGATAAAACACTATTGCGGCAGATATTGACCACAAATGCACTGAACGTAGAAACCATATCCACAGCACTTACATGTTTTTATAACTGGGTTATGTAGGCTATTGATGTATGCGGCTGAATCAAAGGTAATTCATATTGGGTGGAGTAGTATTGCAAACGAGAACACAAGACAAGGCTGTTCTTTGATGTTGTTTTTTTATGTAAACAAGACATCAGTAGGGATACAGTCAATACTTTATTCACAGTATATGAGTTTTATCATTGAAATACTATTTAGTCAAGCATATGTACTGCCATATTACATTGTAGTTACATATTGACTGTTGAAGATTAAGATGAAATTTGACACGTATGATCAGTAAACACAGAAGACATTGAATTTAGGGAAACTGGTAAAATGGCTTGGGTTTGTTTGGGCAGTTTGTTTTTTGAGAATCTGTTTCCCAGAATGAAAGAAGAAGCACAGTCATTTGTGGATCTGTCATGAATGTTGAGTGAATGAGTGAACCTGCTGTACCTGAATGTTAAGTGAATGAGTGAACCTGCTGTACCTGAATGTTGAGTGAATGAGTGAGCCTGCTGTACCTGAATGTTCAGTGAATGAGTGAGCCTGCTGTACCTGAATGTTGAGTGAATGAGTGAGCCTGCTGTACCTGAATGTTGAGTGAATGAGTGAACCTGCTGTACCTGAATGTTGAATGAATGAGTGAGCCTGCTGTACCTGCTGTACCTGAATGTTGAGTGAATGAGTGAGCCTGCTGTACCTGAATGTTGAGTGAATGAGTGAACCTGCTGTACCTGAATGTTGAGTGAATGAGTGAGCCTGCTGTATCTGAATGTTGAATGAATGAGTGAACCGGCTGTACCTGAATGTTGAATGAATGAGTTAGCCTGTTGTACCTGAATGTTAAATGAATGAGTGAGCCTGTTGTACCTGAATGTTGAGTGAATGAGTGAACCTGCTGTACCTGAATGTTGAGTGAATGAGTGAACCTGCTGTACCTGAATGTTGAGTGAATGAGTGAGCCTGCTGTACCTGAATGTTGAGTGAATGAGTGAACCTGCTGTACCTGAATGTTGAGTGAATGAGTGAGCCTGCTGTACCTGAATGTTGAGTGAATGAGTGAGCCTGCTGTATCTGAATGTTGAATGAATGAGTGAACCGGCTGTACCTGAATGTTAAATGAATGAGTGAGCCTGTTGTACCTGAATGGTCAGTGAATGAGTGAACCTGCTGTACCTGAATGTTGAGTGAATGAGTGAACCTGCTGTACCTGAATGTTGAGTGAATGAGTGAACCTGCTGTACCTGAATGTTGAGTGAATGAGTGAGCCTGCTGTACCTGAATGTTGAGTGAATGAGTGAGCCTGTTGTACCTGAATGTTGAATGAATGAGTGAGCCTGCTGTATCTTGATTACTTTAGGTAGGAGGTTGCTAAGAATAAGCGTGCCCTTGGGACTCATAATAGCTG
This sequence comes from Albula goreensis, assembly GCA_022829145.1. Taxonomy (NCBI): domain Eukaryota; kingdom Metazoa; phylum Chordata; class Actinopteri; order Albuliformes; family Albulidae; genus Albula; species Albula goreensis. Next base: position 36,327,846 of record CM040749.1, read on the forward strand.
GACATGTGGAACATTGCAGAACACCAGCCTCACCTCCTGCTCTTAATAATTTAACGGGGAATCTAGAGGTTATAGTCAACTCCAGCTGTCCCTCTCCCCGTTTCCTCCTGTCCCTGTCGCACACTTACATTCGCCCCATTACTATCCTTACTGTAAATCTGCCATATTCCAAAGTCATTTTCCACACTATTTTTAACTCCTCCAGCCAAGCTAGCTGATGTGTGTAATTCAAGACCATTTATTTCTATGATGGGGGTCGTCATACCGTGACCTGAAACTGTACAGTACGACTGAATCAAAGAGAATTTAATCAGAGCCATAAATATGTCCAAGAAAATGAGTAGGCCCGTTAGGGTGAGTAGACACATTATGCAGAAATTCCATTCTGCACCTGATCCCCTGTTTTTAGCGTTAGAACGATATGCATCTAGTTGTGATGCAAAAATTAAGCCGTCTAAGCGTTTTCCATCCAGCCGTACAGAAGGGTTCATTCCAATCAATAACTTTCCATGCTGAAACATTGCTGTTATATGTGGAAATTATCACTGGGACATCCACCGTGGGGTCGGAGGGGCTTTATAGAGGGGTCATAGAGTGCGTTCTGGGGTATAGTGAAAGTGGAAGCCGCAGTATGTTGGTTTTCCCCTAAGAAACTGAAGGCTCTCGCCATCTTGCACCACTATCAATCTAAGAGCGATCAGAGGTCCAGTATTTGGTCATCTGGCTCCCCATGGCAACAAAGAGCTTTGTTTTCAGACGGTACCATTTTCAGAGGGACCGGGGGTGGGACACGATCAACATGGTATGATCTGCATGGAAGTCATGAGTCAAATAACCCTTAAATATCAAGGTCCCTTGTGTTTGTGTGCTTGCATGCATGTGTGAAGGACAGAGAGTCGGGATGGGAATGGCGGCATAGTAGGATTAGCATAACCATCGCATAATGATGTGCTTATTTCGGTCATATTAAGTGTTCTGGGCCGGCTGCATAACAGTTGCTTATTTGCTTGTGATTAAAAGCCCAAATCACTGCAAACAAGGTAGAGGGTATCTCAGGTCTCTCTATGGATGGAGCTATTCCACTGTCTGCAGCATATTCCACTCACCAAACCGAAAGTCCTCCAGTGCATTAATGCTTTAATGGATTTTTTTTTTTGTGTGAATTCAAGACCTAATAGAAGAGAAATTGGTGACCTTTTTGAGTGTTATCTTAATGGATTTATTTTGTGCATAATGTCTTTGTTAATGGAATGCTATTTTAGTATGCACTTCGCAGCTTTTACAAAATACCTTTTTTCTCTCGAATGGTAATTTTTGTCATTATTTACTCCTTATTTACTCCTGTGTCTCTTGTGTCTTTCTCAATGAATGCTAAAAAAATGTGCATAAATAAAAGCATGATCATCTTTGTAAATTTGTTGGAAGACTCATAAACGACCAGTTCAGAAGCTTATATCTAAATTTTCTAATGCTATTTGGAAATAGATTTTAATCCTGATGTGGAAACAAAAATTATAATTATAATAGTAGGCACATATTATGTTTGGCATGAACAAAACACTGGTGGAATCATGACAATCCTTAAGTGAATTGCACGTCACTCAGATGACCCTCAGTTGCTTTTATGTAAAACTATAATACATCATTTGTTTGCTTAGCCAGCCTTATCCAATGCCATTTCCATATGGAAGTCATATAACAATATATTCACTGAAAGCAATTTAGGTTAATCACCTAGTTCAAGGGTGCTACAGAACTGTACATATTACCTTCCTATTGCAAGCCTCGTTACCTGATGATGTCAGGCTATTGCAAATCTTAGCAATTAATTTGAAATCCATCACAGTAAAATCTCATCGTAATTACTGATTCGAATACAATTCAAACATTGAACCCGTATTGTACTGCTGACATTTCTCATCAAATGCACGTTATTTTTACGCTTTCTGAAGGGTGGTTTGAGAGATTTTCAAAGAGATGTCCATTAATTTGATTCACTGACGAAGGCCGAGGCTGAAATGTTCCCACCCATGAATAAAATAGTGAATTAGTGTCATCTACCGTATCTTTCTCAAAGAAATATCCTTTGAAATACTGTCCTTATCCACCATTTTAATACATGGATTCGCTTTCAATGAGAATTTATGACAGTGCTTTGAGTTTTGAACTGGCAAAGAAAAGGTGCAGATTAAATTGGATAAAACAACTGGGAGTTGGATAAAACAATTTTCCTTTTTCGAAAGAAGCTTGACTGCAAATTCTTAAAACTCGGTCCAATGAGAGCAACCTTTTTCCCCATAAAAGTTAGACAAAAGATAATGGCAGTGCGGCGAGATTAAATAAAAGGTGGGGGGGGGGGCTCAGAGAGTAACAACCCTTTTCTAAGATATAATTAAAACTTCTCTTTTTCCCAAAAGGTTAATTTTAAATTAAACATATTCATCTCCATGGATGGCCTCCAAGTTGCGTATATGCTTTCCTTCCAATTTCTCTGACTACGGAGAATTGGTTTGTATTTAATATGATCTTGGTATGGCACTTGGCCCACCATCCTAAGTTCCAGCTTGTTGTGTACAATGGTATTTATTTTAATTAAATTAATTCGCTTTTATTGAGTTGTTATGAACATTGATCTTAATCTGGCATGGCTATGTTTAATTATCTGTGTCTGAATCTTTTGCGGAAGGAATTTTTAGGTTTGTTTTGCTCATGGAGAAAAGGTCAGGATGTTGTTTATTTTAGTTTCTCTGGTATTTGTCCCTTAAACAGGTTTAGGGAAGCTGTTTCAGGTTTGATAGGTTGTTATATAAATATCGTCCATGCAACTCTGAATGATTATTTAGGGTGACATATTTTCTACCTCTCAGAATGAATGTATCACTGCTCTTTTTGTTTAAAAAAACAGAAAAACAAAAAACTTTGGAAAACCTATTCATGTACCAAACAGCCAATAACTAAACAGCTGATACTTAAATTTCACATAAATACCCAAGAGCTTATTCATAAAAATACCCAATAATGCAAAACTTAATTCAGTTAGATAGAAAATGGCTCTGCGGCAAAATTCACAGTATATTTTTTTGCCTTCTTTTCTTAGCCACCTGAATTCACTCTTCCACTGTAGCCATTACTCCCTCTTTTTTTCTAATGTTACTAGTTCATATTTTGCTGTATTAAAAGGTTCCTAAAGGGTTCTTCACTTGTCCTGCTTCAGAAAACCCTTAAAGATTCTCCTTTGATATGGATTTCATTCATGGGTTCTCTGTAGAACCTTATTCTGAGGGTTATGTAAAGAACCCCTTAAAGATATCTGTATCTAAGATGAACCTTTAAGAGTTCCCCCAGCAGGACAAATGGAAAAACTTTAAAGGTACTAGAAAACACTTTTTTTCTAAGAGTGTACCTGACTGTCTGCAGTCTGTCTCTGACAAGTTTTTGTTTTAACTTGTTACTGAAAAAACTTTACCTGCTAAGTAGGTATTACATGTCAGCTAAGTAGCCTATTGATAATGGCACTAGTTTATATATAGCTAATATGTAGCCTAGATCTATTACGAACACAGACTAGCTAGCCAAACAAGCCACACAAGCCTATCACATTGACAATGGCACAGTAATCTATGGCAAGAATTACAACAGATGGTTGGCACAGAATTGGCCATATTACAGGCTTTTGCAATCTGTTAGTATTTAATCAATTTTCAGCAATATTTTAATCTGTCAGAGTGATGAATGGTGTTTATAATTTTGAAAATCTTTTTAAATGCGCCAATAGGATGCGATGTACTGCCGTACTATTGCTAGTGTCTTAAACTTGTAGATAAGCACAATTCATTTTTACACTGGAAGCACATCCTACAGAAAACATCTTGATGGGAAAAGTGCAAAACACAACGGACGTGAAGTTGCCACGGTCATTGGCCCAGTGGCTGAGTAAAGCAACAGTGTGGACACACAGAACCAATGGTGTATGGCAGTCATTATTGGCCAGATGGCCAATAAATGCACCATGGAGTTATACAGCCCTGATAGTATAAGATAACCAGATCTTGAGAGCGGATGATCAAAATGTTATACCTAGCCTACTACATGGCAACCTCCTGGAGAAAGTTATTTTTTAAATCTATTCTATAATCTCTAGTCATCATAGGGTGTGTTCAGATTGTATCCTCCTCTTCTTCATACCCGGAGGAGAGGAGAATATGAGGAGGATGTCCTAGTATTGGAGAGAGGGAGGAGAAGAGGCAATAATGGAGCAAAGGAGGATACAAGTTTCAGTATTTCAATGCACCCAGAACGTCATACCAATCCTGAAATATCTTGACCTCCTGGAAAAAAGTTATTTCTTTACTAATCCTGTAATCTCTCTGTAAAACGGAACTTGATATTGCTTAAATTGTAATGATAGTGACTGTTTTTTTCCCCCCATGACAATATAAGAAATGTAGATCTCTCACTGGAATCACTTCATTACAGTTTGATGCGTCATTGCTGGCTACTTGTGAATCATTTTCTTATAGATTACAAGCATTTTGAAAGTCAGCAGAGGTAAAACTGAGTGAACAGTGTATGCGTACGTATATACATGACAACACAGAGGTCATGTACACACGTGAAATTCACTTTTGAGTCATTTGCGAAAAAGAAAAAATGACTCAAAAGTGCATTCATTCACTTGTTTGGCTCCTCTTTAGAAATATATTTTGAACAATCTGATCGTGGCAGAGAACAGACTGCATGGCAGATTCATAGCTGAAGCTATGTCCTTCAGGACCGTCACAGAAGGGAATTAAATACAGGAAATGAACATTGCCAGTGTTGAAAATGTGATGCAGCTTGGCGAGGGAAAGTAAGCACTAGCTGTTGATTGCTTTTCTTGACGATAAGGAAAATATAACACTACAGCCTTATCAAAGCCTGCTGGTTCACTTTCATCTACCGAGAAGAATTTTAAAACGATTTCAGGGCAACAACAAACAGGACCACAAGACGTTTTTGACCGCCGTTAGACTTAGGTTTTTGGTATTCTGAAAATGTAGATGCTGTGTACACAGTGAAAACAGTCCTAAGAGGAAAAAAACTTCCAAGTTTAATCAATCACACTTCCAGTGCTACTTGTGAAAGATTTATGTTGCATAAGCAAACCTTCGCAAACATATACATAAGCAAGTGTTATTCTTCAAAAAAGTGAAGCTTAACACCTTCATATGCAGAATGTAATGCTAAATAATGGCACAGCCAAAGTAACCTGCAGAGATTTTAATATTATACAAGGCAGGGTCACTTTAATACAGTTGGGCATATGTTTTACTAAAGAATTTATTAAAGATGGGTGTCAATATTATTCATGTGTAATAATTATAGCATTACTTTGTGAAATTCCAACAAACGAAATAACAAATACAAACAACAGTTTATTTATAACCATATATAAAATATAGGAAAATATAGGAAAATAATATAGGAAATATAGGAAAATAATTACATAAAAACAGAGGTTTCAGGATAGCATTTTGCTGTCAAGGACGTTCATAACCCATGACAGGAGGGAGAAGAGTTTATTGGTTTGCAGAACAAAGGGTTTTTCTGCAGAGCTACAGTACTAGAGTACAGAGCAAGAACAATGAAATAAAAGGTAGAGATAGTCATACAAAGTAATAAAACATGATGTGTTGATAAGCAAGCATGATGCCTGTAAGAGTTGGTGATTGAGTGGAAGAGAATGTCCACAATACCAATGGAGATATAGACTGCAGCACAATCTTCTGCAAGGATCGTTGCCGCCCTTTCTCATAGCATCTTCTAAATGAGTTCCACGTGTTTAGCTTCACCACATCTTCTCACCAGGTTACCCCGCAAATTGGGCGTTGGTGTACCTCAATTCCAGCTGTAGGGGGAAGACAAAACCCGCAGCAGCACCAGAATAAAAGCACCTGGCTATTTCTACATTCACGAAAATTCCGCATCACAAAACACTCTCATTCGCTGTCTCAGGAATATTTGCCTGTCTTGTCACAGTACAGGGCAACTATTACTCTCTGTCTCCCCTACTTGTTTTTTCTCCAGCTGCTGTTGTGGTACAGAGCGCTCTTTTATGGATCAGGGCACTGACTCCTACAGTGGCAGGGTTCAGTCTATTCACACTGGAACAGCCCTCACTACTAAATCTTCATTAAGATACAAAATTGACCAAATCATGACAGAAAATCAGCAGCCAAATTTTAGGTGGTGGAAATAATATTCGGGTTTATACCTTCTCCCACCCCAGAATACATATCTGTTGTATATAGCACTCTATATAGCAAGCACATGGAAACCTGCAGGAAGGGAAGATGAAAGTACAACTGATGAAAAACATCCCATAATATCCCGCCCCTGCATGCCTCTTTACATGGCCAGAAACAATGGCCTTCAGGATTTGGCATGTTATGTTTTTTTGGCTTCCATCCCACTGTAATTACAGACACTCAACATAAGACAAGTTGTCACACATAGTCATCGCCCATCCCCGACAACTGGCAAGCATGCACCTATCAAGCAGTCGCAACCCTATTGGGCACTTTTCCAGAAACTGAATCTGATTGGCTCAGATTTACATAATCTGTTGCTGTTGGTGTTTAATGTCTTGCCACTGGTGCTGCAGGCCTGGGTATGGCTCAGGTAGCCATCCCTGCTGCTATGCTATGATTCAGAACTTGAAATTATCATGAACACATCAACAGACGTACATCAGCATCTATCTGTTTTCAAAGTTAATGCAGCACCGGTCTTAACACATGAAGGGAAATGAGCTTCTGTAAAATATAGTATATATTTGTCAACAGGTGCTAACAACTTGCTCTGGCATGTGTTGAGGTGTGCCCATTTTTTGCTGCTTATTCTTAAGTTTGGTGCATGTGAGCTCACTTTTCACTGTGTCTTCAAGACATCCGGTAGCAGCTACGCACTTGTTGATAGCTTGGTTCGTCAGAGTTATAGCTGAACCACAAGCTGCACGGTGAGACCAGCTGCACTGATTCCATCCATGCTGTTCCTACAATATCGTTTCTGCTGCTACAACATTTGCACCATTGTCCATGACATTCTCTGGTGGTATATGAGGGTTGCTCCGGCAGTACTTTCCACCGCATGTCTCTGTGCAACAGGCATTGAGGTCAGGGTCATTTCTAAATCGTCCACCAGAAAAATGTTTTTCATCCCCAGATAGTCTGAACGTCTGTACGAGTGCAATCCTGCTACCCGTTTCCATAAGGGTATCCTTCACCTTGTCTTTTACTTCCTCCTACTTTTTCCTCTATCATTTTAATGAAATAGGGTCCTTAAGGGAGAGTGTATCTGGGATTGAATGTGGAAATCATTTTTCGAGGATGCCTCCCCCATGGAAATTGTGCATAGGTCTGTGATGATCATGTTCAAAACACGGCCAGCGAACATCTTTTCCTGCTCAGGGGAACATAGTGAATCTGTCCACAAGATGCTTTCCATAAGACTCAATACAACAACAGTATAATATAATGTAATATGTATAGCTTTTATCATTGAATTATCAATTAATATAACACCCATCCTGGAGATTGACAAAATCTTATTTGAAGTCTTCAGATACCCTGGAAAAATGTATTTTGATAGATCAAAGTCTTTGCTGTCAAACCTTGGAAAGGGGCCACCTAGCAGTGATTCAGTTTTTCCTTAAATAGCATGCAGCTATTTACATAATGTGCCATTATGCTTTATCTTAAATATTATGCTAGTTTCCACCCTGTGTAGTTGTCATCTACGCATTCTTCCTCAAGAAGTTTTGACAGGTACAGCTGCTGCCATTTTCGATTTAAATTTGAAATTTCAGGGACCGTTTCCATCTCTCTCAGTTCTTTTTCTTTAATTTCTTTACTTGACCTGTTTCAATCTCTGATGTTCCAGTTTCACAAACTAGGCTAGACAGACAAGTATCTATAGTCCCTTAATTTCTTGGTGCCTGTAATTTATTTGGGTGTGGATTGTTCCCAAGTTCTTTCATCCAATTCCCCATAACACCTGTCAGCCAAGAACAGGTAAAACAGGATCTCTTTAAATACCATAAGACTTACAATTAATGAGAAGGGTCTGTCTGCCATGTGCCTGAGAGTTGAGATGGAAGTGGCATATAGTGAAATATTTTTTTCTGTGGTTTTCATTGGTCAGTTGTGTTCCGAGGCTTGAGACTCTCGGTTCATATATTAATGGCAGATATTTTTAATGTTTTAAGTCGAAGATGAAGAGTGATTGTAATGGCTCTCTATCGACATCCTAAACGAGCCATGTTACATCTCATATATTTGCTGGGTAGACATGGAGGACAGTCCTCATGATTTTACTTATTTATTATAGCTAGTAGCTGGCTATCATTGTCAGAACTCAGAGGGACCCAAGCGCAGACGATACGTAAGATACGTAATAAACCAGGGTTTATTGAGCAGCCAAAAACAAAGTCCACAAATCCAAAATCAAAGTCGTGAATCAGGCAGAGGTCAAAACCAGAGAGACTCGGCAAAAGTACAAAAACACAATCCAGGGTGGTAGTCAAAAACAGGCAAAGAGTTCGTAAACAGGCAGGCTCAGCAAAGGTACAAAATCACAAGGCGAAGAATCAAAACCAAAAAACAGACAGGATAATAACAGGCAGGCAGGCAGGCAGGCAGGCAGGCAGGCAGGCAGGCAGGCAGATCAGAAACAGAAAGGCTTGTAGCGCAACAGGTACTAAACACACTGAGACGAACTCGCAACGAACGAAAGACAGGGCAGGGTATAAATACACAAACTAACAAGCAATGAGACACAGGTGAGAACAGCAGGGCAGGTGAAACACATGATAATCAACAGAGAAGGGAACAAGGTGGGCGGGGAAAACTGAATGACAACAAAAGCACATGGACAGAGTGAAAAGCAAAACACGGAAACAATCGAACAAACCCGACAGAAACAGAAACAATAATCCCGATCACCCCACAGTACTGACAATCATTAGCCTAGCAATGTTGCTTTCCATACGCATTAGTTGGCTCACTATTGTGCTTACTACTCCTTTGTTTTTAAACATCATCAGCGAACAAGTCGGCTGACTGCATGTATGGTAGTGTAAGGTCCCAGGTCTCTGTTGGGTTAATCACTGTACAGGTGGACAGTATGGTATGGTAGTGTAATCCTGGATAAGGTCCCAAGTCTCTGTTGGGTTAATCACTGTATAGGTGGACAGTATGGTATGGTAGTGTAATCCTGGATAAGTTCACAAGTCTCTGTTGCTGGCTGCAACACAATCACCTGACAGTCGATGGGGTCTACAGACACCCTCATGTCTGTTTAAGGTACAGGCTCTGACTGACATTCAAAGCAGAAATTGAAAAATACTGAACCTCCATGCAGAATGGAAACGTTGAAATAGAAATAAACAAAGTCAATAAGAAGAATGGAATGGAAATGTACAATGTATTGCCGGGGTACAGTATGAATGTGTGGTTGTATGTAAAGTGTTTATCAAATTTTAGGATATTGTTGTTAATATTTTATGAGGAATACGCTACATGAAGGAGTTTGTGAATTTTGTTTTTGTTGCTCTTTGTAGTTGTGAGTTTGTTGATTTGCAACTACTGAATGCCAAAGACAAACTTCTCTTAAAATACTCAAGGTGGACCTTGTTTTATCTATTACAACTTTACCCCCAAAAGGTTTATGAATTAATCAATGTTCAGTTAATTAATAACAAGGCTACTTCTTTTATTGGAAGGGCAGTTTATTTATTTATTAAAAATTTTCCCCTCATCCCACCCTGAACTGTTCAGCCCACTGCAGCGACCTGCCCCTGCTGACTCAGGAGGGGGAAGCCATGGACGTGATTCCTCCGACTCACATGCCGACTGGCCCACGCTTTTTTTCACGATGCAGATGCACCACCAATTACAAACTGCCTGTGCCAAAGGAGGATAACGCAATCAGCGTATGTTCATTTTGTGTACCTGCAGGTGCCCGGCTCACCAGAAGGGGTTGCTAGAGAGTGATTAATTAACGAACCTTAACAGGTCTACCCTGCTACCATCCCCTACCACCTCCCTACACATCCAACCTTCCATGTAAGCGCTTTACCCTGTGATCCACTCGAGGCCCTAGCGGGTTCTTTTTAACAAGTCGAAGAGGGTAAATTTAGCAGCTGAAGCACATAGACACAATCTATAGATTATGCAACATGATGTCCAATTACTTTCATGATACTTTCAATCCTTAGTTGTACTGCATCATTTTTTACAATCTCATCCAGCCAGGGTTCAAAATGGAATGATATTTTCACAAGACTATGAAGGGATGCTACTGAATTTTCCAAAGATTCTACCACTGAAATTGCTGCCAAACAGACTCCTAAAATCAAAATTGCCTCTGCAGAAAACACCATTTGCCGAGCCGAGATCACAAAACTATTCATGGAATAGTCACGGATTTGTCTGACATAGTCAGTAAAAGTATCAGCTTCTAAAACACTCTCACTGCATTACAAACAAAATTGCACAAAATGAGGGATGTCTACCTGTCGAGAGAGTGACCTGCATTTTATGGCTATTTGCTTTGCTCTGTTACCTGTATGGTCATCTACCCACTAAGGGCAGATAAGATAAGCCAAAAGAGTCCAGAAGTGAGAAATGGCTCACAGTTATAAAAGCTTTAATTCACTGACCACAGGTCACTCACCTACTTAGTTAACAGCCATTAATGGACAACATGGATCTGCATTAATAACGTTGTGTTGTGAGAATTTGATTAGAATCTTGAGAAAATCAAATACTCAAAACACAATGTTATTAATGGTCAACATGAATCTGCATTTTGGGGTTGCCAGTTTAAAGCAGAATTGGGCATGGTACAACCCTCTTTGTTTCTTGGTAAGCCTTAATATGCCCCTAAAAGGTGGAATCCTTTGATAAACATTCCTAATCATAGGAATCTATCACCTCTCACTCTCTCATTCCTTTCCCCTCCAGGACAAGCAGAGTGTGTGTGTGTGTGTGTGTGTGTGTGTGTGTGTGTGTGTGTGTGTGTGTGTGTGTGTGTGTGTGTGTGTGTGTGTGTGTGTGTATGTATATGTTTGGATTACAGTACCTTTTTATACCCCACCGAGAGTTTACATAGCATTTGTGAAAACGTTCAGGAGAAGTATTTTCAGATAGCCCCTCATTCAAATACCTCTATCCATCCAATCTGGTTTTCTCCACAGGTATTAAATTGCCACGCACCTTATCTCCCATCATACACCCTGATTCTGGAATCCCTCCACCTCCCCATCAGGGGGCTCACTTCACACACCAAAAAAAATTGTGAGGTATGACGCTGCCCCCTTTGGACACCAAGCCCAAGATCAAATGTCTGTACCTTTATACAACTTGCCACATCATAAGAAACTGTTAGGCGCGTTCATGTTGTCTGAAATTTCATTCTACTGAATTTTATGTAAAAGGTTTGAAAACCTGAGGCGCCCCTCAACATAGCAGCTAAACTATTAACTTGCAGAACTGCCTGCTCCTTCTTGTGAGGGTGATTTCTTCGTCATGCCTCCGGTGAGACATACAATTGGCTCTGGTAACTTCCATTTCATTCATTCATCTTCTCTGTGATCTGTTCGACCTCTTGCTTTGTTGATGATGTTTTTTATACAGGTCTGTCAAGGTAGTGGGCCAGGTCTGTAGTCTAGACTCTAGGCTTTGTCCAAGTATACACTTCTGCATAAAGTTGATCCACCAGGCTGCTCATTCCTCTCATTACATTCAACATTTTTAATAGTAATACATTTTTATTTAGTTAATTAATTGTTGTTATTATTATTATTATTATTAAATGAAATCTATTTAAATGTATTTTAAGGGTTGGTTAGGTGAGAGGTTTTGGTAATTTGCGTCACTTGTGTGTCAAACGTGAAATACACTTTTCATTTCAGACCCATGGCATATACGATCATATATCTTCCTCACAGACCCTGCTTCCACCTCATCCCTTCTCATCCAAGTGCTTCTAGAAAAATAGTGTCCAATCAAATTCACGGTATTACCACATGAGTGGAGCTGTCTCTATGGCGATGGCTGCCATCAGAAACCTTTGGAACCCCACGTTATCTGCACAAACTGCACAAAGCAGAGCAGTCATTTAATGTGCCGCTCGCTAGAAGCTCTGAAGCTGTTGATTTTGTTAACCCCTTGCCCTCGTCGCTATTGCACGCAACAGCAAACTCTTTATCAACCCTCCAGCATAATGGAAAACGAACAAAGCAGCACAAATTCATGATTCATCAACAAGAACATCCACCCAGCATTGACAATCAAGGTGCAAACGTTGTACCTCGCTTTCTAGAAAAAAAAACACAGGCTTAAGCTGGAAATTAGGTCCGATATTGTCCTTTATTTTTTCTACAGCGATGACAGCCAATACAAATCAACACAGTCTCTTAATTTTTCAAGCCCTCAATTGCGCTATAGTATTTGGGTGACTGGATATCAACAGGAAGTTCCACAGATGTGTGTACATACAGTGGTCACATGGCAACTGTTCAATAGGCCAAATGCCATTTAACTAATCCTGTGAATTCATCCCCCTACCTTAATGAGGATATATTAGCGCTGTGGTGACGCAGTGGTGCATACTTCCCAGAACAGTTAATATTAGACTTTATTTAAACCACTTTGTTTATTAATGACAGACCTCCGGTTTCGTATATATTCTACGGAAGATCTTACTTGCACATTTAGTTGAAAGAATACTAGAAGCAACATGACCTATTATTTTTACCCAATACTAGTTTAAAGCACACATGTGGGCAGAAAACATGTGGGTGAAGCAAAAACAACTCCTGACACATGAACACATGCTTTTCCATGATGACAGAATAATTTATTTCAAGTGATGAAAAGATTGATTTTTTCTTGGAGGATAGAGATAAATTCTTTGTTGGATTAAGACAGGAAGACTGCTTTTCCTGTATGAATATCAAATTTAAAAATATCTATGAAATACATTTATTTTAACATTTCATTTTATGTACAAGATTAGTGGTTTTACATTATATCATTTCTAAAATAAATTCTCCAAAATGATATATTTAAGACATTAATTATACCACTTCCATAAATTACTGACATAAAGTTGGAAAATGTAATAATGTTTTTGTAAATATAGCTGTGTATTATATATATATATCAATATATAGCTTCATATATTTTATAAACATTTTATGTAGGCAATCCATTTTTTCTCACTTAAATATTTCATATACTTAATGAATATTTTTGTCTTGCAGTGGTTCTAAATTATTCAGTCAGGGGATTAGTTTGAGAGTAACAGAAGGTAAAACTAAATTAGGCACAGAACAGCAGAGATGAGCGACAGGGTAAAATGACATCAGCGAGGAGCTGGAAAAAAAAAAAAAGCTGAAAAGAGATTTACTGCAACGATATGGAATTAAGGTTATAGTAAACCGAGGCCAGATGAACAAAAATTATGTCCAAAACCTTGGAAAGGGGATGTATTGGATTCATTGTCAAAAGGTACATGATTCATCAGTATTGTAGTGAAGCTAGGACACAGGAAGTGTAGGGAGGGAAGTGGGGGCGGGGGCACCACGCTGTGTGTCTGAGTGTACGGTATGTGTCAGTCTCATCGTATGTATTTGAGTGCAGGGATGAAAGACACACCAAAACCGAACGGCATAATTTAATTTTAGGAGTTCTATTATGCAGTTGTAGTATATAGGCTAGTTTAAAAGTCGTGGGGGGGGGCAGCGATTGTATAAGGGTTGCCCCCTCCGCCCCCCCCCCCCTTAGCAGCACCCTTGATCCCCAAGTAAAGTGCCCCTACCTTCTGTTCACTAAATTCTGCCAAGTTTAGATGAGAGCTCAAGTGTTCAGCTTGTTGCGCAGTCTCACACGATTTACCCACGATCCTCTGCACGGTCTTCTTTCAGGCAATGTCCACGATGCTTGCGTGGTCACATGCAACTGATCGGTGGCGACAGGTGTGTTTATACAATGTGTGACTTCTGCACGTCTGGCATCTCCTATCTCTGTCAGGCAATGAGGTTTTTCCATTTTTGTGTTCTCCATCCCTGATCTCTGCAGTATATTCTCAGTTGCTATGGCGGACTGGGGCAGAATAGCCTTGAAGTGAAGGCTCTTTTTCGGATCCCATATGTACCAGTCTACTTATTTTCTACATTTCTTGATTAGGATTGCTCCTTAATGTTTGCATACTAAAAATAAAGAGCTGTATGGGTGTATTCATGTGGGCGGCCTGCCACGTAACTGAAACTTCACATTTCATTTAACTTTTTTTGTTCTTCATTTCTCATGTGTAGCATTGGCAGAAATCTATGCAGAAGGTTAATCTATGCATGATTGTTATACCGCACAGGACACTACATGCCTACCCCCATTTATTAGAATCTAAAGGTTTTGGTTACTATGGTTACTAAGAGAGGACAGTCCACCCTCCTTTGCTATTTTTGTTTATTTCAGACAGTCAGACAGTAGAGAGAGGGTTATAGGCAGAGAGGAATGACAATATATAAAAAGCTGTTCATTTTTCAGCATGTGTCAGAACTTCAGAAGCGGACTCAAATGTAGACGTAAAAAATAAACGTTTAATTAGCAGCTGAAGTACACAAAAACAAAGTTAAGTTAGGCAGGGGTCAAAACCAGAAAAGCACAGCAGAGGTGCAAAATCACAATCCAGGGGGTAAATTCAGAAAACAGGCAGGAAAATCGAAAACCAGGGGTGTGTTTCCCAAAACATCGCTGTCTAACTATGGTTGCACTACTGTTGTGAGACCCGTAGTTAGCAGTTTTGGTGTTTCTGAAAACCATAGTTCCAACAAACATTCGCAACCACCTTTGTAAAGTTGTGCAGTTGGAGCAACGGCCCTGGAGCTGCAGTTAGAAGCTTATTTCCTTGTTAGCTCCTCCCGACCGAGTCACACCGACATGACTCAGCTGTTGTTACTAAAATCGCATTAAATAATACTATTTTTGTCAGCGAATCTGTTAGTTTTAACAAGATCTTGTTGATGAAGCAGTTTTGTGTTTATAGGTGTCGTATTCATTAAAGTTCATAATGTCAACTTACGTGAATAGTGTATATATGATTATATTATATGATTGTGTTTATATGATGTGTCCAAGCAAATACAAATCAGTTATGAAGAGGATGTAGAATTGCTAAGTAAAGCTGACGAATATTGAATTCAAGATGCACATGGGAGAGGAGGTCACCCCCAAAAATAAATAGCAAGGGCTAAACTTAAAAGTTACAAACTCCAAACTCACATAAGATGATATTTGCGTTTTGTTGTATCTTGTTAATCATTTTAGAATCATTTTAAAAAAACAAGAAATAGGCCCAGACTTCAAACCGTTTCATTTCAATGCAAATAGAAATAACACTCACCTTGGGGACCTGGAAGCATAAATAGCTTGTCAAACTATGTTTTGGGCTTGCTACAACTGACACCAAATGCCACACTTACAGTAAAATGTATGAAATTATGTAAAACAAACTACTGATCAAACATAAGGATATACTGATTGTTCATGCACTTCATTCTTTGTTTTGGACAAAAATCATGTTTAAAACTGGGGGAGATTGATATATACTTATGTAACCAGATACCAAATGAGATTTTTATTTGCTTTTTGTTGAATGCCTCACTTTCAATGACAACAAACTGCCCAGTTAGACTTCATATTATTCCTCTCTTTTTGAAGTATTAGATCTGTGTTTGACTTTGAACTACTTACTGGAGACATGACCACGAATACATCTGCGAAGTTAGTCCAAAGGTTCATCTCCCGAAGGCTCAGAAGTTTTGAGGATGGCATTGTACCGCTTTCATTTCATCTCCACCATCCATTTTCAAATAGTCAAACAATCTTCAATAACTCTGTTTGTCCTCTTATTTTCCATGGCCTTCATGGTTTTTTCACAATTTTCTGTTAATGGCAGAGGGGTAGGGTATTTCGTGAAGGCGAGCAGTTTAAGAGAGAAGCTTGAAGTCTGTTCTGAAGGCCAAAGTTTTGGATTCTAAAGGCCGTGGTATGACTCACCACTACTTCTCTCTACAGACTGTAGCCAGTTGCCCACTTATCACAGAAAACGTTAATAATTGTCATTTCCTGTAATATGAAATGTCGTGGAAAAATATTCTTAAATAAAGGTGAAAAGCGTGGCTTTTTGTTGTTTAGTATTGCAATACGGGAGAAGCGGTACATTTCAGCGGTGCATCAGCAGGAAACAGGGTGCAGTACCTTTCCTATACAAGTCTGGGTCTGGCATCATTACTTTTTCACGATGACTTTTTCAACTTCTGCCTCTGTTGCTAAGTGGTACAGCTAAGTATGATACATGCGCATTCAAACAGTTACACGACACAAACAGCCATTACTTCATTACTCAAGGACAGCATATATTATAAGAGTCAGAGATGTTTTATTCTTGCCCAGTACTTTTCCACCAGCCTTCATTGTTTAACAAACACACACACACACACACACACACACACACACACACACACACACACACACACACTACATGATTCTAACAGAAAATCCATCATATGGAATGATAAGTTAATACATGTTACAGAATAATAGCACCAGTGTATATTAATATGAATACATGAATATTAGATAAATACTCTTCACAGGTTGATAGCACCAGCGTACATTAGTCTACTCAAGAGAGGGTCGGGTTGAAAAGCAGCCTAAATGGATATTCACTCACACACATACAAAGATGGTTATGGGACTCCCTGGTACCAGTCTTCTCCTGTCCATGGAAGGTCGGGGGTTCGATTCCCAGCTTCACCGTTTCCTTCTCCTATCCATTCTGAGGTTGGGGTTTCGATTCCCGGCTTCACCGTTTCCTTCTCCTATCCATTCTGAGGTTGGGGGTTCGATTACCAGCTTCACCGTTTCCGGCCATAGCCAGAGGTCCCATTGGCGAGGCAACAATTGGCCAGCCTCGCCTGGGTTCGATACGGGGCCTAATCCTCCCGTTGGCCCAACTCTCTCTCCTTGTCATGCTTGGGTGCCTGCAGTGGCACAAACCTATTGTACGCTGACTACGTCTTCCTCCGACATCATAGGCAGTGTGCGGTTGGTGGTGCGGCCACAAAGTGAAAAGAAGCTAGAGCATTATCACGTGAATCGGAGGAGTCACATGGTCAACTTCTTCTCCGACAGCTGTCAGGGCGGGTGCTGCGGTGAGGTCAACAAGTTCGATTGAACATTCAGGTTAGGGGAAAAAGGGGAAAAATCGGAAAAAAAAATGCATCTCTTCGGTATTTTCCCCAAACAAGTGCCCTTTGACACAGTTAAACAGACACACAGAAATGATTTGTGATTTCTAATGTTGAGTAACACACACAGCATAATGAGTATAAATAAAACCATTACATGTGTGACTAATACAAATTAATTGTTTATAATAAATCTTAAAAGTGTTGAGCGTTAGCTTTGCTTGTCAACCAGCTTACCAAATGGGAATAAAGTCAAACAGTGAAGATGAAATACCTCTGTTTTGCTCTCTCTTTTCCTCACGCTCTCCTCCGTTTCCTCCCTGTACCAGAAGCTTTCCTTTTCACGATGCATTTAAATTGTGCCAAAATCTTCTCTCCTATGTTTGGGTTGGTGGAGCTATTTATATCTGGGTTGGCTGTCATCCTTACTGTCTGTGACCCTTCACAGCCAATCAGATTTATGTGTTAAATTGGAATGTACATATTTTCTGGCCAACCAGTAGTTATCATGGTGGAGTTGACTTGATTTGGGCAAGAAATCTAAGCTGTTGTTGTACGTTTGTAGCTAGCTAGCTACCTGTTATAGGCATGCATGACTACAGATGTTTTAATCTTGATGGGTGTAGTCTGAAGGGTGTTTCACAAAGAAGGTTCGATTTTCTTGTATTAGAGTTGAGTATCCTGACTCCAATTAAACCAATAAATGAGTTCGTGCTTGAGCTTTGCAGCATAAGAGTAGACCAGACATCAACTTATCAAGTTATTTCAATGCACATTCAACAAATTTCAGCACAGGCCTGTGTAAGAAAGTGATAAGTAAACAATTGTCTCACATGCGTTTTAAGAAATAATTCAGCTTTAAAATAAGGACAATGAAATAAACTCAAAAAGCAGAAGTTGCAGTGGGAAAAGCCAGTGAGCTGGACCTTTTGACTGCACAAGAAATCTCATTCTATTATAACATATAGGACTATATGACTGATGTTTCTAATTCAATAGCGAATGGACTGCTGCTAGTTTTCATAGTCTAATCTCTTATGTGTTTCTGTCAATATTCTTGCACCAGCGCTAGTACTGGCAGTGTATAAAGGATTTGGCTCGAAATTAAAGTCAAGTAGAAGAATATAATTCAAAATGGTATATTAATTTGTCATCGTCTACATAAGGTACTTCAGTTTTCTGACTCATGTGCTTTGCTTCATGTGACCGCAGCTAAAACAAAAGCCTGGGAGTGAGTGAGAATGTTGGAGAGCTATCTCGGTTCACTAGTCAGCAGTCAATCTAGTCAATCAATAGTTCACTCCAGCAGAGGAGATGGTATTTGAGAGCACATTCGTGAAGAGGATTGTTGGAGGTACGTCCTCCACTGAATCGGTCATTCCCACCGTCACGAGCTCCTGTTTAAAAAGCAAGGTTATCAGCATTGCACGCTTTAGCGATGCGTGCCGATTTCAGCCGAATAAACATTTTTACAGTGACTCCGCGTCAAGTAACTGTTTAACGTTTCTGGCCCTTCTGCCTCTGAAAATATAGTTATTTCACTGCTGTGTTGTCTGACCTTCAAGTTTCAGATGTAAACACTGTCTGTGGCAGAAAATGGAGATGATCAGAGATGAGGGAACCGTGTGTGTGTGCTCAGAGAGGCATGAAAAGCAGTAGAAATGTATCGTGCTTTTCTGTACGTGAAAACAGCTTTTCAGGGACAGTGAGGTGACACTCCCGACCACCGGGTTATGAATTCAAGGGCGATGAATTTGTACTGGGGAGCATTTTTCCACATCTTTGTGAAATGACCTCCGTGAACTTTTAATATCCTTCATGATTCCTCAGAATAGGATGCTAAGAATGAGGACGAGTCGCCGGGTTTACTTGGTTAGCCTCCTTCGTCTTACCCCTGGCTAAAACAAGCCGGAATTAACAGATCACAATATAGGGAGGCATTGTTGGACGAAGCCAAAAATAACCGATAACAACAATCATCAACTATCAAGATTCCACTTTGCGGGGTAAATTAACCTACGCTCTGCAGCTATACGGAAAGAAGAGACAGATTCTGTAGAAACAGAAGTAAAAAAAAAAAAAGTCCTCTCAATCTATTTTCTAGAGAGCTCTCTAACAACGTGTCTAGGGAAACACAATTAGCCTTTTATGGATATGTGTAATCGTCCAAGAAACATTAATCCAGGATGTGAGGCCATTATAGCCATTCGCTGCTGGGATGCATTCCAAATATAGGCCGGGGGTTAATGGGTTAATGGCCGCCGTTGGACTCGACAGACGAGCGATTGCACACACAGCGCCTTTGCATAATGAACAGCGAGAAATACTGAACGTAATGTGAATTAGACCCAAACATATAATCCAGTGATTGTAATCTAGTACTTGAGAGGTTAGTTGATAAGTCTCCCTTCGCGGCTCTGCTTTGCCTCTTAACGTCTCTCCGTCACTCCCTCAGACCAGCGCCAGTGCCATTTCACAACATCAAGTGTTTTCCCCCTCTGCTGCTCTGATTGGAAATATATAGTTCACTCCCTGGCATTTCCATGATGAAATTGGAAATTGCTGCCATCAAGATCATGCAATTCACCTGTATAATGAGTCTGTTTAGCGCATGGCCGCAAGAGCCGAGCAGCCTCACACGGTAATCATTTCCAAAATTCGGTACATGGGGTGAAAGCAACGGTCCCCCGACTCCCTTTGCAGCCCTGGCTTTGACCAAAATAAAAGCTCTGGTCAGAGAGACCTCTGCCGTGATGACCTTGCGCTTTCAGCGCACAACCGTGAAAAGGGATGGATGAAGTACTTAACGCAGCGTGTGTCAGAATATTTCAGATCCCGAAGAGAAAAACAGATTCTGATTCACTGGCATTGCAAATGCATGGCCCGGCCTCCCTTTAACCCGAGAAAATGCGCCAGGGCAAGATTTAATGTCAGTTATCACAAACCTGTCAGTAATATATTGGCGTCCTTTTGGAATTCATGATACAGCTCAGTACACAATACGGGTGAAGCTATTTGAAGCACTGTCTCCTGAGATGCTGAGATAAAAAAAAGAATAATACTCATATCTTATATCTTAAATCAAATGCAAAACCCTCAGTACGGACCGCAGTGTGGTTCATACTGACGAGACACTGATTGATGAGAGTGTTGATAAACCCCACGGACTTGATTTGCAGACCCACAATGCCGTGCACAATTAGCCGTAGCCGCTGCCCTCATCCGATTTGCCACTGTGCAATCTTAACAAGCGCCTGAGTTAAAAAAAGTCACCAAATACTAAGAAGAAATTGCAGTGGTGAGCCAACACACAACCGAGCATTTCAAACTGGATTCAAAATAAAGACGACGTTAACATAACAAATAAAGATTCCATCGTGTAACCGAGCGCCTGGTAAACCATCAGCGTCAGATTATAAATGGCCGGATGATAATCTTAATTAATCTCAATTTGGAACTTTTTTAATTAAGATCAGCCTGTAATGAAATTAAATTGAGCCTGACTGACCTGATAATCATTAGGAGGTTGAGAGAGATTGGCCCTGTGAGTCATCCTCCCGATCTGCATGATGGGCTTTTTTTTTATCTCTGTCAACAGATTTTGTATTTATAGCCACCTGTGGGAGACAAAACCTTAGCAACAAAAATACCCTGCTTAGTGAGAACCAGCGGTCGACCCTTGAATGACACTCATTGTCATTTATGGTAATCAATTATTTATTGAAGAAAGATATGTACAGTACACAAAACAATATAGGCTATAATTATTGTCTACCAAAATAGATATTCATTCCACAGATGGTACGATTATTTTGTTCAGCATGGATTCATGTGTCCTTAGCAACCTACCTACATCAACCTAAAGCAGTCTTGACAAACATCAAAGGGTGGCTGGCAACTAGAGTCTTTGAATTTCGCTATCTCCTTTGATATTGTCAAAAACGTTTTGTGAAAGAACGTTTTGTGAAACTTGTATGAATCATAATTATGTGAGGTTTGGAATTATAAAGGAGAGAATAAAAAGGAAAAGGACAGACGCTGCCATACGTAAGAGTTTATTGTGTTGTGATTCAGCATCAGGGACAGAAAGGGTATCATAGACAGCAGTTGCAGTTGCGCTAAACTCAACCGTGTGCCTTGGTCATGTACAAGGGTGGGGGAGAAGTTAGTACTAGTGTGAGTCCTAAGTACTGTAAAGAGACCAGGGAGCATACCTCAAAGCTATCTTACCAAGTTAGCTAAGAGCTAAGAGGCTATTTTAGTGCTCAGTCGTTCGTTGTTATTATATATTTGAAGCATATCAAATTTGAGCTAGTTTTATTAACAGTAAAGAATAATTTTCTTCTTTGTGTTTTCTAAAGTTAGCTGGGTAATCAGTGAACTGGTTTCCTGGTGCACTTCCCAGAAGACTCAAGATTTTATAGCCTCTGACGGTTTGGCCAATGAAGGCTGCGCTGAAAATAGCATCCTTTTGTTTTCACCACATATGGCAGCATAGTCATTTTCGTCCCATAAAACATGTGAACTGTTATGGCAGCATACTCTGTAATTCATAATTCAAATGCATATCCATTGAATGAAAGGTTTTTGTCTTTATGATCTAATATGTATCCTTAAATTTAGCAAACATTAATTGGCGTTTTCAGACTGGAGGCACTTTTTCATAGTTCTAAGAGCTGTTGGGGGAACTATCCCCTTTTTTATTGTGTCCACACAACAGGAACTGGGAACTGGGAAAGATCGTAGTTCTTCGAATTAAATTCATACTTACAAGTTCTTTTCAGTTTCAACAAAAAGGGAGATGATACATAAGCACTTCAGGAATTCAAATCCACCATTATCTCATTTTTGACAAAATACTGCCCGCCCACGGTTTTTGAGCTCTCCTGTAAAATTGACGTCGCTGAAATGTGGAGGGTTTGCTTGCGTCGGGTCACATTTTTATTGTGTCCACAATACAGGAACTGGGAAAGATTGTAGTTCTTTGAATGCAGTCTTGAGGGACTTTTTTAGCTCCTACTTCAGGGTAGGCCCTCTCCTAGCACAAGAGGAACCTTGTGTGACATAAGTGTACAGTGATTGGTCCAGATGTGGGCTTTTCTCAATACAGAGAATGCAAGAATATACTTGCCAACTGTTCTTGAGAAGAATGATCTTGTGAGTTTGCAAGGGCAGAGAACGCATAAGACAAAGTTTTGGAATGTTTGTGTACTTGCTTACTTGCTATTGCGCAACTGCACAATTTTATCAATGACAGAGTGACACTGGCTGACAGGACAATGACAGGGCAGTACAGGTAATATTTGGTGAATTTTCTTTTTATTGTGCTTACGTTACATTTATTTTCGCCTTGGAAATACCCAGCTGCTTGGCCTATATAATAAAGCTGACAACAAACTCAAAACTCATGTTTGTCATTTCACTCTAAGGACTAAGTATTTTTAAATGGTAAGAAGAAATTTACGAAAAGTATCTATCAGCAAGGTGATCTCCTCGGCAGTCCCTGATTGAAATATTTACAGTAAGATGAGTGGTAGAAGGCTGTAAGGTTTCAATTAAAGCTTCATTCATATGATCGATATTACATTTGAAAAGAGTAATTAACTAATAAGCTAAAAACCCATACTGCAAGTTTCCTGTAGCCAATGCTAACTTAGCTTGCAAAAACTACCGCCCCCACTGAATTGGAATAACACTAGCATAGCTAACCAGAACCAACTGCCAATTGAAGTCGTAGCAAACTTTCAAATTCGTCGTTGTTTAAATCGAATGAGCAACTTTAATACTAATTTCCTGGTTATTGTTGTAAAATGTTAGCTGTTGAATCACACGGAAATGACATTGGTATATTAACTGCGCAGAAATGGCATCAGTATACTGAACGCCTCCCCAGTTTGTGGTTTCTCTCAGAAAAACTAAATAGCACAACCTGATACGTCATCTGTTTTAGTGTCATATTCTACCTACCCTGGGTCTTTTCTTATATATTATATATCCAGACACGGAATCTGTAGTGATAAAGGATGTGGGTTAATAGTACCATTTTTCACCATGTCAGAATAAATGTATTTAAATGTGTATAATGATGTAGCATGGGACAATAGAGACGATTTCCTGTTACGTGCTGACTGCAAAAGCAGATTATTGCTTCCTCACAAGCCTCAGACAGTTCTCATGCTTAGATTGAAATGTCGCTGTGAATTTACCTCGGATTGCTCAAGACAGTTGAAGTTTTTCCAAATTTTGAGCCGAAAAAAAATTTTGTAAAACGCAAAGCCGTTGTGCTTTTACAAATGTAACAAAATTTTATTTTTACTTGCTCTGGCGACATTAGGAAAGTTGCATAAAAATATGGTTTCAAAAATGTATGTTGATGGGCAGTTCTTTTGCTGTTGTTGTTGTTGCTTGGAGACCAAACATCTGAGTGCCATCCCATCTAGCAGAGATAAAAGAAAAATTAGCACTTTAATTTACCCGTTATCTTCCTGGCTATATAGAAACAATGATGCTAATAGTTGTCACCCACATGAACTCAATGGTTATTGGGCTTTTAAATTCTGAAGACGTGTGAAGGTAATGATATTTTTTGGAGGCTTTGTCATACCTCCTTCTGCTCCACTCAAGTTTCCATGGAAAGGGTGTTTGTCGGAGCATGACCTCTGGAAAATAAAAGATAAAAACATAAATTCCGTGTGGGACGTGACCAGCAATAAACAGGGCCATTTTTGTTTACTCAGCCAACTGCTTCATTCTGAATCCCAGTGTAAAATCTAGGTCTGCCTCCTGTCCTCCAGGTATCCTTCCAACGAGTATCCCTTATTACAGAAGGGACAGCTATGCTCCTGGATGAACAGGAAAAAAATTATTTCCATTTCACATGATTTTTGCTTGTTACCTTACTCTATAATTTACCCATATCGATTTATGTACCTTAATTCAATGGTTTACTGTTAAGACACCCATAATTCAAATCTGAAACCATCTGCTAGCAGATGTGTAGAAGCAACGGAGGATTTAAATAAACTCTACGGTTATTTGACCTCTTCTGGTTTTGGGGGAACTTCAAAACCCGAGACTCAACCAATTAATGACACAAGAGCAGTGCTGGGTGTTGAGACTTTGTTTATAATGCAATATACTGTACAAGAGTGTGGCAAATGCTTTTTCATAAAATACGTGTGCCACATGTTCAGAATACCCTGACATTTTGAAAATTGTACCCATTTATGTTCTTTTTGAGGGTTATCAGATGATTAAGGATATGAATAACTAAATCCTAAGTAGAAAATGGCTGTCATTGTCGAATTTATATTTGTATTTTACCAGGAAAAAGGGAAAATACGATGTATTATGCTCCTGTTTAAACCATTTGTGGGAAATAATTTTGAAAATAGAGATTTCACTGAATCTAGTAGTGATCACGTTTCATATGTGATGAAATATTGTGGTACTTGGCCTTACGAAAGAGTATTTTAAAGGCAGTTCTTTGATACTACAGATACTACTTAGAGGCTACATGTGGAGACAACAAAGCGAGGTCACATTATTTTCTAGGCCTTTCTGTGGACGCATGCACTTGTGTTTTCATCACTCTGGCCGAGAGGTCATCCTGTGTTATCTTACAGTATGTTTATATTCTCTGGTCAATTGTAGTGATGCTGGAGAAGCAAAAGCAGCAATATTGATTTTCATCACTTCATACATTGCCAACCACCATTTTGCCAAATACCAAAACTTGCCTCTCTCTGTGTACAGCCATGTTTGTAATGTATTGGTTGTTCTTTACGATATGATTATCAAAAAATAACATTGAGAAAAACACTGTTTTGGGTATTATTATTATTGGTTCATTTATATATTAAAATGTCTTAAGTTTGTTAAGGTAGTTGTTTTCATCCTAGTGTTGGTTGAAATTAAGTCTCATGAGTCCTTGATCCTTAT
This sequence comes from Albula goreensis, assembly GCA_022829145.1. Lineage (NCBI taxonomy): Eukaryota > Metazoa > Chordata > Actinopteri > Albuliformes > Albulidae > Albula > Albula goreensis. The sequence goes on from CM040749.1 coordinate 36,353,083, forward strand.
CACTGCGTCACCAGCTATGTGTCCATCAGTGCTTTTAAGCAAATTAATTCAATTCAGTTTCAGTTCAATTTTATAGCATGTTTTTACTACAGGTTGTCACAAAGCAGCTTTAATTGATCCCTGGCCCGAAACCCCCTCACAGCAAGTCAAGGCAACAGTGGCGAAGAAAAACTCCCTGACAAACAGGAAGAAACCTTGAGCAGAACCTGGCTCGGAGGGGGAGCCCATGTTCTTCTGGCCAGACGACGTCTGTCGGGTAGACAGACGAGTTAAGATGTCTGACCTGAACGATAATTGAAATAATCACAGTAACATCAATTACGACAGCAGTGATAATAACAATTAAAGTACAATAATCAGATTTGTAGTAGAATGGTAAATATAAGTGGGGTCCAGTTCTTGGCACAGGGATGGCGGGATGGGCAGGACAGGAAGATAGCCGAGCCAGGGCTGGGCTGCCGTGTTTGTGCTTCAGCTCTAGGCAGACACCCAGAGCAGGGAGAGAAAAACAGAGTCATCCGTCAATTTGTGGATGGGAAATTTCATTGAATGAAAATCAGAGAAACAGGAAAGAAGAGTTGGAGAACGGAGAACATGTACAACAAGGAAAAAAACCCTGGCAGACTAACACTATGGTAGCATACCAAAGGGACGTAGGGCATGGGGTCAGCACAGTCATGAGGGTGAACCTAAGGCAGTCAACACCAGACCATGGCAGAGCAGCTTAACATAGAGTCTCTATACCATGATGTAGTGACAGCAGTGAACACTCAGTCCACCAGGTACTCTATGATCCATGCCAACACCAGGCCGTGTCCCTCTACTAAAGAATTTACTGTATAGGTATGTTTTGAGTGTAGTCTTAAAGGAAGAGAGAGAGATTGCTCCCCAGAGTTGCTCCATAGGAGCAGGGCTCGATATTAAAAGGCTTGGCCGCCTATGGTACTTTTACGCACTCTCTGAACAAATTGTGTCTAATCAAATTTAAAAGGGCTTAATGGAAACAGCGAATGTCAATAAAACCCTCCTCAGTTTTAAAAAAAAGGTTTTCGCATTGCCATAGGATCGTATTTTTTGTCAATAGAGACATTTTTCCGAATAAGTAATGAAGTAGCAAATAGGTTTTAAGTGATATCCTTATTACTCTGGTTGCCTCACATATTCATATTATTTTGGTTGGCTCACGCCGTAGAGTTCAATTCAACATTATTTTGTACTGCAATTCTTCCTTTAACATGCAAAATTTTCACAAGGCGGCGCGGTAATCGATCTCAGGCCCGAGACCTCTTAGAGCAAGCCTAGGGCAACGGTGGCAAGGAAAAAACTGCCTGAAGCAAGAAGCGAAACCCAACTCAAAGAGGGATCCCACCTGCCTCTGGCCAGCACCAGGCAGTCAATGAAATTAGCATCAGAGCAAATGTAATATCGCATATGATAATGAGTAGAGGCTGGCAGGGAGGGTCACGGTTCGTTGTACGAACTGGAAGAAGGGCAATGCTAGTGAACTGTCAAATTGCGGCGCTTGAGCTACAGCCTTAGGCGGAAGCCCCCGGAGCAGGGAGGGGAAACGGACCAGAAGACGCTGTCGAAGGCGCTCGTTCGCAGCGGGGCTGTGAGTCCTGTGACTGGCTGCTCGGGTCCCGGTCTCACCGTTCCGGGTCGGAAGTCCACATTAGGCAGATGCCACAGTGTTAAGTGTACCTCCGTGTCAAGGGGGCACCGGTGATAGCGAAAGGAGCTTTCCTCCTCACTTTTCTCGCCTTCCCTCCCCCAAGGAATAATCGTAATCACGGTGAGCTGGATTTCTGCTCAGTAAATAGACCATCTGCCTCACTGAAAAATATACAGAGAGGTGCCTTTTCTGCAGCACTATATTCTTGTAGTGTAACTAACCCCGCCACCGAAAACTAACTAAATTTAGATCTGATGCCATTGAATAACAAGCAGCAGGAAAAACTCTTTGTGTGGCTACTGCTGTTATTACAACAGGCAAAGAAGTGAATTCATTTCAGGTGTTATTATCTGTGTGTGTGTCTGTAGTGCAGCAGTGCTTGCTTTACCTGCAGGGATGTGTTAAATCCATGCGGGGGGAGACAGAAGGTATGCATTGTAGCGGCTGCGAAGATGAGGAGGCCGCCGCGGAGAGGCACTGCGTAGGAGTGCGAGGGGAGACGGAAACAGGCGGTAACATTGTGAGGACGTATAAACGTAGAGCGGGCTGTGGTACCGCCGTCATGGGGGGCACATGGGGGCAAAGGCAATCTCTTCTCTGAATTCGTAAAACCTGAATCTGACTTTCATGAGATTCGGCCGCAACGCCAGAAAAAAATATCGTCTTTCCTACTTCCACGCCCTCCGGGACATCTCCAGGCCACGTCGGTGTGATATTTAGAAAAATTGACGGAGATTCAATTTTTTTTGGTGCAGCCGTCCATGTACATTTTTCACATTTATCACGCTGACATGGACTGGATATGTTCCAGTATTAACTCTCACGCTCAATGCAGTTGTGTAAGAATTCACTGTGTTCTAAATACAAAAATTAGTATGTCAGTGGGAACAAATCAACTTTAGAGATGTTAATTTACACGCACACCCAAAGTATTTTCATGTCTGACTGTTTCACTCTTTGCAGGTAATCAACTAAGTGTCATTATGTAAATGACCCCCATCACAAAAAGCCATATTTACATGGGGGATTTTGCTTTAGATTTGGCTTTAGATCTCAACTGGTTGAAAAGGGAAGTAATCACTATAAGAGAAGGATTTTGCATGTTTGGAAGGGGTCTCCTAACCACAAAAAAAGGCTACTGATAAACTAAACTTACTGTTGGGTTATTATAAAGTGTTAAACTGTAACTGTTGGATGTCTGTCAGGATTGAAATACTTGTAACTGTAAAAAACATGCAGATATGTATTTACTATTTTTCCATCTGACATTCCAAAAAGATTAGCATTTTAATAAAATGCCCGTTCTCTAGGTTGTGGATTTTTAATTGGTCTCTGTCTTGACAGCCAGCTGCAGTGACAGCTGTCAGTCAATCAATTACGTCTGTGCAAATCTGCTATTCAACCTAAAATCCATATGCAATTACGTTTCCCATAATTGATTTTAGGCTTAGTGAACTATATTTCATGTGCTTATGTAATCTTTTCGTATTCCTCTCCTTAACTATCCTAGAGACCCCTATACTGTATATTCATTTCATATTTAAATTTCATGTGTTTTAACACACGCAGTCCTCTTTTCATTTTTTCTCTTCCATACACTTCTGTGCAGTTTTACATGTTATTTTATACACGCAAAAGTGACCAATAGTATCTTCTCATTGATTGTAAAATGTCACAGTCCAGGATTGGACATTGTGATTTAAATAATGAGTTGCAATGAATTTTGTTATATTACACTTTTTGAAAAGAAATGGAAGAGAATGACGCTAGCTGTATGAGATTTGGTCATCCGTTGTAATCACGGCTGTTATTCTGCATTGTGTTGCTACATGCCAGCTGATGTGAGATTCAGAGTCTTGCATAATGTAAAAAGAGCAAGTGTAAAAACAACCATCCCATTCTACTGTCCCGCAAGTCCATATATTTCTATGTAGAGCACAGAGAGGCTTTCCTAATACAACAGGGGGCAGGTATACACATGTTGTGACTGGCCATCTTTTTTCGAAGAGGGCAGAGGCTATTTGGATTTGTGCGGATTTGTGCGGCTTTGTACAAATCTTTTCCCCCTTGTTATACTTTGTTTATCTACGCTGCAGAGCAAATTGGGCAGATGAAAATCAGCTTATGATTAGCAATGCTTCTAGGTGTAGCGTACAGAGCTATGGCGACACAGAGAGTGAATGAAGGGAGCCATGATTATGCTAATGTTGCGCGGAGGTGATATATCACAGGTCAGCCAGAACTCGCTGCAGAAGGAGGGCAAACGCTCTCGTTCAATTTGTCACCTTATACCCAGTCCCCCCCCGCATGGGGCTAATCAGTCAGTGAATGCTTGCTGTGCCTATAGCAGCTGGCTATGGAATTGTTTTTTCCTCTTTGTTTTGTGGATCATGATCTGCTGGCTGAGTTTTTTGGTGAATGCGATCTGTGATCCCGCACATTAGGATCGTTTCATGAAGTGTTTACACAGTGTTTCTCAAAGGGGTTCTCGGCAAATATGAAAAAAGATCGATAGAATGAACCTCCTCTTAAATAGCCTGCCTTAGAGAATTGTCTTTATTCGCACACAACCGACCAGGGCGACAGTGTAGTCGCAGTAAAGCCCAGCAAAGGTTACCGCACAATGGATGAAACATAAGCTAATGAATATGCGTATAGGGTATATATAAATCAGCCAAGCTATAACTACGGTCGTGCAAGAGGGCGAGCCACAGAGGTCTCAACGCCAAGTGCGCTTGCAGTAAAAGATGAGAGAGAGAAGAAAATATATAGTCGCGTACCAGCCCTTTTGACGACCTTCACGCTGTTTCGGTATTCAGCGTTTTCACAAAACAGCTGAAAACAGTAGGGCCAGCTCACCGCAAAACACACGTTTCCCCGATGAGCAGTTTTGTAAAATTGCGAAAGGGTACAGATTCTCGTCACAGGGGTGGAATCCTGCAAGGTATTATGATTGCACTATGAGTCATGGTGTCTGTAGAAAAACGGTTATGAAAGAGCAGTGCACAAATTATAGAAATGAGCCCTTCGAATGCTTTCAGTGCTGCTAATTGCTCAGGTAAGTACTTAAAGTAATGTATTACTTGCCTGCGAATTTCAATAAAGATGTTGGGTCGCCACTGATGTGTGTACTCTAGTATCCAATGTGAAGAAAATTATAATTGCCTCAGATTACTCTATGTGCTTTTACAAATTTCTGGTAGAATCTCTGACCCTTACATTATATATTATATAAATATTATATAATAATATTTATATACTGTGCTAATTTTATGTAACTGAAATTAGCACAGAAAATATGTTTCCAGCCTTACTCAACATGGCAGTGACACATTAGGTTCACAGCTTCTGTACTTGAGTAAAAGTAGTGGTACCCATTGCAAAACATAACCTGAGTAAAAGCACAAGTAGTCTAAATTTCTACTTCAGTTAAGTGCAAGAGTATCTACCTCTGCTAAATGTGCTTAAGCATCAAACATAAAAGTACTGTAATTGATAATAAGACTTGTACCCCTCCGGTACCATTCCATGTAATTGAATGGGGTTACATTGTTAGTCATTAGCAATTAAACATCTGGCTGTTGATAATTTATCAGCGGAGAAAATGTTTTTTTCCGCTGCTCAGAGAAATAGACCCGAAGCATGTTAAGCAAGAGTCAGACCGTGACTTAGCTGGAGCTTCCATCATAGTGTGGATCATATAACGAGACGAGAACGTGTCTTTTTTTTTGCTCACGGTGACTGGCTCATGATACACTCTCAGTTTACACGAACCCCGCTGGAGTACGGCCCGTGTTAGAACGCCTCACACATCATAACATGCCAACACATGACTGTCTACGATTTGTTATTTATTTATGTATATTTTTTAGAAATGGCAACATTTCTGGATGAGATAAGAGACAGGTTGGGTGTATCCCAACCCTCATTCAACCTTATCATGCCAAGATTGTTGGATGCATCATCTGCCCGAGCTAAGGATGAAACAGGTACATGATATGTTTGCTACCATCCATGTATGTAGACTTTAAAAATTCCCATACCAGAAATTGCAACTCAGACACTACATAAAAATAACACTGTAAGAACACAATATTTTTATTGGTTCATCCATTCATTGTACGTCAACAGCATTCATGGCTGCCAAAACAACCCGAGATATGAGGGGATTTCTTTATTTGTTACTCTTGTAATCAACAAAACTTAATTTTTGAAGAAAATTTGTTTTTCTTTAAAAATGTCCTCTTGGTATAATCGTATTATTACAGTTTCCTGTATATGATGCATATGTCTAAGCTAATTGATTTAGATCTCTTAGACACCATGTGGTGCTCAAGTGTGGGTTTGTGCCAACCGACTCAAAATCGTACCTCACACAAGCTTAGACACCCCATTTAATTGAACGCTTTACTAGTGTGAATGGTGCCATGAATGGAAGCCAAAAAAGGGGGGAGGGGGATTTCCATTGTTTGTAAATTTGAATTTTTGTTGTACACAGATTTCAAGGTTTTAACTGTTGTAACTGTTTACTAATGAACACCGCCTTTTATAAATTAGGCCTCATCGTGCCCATGGCAACAGAATCGTTCATCATTCTTCCTATGTGTTTTGATTCAAACGCTTATATTATTTATCTGGACTTCCAAAATGGCATTTTACAACGTACCACATTAGAATTTTTCTTTTTTATCTACATAATGATCTGGATATAGATGGTAGTAGCAAATAAACCAGTAGATTGTAAACCAAGAGGACATTGGGGGAGCTGGGAAGACCATGTTACATATTAGCAAAGAAACGAGCGTAACAGAATTGCATTTGGGAATAATGCCTGTTAGCGATTTCTTTTTTTTATTGTTTGTGGGGTCTCACAGCCATTTAGGCTATTTAGGCCTAACAGTCTTTAAGTGTGTGTGTGTGTGTGTGTGTGTGTGTGTGTGTGTGTGTGTGTGTGTGTGTGTGTGTGTGTGTGTGTGTGTGTGTGTGTTTTTAGTCCGTCTTCCTGATTTTTCTGTCTGTGAGTCTGTATAGTTTTTTTTTCTTCTTTTGCCGTCATGCACAATGCAATTCCGTTACCCTGTTAACGATGATTGGCGCTTGTCGTAATAAAACTGCTCCGATACAGAGCTACAAAACTCATTTAATGGTATTCTGAGTCATTCATCGCTTCATTTGTTTATTACAAAATGAATCAGCATTAAAAAGAAATGTATTCCGTTACTATCGGCACGGGAGTTTTCCTCGCCTGCAATACAAAACAAACGTCAGCACTCCTCCACCTCCGTGTGACCTTAATGCACAATGTAAATCTTTTTTTTTTTTTTCAGAGAGCGCTAGCACAATTGTATGAGTCTCAGATTTTTAGGAGTTTTCTTCCTCATCCTTGCACCACACAAAAAAATAATAAAGAAAAAAAATCAAACAGGTGGTGTGGTGTAATATATCTGAGTTGACACTGAATCCCCACATATATATATATATAGCCAAGCTGAGGTATGACATTATTATTATTAGTTATTAATATAACTGTCACCAATTTTATTTTTACATAAGTATCGTCCTACTTATACCATGGCCTCTTGGAAAAGATAACATTCATTTGACACCATCCGTCCAGTTAAAATGGACATTTGAAAGTGTATTTAAAGAATGAAATCGTTTATATCAACTCATTTATGTAACTGTTTTTGTGGTTAAAAGTAGTATGGCAACCAATCGAAGAATATGGTCCACAGAAACGTTAATTTTTAATTGTTTTAAAACGCATTACACCAAAGCCTTACACCTAACTACCGACCTTGCTGGATGTTACTCCTTATAACAAAGTAATATAGCCTGTTTATCCCCAGATCAAGTGACTTTGGAAGGACTATGGCAACCATTCGACATGTTGCTACCTAGTGTTTATTAGAGTGAGCGTTACACAATTTGTTTTCAAACTGAATAAATACTGAACGCCTGACCACCAACAGGATAGCTACATGAATGTTGCTGCAACTAGGACATGCTGTACACGTACTTTTTATCTGCCGATTCAACATTATCGCTAATGCTTTTATCAACCACTTTGTATAACCTGCTGCCATGGTTACTGTCACTGCCATCCAAGAACTAGAGACAAATCTACGGTTCAGATATGAGATATACAACATTAGATTCGGCAGGTGTGTTCATTTGCTTCCTTAATGCAGGTATAAGAGAGCTCTCAGTATCTAGTCTTTATTCAAGGGTTTTGATTCCCTTCAGTGTCTGTTATTGGTGTTTGTCAATATGACGGTCAAAACAGACAAATGGAAAACTCTCTAAACAACCCCTAATGAATCCCCCCTATCTCTCAAATCAAAAACCCTCTTCAGGTATGGTTGTGTCACTGACTATTGCATGCAGAAGACTTCAGAAAGAGAACCACAGAAGCTACACTGCAAGATGCAAACCACTAGTTAGCCACACAAACATAATGGCCAGGTTACAGGGTGTCAAGAAGTACCTAAAGAACCTGCAGAGGTCTGGAAATATATCTTCTGGAGAGATAAGACCAAAATTCACTTGTGTCAGAGTGACGGTGAGACATTATGGTTACTTGAAATGGAGAGGAGATGCTATATATAAAACATGCTGTAAATTCTGCATGGTGCCACCAGAATCTATAAAAATAGCCTTAAATAAGAGCTGAGAATTTTCACTTTCACCACATGTGAATCACAAATCTAAAAGTGAGTAGCATAGAGCCAAATCAGCTCAAGATTTTTCCTTTGTATTTACATCACATGTGGCTTAATACTTTTGGTCTAAATGTAAGAGAGCTGATTGTATCTCCCATTCTGTGTTAGCAGCCATCCCAGTCTAGCACAACTTACTTAGGTTATGTTTTATATTTTATCCATGAATGCAGCAAATTATGCGGCTGATTTCATATTAACTCAATTCAATACCCTTTCCCAAGGGTACTGCATGGATGCCCAGACTACAATTTCATCTTATCACATTCTCCGATCAGAACACCATGAAAAGCTGTTTTTTGGCGATAAGCCTGTAGCGCATCGAGTTAAAATGCATCTCCCAGCCAAAGCAGACAGAACGAGGACACACTCTTTAGCGTGATAGTCCAAATGCCTTTGTGTGTTGCAAAAAATGTGGAGATGCAAGGCTAGGTTTTGATTTGACTTCAGATTCATTCACATATAACTCCTAATTGTGAAATACGATCTGTCGCGGAGACTATTGAATATTCCATGACCAGTACCGATGTTTGCAAACATCAGACATACTCACCGTTTCATCTGCTCCCTTAGGGCAAGTTTGTAAAGCGACATTTTTTGTAGCTGCAGCACAAATATTAACACACAGATATTACCAGTGTTATTGCTGTACATGTCAGTAATCACAGAGCAAGGCAAACATATTTGCCTTGCTCTGTGATTACTGACATGTACCTAATCCGTAACCATGCAGGTCCTGCTTATCTTATCCTCACATCTCATAAGTACCATGATTCAGACTTTAAATATGGCAGATTAAATCAAGACCCATGTAATTACATCATTGGAAGTATTTAATGTAAAGTACTTAATTTACTTTAATTAATCTATACAGTGACTGATCTATGTGTCTGTGAAATTTATATATTGTATAGTTGAGTGTTGGCAATGTACACTGCATGCAAATTGATTCCTGGAAACGCAAACCATGACGAAGAGTTCATATGCAGTACAGGAGGAAACTTGTGACATTTTAATTCGTTCCATAAATATGTCAGTTAATATTTCATATGTTTTGTTTACATATATTAACCCCTGAAGAACCTTAAGGGTTAAACTACAAGGGGCCGTGTAGCCTAATAATAAATAATAGTGTTTTCATAAGATTTGAAGCGGTGTTGATGCAACTGAATTGTTGGTATTTACCTGGTTTAGGTTGATTATTCATTATTTAATTGCTGAAGGAAAATTATTGATTTACTTTGGAAAAAAAGAGGAAACTTTGTGTGTACATTCAAATTCAAGCTGACATTTGAGATGAAGTTTTTTATTCATGTCATTCTATTCATATTCACTGTTTTTCTCTAGTGTGAAAGTGTGAAGTGTGAGCGAAGAACTGCTATGGTTGTGTATTACTTGGAGGGAGTGATACCAAGTGTTTATGCTCTGTCAAGGTTCTTTAAAAAGGTGTTGATGGACTTCAAGATGATAGCAACAAAGAGGTAATAATGTTCATACCCTGGCAATTTATTTCACTGACTCTATCTGTACCCCTTTTGTGAGATTTTACATGCCTGGTTATTCAGAAACGTCTATCTTACGTTGTCAGCTGTACTGATACCACTACAGGTAGTATTTACGGTGATATGATGTATTTCAGGGACATTAGATGAATACGATGGCTATTTATTGTATCTTCGGTAATGTATGCTACAGTGTATATTTTATTTTCTATTTGTATTCTCCAGTGTTACTATTAAGGGGTGAAGAACATGCAAAAGTATTCATTTTGGCCTTTAATACTAAGTAAGAATACTATTGGGGGTTGATTTACAAGGTTTATGTGCATAGCGTGATGTGCAAAAGAGTTATCACGCCCAAAAAACATCTGAGTTGATCAACATGCAAGGCACAAACAGGACTGTATGTCTTGAAATTTGAAGATACACAGATTTTTCATTTTTGCTGGTTAGTTTGAATAATTATGCTAAATTGGTTGCCCCAGCTAGTTCAAGAAAGGCAGGAGGAGGACATGCAAATAAAGTACTTAAGCATGTGGAATATGATTTAGTTTTCTGTCCCTGGTTGCTCAGAATGGACTTGTTCATCCATTTTCCATTTTCCCAGCACTCAGGAAATACTTAATGATATCAAGTGCTATTTTTACACGGCATGTCCATTATTTCGCTTTTATAACCCAGCAATGTGGCCGTTTCATCCTGCACTGACGCAAACTCTTGCGACTTGAACTTCATTCTTCTCTTGTGGTGATTTCTCCCTTTTTGCCCAAACCAGCTACTCCTTTTCCAAACATGCAAAATCGCTCATGTAAATATGGCTGTTTCCAGCTGGAATTATTACCAAAATGAGTCTTGGCTCTTAATCTTAATCTCATTCCTTAGCTGCTTTGGTTAAGATTCCCTAGTTAGCAGTCCTTGCATCATGCAGATCTGTTTTCATGCTGTGGACTTGTTCAGCAAGATCATCTATCGACAGGCTGTTTGGATAAAGGAGAAGCCTTTCCTTCTCAGAGATAAAATGGAGGGCTCTTCCTAGCTCAATTTCCATTTTAGGACAAGCATGTTTCTTTGTAGGGGGTTAGATTTGGGAGGTGCCTTGAGAGTTCAAAGATCTCTCAAGCATAGATGGTGAGGTCTGTCATAGGCAATACTTCAGGGTTTGGATGGTGTTTGTTTCTAATATATAAGAAGAGTTTCTTATGGGTCTCTGCTTCTTCATACTGTGCATTCTCACTTTGCTCCTGTTCCTCACCCACACCAGAGCTGGCGGCTGTCTCTGCTTTTGTGCAAAGTCCGTAGCATGACCTGGGATAATGACCCTAAGCTCAAAAAGAGAAAGATTCTGTGATCAACTTTTTTGGTTTTATCCAAAGCGACTTACAGTTAATTAGGCTAAACAAGGGCCAATCCCCCTGGGAGCAATGTGGCGTTAAGGGCCTTGTTCAAGGGCCCAACAGCAATGGTGTTCTTGCTGTGGCTAGGAGCAACCTCAGGGGTCCCAGTCACGTACCTTAGCCACTAGACTACAGGCTGCTTCTCCTTGTTGAAGAAAATCCATATTTTATCATACACTCTTAAAGTACGTGGTGCATGACTAGATGATCACTTAGAACAAATTTAGCCAGATTCAGCAATGGCATCCTTGGAGGGATAGCACCAAGAGCCTTCTGCATGATGAATATGTCTCCACATTTGTGAAGATATTGTATTGGATCCAGATCTTGTACTGACAGCAGGGAGTCTGAGTTATCAAAGACAAAACACAACTCAGCTCACATTCAGAAAAACAAAACCAAAGAAAGACTCTAATGGAATAACACAGTCAAAAAAAATAATAATACAAAATAAAGGAGGTTTTCCATGAAGAAAAATAAAAAAAGGGAAAAAAAAACACATAGGAAAAAGATAAGACTGGATTTCACCCATTTGATTTTGTCCAGACTAAAACTGTTTACAAACCCCTGAGTCAACTGTCAAAACCAACTGTTCAAAGTTCGTTACTTCATTCTCAATACCTTATTGGTTACAGAAAATTGACACATTTACCCCCAGTGGCAAAATTAGAACAGGTAACCATACTGATGAAGAATCAGCTCCAAAAAAGATACATTGTTGGAAAAGGGTTAATCCAGCGTCTTCGAAAGTCATATTATACTCGTTGTATGAATAACATTATTCTCAAATTAAATAAATTGAATAAATACATGAAATTTATACATGCATACACATATGCTGCATATATATATATATATATATATATATATACGTATGCACAAACCATGTGGTATACATTGACCAATGGGCAACCATAAACAACCCCTGAAAGTTTCTATCTTCTTGCGTCTTCAGTTCGCTGTTACGCATTTCTTGAAGTAGATATGTTTCTCTGACATGTCGTAACAATGGTCAGTTCAAAAATCAAGCAAAGCAAGAATTTGAAATTTTTGGTGAAATTGAACTGCAAACTGAAGACGCGAGCGGCGGTTCGACTTACAAAAGCCCAGTCTCGTTATTTAATAGCCACACCATGTATAAAACTTACAAATAAGGTTAAGAACAGGGGTAATGAATTCAGACCTGATCTAGTCTGCTTTTTAAATGGCCATTTAACATTCACAAGAATTCTTGGTGAAATTCAGCACAAGCAAGCTCAAATCATACATTAGTTAAACACCTTGCAGAAACTTGTCCTTGCACGTACCTCCAAGCTGCAGGACAGTGAGGTGAATGTCAGATGACTTATGATAAATCTCATTTAGAGGCCAGTCTCAGCAGCATCAAGGGACTGCCAACAGCCAATGAAAATAACCATCCAATAATGTATTGTGCTAACAATAAGAAGCTTCTTTGTTTCCTGCAAGAACACAAGAAAATGAAGAATCATTAGTAATGAAATAAGACACAAGAATAAAACTAAAAGTCATATGTTGAACACAACCAGGTCATGTTGATCCTGCGTGGCTGGAGTATGTATACATCGACCATAAACAAAGAAAAGATGATAACTGGCAGGAAATAGCTGGGCAGCCTGGTACTGTGGTAGGAATGGTCTATGAGTCTGTGTTTTCCCTTGTATGTTCACGTCAATCGTTTGCCCTCAAAAATCTTCACCGAATCCAGAACCGTTGACATTCCATTACAACGTCACCCCCCACAATAATACGATCAGTCAGCCCTGACGGGTCTATTTCTTCCCTACTTCTGCCGTTAACCTCTCATAACATGTCAGGTCCTGTCACCGTATGCCTGGGTTTGATTTTCAACACACTAAAATGGGTTATTTTTTCAAGTTCTGCCTTTGCGGTTCTTGCCTATGTATGTCAAGACGTTGAAAGAAAAAAAAACCTCAGGGTGTAGAGACCCTCTGTTAATTCCGGCAATGGGTTTATCGTATACATAGGGCTGAGGGTAAAATGGGCCTTGTATTGAATTGTATAGAACATCCTGTAATCACACAATGGCTCAACGGCATTTCCTTCCTCCGATTGCCCTGTTTCGCATTGGATGCTGATTTCCAGGCAGTCCACACACTGAGTATAGATTTTTTTTTCCTTGTGTGTCCTAGAGCAATAACCTAAATAAGTGTTTTATAGTCAATAATTTTCTAGTCGGCATGAAAGAAACACGTCAATATCTGCTCAATTTTTCATGCTTAAATCCAAATGGCAAAATATAAGAAATGTTCATCAAAGCATACATCAGCGCATACAGAATGTTTATTCCTTACCCTTGATACTTTTCAAAATACAGCCCTTTTTTCATGTATATATAATGTGCAGCAAAAGTAATCTTTTCAGAATGTGAATCTCTCTTATCTGGATATGATACTCTACCACAGATCTTTTTAATATGCGATTCCATATTAAACTATTCAGATTGAGATTAATATATGATGCAGGCTGTGTGCAGTGTATTTATTTTCAACCTGTTTGCGTAGCGCTGCAGTACTCTATTAATTTTTAATGATCATTTATGCATTTGAATTTACTGTAGTAATTGACTTATATAAATAATTAAATGTGGCTTATGCAAAATGCAGTACATACTATGCATTTTATGTACAAGCCGCAGAACCAGTTTTGTATTCTTGATTGATGTGCTTTCATAACCGTAGTGTGCATCAATTTTAGAAAAGGTGCGATCTGAAACGTAGGGCACACATAACTTGTGCATAAAACATCTGTGCAGTTTAAATGTATGATATTTTACTGTGGTCTCTTCCACATGCTGCTATTTCTCTTGTCAGCAACACATTAGCAACATCATGCAAAAATGACTATAATAGATAGGAAACGTTTACAGTGTTGACAGCAGGGTTTACGGAGGAGAAGTCATGGTATGACTTGTAATACTTTCAGTTTCCTTCGCAATTTTTGATACAGATGAAAATCTGAGATAAATAATTAGTATTCCTCAGTTTCTTCCCTTTTATTTTTTTTAGCAGCTTGATAGACATAACTGCATCATAGCAGGATGTAATTTAAAAAGCTATGCATGTAAACATGTGTAAACAATGAAAATATAAGTGTATAAATTTTTAGGGAAAACAGCATATATATCAAACAGAAAATATAGACTTAGGAAACAAAATACAACCATGCAAAAGCAAAATTGTTAATCAAAGGGAACTTAAATAAATACAACATAAACGTAAATACTGAATGGTTTCATATCATATTTTTTATCGCTTTGTGACTCTTACAGATGCTTTTTTCCAGCTTAAAGCCAAAACATCTATCATAGCTGTCAAAATGAATCATTAATCTCTTCCTTCATTTCATGATTTCTCCAAAGATAATTAATGTTTTAATCACTGCATGATTTAATGTGATTCAAGATGTCTTTAGTCAGGTTTGGTCAGAAGAGCTTTGATCAAAATTAAGAATGTGATGCTGGGTGCTACATCGTGCTAAAGCACTTTTCAGTGAAGTGGAATTTTATTCTTGCCACAAGTGAAAAGTGAGTATAGCCAGTCTACAGCGCCCTCTCTGGTGGATGGCCAGGTTGCAGCCTGCCAGCACCAGCTGTATAAGTGAAGCAGCTGGCTGAAGCCAGTGCACCTGGAAACCTGCAGAGAGAAAACCATCTCATGATTGCATGGATCTTGGAGGATGTGCGAAACAGACTGAAGTCAGAGCTGATTGAGAAAGTCATGGTGATAGGACATAAAGAGGACAACGTAATTAGATTCATGAGATTCAAAATTGGAACACGAAATGAAGATTTTATTTTGGTGGAACTGGAGTTTATCTTCTTTCTCTCCACGTGATAAGATTCTCAAAGCTCATTGGACAATGTGAAGAAGCATTCACCAGGTTCTATAGCCTACGCTTCCTCTTTCCAAAATCACTTAAAGTATGATGGGTGTATATTACAGGGGTACTCCACCTAAAAATGAAGATTAAATGGTTGTCTGCTTACATGCTGTTGATCCGTAACACAAGCTTTCAGATCTTCATCCTCCGATTATTTACATTTCAACATCAGTTCAATTCTATTTGTTTTGTACTGTGCTTTTCAAAACAAATTTTGTCTCATAGCAGCTTCAAAAAAATCCCAGGCCCAAGACCTCCTTACAGCAAGCCTAGGGCAACATCAGCAAGGAAAAACTCACTGACAATCAAGAAAAACTTTGAGCAGAATCAGACTCAGAGGGGGAGCCCATTTGCTTAAGGCCAGCACTGGGCAGACAAAGAATAAATTCAGTATTATATATAATATATGAAGAATTGTAAATAATGTAAACAATACTTACGCAAACAATAATCTTGAATAATTGTACAGCAAAACTTGATAAGTGGATGGTAAATGTGGCATGAGAGGAGAAGAATGGTGCTCTATGACAGCATACTAAAAGGACGAAAGGCAAGAAGCCAGCGCAGTCATGACAGTTACCCAAGGCAATGAACATCAGACATTGGCTGGATTATTTTACCATAGTGTCCAGGCCATGAAATAGTGGAAATCTGGTTCAGAAAACTACCATGCTTGAACTACATGTTTCATTTGTGATGATTACAAGCAAGCTTATTCTTATGTTCTAAAAGTATGTATGTGGTACATGAAATATGTCATTTTGAGCTGTAAACATTGTATGAACCATACAGGTTCAATAATATATTTAGGTACATGAAATGAGTAAAAAATTTAACAAAACCCTTGGAACTGCAGGGTTAAATCTGAGCATATTGGAACAAACTTATATTAATGCTAGGTTACTGTTGGTATAGGTTCTATGTATCATTTTTGTGTATCTGTTTTATGCCCATTTTCAGCATGCACAAATATTTTGCAAAAAGGTAAGCTTTATGAAGCAGTCTTTTCTGTTTCTTTCACTCAACTGCAGCGAGTGACTGATAAAGCCCATTAAAAACAGTCATGCCAGCCAATACCAGCTGTTTCATGGTCATTCTAAAGGCCGAGCACGCTGATTACATTTGTTAATACTATGTAAACATTAAGTTTAAATACATAACATTTTGGTAATTACAGTCAACTAAGCTTTTAATCGTATTCTTGGGGACAGCTGAGAGCCCTAGGGCACAGAGCATGAGCAGTTGAGATTCAACACTATCCAGTGTCAAGGACGTGAGTCACCAAGCTGACTGTTGACTGTCGTTGTGTCCCTGCACGAGTCACCTCTAGAGCTTGGGTTGTGTCCTGCACATGAGTCACCTTTAGTGCTTGCGTTGTGTTCCTGAATGAGAGTCACCTCTAGTGTTTGTGTTGTGTCCCTGCACATGAGTCACCTCCAGTGCTTGGGTTGTGTCCTGCATATGAGTCACCTCTAGTGTTTGTGTTGTGTCCCTGCACATGAGTCACCTCTAGTGCTTGTGTTGTGTCCTGCACATATGTCACCTCTAGTGCTTGTGTTGTGTCCTGCACATGAGCGTCACCTCTAGTGTTTGTGTTGTGTCCTGCACATGAGCGTCACCTCTAGTGCTTGTGTTGTGTCCTGCACATGAGTCACCTCTAGTGCTTGTGTTGTGTCCTGCACATGAGTCACCTTTAGTGCTTGTCACCATATGTCACACCTCTAGTGCTTGTGTTGTGTCCTGCACATGATAGTCACCTCTAGTGCTTGTGTTGTGTCCTGCACATGAAAGTTACCTCTAGTGCTTGTGTTGTGTCCTGCACATGAGTCACCTTTAGTGCTTGTGTTGTGTCCTGCACATATGTCACCTCTAGTGCTTGTGTTGTGTCCTGCACATGAGTCACCTCTAGTGCTTGTGTTGTGTCCTGCACATGAGTCACCTCTAGTGCTTGTGTTGTGTCCTGCACATGAGAGTCACCTCTAGTGCTTGTGTTGTGTCCTGCACATGAGTCACCTTTAGTGCTTGTGTTGTGTCCTGCACATATGTCACCTCTAGTGCTTGTGTTGTGTCCTGCACATGAGAGTCACCTCTAGTGCTTGTGTTGTGTCCTGCACATGAGAGTCACCTCTAGTGTTTGTGTTGTGTCCTGCACATGAGTCACCTCTTGCGCTTGTGTTGTGTCCTGCATATGAGTCACCGCTAGTGTTTGTGTTGTGTCCCTGCACATGAGTCACCTCTAGTGCTTGTGTTGTGTCCCTGCACATGAGTCACCTCTAGTGTTTGTGTTGTGTCCCTGCACATGAGTCACCTCTAGTGTTTGTGTTGTGTCCTGCACATGAGAGTCACCTCTAGCACTTGCATTGCGATTTATTACAGGTGGCGTGGAGCAACGTGAAGCGACTCAAAGTGATCTGCAGTCGCTCTTGGTTGCTGCTAGCTCTTTGATCTCGGCTTGGTGAGTCCAGGCCCATACATGAATTTGGACTGCCCACAGAGTGTCACATGCAATTAGCACTGTCAAAAGCAAGTATTGCATTCATTAACTTTATTTATATAACACCTGTCAAACACACACACAAAAAATAGAAATATACAAATACAATAAAACATAATAGAAGTGGACATACATATTCAAAGACAAGAAAACATAATAAAAGTAAAAATACAAATCAAGTAAAAGTAGACAGTCAGACATTGCAAAAAGCAAGCCTATAAAAATTATGTGGACAAAGACTCACAAAAATTGAGCCACAGACTGTTCCAGAGTCTAGGAGCCATCACAGCAAATGCGCAATCACCCTTTTGATTTTACCCTTGACTCTAGAACAGTCACATGTCCCTGATTGGTAGATCTTACTGGCTTGCATGTTTGATAAGAGTCAGGGGTCAGACCATGTAATTCCTTGTATGTAAAATTTTAAAATCGATTCTAAATTTCACTGGCAGTCAATGAAGGGAGGCTATGTTGGGCTAATGTGTGAGATAATTTTAGTCCTTGTCAGTAATTTAGCTGCAGAATTATGTACAACTTGGAGATGGGCCAGGGTTTGATGGTTGAGACAAGTAAACAAAGCATTACAATAGTCAAGGCTGACAGAGCCAGTGAGGAAATAAAATAATGTATCCATTTTCCAGTATCCTACTGACTGACAGACTGGGCAGACTTTATTTTAGCAGTGGTTCCCAGTTGGTAAAAACAAGACTGAATCAAATATTCAATGTGATGCTCAAAGTTTAAATTGATATCAAAAATAACTCCTAGATTCCTAGCAACTGGCTTGATATTAGGAGCCAGCGGTGCAAGATCCAATTGAATTTGTGTAGCAATGCACTCAGGGCCAAAAATGAGAAAGTCTGTTTCTTCTGAGTTTAACTGGAGACAATTATAGCACATCCCGTTTTTAATGTCAGCTACATAAAACTGCAACATTACTATAATCATTCAGTCTGCCTGATAGACACAACAGAATTTCATCAGCATAACAGTGAAAAGAAATGTTATGCCAATTAATTAAATAGCCTATTGGTAACAGGTATAAAGAGAACAATATGGTCCAAGAATGGTGCCTTGAGGCACACCACAAATAGCCAAAGTGAAGAGGATACATGATTGGAAATAGAAACTTCTGTTAGACAAGTAAGAAGAGAACCACCCCATACAGTCCCAGAGATCCCAACCCAAAGCATCTATGGATCAGAACCAGTGATCCCCAGTTTTGTATGCTGCATTTAAATCTAGCAGCATCAACAATCTCCAGCATTTGCACTCAGCAAGATATCATTTGTGAAACTACAGAGAGCAGTTTCTGTGCTAATAATGAAGTCAGGATTTAAAAAAATAATATTGGCTTCCACCTCCTTCAATACAATAGCTTCAGCTCAACTGTTAACAGTTCAATGTGTTGGAATCGGCACCAAATTTTCTCTAGAACTGACAAAAAGAGAGGAAAACTTTTAAGCCGTCAGTGAGTTAATGATGTGTGTGCGACGGATATGCTCTGTATAGTTAGGAACTGCTTTAAGGACAACATAAGAAAGAACGCTAAAATTATCAGAGATAAACCATCACAAGACTGTTCAGGCTCAGACTAAGGGTAAAGTCCAGAGTGCGTCCACTACTGTGTGTTGGGCGAGACACCTACTGTACCAGCTTAAACGACTGCGTGAGATTTAGGAAAGAGCATCTGAGGACTTATGCCAGTGAAATATATTATTTTTGCCCATTTAATTCAGGATGAAATTAATATGTTTCTTTTTTTATGAGCTGCCCACATGAGATGAAATACAGAGCAGAATACAGAGTGTGTTTTTGATGTTCATTGGGGTACTCACTGAAATCAAAGGGCTAGTACTATCTCTGGGCAGTGTTCCATCTGAACTGTAGCCCGTTACCTTCATTTAAGGCCTGGGTATGTTTATAGAAAAAACTGAAAAGCAATCTCCTAAAATCTACTGAATATCAATAGATGGTAAAATATGTACTTCAAAATAAAAGTACGTCCAAATATTTAATGTTATAAACATTTATGACAAAGCAAAATATCAACATAAAATTAAATAGAATAATATTTAGTCATGATTTGTAACACATTTAATATATGCATATTATCAAATTATAATGAACACGTTTGATTGGAATACTCATGACCATTTAGCATTGCTATTAATTGTAACATTTAAAAGGTAAAGAAAACATGGATCACCTCTCACGTAGTCTTGCAAAAGATAACATACGTGGGTGGTGATAACTGCTGTGCTGGATGGAGTATGTACAAAAAGAGATAAAACAGCCAAAGCTACTTACACACAGCTCTACCAGTGAAACCTGTCTCTTATGATACACTGTTAAAACCCCACTGATTAAAGAGTGTCAGGGAAAACACCACTTATACCTCCCAACGCATGAGATATCAGCGAAGCTGTTAACGGAGGCTCGAGCTGTAGTCATTGACTGTGTCATATTTTTCACCAGCGAGTGAAAAGCTAGAACAACAGTAGGCAGTATCTCCCTTCAGGGAACCGGCTTCTCATCATGGCACTTGCGTAGGAGTGTGGCTTCAGCAAAAAGAAATTGGCAGATTGACGTTGCTGATTTCAAAAAGTGTGTCCTGAACCAGGCCCTCCTTTTACGTAATAAATTAAAGCATCAAGGCCCTTCTTGTAGGAATGTGTTATACAACCGTTACTCCTTTTGAGAATTATTCTCACTGTCATCTATCAAGCTGGGGGTAAATACATAAGGACAGGATTCAGCTGGTTTATTAGTATGGAAAATGGTTTTGCTCACAGCAGAACATTTTTTTAAGGAAAAAACATAGAGGTCATCCAATATTTATGAGCCGTTCAACCATCTCACCAGAAGACACTCAAAGGAGTATCTAAAAGGCTGTTACTGTCACTGTTAAAAAATTGTCATTTGATGGTTTCAATTAAAAAATCTGGGAAATGGTGCAGAAATTTTAATTAAGGGGCTGATGGGAAATGGAGTCTGGAGCTTGCCAGTGACACTTGAGTGGGGAATTGATCTCTCATTCTGCTCTGAGTAATATGAAATGCTCTGTGTTTTGAATCCATGCCTTAGGTACATACCAAAATGTTTCCTTTCTAACCTCAATTACCCCAAAAAAAGTCTCCTACCTGGGAGTATATGAGAGAGGAGGGGTAGGGGGAGAACTAGAGGAGAGGAGAGAACGCGGACACATGAAAATAATTGGAACAGCTTGTCTGCTTCTCCGTCATTAAATTCAAAGTTTAGTAACTAGTGATGATCATATTTTTGACTGATGCCAAAGATAAATATGGCACCTTCGTGTCTTACCCCAGCCAGCTTTTTTATGCTGCAAAACATGAATGTAATTTATACTTATGATGCTTCTACCTAAACTGCCAATGAACCCACAAGTTTGTTAAAATCCTGAATTAAATCTGAAATTACCATTGGGCAATTTAATGGGTGCTATAACACAAAAATGTTTGAAAGACAAAACTGCAATGCTTGATGTTTTTGCATTGATGTCGATACCACATGTATTTGGACATATCCGCAAAATCAAAGAAAGAGTGGAAAGCAATATACAGGCAAGCGGGAAGAGTACCGGAGCAGCTACCCTCAGATGTTTGTATCCTTCCAGTTTCACACCAATCTCATGATAGAAACATCATCAACATGCCCACTCGCTCGCTGTGAATTCTCTGGACAATACACAGACTTTGTACTAGTTAGCTGGCAGGATAAAATCTGTTTAATGTCCGGTCCAACCGGACTTTCAGATATTTGCGTTCTCACATACATCTCCTCCGGGTACTGTCTAGATACGTTCAGGTTTGCAGTGCATGTGTGAAAAGGGCTATAGATTAGTCGCATAACTTGCTTGTTAGCACATTGCAGGTGGAGGAACAGTCTAGTAGCAAACTCCAAGCAAATCGCTAAATCTGGTAAATTTATGCTTTATTGTGTAATCTGTACCGATTACTTTTTTGTTAGCATGTCAGACATTCTCCTGAAATAGCAAGTGCCTGTGCTCGTCTTTCCAGCCGGCCCCCTCTGACAGCACCCCGCCAACGCTCACTCCCTCACACGCACACCTAAAAAGGAATCCCAAACAAGAAGGAAATCCCATCTGAACAATCACTGAGTCAGTGGCGCTCACTTTTCTGCTAACGTATTATCACAGACGTTAGATTAGTTGGCCAAAAAAAAATTTTAAAAACATTGGATTGCATAGGTCTTACCTGCGAAAGGTGAAAAAATGGGATGCCCCCAAAATGTGTGATTTTACCTCTTTAAATGATAGAATACCATGTGCATTCACTAATCATGGTAGAAAAAGTTGTCAGAAATGTTTTAAACAGAAGGAAACAGGGAAAGTGTATTTTACCGAAAATCAAGAAACAATATAAGACTAGTTCTATTGTGCCAGTCATATGCTTTTACATAAAAATGAACCCTAACACAGGCCAGCAGCTACAGTAACCTGATAGTAGAGATCAGTGGAGTGCGAATGGCTGAAGTGAGTCTGTTTTTATCGTCCAATGCATCTTGTGTGAGTATAAAAATAGAGGCTTGTCTGCAGTCTGTCTGGCTAAGTCTATTAAAAAACAAAGCAAATGCAGTAGTCTACTTAATAACATCAACTCTGGTGTTATCAAGATGCACTTATTCAGTCAGACACAATGGCAAAGATAGAGAGAATGAATGCAACTGCATCCAAGATGGATTCTTAGGATAAGACTACATTTCCCAGTTCAAAACTTCTGCAAAACAGCTCATTTGAAGCAACACACATGATGTCAATCTACCATTGTCTCTCAACATGGCTGTTCAAAATTTGAATTTTAAAGACATTACAGATTAGATGGCCCAGAAAAAAATCTATTTTCTCCTCTCAGGCCAAACTTCTCTGGCCCAACTTTCTCGAGTCACAAATTTGCTGACCTGAAACAAGAAACCACACTGAGAGGAAGCTTCTTCTCTACCAAGCTAAACTCTTTGATACATAGTCAGCCATCAAATTAAATAGCGAGCCAACCACACAGATACAGTAAGCCTAGCTAAAATTCGATTCAATTCAATTTTTTTGCGAAAACAGTGAACCATCATAAATGTGAGTTAATAAAAACAATAGCAGCTGGGATGAAGGAGACTTTTGAACCTGTTGCTTCTACACTTGGGACACCATATCTGCACTTTGACGGAGGCAACTGAAACTCGCTAAAACGAGAGGGTGCCAAAAAATACTCCAGAACGGCCAATCGCCTTAAGGACCGCCCTTAAGAAAGAGGCGTGACAAGGGTTAACCCCAATGATCTCGCAGCTCACCTTTGTATTGCTCCCCAGTATATTCCAATTCTTTAGGCTAAGGTTCCTGAACCGGTTGATTCTGTTAAAAGTCACGACTAATTCAATAAAAGAAGAATTAAAAAAAAACACGATGCTGATTGGTTTAGAGTTGAGCACGATTTTACGGTGAACATGGTTTGAAGTGCAGTCAGGCCGTCTCATACAGGTGTCTAAACGATGAAACAAATATACAGTCTCGATTGTACTGCATATACGCCACAATTTTCCTTGCATGATAAATCAACGCAAAGAAAGCTGTCACAGAATTTTCTTGCCGTAGGGGGCTGGGATAATTCTCCCAGTTGTCAGCCACCCCCACCAATGGCGGCCCTGCGTAGGAGCTGAACTACTTCATGGCCATTATTCTTCACTTACAGACAGGTGCATTAATCAAGGCAGCGACAGGAAAATGATGTCCTCAAATTCCCCCTCCGATTGTGAATAATAGGTCGAAATCATCAGACAATTAATCGTAAAAAGCCCAATATCCGTAATGGGTACTCATTTGGTCTGAGTACTTGGCCCATGGGATGAGTGTGCCTTCTCAGCGCCTCAGGGCCCAGACTCTGCATAAAGCTACTCTGTGACATCTGATATTGTTTAAAGCTCTATGCAAATGTGCCCACTAGCACGTTTCACAGTAGAAAAACTCTTTTGGAAGTCCACTTTAAATGGTAAAGTGTGGTAGAGCCCTTGAGATGTATTCCTAGGCTAGGGCTTCCGAGTGCAGCAAGTCTGCTTCTAAAAATAGAAGGCAGAGATGCCAAAGCTAAGGTATACAATAGCAGTTTATTTTACAAAATGCAATAAAACAATGGCAGGCTCTAAAAAGATTGCTGCTGCGCCGGTGCAACGCTCCCTTCCGCCCCAGGATACGCTACGTTCAATAATATAACGTATATATTGTATATGTATATAACGTATAATAATGCATTCAGAGGGACAACACTCTGGTAGAATATATTGCACTTGCCCACTACACAAAAAAGGTACATAGAGGGCTACCATTACGCTGCACTCTAAGGAGGGTCTCTGTAGATGATGAAAATGGCGAATACTACTCAGCAACGTCAACAGAGTGAATACATCACGCTTCACACAGTGAGAGGGGTGAAGTGCACCAACTATTACCTCAGTGTAAAATCCATTCTGTCCAATATCTAAAGTGCCCGAAAATACTGAGAGGATAGTAACATTAATGTTCACTATAGTACTTATTTTGAGGCTGCTAAGGTTGTATCTGAGTCTTGTGGAAAAATTATGTAGGGGAATCTGAAGTCAGCATAATACTGGCCAAGTACAGCCCAAGACGCTGCCTCAAATACATTTTATCAGTCTCAAACTATACCACAATATATCTTTTGCACATTACCCATAAGAGACCAGACACTCCCATTTTGCAGAGATGGGAGACTTCCAACGTAAAACCCCATTGCACAAAAAGCTACATGGGTCCTTCTAATGGGAACCTGAGTGAGAGTCGTCAACTACTGATATGTCAGGAGAAGGTGTAGTACTCCACAATTTTATTTATTTGCCGCCAGTATTAACTGACATCTTCGTATATTTTGATATGGTTGAAGACAACAACACGCTTCATTATACACCATTTACATCTAGCCACAACATTATGTCACCATTAAAATGTGGCAGAGGACCTGCACTACCTGTCGGTCCAGCACTGTTAGAAACACAAGCACAGGACCATACCACAAACAAACAAACAAAAAAACCAGTGCACCACCAACCATCCTGTGCTGAACCAAGACCCTACTGCCTGCTTTCCACTTGTTTGTGTGTGGTTTTATCGTGTTAAATCAAGTACACCTTTAAAGAATCAGTAATTAGCGGAGACAACAGATCTTTCAGAAACAAGACTGACAAATTCAAAATGGTGGATATTCATTTAAAATAACACTGCACCCAAATAAAAAAAGGAAAATTATAAAAATGTCGGTACAAATTTACTCTGTCACACATTGCAAATATGTACTCTGCTCTGTGGCCTCTGAGTGGCTCACGGGGCAAGACGTTCACCTGGGATCGGGGGTTCGAAACTTGGTCTCGCCGAGAAACCGAGGTCTCATTTGGCGTGCGCCTGTGGCGGCACGAACTGACAGCACACTGACCGCGTCATCCTCCAGCGTCATGGGCAGCGTGCAATTTGTGGTGCGGCTGCCGTGCAAATGAGAAGCGAGGGCGTTGTCACATGAATCGGAACAGTCACACGCTCGACTTCTCCTCCCGAAGTCGTCAGAGCGGTTGCTGTGGTGAGGTCAACCAGTCCGGTCGAACAAGTTTCAAAGTACAAAATTCGGGAAAAATCAGGGAAAAAATTTGAAAAAAATCTTACTCTGGTTTCCATACAATTTCTTTCTTGAAACAGCTGCCTGCTGTTCCAGTCAGCGCTGCTGGGTTTCTTTCTCTCCATCTGAACCCTCCCACTGCACAAGTAATTGGTACACCTGAGGATTGAAAGGGTAAGAGACGTCCCTATTCATCAATTAGAACACTTTGCTCTGCTTCAGCGTTCGTACGATGAATCTAGCCCTTTAAGCAAAGCTCATGTACCTCGACCCCTTTACCTCCTGACATTGAAACTTCCTGTTCATGAATTATTGATTTTCTTCCATTCACCGTGCCTTAGAAATGACATAACATCTTTCACAGCTATTACATTTTGCTATCAAAGAGCTCGCTACCGTTAAGCAGCAATGAGTGTTTCTGATTTTAATGTTTTCGAGCTGACTGCAGATTAGTGTCGTCTGCAGACTTTCAAATCGTTTTAGAGCTTTCTCTCTGGAGAGCAGGTTTTGGCTTAGACTGTCTGGCTGCCTTAAGATTTATGATGGTGGATTTGGTTGACTACGGCGGTTATTGTTTAACGCATTCACTCTTCCTCTTACTGGCATTGTCCCTATTTCCTTATGGTAGAAATAGCATCAGCGGGTGAACGGTTTTTTAGCGTTTAACTCACAAACGTTTATCGAATTGTTGCGTTTTGCAGATTTGTGGTCAGGAAACTGTAAGTCTTGCCATAAAAAACCCTAACCTAAAAATCCTAATCCTAAAAACCCTTACCTGAATGTTGTAAATTCTAACAGGAATATCACACAGACCCAGATCTAGAATTCTGTTTCTTCTCATAAATTGGGTAAAAGGCCGTATTGAAAAACAGTCTTTTACAGCATCCAGAAACTCCTTCTCGTATTTACCTTGACCTGACACAGCTTCAGATTAATTGAGGA
Source organism: Albula goreensis (assembly GCA_022829145.1). NCBI lineage: Eukaryota > Metazoa > Chordata > Actinopteri > Albuliformes > Albulidae > Albula > Albula goreensis. Next base: position 36,379,376 of record CM040749.1, read on the forward strand.
GTAATTTAAGTCCCCCGTTATTACCATTTCCTGTCATGTTGTCATAATGTGGAGAGAACACTGCTGTCTGATGCTGGTGACCTATATAATATACTTCTGAATTTAAACCCTTTCATTTTCCTCCAACATTTTAATGCATATGTCTTCACTAACACCAATGGGCTCCATTCCGGGAATTCCTGGAATATTCAGATTATTTTTTTACATAGAAAGCTAAACTTCTCTTCTATTGGTTCTACCCTTTCTTAATATCTTATATCCTTCAATGTTATCATCTCATTTGCATTCTCTGTACTAAGCCAGGTTTCTATGGTCCCAACAGAAGACAGAATTACCATTACTCAGAACAGCTATAGCATTTAAACAGAGGAATTTCAGAGTATTTAGTGTGTTTCCTGTCTTTCCTTTCCGCTTCCAGCTGCTTAAAACGACCTTTATTCCAGCGCTGTCCTGATTGATTTGCAATCCTCGTTCACTCACTACTAATAGCATACTTAGCTTTGATGTTTTTTGTTCCAGCAGTCTGTCTATCCCTACCCTTTTGCACTAAATAACCTCGCTTTAGCCTAGTGTAAATAACCATTCAATGTTGCTCTACCCCTCCAGTGAGTCCAGGTGTGACTCATCCCACTTATATGGGTCACCCCTGTTCCAAAATGAGTCCCAGTGGCCCTTAAACCTGTATCCCTTTTTTCTACAGCGGGTTTATTGCCTATGATAAACCTCCACATAAAGGATTTCTTCCCTTTGTTTGAATGTGGTACCAGCAGAACTCCAGGGAAGACCCACCAGGGAGGATCCTCTCCCAGTCTTCCCTGCTAGCTCTACACAGTTTTCCTGCAGAGCCTTCTAGACCAAACTAATCAATAAAAATGTCGGAAAAAATGGGAAGAGACACCAAAGCACAAGGCCAAGAAGACATCAGAATTGTTGTTATGGAATTATAAACACAGATTTGCAGTTATAATTGTGTGAAAAGGTGTTTTAGTTATGGCTGGGGTGAAATAATTGTTTAAAATTTCATTTTTCATTTTTCTTTGAGTACTGACTTTTAATTGTGTTGAAGTCAATAATTCAAGTTAAAAAAATTTTTCTTCTCTTTTTAAAACCGTATATGTGCCGATTTCAAGTCAAAACAGACGCATGGAAATATGGAAAGATTTATGGAAAGAGGGTGAATAATGTCGCAAGGCATTGAATCTCAAACAGTTGTTTTATTTTTCCATGCAGTAACGTCATAGTGTAACTGGTGATTTACTTTCGCGTTCAGTCTGTTTACCAGTGTTTCTGTGAGTTAATATATTAATGTAATAACCCGTAATTTGATTTCATTTTGACATTGTATCTTAAATAGTTGTATAACCAAATAGTTTCTCCCTTTATTATTTTTTTTCATTACTTCTCTTTGTGAGCGTTCTTGCCATTGTAGACATGTTAACACCTGGTTTTTCTCTCAAAAAAACCTCAGCACAACCTCAGCTAAACACTCCCCTGTCACATGTGATGTTTCCAGCCCACTAACGCAGCAGGAGACCGAGCGACACAGTCTGCGCTCACCGTATAAAACAGAAGAAATGAAGTGATTCACCAGCCCTCCTCCTCCTCCTGCTCTCTTTGCACAGCCTTCCTGCTCGCGCCTGTGGAGGCCTCGTGTGTCCACAGTGATAACCCATGACGGAACACGGAACACAATGGACATGCCTTATCTTATTGTCCTGGGGGCTTTTCTTCAGAACGGGTCGAACCAATCTCTGGAGAGCTGTGCGCCACTTTTCAATCAATGAGATACTTTATCAATCAAGACATCTGCAAACGCACACTCGAATACTTCAATGATTTTTTTAGAAGGTGTATGAATTTACATATAATTATTTCCATGTGCCACTTATGACTTCATCGCCATTAAAGCTGTCAATAACGCACCCAATTATATGTAATCAGGCAATTTAGAAGGAGATGGCACACACTGTCAAATAGGGTGAACTCACACAACCTTCAAGTACAAGACTCCTGTGTCAGTGTGCAACAACGGATTTCAAACAAACCTTTTGAGAGTTTTAATCACATGTAAGTAAACACAGCTTGGCGATGAAATTCGGGCCAATGAAATTAAGTCAAAATGGACTTAAGTCTAAATTATTCTATCTGAGAATGAAAAAAGACATTCGAAAGGGCCTGTATACTTATGTCTGATGAAATATGTTCTTAAACATCATGTTGTAATGACAAATGTTTTGATTGGAGTGCATATGCTCTTAAAGAGATTAAGTGCATTGAAATGATAAATCATAAATCGCTTGCATGTCATACACGTGTGGCTGTGCGCACTTGAATTTATTCATGGTTTATGATCATAACACAAAGAAATTAATTAAGCATTAGTCCTGCCAGGAATTAGTGGCTGGGCCTCACTATTTATAACCAAAACCCCAGCTGATAACTAAATAAACACAGGGCTTGACCTGACCAGTCAATGTCATCATCTATGTATGGTGGAACAGGGGTGCAGCTCACCTCCAACGCGAGACCCTTCCGACCTCTTCCCTAAACGGTAGTATTTCCCATATTGACAGAATGGCCTCTGTCCTCTCCTCGTACATTATTGATGCAATAAAAGCAGATTATGTTATAAATATAGATCCGAAGCAGGTTCACAGACGACCGGGGGTCATACAATTTCCTGCTGCTATCCCCAGGCAAGATTATTATTGCTTTGGTCCCATATGTTGCGGTGACTATAACAGTGTCACTACTTGATATGCACAAGGAAGCTAATCTGATTGGTGCGGATCGTTGTTTTATGAAGCTGTTTTATGAAGCTGGTAAAGTTCTAGCGGAGAGGTCCTGCACTGCAATGTCAGATTCTACCTCACCTCTGCTGCTATGTTGTATGCAGTTTCACTGGCCGTGATTTCTTCAGTAAAGTGAATCGTTCCGGCTAATGTCGCACACAATGTCAGACTAAAGCGGGATAAGGCTACAGATATAGTTTATTTACATTTGGTCCAACATCTACAACATTGATAAAACAATTTGGTAAAACGTTTTGTACTCGTTGAGGACCACAACGTACTTCAATTAGTTGATATAATTGTTTCATCATTAACTTGTCACTTTCATAACTCTTAGGTGTACTGTCGTAGTGAACTCGTTGACTGGTCACTACTGACTTTTTCACTCTCGGGGCTCTGAGAGTGTGCGAAGAATAAGGACTGAATTAAATTTGGCTATAGTTAGTACTTGCACCGTTACTTTGACAACGCCTGTGGTTCACCCCTCTTCAGTCTCAGTTCTCACAAGATAATTGTCACCTGAGAGTTAATTGTGGACTCATTTCCTTGTTTGCCGCTACTCACCTGCAATTAGTTTCACCTGTACTGGTTGATTAGACCCTTCAGTACTGTACACCTGGTAGTGATTGTCTTTAGTTGTGTATTTAAGCTGCCTGTTTCTGGTCACTTTTTGAGAAGTGTTGCTTGTGTTTGGTTGGCTCTTTGGAAGTAAGACTTGTTTAATAAGTAAAAGCCTGCATTTCTCTCCTTCCTATGGAAGATTTGTTACAATTTCTGTTGCACAAAATCACATTTCCAGTTAGGTGATGGCTTTTCCTTGATTGTTTATTTGCTTTGTTCTTTATAAGTTTTCAAATATTGCAAATAATGTATTATGTGTTATTGTATACTTTACAACATACAATGTGTGTACAATACCCTTCAAAAAACAAAGTTATTAATTTAAGGCTGAATATATCCTAATTAAATCCTGGAACAGCAATTTTTCTGCTTATTTTTCAGTCCATGTACATGTTGATCATTCTATTTTCCTTTCAGAAAAAGAAATGAATAAATGATAAATGGTTGATTTGGCTTCATTTTAAATTTCACAATCAAAAAATGAAAAACAAAAAGCCAGTCATGTTTCATTTTCCTGCTCAGAAAAGACATGTATGAAATTTTCATTTTCTCCTTTGTAAAACAGAAAATGAAATCGCAAGAAAGCATACAAGGCAAAGATAAAAGAACGGCTTTGAGCTCACACAAATTAAGAGACCATACAACCACATTTGAGTCATCGGTGATGTACCAGAGACCTGTTAAAGAAATCCTGTTTTAAATATTTTGCAGGGTAGTGTTTTTTTGTGGTGTAGTTCATTGATGGGAAGCAACAATAAGTGGTTAGGGAGAGAGCTGATTCCATTCACAAAATCTGTAAACTAACTAGCCAAAATAGCTACAATAACATAGTCTACAAGCCATTTCAGTGGCTGTCCCATAAAAAGTTAGCAAACGCAGATTAGCAGCTAGGTAGCAATGAATCCAATCGTTCCTAGCTAGCTAACTATCGCTAACTAGAATGTTTGCTGAGATAACAGTGGCTTCCCAAATACATCAGTATTACGTTTTTAAGCAGTTTTTCACCTGAAATATGTCCTCCCTGAGTGATACTCTTTTATTGTTTTGAAATATGACATACAGGTCCATACTTTCAGCTGCCAAGTGTTTGAATTATGTGTTTCAATTATGGCAGCATTGACACTTGTGCTTATGCATCCATAGGTTACAGTTTCACAAAATGTAAAAAAATATATATATATTTTCTTAATGTATTGTCTGTTTTACAAAGTAGAAGATGAAAAATAAGTCCTTTTTAAATGTCTTTTATGCTGTTTCTGAACATAAAATGAAAATGACTTGTTTATTTTTAATTTTTGGATTTTGAAATGAAAATCAAAACATCATTCATTTTATTAATTTCTGTTTCTGAGAGAAAAATAGAATTACCAAAATTGGCACAGACCATGTTTCACATCACCATGGAAATGGCTCATGCATCGAAAGGCCTTTGAGCTCCCCGGTCATCCTAACCCCATGCCCTGTACGATTTAGCACCCCCTGATTCTCAAATTAAGCACTCATAAAATAAATATGGGGTTTCCTCAGCAGTTCAGGGCATGAAATTGTAAGCAAATCAACTGCACATTTCTGGATATTTCCCAAATGGTTACCAGAAAATGATTGTGAACAAACAGAGTATAGAAAAATAGAATTGTGCAAATAAGGCATTGCTTTTTTTTTTACCCAGATTTTTTCCAACATGAATGTTCAACTGAACTGGTTGATCTCACACAGCGCCTGCCCTGACAGCTCTGGGAGGGAAAGTCGAGCATGTGACTCCTCCGATTCACGTGACGGTGCTCTCGCTTCTTTTCACGCTGCGGCCGCACCACTAACTGCACGCTGCCTATGATGTCGGAGGAGGATGTGGTCAGCGTACGATCGCTTTGTGCTGCCGCGGGCGCCCAGGCATGACAGGGAGGGTGCTGTTGTGATGAGACCAGCCGAGCAAGCTTAGCTGGCGTACCCCACACTGAACCTGGCCGATTGTCGTCTCAGCAAGGGGACCTCTGACCATAGCTGGCAATGGTGAGACTGAGGATTAAACACCAGGCCTCAGGGCCGACAGGCAGCAATTTATCCTGCAAGCCACCTCGAGGCCCCAAGGCTTTCAGTTTTAACATGATTTTCAGGACAGCGAAAGCTCGGTAGTCCTTATCTCACCTCACTGTCCAGTAGAGCTGTAGGTTCATGCAAACCTCTCCTGCATTTGCATGGTACCGTTATATTCCATTCCCACAATACATTTCAAGAAAGTGGATGATGTAATTCAATAAAGGTCACGGCATTCGCCTCCTCCAGATAGCAAAACAAGTCCCACCACTACAAACGGACGTTTGTAATGGTTGAATTCTGGAAATGCGTCAATGGGGCGGTGCCACTGGGGGGCGTGGCTTTCCCCCCATACAAATGTATGACTGATAATAATAATAATAATAATAATAATAATAATATTCAACCCTCTTGCACCCTTTTTCTGTAAAGAAATTAATGGTCGCTTTCTCTTAAGTCAAGCAGGAAATATATGCAAAAAAATCTGATTCTTTGACTGATTCTGTATAGTTTCATCAACTTCTATGTTAAAACTTGCTCATGAAAAAGATTATTATGACTTAATTAAATATATTCACAGATTCTCTCAGGCTGCTGAGAGATCATACCTTCCGCATGTGTGAACATTCACAAATTAATCATGACTGGCCTATAAAAATGATTTAGAGATGAACAAATAATTAAATCCGTTAAGGTTAAGCAATATTTAATGAACATGTAAAAATGGTGTAATAATGTAAATGTTGTTAAATATAGTTTTGTGTATTAAGCTGTTGTGCGATAATCATAATCATATGATCTCCCATATAACACACAATATACAGAGATTAGTTACCAAATGCCTGTTGTGTGTTGTGGCTAATCAAATCCAAATACTTTATATGCCAATCACAGTAAATTAGCCTTAAAATCTCAATCCAAAAAAGGTCTATCTGGGTTGATATTACATGGAAATGATATTATATCTATTAAAAGTATGACATTTAATTGACAGTTGTGTCAGTTGCTTGGTGAGGCTTGGCCAGCATAAAGGTAGCGTAAATTGACATCTTATAGTTTTCAATAGGTCCACCATTATTTTAGCAGCTTTAGCATCAGACTTGCATTACAGTGTTAGTGTGCGGAGTGATCAGTACCTTTGAATAAGGACCATTGATTTGAAGATGTACTCAAAATGTAATTGATTTCCAATCCTGCCACACTCCACATTTGCCCGCGGATTGCATGAAAATGTACTGGATTTAAAGTAGTTCGGTGTAGCAGTGGTGCTGAAGTGTGACAAATGCACAGAGTGTTTATGGTTCTTACCTGCTTGAACAGTGTAAAGAGCTGGTGAACACACTGGACCTATAACCGATGGGTAATGGAGTCATTTTCATGGGAGAATAATGTAGCTTAATTATTGTCTAGGCATTTACAGCTAACATTAAGCATTAAAACCATATAGCTTTATGAATTGAAGGCATGCAGTGCTGTGGGAAGTATATCTGCCACATCAAATTATGAGCATTTTTGCATATTTTGACATACTTGGCCTTGTTTTCCCACAATGGGTAAACTCCAGCAAAATTGTGGTTTGTTTGTTTCAGGCTGGTGCAGTTGTCATTTTTTTTCCTTCAGCATGTTCTGAAAATAGCAAAACACCTCACCTTGATTTTCGTGGGCTTAAAAGTTGTGGGCAGATGTGTTGGTGTTTTGATTCAGGGCAAAGACAAGAATAGAATAGAATAGAATAGCATGTTATTCTATTCTATGCTATAGTTTTAGTGAGAGTGGATGTGTGCTCCTGAAATAACGCTGTGTTCTGACTTAAGTGGGTACGTCACACTTACACATGGGAGGAAACATACTTGAAACATGCTTGCTGTGAAAGATTATTAATTGGTTTCCATGCAGGAGTTTTGTATGCCTGGAGATATCAAAAAAGGATATGTTGAAATTATTTGTCATAACATTGATGTAAATGATACAACAGCAGTAATTTAAACAATAAAGCATATGTGTGTTTAACAGGACTGTATTTTACTGGTTTGCCACAATTATAAACATATATACATTTTTATTTGTGCTGTCTGTGATTATATGATCTCTGATATGATTTTTGGATTGACCAAATAATTCCACAAAACATGAGCTATTTCTGTGATATTTTATTCATATAACTAATAAAATACCATCCCTTTGAAATCATCCTCTTTTCAGAGCTGCACGATTTGTGAAAAACTTCAACTTCATGTTTACATCTGCGCTCTGCTTCTTTCATCAAAGGCTTTAGCGTCATCTTTTTTTCTTAGACTCCGTCCACATACTCCCGCGAACCCACAAAAATATCCACATCCAATTTATAAATGTAAAAATGCGGAAAAACAAGGGTTAAGTATTTTTCCATGGTACCATATTATATTTAGATCTGATTATCTGCGAGCTTAACCGCATTCCTGTGAATGCGCGGTAATTAAAATCTGATGAGCCCCGTTAAGCCAAGCCACTGTAGACGTGAGGACAAAGAAGCTGAATATAGATAAAGATGTCCCATTCTATGTCTAACACAAAGCAAGTGACTCTGGAATTTGCCTAAGGGCTTTGACGTTCATTATCAGAGTAATGTGGTTTAATTGTTTATAACGGATCAGCATGCAAATGAGAAAAAGCCATGAAAAGCAGCCGCTGCGGAAATGTTACGACCACTTCGTGTTCATCAGCTGCATAGAGATAGCGGAGATCAATGGAACTAGCACTTTAAAAAAAAAAAAAAAACAATAAATATATATGCAGTGGACAAAATAATGTAAATGCCTAGTGATATATGGATACCAGGTTACTAAATGGTGACCCCACTAAGGAGTAGGGTCACCCTTCACCTTCAAAACTGTTTCAGTCCTTCATGGAATATTATCGTACAATTCTGACCTGGAATAGTCCTCAAGAAGGCAAGCCTTCAGTTCTCAGAAAGGTGATGGAGGTGAAAATACTCAGTGAAAATACTTCTCTGTGCTCCATGCTTTACCCATAAATTTCCAGGAATGTTTCAGTCTGGTGATTGTGGAAGTCATGGAAGTTGTCTGACTACACCCTGGTGAAAACACGTTTGTTTTGAATTTGTTTAGCTGCGAATATGTGGGAGCTACCATCTGGGAATATAGAGACAGCATGATGGAACAGTCCTTGGATACAAAGGATACACTTTGTAAAATGGCCTCATATTCTTTAGCCATTGCGTAGAGCAGTCAGTATATGGCTGTCCATATCACTACAGATCCATCTCAGAGTTTAACAGTTGGTAAGGGGACATTGTGGGTGGAGGGTGTCCTTTGTCTTTCTCCGAAGCCCGCACTGATTTTGGAAATAGGCTTGTCTGTTGCTCTGGGTTCCATGTTTTGTGCTCCTTACACCAGGTTATGAATGTCTGCGCACAAGCCTTTGTTGAAAGCAGTGTATGGTGGCCCTGCTATAAATGCTAGCTTACTGAAATCTGACCCCCTTTGATTATTAAAATACCAAGCTTCATGATTGTCATGACAACCAAATTGATCCATATTAAGTCTAAGGAGCCTAAATTAATGTACACTTTCCACAGTCACAAAACCACCACATGTATGAACTGATGAGAATAATCATAAACCTACTTTCCTGATTTCATGTGTACATTTTAAAATGTAACAACATTGCTCAAGACAGACATGCTAATTAGTTTAGGATCCATAGATGACTGTTTTCAGTTTGGTCCTCATATTATAATAATTTTGCAAACACAAGCTCTGTTCCATAGCGTGTACCGTATTGCTGTAAAAACTGATTTTGGCTTCACATATTAAAAAGATGGTTGCATATTCTGACTCATCTAGTGACAAAAATAAACTAATCTTAATATAATCTAAATAATATAATAATTAGTAATATGATACTTTTTTAATGTAGTGTTTTTGTGATTTACACAGCCTATGCTCATACACCATCTCTTACTATATGAAATATACTACATAATGGTGCAATTTTTGCATATTTGGTACTCTTCCCCATTCAGGTTATTATGCACTGTAATTTTCAGCAGTTCAGTAGTTTTCTATGTAGAAATACTTAACTGGTTAAATGTATTTTGTTGCTCATTGGAGACACCAAACAAATCTTAAAAGTGAAGAGATTTTGGTGTAGGCAAAACGATTAAAACTTGGTGAGGAAATGAAATTATGTATGGTGGATATTATGGGTCACATACTACATCATGTGAGAACAGCATAACTGAGGAACAACGTTAAACAGTAAAATTTGTGGTTCAGCCTTAAATGAAATTACTAATTATTAATGAGATACTTTGTACGCACTACATAAAAGACACAAGCAATTCAAACAAAACAGTCTTAAAGGATACATGCAGTTCAAACAAAACAGTCTTAAAGGACATTCAATTCAAACAAAACAGTCTTAAAGGCCAGATGCAATTCAAACAAAACAGACTTGAAGGACATATACACTTCGATAAAACAGTCTTGAAGGACATATGTAATTCAAACAAAACAGTCTTAAAGGACACATGGAATTAAAACAAAACAGTCTTGACTTAAACAAAACACTCTTGAAGGACATATACACTGCAGATAAAACAGTCTTGAAGGACATATGCAGTTCAAACAAAACAGTCTTAAAGGACACATTCAATTCAAACAAAACAGTCTTAAAGGACACATTAAATTCAAACAAAACAGTGTTAAGCATCCAGGTTTATCTGGCACAGTATGAGGCGAATGAGGTTTGAACTCCAAATGCAGAAGAAATCAGACACAATGCAAATCCATACTCAATAGACTGATTGATAGCACAGACTGTCTCTGACTGGTAGGGCAGTAGTTGAAACACTGTCCTTCGGTCTAAGCGCCATTTTTGGGAAGCAATTTTTGCTCACACAGTTAGAAATTTGTTTGAGAATGATGCAAGGGGTTGGAGTCTCTGACTTTCCGTTACGGGAGGTTCAGAGTGGTGAGAAAACGACGAGCCTAGCCTGTCCAGGAGAGAAAAAAGGGTTAAACCAGCTAAGTTTGCGCTCAAGCGCCAGTGTATGTATGAACAGAGTGTATGGAAGAGGGCTCACATGACTGGAAGGAGACACGCGTCACAGCCCCTCGCTCCCAAGTCAACGGGAGAGGAACGCTGCGTAAGGCTGAACGGTTTGCCGGGTTCAAAAAACAACAAAAATGAAAGATTCTTCCGCACACCGAATGAATGCATAAAACTCCTACATGCAGGCCTACAACCTACATACATTATTTGACACTGAAGAACTGGAATGAAAATACATGTCCCGTCACACCCTTTTATTGTTTCCTCGATTTTCAGACGTTATGAGCATAAGACAAGTCATAAAGAGCATAAACGGATGGTTTGATTGGATAGCATTCTGAAATCACCACAAAATGAAAAATCATTCATTTTGAAATTCATTAATATTAGAAAAGATGCATATCTGGTTATGTCAGACTCCTCATGCTAATACAATGACAGCTAGCCCATTTTTTTATGCCCAGTTGCACACAGACAGATTTTTTGACGGAACGCAAGCTGTCGCTGATTAGAAAACATGAGTGAACACAGCAAACACTTAAGTCCTGAGATTTATGCGGCACCTTTTCAGTTTAAGAAGAAGTTTGGACACACTTTGGATTATACAAAGTAAATGGATGACTGGATATGCACGGGGCAGTATGCAAACTTTGCAGAGGAAAAATAAAATATTTGGGAAATACAACATCAGCATCCCGGGCGCCATCTCCCCGAGTCAAGCTCTGACGAGGCAACACCCAAATTAAATAGACCTAGCCGACAAACGCCGGAAGCAGCACTAATCAAATTACCCAGCGCTTCTGACAGAGTGAAATGAATAATGAAGTCAGTCGCCTACTTTTTCCAAGACCTTCTCCCACATAGTGTGGTTGAAAATGTTGGTTTCTATAACATGCTTCACACACTTGAGCCCAGATATGAAATACCATTGTGGCGTTATTTCTCCGACAAAGCAGTGCTTGAACCATGCAGCAAGGCCAAGTCCGGTATAAAGCAGTCGCTTTGCAGTATATGTTTAGTTCGGATTCTCATTTAAAGTCAATGCCGATAGCGTTTTTTCGATAACTCTGTATGGTTAAAGGATTTAGAGGTTATGGAACAGGTATGTGAGATTTCATGTACACCATATGTGTCTTTATCTGTGCCACTCGCCCCATTTTCTTTCTTGATCCCATAGTTGCTGAAAAGCTTTTGGACGTAACAATGTGAAGTTTTTATTTCATAATATCTTGTTTTATTTAATATCAGTTAATATTTTTTAAAAATTAAATTTTTCCACGAGCATAGTATTTTGGCGCTTGAGATCACAGTACATATCGAATCAGCGACCAAACATTGTTGTAATATCGAATCAGGAGGTCACTGAAAAGGCAATTCCCACCCAAAGTAATCATGACCTAATGTTTTATTGTGACAGACTACAATAATGTACTACATTTCCCAGAGCTATAAATCTCACAGTGCAGAGCTGCACTGTTGTGATGTAAAACTCCCAATGGTGCCTTGGTATATGACTTATGTTGACATTTTCACTTATAATTGTAAAGATATTTTAACATGTATTATGGTTTTTCTCATTACAAGTGGCCTGAGAAAAACCCATGTTACTGATTAAATACTGTCCTACACATCAGCCAAGATAGTATTTTATCATTATATACAGCAGAACATTCAATGCAAAAGTTATGTTTTGTATATTTGATATGATTATTATTATTATTAGTTAAGTAAAGTAATGTACTTTAACTGACCATGTCAAAACCTGTGAAGTTACAGTGAATCAAAGGGAAATATACTTGAAGAGCGAAAGGCCATTTAGTCGCTGTCCTCTACTTTAAAATTTGATTTAACATCCAAAAAAACAGGTAGGGAATTCTATCTTAGAAGATAATTATGAGACATTTCTACAAGAATAGTTATAAAAATACAGTTCCATGGTATATTTATGATTAAGATTAAAATATGTATTCTTAAACAAACAATTTTAGTCAAGAGTACACAGGAAATGTGGTCTTAGCAACAAACATCTGTTTTGTCATTAAACAGGAAGTGAAAACAGGGACAACCTCCAGGTCCCTTCGATGAGTACTTTATTTCGTATGTGACAGAATTTACCACACTCAGAGACGTTTATGTAAATCACGAAGGTGTTCGTTCTTCCGATGTTCAAGTGCAATGCAATGTCAGTTATGAGCGCTCGCATGTGCAGGGTCAGTACCTTTTCATCCCGCTGTACTCCTCGGCGCTCCTCAGCGTTCACCCTCTCAGAGCGGCATTGGAACAGGAGGTTGCTAGGAGACAATCATTAGATACACAGCACCAACATGGGTGACGCGACACGTCGTATCCCCTACTTCATCTCTCTGTCAGAGGTGTCGTGTCATCGAGCAGATGTTCGAAATGCTAAATATGCGTGTCAGGTTTTACGATGCGATAAAGTGTTTCGATTATAATGAGCAGCACGTGCTTGATTCGGAAAAGCCCGCAGAAGGTCTCCACAAACATTTTCCTTTCACGTAAAAACCAACAAAAGCGAAGAAAGGAACATTTTAGGAAGTTGTTGTCACATATTTTTCTTTTGAGTTTTTACTTTCTTCCTGTGTTTGATGCAAAATGGTATCCGAAATCCAGTTTCGTCTATCTATCACCTCTGGTTTTTAACCCTGTGTTTAAAAATTGCAATGAAGGCTACCCTTCATGCATAACCAGTGCAGGTACACAGCAGGTGTTTGATGAACCAGAGCAATTCAACAATGTTGAATATTAAACTATCTTCTGAGAAATCTTTTCTGAGTCCCTACCAACCTACCCCACTGACCAGCTTAGTGTAGAGCAGCAACACTATTGATTTAGAGTTAGAAATGGTGTATTCAAATGTCGTTATTGTGGTCTGAATACTGTTCACTTCATTGGGGATTAATAGGAATTGAATGGAGTGGGTCGGCGGTAATAGCAAGGAGGACGATTTTTTGCTGTGATTTCTGTCTGTCCGCAATGAGTGATTGAGCTGGAGTCTGTGCCCTGCTGCCGAAATCTGCGCTCCACATGGCACCAAGGGGGTTAGTGATCCTTGGCCAAGCCATGTGTCGTTCGCCAGGCCTCTTACTCACTCCCACGCAGCAGAACGCATGTGTTTCAGCGAACGTGGCCTACCACAGCTATCCCAGCACACAGCACAGCTACATTATGGGAATCCGTGAGAAATTATTGCCGCCTTTAAAAAGCGGATGAGTCGCGATGTAAAACCAAGACCAACACATTCGCTCAGTTACGGACTGTGGATATTCTGATTCCTTCTGAGATGTTTATTTCTTCATTCACCTAACGCTGCATGGGACTGCTTGTGAAGGCTGCAGAAACAAAAGAGAACAGGAAGACATCGAGAGGTGGTAACATGAAGGAATTAGCAAAAATAAAAGAAAATAAAGCGGGTACATAATTCCTATCAAAAGTGAGGAAAATACACCTTCCAGCAACTAAAAATACAGGTGGTTTTTGTTTACTGTGTAGCTATATGTAATATTCAATTCACAAGCGTGCAGGAACCCAGCCGACCAGGGGAGGTCACTAGAGAGTAATCCTGAATCCAGTCGGGTATCCGCCAAAAAACAAAATGTGGTTAGTAGCAATATCTTGTCCTTTTTTCATTTTCGATGCCGCGGTTAAAAAAAGGGTCAGGTAATAAATAAATGCTATTTTAAAATGTTTCTATTTTATTCAAAATGTATTTTTTCCATGACAGAATTCAAATTGATGAATTATTTTTTGTTGGGTATTCCTTTAATAATAATAATAATAAAGTAATAATTCAGCTTATAGTACAGGTTCCTCAGCTCAACAGCTGCTATTTCAAAATGTATTTTTTTCCATGACAGAATTCAAATTGCAACTTACCTCCTCACTGCCGCTTACCCACAAACCCACACCCCCCCACAAAGGTACTCATCCATAACCCCACACACCCACAGACCAAAACACACACTCACTCACAACCCCACACACGCCTACTCACCCACACGCCCACAGACCAACACAGCCACTCGTCTGCAACGCCACGCGTCCACTCACCCGTTCACCCACGGACTAACACAGCTGCTCACCTACAACCACACTGTCATTCATCCATTCACTCATACCCATGCACCCAAACTACTACTCATCCACACCATCCCTCACTCTCACTCACCCACTCAACTACACATTCACACTCTACAAGCCAGCTAGCTAATTCAAATTGCACGTTTTTGTAAAAAGTTTTTTTTATGTCAGAATTATTGGAATTATTTGTTTCTGTACTTGTTACTTCAAACTTATTCTTCCAATAGGCTGCAGGAATTAAATAGTTTTTGGTGAAAATGTCAGTCTATAATATATTTATTTTATCGAATGTATGTCTTTGGGGAACTTTCTGGAAGCATAAAGTAGTCAGGAAAAAGCAAGGGAATGCTTCAGTGAGACAATGAGATCTAACATTTGTGGTTTTACAGTCTTAAGTTTAAAAGTTCTGAAACAGGTTCAAAACTATGAAAACAATCTTTTTGTTTTAAAAAAAACTTTAAAAAGTTTTATTTTTCTTGCATTTCACTCACTGCTTGCGCCGGGTTGCTCTCTATCCACTTCACAACACTTTGTTATCTGGCTGTGCAAGCATGCCAGATGTAAAGTTTTTTCTGGACGTTTTCTTCCGCAAAACTGCGGCATGAGGGCGTTTATGTTTCCATATTGTAATACAGCATTATGAAGCTGTGTCTTGTTGGCTGATATATCTATTACCTGGTCAGTAAATCTAAGTTTTATTTTTGTCTGAAAATGAAAGCATTTAATGTTATGATAGCGTAATGTGAGGAAGTCTTAGTAAATTGGTCGTTAATATTTTGATGTTTGCAACCACAAAAGTGTCTTTATATAGTGAATATTTTTGTGCTGTGACTATTCCTTTGTACATTTTTCCCAAAGTGTGTTTGATTGAATACAGCCTTGTATTTTTGAAAAGGTTGTCATTTAATCCTGCCTATATTTTGCACCAAATTGTCATTTGTTCACCTAATGTAAAAGTGGATTAAAATAGGACAGTGGGATGTTTTCACAGGAAGTTGTTGATTTCCTCACAATAGGGAAATGTATCGCACAGTAGTGATATCAGAATGTCATTTTTTTACTGGCTGTGATAGGAAAACTTGCAAAAAAACATTCCCTGAGATGAATTCTGGGATATGATTAAGAGACAAAAATAAACATATATTATTATATACACAACAATGTCTTATTTTCAAGGATGGCTGCTGAACATATGAAACCATGTAATTGTTTTGTGCATGTGCTTTTGTGTTTCTGTTGTTTACAGATTGTCATGTCTGGGTTAACTTTTAATATTGCAGAGAATATATATGTATATAAATATTAGATAAATATTATGATATTATAAATGACTTGTTAACCAGATCTGTCTCTGTGTTTTCCCATAGATTATTTATTTTAAATCAAACTTCACAATGTCCCACCAGCAAAAAATACTGTTACCGCAGTTATGACCTCACCCTCCTTCTCCTGCCCAAGCATGGCTGGCTGGTGATTCAACTTCCTGTCGTACTAAATTCCATTTCCTGTGGTGCCCTGGTCCCCTTGTGTCATGCTAACACTGCTTTCTGAAGAATACAGTGGAAAGCGTCTCTCGTTCAGCCCCACTTCCTGCTATTCTATGACATTTCCCACAGGAAACATCTGCGCCGATCCCGCAGACGCGCCTACACAGACGCACAATGGCAGCGGGGCCGCGAGCAGACGGCGAACGGCCCGCCGCCCCCCCAAGGGTTCCTCATGAGCACCGAAGAGTCGATCGTCACAATACTCATTCAGAATCAGAAGGTTTGTGTGATTTAGACGCACGCTGACCAGCAATGTCAGTCAGGGGCTTGCACATTCGGACACCGAATCTTTGCTCTACCAACTTCCGGAAACCAGAATTCAGCAACCAACAGCAAAGGGGGTGGAGATGCTGACTGTCAACAGAATCGAACGGGATATTAAGTAAATACCTTGTGCATAAACATGTAGTCCTCGCCCCTTACTGATTTTACTGTTTCCTTAGAAATAGTTGCCACTGAAAACCCATTTTCCTGACACACCCTTTTCCAACGGCCAGCAGAAGCCTTTGGGGGCGGAGGGGGGGGAAGAGGAGGAAACGGGCATTAATCATGAGAAGCTTCTCTTCGTCAGCCCTTTCCGGAGCCCCCAATATTTTCTCCGCCTCTCTTTAAACAATGTTTAACCCCTCTAATTTTCTACACGGTCATACAAATCTATTCAGTCGGATACTCTAATGACATCGGTTACGCTAGTCAGTTGTTTGAAAGCCTCGACTGTTTTGCCATCCCACCCCAGAGGATATGGACGGCCATATCAATTCAAAGCATACATCCTGTGCTTGTTATCTTGGGAGGACCCCTTTGGGGGGTGGCGAAGAAACGTTCCAGGGAACAAAATTAGCTGGCGCTCAGTTTCTTCTAGGCTAAGCAAGTGAGTGCGTGAGAAGCCTTACAGAGCTGCAGCAGCTAACAGGCTGTTTGAAAAGGGAGCAATGGATCACTGGATCTATCTTTTGGGCTTTCTGAGGGTGACCTTCTGTCTTACCGACAGCCACTATGTCTACAACTCCGACGAGGCCAACTTTGAACAGGCAGTGGACACCTGCAAGCACAAAGGATTTCTGACAGATATGGCAGACAGTGAAGAGGTTGACAAGATTATTTCAAAGATAGAAATCAGCAGTAAATATACAGGCACAAAACATGTCTGGGTTGGCCTGAGGAAGTCCAAATCTTCTTGTGTTTCAGACGAACTACCACTGAAGGGGTTTGAATGGATTGCGAACAGCAGCAATGATACGAATTTTATAAAGTGGAAGGGACAGCTGGTTCAAACCTGCACCGGGCAGCTGTGCGGACAGCTCATTGTGGAGTATAATGACGGAAAAGTGACAGACTGGGGCTTGAATGGAAGCAGCTGCAAGGACAAAAATCCATTTATCTGTCGGCTTCACTCACAATTGACCCAACCTGAGGAAAAAAACCCACCTGCGCAAATGTGCGAGAACCCAATGATCTTAGGAAATCACACGCTCTCATTGGTGGAGGGTGACCCTTTCCAACTCAACGTTCATTGTTTGGCCAATGATTTTACCTTAAATTGTTCCCCAGATACTAAACAGTGGTATTTAGCGAGAGGGTCAGCTGAAATAAGTCAGCTTTGTCTTGCATGCAAGGAAGGGTTTATTAAGGATGCCACCGGAACCTGTGTTGACATCGATGAATGTCAAAGACAGCCATGTGGGGTGCAAAACAACTGCATAAACCAAGATGGATCTTATACCTGTGATTGCAATACAGACATGGGATACGTGAAAGGTAAAGATTCAATGTCATGCGAAAAACGGACAGTCGCTACAGAAGCTCCAGCCAGCGGCACCACCCAGTTTTCACACCACACCAATCTGACTCCGCATATAATAGGCGAGGTGGGCTCTCCAAACGTTTCCTCCACACACCACCCCACAACCAAGACCGCTGTGTTCCGGGACGTTTCTGATAGCCGGTCCAGCATTTTGATTCCAGTGTTGGTGGCGGTACTGGCTTTGGTGATTGTGGTGGTGATTATCTCAGTAACAGTGAAGTGTTGCCTTAGGAGGAAGTCGAAGAATGTGTCAGGAAGAGGAAAGTCTAAAGAAACGGTGGTCCTGAAAGCCGCCGATTCAGACGAGCATGAAAATCTGAAAGAGATCGTGTGATGGAATGTTCTGATGGATAGCCCTGAGGTGATTCAATCCATCCACATGGTTTTAGTCTGAGTTTAAAACGAATATTTTTTATTTCGCAAATAGTTTTATTTTTTGCTTAATGTAATGTAAAATGTTTTGTAAGTTATGACAACTGGTAATTCTGAATTAATATTAAAGAATTCAAAATTTTACATTAAATTCTGAGTTTACGAGTAGTGTGTGTGTGTGTGTGTGTGTGTGTTGTGTGTGTGTGTGTGTGTGTGTGTGTTTGTGTGTGTGTTAATCAAGCAATTTGCTGTTTCACAACAGTTTAATGCCTTTATTCTTTCCTGTAGGTCGTGTTTCTGGCTGTACACACCAATATTTGTGTCATAAATATATTTGTTTTGCATATTGTAATCCTTTAATATGTAGTTTTGCATATGTGCATAAAATGGGGTCTTATCATTTATTTGTATAGTTCTTCTTGGAAAACATTCCTTATACTGAATATATAGAACATTATTAGTTATTAAGAAGCTGAACTATGAGACAGAGAGAGATTTAAGGCTCTGTTTTGTAAACCCGGGGTGTACTGGTCAAAATTGGGTAATTCCTTGACTAATAGCCGTCATTCTTTTTAAAACTGTGTGACATCAATTTTACTCAAGTATAATGGGACAGTTATTTGGCCATATTATGTTACATTCCAAACTGCAATGGGATGAAATTCATTCTGACACAGATATCACACAAGTATGGGTTTTCCAATAAATGATTCACAAACTACACATTACAGCATGGTATTTTTTTTATCATTCTACCTCAGGTTTGGTGTTATAAAATAAAGTCTTTAATATTTAAGTGTCTTTGTTCAGCATATTTACAGCATGTTTTACACAACATGTGGTATTCACCAATTTTCAATGGCCTGAAAACACAGTTAAAAAGAATGACCAGATTACATTAAAATTGTTGTAAGTTAACTTGCAGTTGTCTTTCATACGTTTAGGGTAACTTAAAAATGAATTTTGAAAATCTGGAGAAACTATTGGTGGATGAATGAAACAGAAGGTAGTAGATGACCAATCAGAGGGCTTTATTGTATTACTTCATCCACCAAAGCACTTTCCCCTTTGTTTTGATTTTTCTTAGGTATGTTAAGTACTACAGGAAGTGTAAACAAACTCCAGGTCTGTAGCTTAGCCTCTCTGCCAAAATCTTTATTTATTTATTTTCCTACAGTTTATTTTATATTAAAATGTGTGTAATTACTTAATTTGACCATGATGATTTAACTTTCCTGTATAGAAAACTCTCCTCCTTCACCCTACCCCACCTCAACACACACATGGACACACAGGCATACACACACTCAACAAATAAACACTCAAAGGATCTTGAACACTGTGATTAAAGAAAGTAAAAAATACTGTACGTATTATCTTTGAGAGGCATACCGAATACTCATAATAAAGGACAGGAAGGCATTGGAATAATGACTAACTCAAGATCCCGAAGCGATTGTTGCTACTATTCTACTCACCCTGTTAAAACTAATTTTGAATTTTTCCTGTGCTATTCTCTTTGGCAGAAATCAATGTCGTCCAATTCACTTTCAATAGTCTTGAGAATTCCATGTATTTTAAAATGTCAGTGTTATTTTATTTTAAATGTTTTTATTCCAGTAAAAGCATTCATTACAAGTCTGTTCATCAACAATAACAAAAGAAAAGCTGAATACTAGTAAATCTGTATGTTCTTTTCAACACTTTTCCCGTTTGCTTATTCTTTTTCCGTTTTCCTTTTTTATTGATTAAATTGGATGACGTCATTTTATTTGTCTCGTTCACATCCATGCTAAACATATGTACTGCATTCTAAATGAATCGTTACACATTCTAAATAGATACAGGATATTTTGAGTAATTTTCATGGAAAAATAAGATAAAATCATTCTGTATCCATTTAGTCCTGACACTTACGCAAGAATTTACGTTTTACTTGTGTTTACATGAGAATCCATGACTTTGTATGCATAAATATGGACAACGTTTCTCCCCGTTTAAGTAGTATATATATATCGTTTTCTAAATCTGGGCTTGTCTTGAAATCAATCCTAAATCTCTCTCTCTCTCTCTCTCTCTCTCTCTTCTCTCTTTCAAGGATGTATTTGTGTATCCTTGCTGCACGAAGAAGGGTAGGCGTATCCAATTTAAGAGCCCTGAAAATGATTATGGGATTACACGGGTTTTAATCACGACAATATAAACAGTCATTAGCAAGGAGGAAAAAAACAAACACTGCAATAACAACAATAGTAATAGTAATAAAACGCGTAATGGTCACATTGATTTGTTCCTGGCATCATATACTTTGAAGACCTGTGCTACAATGTCGTGGTCCTTGATGTACAAGTGCCGTTCCTATACGTGCTGTCCGATTCCATGTTATCCGGCTGAAATTCATCCACACTGTAAGCACGACTTTTCAAAGCTGTGGCATAGTAGTCAATCGGTTCCTCTGTCGCATTGTCCATCCAGCGGAGGCATAAAATCCTTTGGAACGACCGCTTGAAATTGTCCGATAAGAAGCCGTAGAGTATGGGATTAGCGCAGCTGTTCGCGTATCCTAAAATGACTGCAAGTTGGCTGATTGTCGCGTTGTGCGTCTCAACGAAAACGTTAATGAGCTGAACGATGTGAAAGGGCATCCAACAGATGACAAACACGGTCACTACCATCATCACCATCAGAGTAATTTTTCTCTCGGACTTTTTGCGCTGTTGCCAGCCCGCTTTCAATGCAACAACTCTCAACTTTACAATAATGAGAATGTAGCACATGCAAATAGCAATGACGGGGAACAGAAAACCCATAAGAAAAGCGTAAATTACAAACACGGCCATCCACTGGCGTTCCGGCTCTGGCATCTGCATATTGCAAGCAACAGAGCCGTCCGAATTCGGCGCCGTCGTGGAAAATATAATGATTGGTAAGATAACTAAAATAGAGAAGGTCCATACCCCTAAGTTTACCATCTTCGCTATCGTGGGTCTTCGGTATCTGGCAGCTTTAATGGGGTGCACCACAGCAATATAACGGTCTATGCTGAGCACTGTAAGGCAATAAATACTAGTAAACATATTGATGGCATCAACACTCAGGACAAGACGGCACAGAAGCGAACCGAACGGCCAGTGATGCAGAAGCGAGGAAGTCACTAAGAAGGGCACACTCAACATTAATAACTCATCCGCTATTGCCAAGTTCAAAATGTAAATGTTTGTCGCCGTCTTCATTTTTGCATATCTGAAGATCACGTAAATTACCATGGAGTTTCCACACAGCCCGACCAAACATACCACGGTGTAGATGAAAGAGATGAGGATTGCGCTACCATGAGAATCGCTGTGCGTTTCGTTTCCGGATGAATTCAAAAGATAAAATCCGTCCTCAACGCCCAGGTGCTTGAGAGAGTTGTTAGGCAGCATTTTTTGGTCGGAAAGCGACGGTTGTAGGAGATCTGACACGTCAGATTATCCCGTTCAGCATATTGTGACTGAGGCGCAGTTGTACCAGGTCTCAGCTCACGGAGCGGAGGAGATATCCAGGGTAGCGCATCCTTCAACCTCCCGTTTCTCTCTCTGCAGTGTACTGCGCGTTTCAGGACCAAGGATAGTTACTGCCGGTTAAGCTTCTCTGGTATTAATTGTTGGTCTCAACGTCAGACGCAGTGAAATGACGTTGACACGTGTTTTTATTGTTACAGAATTTCTATTGAAATTAACATTGTACATCTGAGATCAGTTAAAACTTTCACTTTCTTATTACATAACAGTTTTTATAGTGTTTGCATATATTTCATTGTCAGTCATACAACATTTCTTACATTGACCAAGTGTTTTGACCATATGATGATATTAGATTTGGGACAAGTGAAGAATACTACAAACACACACACACACACACACACACACACACACACACACACACACACACACACACACACACACACACACAATAAACCATTGTTTTTTATATTATTTTTTAAAACCAAATAGATCACGTTTGACCACGAGACACAAATATATTAAATGTTAAAATTTTAATGGCCTTCTTATTAACACAGTTTTGCTGAATGACAGTTAAAATATAATTTTCACCATGGCATTATTTCACAATAATGTAACTGTGAGTTAAATTTGTTAAACCTCATCAGCATTTATAATTTTTATATATATATTTTAACATCTAATACCTGGAGTAGTACAGGAATACTACCTTACAGTGTATGAAAATATTAACACTGGTCTGTTTCTGAATCACATAAACTGATTTGTCATTGATATTCCTTAATTTCAGTCTCTGACTTTATTTTGTTCATTGTCTTTCCTTAGACTTGAAGTCAACCATGAATGAATACGCTGGATATTCTGAATTTGCTCCACAGAAAGGTCTTATCTAGGGCAAGTTATAAAGGCTTACATTTATCACATATTCCATTTATGTAGATGAATGCGTTCATGCAAATCAGGTTCTGTATTTGCTCAAGGGTGTAACAGTAGTGCAGTGAAGTATTGATTGACCCACAGACCTTAGGATAATGAGTGTCGTAACCACAAGGGCACACTGTTGCCCTATTCCATTAAGATGGTGTCAAAAAGAATAATATAGGCGGTTGTCTGATGACACGAACCCCAAAACTCTTTCGTCAGTAGTTTCCCCTTTTTAGTTGGCATCAATACAGGGGGTCCTCGGGTTACGACGGTCTTGAGTTACGACGTTTCGTGGTTACGACACACTCCCATAAATTATTTAAAAAACCTAGTGAATACGACCACAGAAATAAAGATAAGAAATTGTTCTCTTTTTTATTATTACTGTTTGATTTAATTACTGTATTTTATATGTCCTTCATGTGTTGTGTGCACAGTGTGAGTGACTTAAGGTGTTAACTTAGGTATAATTTAGGTATAAATTCCGACTTACGTCGAAAATCGGCTTACGACAAATCGTAGGAATGGAACTGGTTCATAAGTCGAGGACCCCCTGTATACAAAAACCTATCAAACTGGGGGAAAAAAGCAGTTTTAATATGGTATTGATAGTGTTACACATATTTTGTCCATGTGTTTTGGTTTTCATTCATTCATAGTGAAGTCTGGTCCAATAACACTGGTCCCTAGCTCTTTGCTTGAAATTGTTTATGTGACCTAATTAAAGGAGAACCAGTAGCATTTCACATAAGGCAGTGAGCTTACCACCTAATGTTATTCAAGATAATAAGAGTCAGCCTGGTTACCTATCCAGCTAATGCTGTTTTTGATGGCAGCTATTACTGAAATTCAGAAAATATACATGAATACGTGGGGAGACAGAGGCACCAGGTGAAGCTGTGTGCCAGGAAGTAGACTCTTCTAGTGTAGAAACACTTCTGCACAAACTGGGATGGCTACGCAAGATCTGTCTTGTCTTAGTTGAGCAACTGATGAAGGAGAAAAACACTCACAATTACATCAGACAACAATGTGGACACTTTTTTTATATAATAATAATAATTTTTATTAATTTGATATAGGGCAATAATTTTACTCCAATTATTGCACTATATCTCACTTAAGCCCATGTTTGGTAACAAGTTCACAAATTATAAGCTTGTTTAACTCTGACTTCGAAATAATAGCTTTATTTTAATGTGAACTGGCTCATCATTTTGTCTATATCTATAATTACATTCACAACCTGGATTCAAATACTTATAACAGTAAAACAATGATAGCAATACAACATTTACATATAGACAACTGAGAGAACTATAGGAACAATAAAAATAGATTGAGATGGCAATAGATCATGACTATGAGTATAACTAGGATTAATGTGGTGTTGCAATTACCATGGGTCTCTGCTATAAATCCTGGCAAAACACTAAAAGCATTTATTTTGTCTATTTGAGAGAAAGGCATTTTGTGTCACTGAGAATTTATCCTTCTTTTGAACCATTTTCTCATTCACTTCATTTAGAATGCCCACATTTGCAGGTCCACTGCTGGTTTAGGCAGAGTTCAGGGGACTGACTGATTGACTAAACAGTAACTATAGGGTGTTATACGGGTAAGGCATATAGGGTGTATATGGTATATGGTGATATAGGGGTAAGGTATATAGGGTATATGGTGATATAGGGGTAAGGTATATAGGGTATATAGGGTACAGGGTGATATAGGGGTAAAGTTTACAGGTATAGGGTGATATGGGTTATGGTATATAAGGTATAGGGTGATATAGGGGTAAGGTATATAGAGTATAGAGATGATATAGGGGTAAGGCATATAGGGTATATAGGGTACTGGGTGATATAGGGTTAAGGTATACAGGGTATAGGGATGATATAGGGGTAAGGTATATAGTGTATAATGTGATATGGTGTAATGCATATATGGGATAGGGTGATATGGGGTATGGCATATAGGGTATATGGTGATATAGGGGTAAGGTAATATAGGGTGTATAGTGTATAGGATGATATAGGGGTAAGGTTATATAGGGTGATATAGGGGTAAAGTATATTGGGTGTATAGGGTATAGGGTGATATAGGGGTAAAGTATATTGGGTGTATAGGGTATGGGGTGATATGGGGTAAGGTATATAGGGTACATAGTGTATAGGATGATATAGGGGTAAGGTTATGTAGGGTAAAGGGTTATATAGGGGTAAGAAACACCAGGCATCCCTCTAAGGGTAGCATTAAGGCCAGTTAATACATCGTTCTTGGCCATAGCTGGCTCTGGTATGGATAGGATTTATTTCTGAATGGTGGGGTGAGAGACAGAATCCTAACCCACGGCTTTTTTCACTCAAGAGGGTTAATGGAACATAATTTGGATTCAGTCTCTACCTTCTCTGAGCAGAAAATAGATTTAAATAGCTTCCTTTGGGCTCCCATATGCGAAATCCTTCTGACACTTCTTTAAAACATATATTTTATATTTTATGGTGTAAAGCACATTTGGGGCTTGTCCATATCCACTTTTTTATAGTTTAACAGCAGATTATTTGAGCAAAACCTGAGACGAACCGCAAATGAAAGATGGCCTGAAGGTCTTGTATAATCATAGGTGTGTTTTGGGAATATCGCGCAATAAATCAGGGCAGAATCTCCCATTAAAACCTGCACCTTGGCAGATTTCTAATACAACGGCAGAATTAGCGAGGATATTCACGGCTGAGGAGGCCCGCAAGTGCACGAGGTGAAAACGCACAAGCATAGAATATAGCTCCGCAAGACGATGCGGTCTTCATTGTGTTTTGCTACCGATCATGTCCAATTAAATGTGGACTTTGTCAAGTAAGCCATCCCATTGGCTTACCAGGTAATAGATGAAGTGGCTTTTATCAACATACCTGAAGCGTATTTTCAGCGCTCTACAAACATCCTCTCTCTCATCCGTCGATTCAATGGCAGTTCGTGCACCGTTGTAAGCGTGATATACGATGTCATCGACCATGCCTTTAATAGATAGCCGCTGCTCTCTGCAGCCAAACCTTCAGGGGTGCTGTCCATGTTATGGGGAGCTGAACATGGTCGTCAGCATGTCGGACCAGGATTGAGGTCACTGCATGTATGGCCAAACATATGACAGGTTGAAATATGCCTCCAGTTGAACTGGGAGAATGCTGGAATTACCCATTCACACAGGAAGAAAAGTACAGCCAGGATTTTCACAGCAATCGGGAGCGCAAAGGGACAGCAGACATTCATCTTAAAGCTCATCTGCCAGGAGAAGACAGATGTCTGTTTCTTCATAGCTGGATAAGCATAACTTACACTGCCATTCTTCTTCGCTGAGAGTCAGGCGATGGACAAGTAGTTTTGCCCAACTTGCACTGTCTTGTAGTTATTTGACATAAACTTTAAAAAATAGCTCAGATATTTAATCTGTGATCTTTACACAGGTTTTGCTGTAAAAATTCATCCTGCCATGACTGGTAAAATAATCAGCCAAATTCAGTCAGCATTATCTCATTATATCATTATCATTATCAAATTCAGTCTTGTCATTATCCAATTCTTATCAATATTATGATAATCTATTATGACAGTTTTTTTACATAACTTCATATACACATATACTATATGAAGTATATACTTCATATACTTCATATACTACATATACAATAATAATATAACACTTGTTGTACTCATTTTTGCATGCACCACTGCTTGTATACCAAACAGGGTGTACATATGTTGCACACCTGACTATGTAGGAACATTATTACCTTAATACTGTGCCCTTAAAATGATAATGAACCAACTGGGATATGACATAAAACCAGGCTTTTGTTGGTCTACTCTAGTGCAATACTAGTTGCATTTAAATAGTGTGTCAGCAATGAATATGACAACAATTCATCTACAGACCGACATGTGCAGATGTTTGAAATTTAATTTGCAATTTAAACAATGTGGGTTCAGTATGAAACTAGTACATTACAGTCATTTAGCTGATGCTTTTATCCAAAGCGACTTACAGTTGATTTTGCTAACCAAGGGCCATTCCCCCTCAGAGCAATGTGAGGTTGAGGGCCTTGCTCAAGGGCCCAACAGCAATGGTGTTCTTGCTATGGCTGAACCGGCTATGACACTTCCATTGAAAGCTACGACACTTACATTGCGCTTACCACTGATTTGTAATTAGACGACAAGCTCTTTCTTCATATGTCTTGTTAGGTCATGGGGCCCAGCGCAGGATTAAACGGAACGGAATTAAATGACTAGAATACATGCCACAGCAGGAATTTCTTCTTTTATATTCGTCAAAAAAACAGTAACAAGACTCTACTAAAAATCCTCTCAGAATTCTATGTGTTAATTTTGTACTGCATCTTCACAGTCCTAGAACCAATACAGTCCCTGTCTCTCGCGATCTGAGTAATTCCGTTAAAACGAATGGCAGCTGCATAATTTTATCTGTCTTAATTTTATGTGGTGGCAGAAGTCCACTAATTAAGGCCTCTTGTGGAAGCAGCAAACCGTTTAACATCTCCTGTCTTTAATCATCAGAACGAAATGAAATAAACAGTAAGAATGCCGTGTCGAGTTTCCCCACAGCGTTTCGGGGCCGGCGTACAGAAAGGGTCCGTCACCTCCTCTACATAATGCTGTCCCAATTGCAACAATTCACCAAGAAAATAATGCTTTTCCCAGTGAATATAATAAAAAGATGGTGAGTTATTGAAAATAAATGAAATGAATGCAAATCCACAGCATCCAGGAGCCTTTTGAAAACAGTCATTTCAGGTCCTGAAATGGACTGCTACACCATCTAGGAGGCACAGTTTTAACAGCCAAAAATTTGCGATTTGAACCCAGGAAAGTATAGCCGAGATAAAGGCTTGTAGCCAAGAGGCGGCGTTACTTAACGGATAATTAACCGTCAATTAAGGGTTAAGTAACACTGCCTCTTGAATGCAATCCTTAACTATTGTCCATTTCTGGAACCCCCACATTAAATTATTGCTTTAATGCGCGAGATAAAGCAGCTGATAGCGCCATCGATCGATGTTACACAGTCTCTCGGGTCTAAATCGGTTGCTAATTGTAAGACAACAAAAGCCGGCTGAAACTGTGGCTCTCCAGAACCAGGGGTGCTGGCCCCTGATATGGAAGGTAAGAGAATATTTAATTTTAATTGTACATCAGCCATTAGGTTAGATGGTTTTAGGCGCCCAAACTCTTTCATGGGGCTTTTGTTTTCATCAAGTGGAGCCGTGCACCCATGTTGCTACTTGTACTGATGTTTATGAAACTGAAATTGTGGCTTTCAATACACCATATGTATGCAGCGACACAGATACACAACAGAATATTCCAGTATATACAAAGCCTTGAAGGTTGTACTGACACATCTGCACAGGTTTACTTCGTGTACGCTCAACAAGAGACGATAAAGCAGGAGTGGACAGTTGAGTGTTTGTATGGCCGGTGTGAATGATGGTTTTTTTGAAAAAACCAAAAAGCTCAATAAGCGAATCAGTTGTATATATCGACGGAGTTTCATCTGTAGACGATATCATCATAAGCATTCCAAACAGCAAAACAGGAAATATATTAAATTGTCATTATTGATTCCAGTTTCGAAGAAACACAGGTAAAATAACTAACACAGGTAAATAACTAAGAGCGCAAGTTTGTCCGCAATTCCAAAATACATGCAGCTCTTTCTGTTCACCCCCGTCTCAGAGAATCTAACGACCTGTTTTCCATCATATGTCAATTTCTGCAAGACCTGGGGCTGCTAAGTGTAGCACTTTAAAAATGGCCTCCATACCGACCACATTCACCTGTCCATTAAAGGGAAGGGAACATTCAATTTAACAAATAGTTTAACCCCTGAGGGCCTGAAGACTGGATTTGCAGGTGCTTTTATTTGACCCCTACACGATTTGGCTTCCATGAGACAAAAGCACAAAGGGTTAAGGTGAAACCAGATGAGCTTCTTTGCCCCTGAGGGCAAGACCTGCCATTTTGGCACGCTCTCACTCAGACACAGGCTGGTTGCTGTCCTTGTGGTACTGCCCCGGGCTCAACACTGACATTCTGCTCTATGATGAGACGTGAAAAAACTGACGTATGAAAACAGCTGGCTTTGCATCATACCACTTTAGTCTGGGGCACTTTCATTCAAGACCTTGCTTTTATCCTGCCGGACATTTGGATTTGCGCTGCCACCTGCTGGCGTGCGTGTTGCTCAAAAGGATACCCTGTGCTTCGCTCCTAGAACCTGTTTTTATACCATTTTATTGGATTTAGTATTTGTTATCTTGAAAGTTATGAGTTTGTTTCTGATATGATCTCATGCTATAGGCTATAAGTCTTCCACCTCTCATTCAGAACAACACGTACCCCAGCTTGAATAATCATACAAAACAGCCACCTCTTAGAAATATGAATTGGTTTTTGATTCAATTTCACCACATAAATAATCAAAACAAACACAATATTTAAAATACTATATAAAACCCATATGACCAATTCTCAATAATTTTTAGGTACATTCATTTGTTTACAATTCATTGTAATAAATTCCATGCAGAAAAACAGTCAATGTTAAAACTGGTAGAAGCCATTTCATGAAATTTGCCTGGAGGTCAATCAAACCTTTGCACTGACAAGACTTTTTAAACAAACTGCATGATTGACCACAATAGGTTTGTAATGTGGAACTAATTCTTACAATATGTTCTCAACTTAGCTTGCTTACGATTCTAAGGGCTGTATTTTAAGGTTCATACACACTATGACTTACTGCATGGTCCTACGCATCATATTGTGTGTGGCAAAGCCAATTCATTGGAGTAACAGTGAATGTCTTACATGCAAAACTCAGGTGCAAAGTTCAAAAAGAATTTTGTGGTTTTGTGGTTCTGTCATAACAGGCCAGACATTCATTATTTAAGTTGTCACCACTTCTTTTCATTTTTTATCAAACCTGAAATAATATTGTCTATTAGTTCTGATATTGGATGTGTCAGGGTCCATGCCGTAGTGCTGTAGTGTATACAGATGCATAATGGGCAGTAAAAATTAAACACATAATTTGCATATTAATTGCAAGCTACAAAGCTATATTGTTCTCAGAATGAACACTGTCAGATATAGTCTTCTTCTTTTGCCTTGGCCATCTGTTCATCTGTCATTCTCAGGCATCTTTCATGGGACCAGAATGCAGTTATTACACAGAATCTGTGGGAAGACAATGATTAAAATAATGATGATGAGGTCACAGCGATATGATCCGCAGTGTACGCAACTATCATGGGAAAGACAGACACTTACCCAACTTGTTTGTTCTGGGATGGATTGTTATCTACACATCAAGCAGACATTATATAAATCCGCCGTTATTAAAAATAGAACTCCGAAATTCAGTCATTGAGTTGATAACAACTGCACAGTGGTTGAAGCACAAAATATACCATAACAAATGTGACATTTTCTAGGATTCACTTTGCTCATTAAATTCATAATTATGCGCTGTTATGTTAAAAGCAAAGTAACTGAGTCTCACCTGATCGTCGAGGATTCTCCTTGCCAATTCCTCTCATAGGCTTTGCAGTTCCTCTACTCCTGTCCGTATTTCAGTCACATGGGGAAATTCCAGAGCACATCATCTGCCATCTAAAATTATCGCAGAAGTTACCAAAAATTTGCATCAGCATTTGTTAAAATTAAAACAATGTAAAGGTTATTAATTTTGCAATCAACATGCATTTACCTGCCGATGATTAAAAACAAAATTAGCAAAAAATGTCATGTTTAATATATCATTTATAAATAAGGAACAGGAATATAAATATGACAGACTTAAATATACCCAAACATAAACTGCTCTAAACAGTTTGCTTGTTTTTGCTCTTGTGCAGCTGTTCTAGATGTCAATTAGCTGTCTCACTTATTTATGCAACCGTTTCGCTCTCTTGTCAAGCTGTTACATAGTTATTACAATGTGGTTACCCTGTACTGTTTTGATTACAGTCACATACACATAATTACAGAGGAATAGGTACAACTAAATCTTAAAACTGAAATAAATATAAATGATACATTTGAAACCTAAAAATTCTTGCATTACAAACACACCAAAGCTTACGCTATCTGTTTGCATGGTGCATTGGTGAATGTGTACCCAGACTACCTTCCCAAGACTCCTTCTTCGCATTTTGAAGAAGTTCCTGTCAAAGAAATATATTCCCCAATTAGCATTTTAAGCAAAAATACAAATGCATTAAACATAGATGAAATACAGTCATTTCTAAACATCTTAGTATTTCAGGTATGCAAATATGTATTTCATGCTGAAATACTCAGCTGAGGTAGTATCAATCTATGGTCCTCTTATATCCAATGTGGTTCCTCAGTTTGTTTTGTTAAAAGGTCGTTCGTAGCACCTGTTCACTCAATAAATGGTTATTTCATTATATATTTGTATAATTAAGCGAATCTTCCAGCTGTCCTCTGTCCCCTGCAGTCCCATTGGATCCAGAGCAGAAGTGTGCTGCGATGGACCGAGCTGGCACTTGAAAGAGAAAAAAAATCACAAGAATCTTCAGTGCTCTGACAACCATGTATGAAATAGTTGCATGAAGCAATTTAAATTAAAATACATCCAAACATTTTCTTTACTTATTTCCTTATTATTATAAGCAATATCATGTCAATCTATGTAACTCCTTTGGTGTATTAAAGTGTGAAAAGGGCTCACTTCTAATTTCCAATAGGTACCACTGTTGAAAAGTGATAGGAGAGCATTATATTTATTGAAGTTTACCTGAAACAAATTTAACATGGAAAACGGGATACCTCGGTATAAATGGCATTCAAACAAAACAGTTAATCTTAGTAAATATTTTAGTGTCAGAGGAAACAGGTCCAGCTGGAGGATGCCACTGACTTGAATACCTTTGAGAGCCGTTGTCTTGCAATAGCCTCACTTGTGCCCTTCATTCTTACACCTGCAGTGTAATGGTGCTGCAGGTATACAAGCTATCCCTGGTTGTGTTGGTTGGACACAACTTGTAAATAGTACTGAATTGTCTAAGAGAAATGTTTTCTTGATTGTTATGAATTTAGAATTAAAGTAAAAAGAAATTGCACATTGATGGTTTTTCTCCACTCTCTTGTGCTTTGCTTTATACCAGTTTTGAGTTTTCTTGCGCTTATATGTGCATGAGAAAACTTTTGTGTTTTCTTGTCTGCTTGTGGCTTTAGACGTACCTGAAGTCTCTTTCTCACATCATGCCTGTTGGAATTCCAAATGATGGACAGCCTTTTTTTCTCGTTCTTGGAGTCCTTACCAAATAATGTAAGAGAAAGTCTTGACCAAAAAGTTGAACTCATTTTCTTTGAAGTCTATTCCCTGTACCTCCTGAAACTCTTCTATCACTCTTTCAACTCCTTTAGCTTGTGCCCATAAGGACACCTTTCTTTGTTTGACCATGATTGGATAAGTGTGTAAGGACTGATGTTGCTGGTACATTTTAACATTTTTGACTCCTCCCCTTTCATATCTATTTTCTACCAATTAAATGATCGGGGATTGATTGCTAATTATATATTGTCTGTGATTGGCTGAAATCCTTGCTCTGGTACCTGCAATTAGTAAATTATCTCAAAGTGGAGATACAGGGAAGAAATAAAGACTAACAGATTTCTTTAATCACGCCATCATTATGAATAGGGCCCAATGTTTTTGTTTTTTTTTCTGTTGTGTTACCTGTGGGCATGCAAGCCTATATTTCAAGTGTTACCACAAACAAGAAGTGTAAAACCCTGTATTTTTCAAGGATTTCACAGTTTCAATTACGTTCAAGTCCTAATTGGTAATTTGGTTTCTTCACCTATTGTGTGTTTGTTTGTAACTGTTTTTTAGTGCTGGTAAACTATGATCAGAGTAATTTTTACTTCGCTTTTATTTTGATCAACTGAATGCTCTAATTTGCTGCATTTAATTCAGAATTCACTTTTATACAAACGTACCATTTGTGATAAATTGTTATGGTCTTAGTGCCACAAACTTTATACTTGATTTTGATTGCCCATATTGATTAAAAAAACCTTGGATGCACCCAGCCACTGTCAGTATAAACTAAATAAAGATCTGTAACTGCATGATACACAGGGAAACCAGCTACTGTGAAGAAATTCACATCTTATATTCTCTAAAATGTTGTTAATTAAATTGTTGTTTGTTCATGTCATATATCTCTTTAGGACTGTATTGGGTTTTGAAACATATTTCTTGTAAACTACTCATCTTAATTGGTTGTTAATAAAGTCTACATTTGTGCCACCTGCAAACCACATCGGTTAAATAACTACAATAACCATCATTAGAAGAGTCTTTGGTGCAGAAATCATAGTGCAGAAATCATGACATGAGTCTGTCTGCAGGCTCACCTCTAAGGCCATGGCGTCACAGTGCTTGAGACTCAATTCGGGTATAAATGGAGTACCTTTTCTATACTTTTATTGTAGATGAATGACAGCAATAGCTGGCTAACGCCAGCCTACCTAGCCATGGAGGATAGTCTCTGTGTTTTTATTGGTTAATTTAGGGAGACGGGGCATAATAGGGAGTAGTTGGCTTTTGATAGCCTGTGTTTTCACTTGCAGTTTTTTGGCATGTATACGTGTATATGCAAAACACTTGCTGGAGTGTACTTTCATTTCGTAATTAGCAAATGGATCTCAGCCAAAGTCAATAGAAACACTTGATCCTATTTGACATCTGTGTACGTATATATCAATGTAATTTTTGTCTGCCAAGGTTGTGTTGCGTTTGAACCACTGTGCTGAAGGGCTTCCTGTATAATTTCCTCACAATGTCTTCATGCTTTAGTGCTCTTCAAGAGAACACTACAGAAGAGAACATTATATACAGGTCCTCAAATTTTTTCTTATGAGCAGGGATGCTTCACAAAGATGAAAAAGCAATAGGATATGGTGTAGACTACGATACTGTATACATCCTTTTAGTACCAGAACATGTATAAAGCATTAAACTGAGAGAAAACAAAGGTACTCAATTAATTTAAAAAGAAAATGATCATGTGAAATGTGATCGCTGGCACTGGTGGCTACACAGTTGTAGCCTCTCAGAGGTTGAAAGTCCTGTTTGGTGTTCCTCTGTCCACAATGTCTGTCCTTAAGTTCCTTGAGTGTGCTCAGGTTTTATTCACCTTTGATGTCGCTGCTTTGAAGCAACTCATTTATTTGAAAGAACAACCTTAACCTCAACCTCTCCTCCCCCTTTCATAAACAATGGCTAAAACCCGGCGGTATACAGAGATCTGAGGAGAAACTATATGAAAGAAAATACATAGTTAGAGAAGTCAGAGCTGCACAGATGCAGATATATCCGTCATCAGCTGGGAGATTCTGCTCTGCAGCTTAATTCTCAATATTACCAACAAATCTTCCCTCTGGACGATTCATTACATGCTATTTTTGCAATAAGCCATGACAAAAAAACATACATGCGGCAGTGTAGTTTCCAATGCTGGTGTCCTTTTTTTGCCCTGACAATCCACCTGCTTAGTCTGGCAAACAAGCATATGTTTGATCGTCCATTGGCATGCATTGCTATAACCATGCGATCAAACCGTACTCAGCACAGAGACAAGTGCGTTAGTGTTTATAGTAATATAGGGGTTGGGGGCTGGGCTACGCTCAGTTTGACAGGCCAAAGTAATATTCACTTTTGGATGGCTGTTGAAAATCAGCAGGTGGCACACCGGTACCATCTGTTAAACACAGAGCCCTTGCAAAGTGGCTAGCAAAGCTGCAAATGGGAAATGCTTCAGGCGGAGATAGGAGTCTGAATAGCCTTGCGTCTCTGGGCAGAAAATCACATTCGGGATGTCGGTATGGTCGTCACGTTGAGGTATACAAGGCTGTCGGGATCACTGCATTGTAAATGTCCATGGAAACAGCATATGTGTAAAAAGGGAGAAAATGTAATCTTATGTGCTAAATTTAATTATGGCCCACGGCGCACAGAAAAAAGTCGGGCAAATGGCCATGAATCCAGCTGTCATTTTATATAACATCCAACAAAATTCTCTTGTTATATACGCAAAGCCCCTTCAAAGGTAATTTTATCATGATTTAGTGTCATTCCTAAACTCTTGATTTGTTTAGGCACATTTAATAATAGTCAGAGAGCTATGGAGTCATTTCATGACATTGTTTTGGAATGTACAAAATGTATAAAAGGGACTTGAGTGAGCACAGGAAGTTTGAAAATGTATTTATTTAAGCTCCTTTGCAAAGCTGAAACATTTCAATTAAAATAATCGGTCTGGAATGGAATTGACATGAGAAAGGAAAAACAAAGATGTACAAAACTTTCATATATTGAATGTACATTGTAATTTAGGTTCTATAAATGTGATATGTGAACTGTTAGAATGAATAACTTTGGGTTATAATGAGATGGTTACACATTAAGTTTATTCATTTACATCATGAAAAATTGTGCAAACTGTAGTTTTGAGGCTTACTCCACATGGGTAGAGACACATACCACATAAAATATTAAAGAATAAAGTGTATTACCACAAACTGGAATAAGGTTATTACAGAGCCGCTAACACATTCCACCTGTTCCACCCTCTCACTGTCAGTAGATAACGCTATTCCTGAAAATAACGTTGGCATGAAGTAAACCGCAGTATTTTCCAACAACATTTGTGATTATTTGTTTTGCGTCACACAAAAACAGTATATTCATGATTGGATATGTGCGTTTTCTATTTCTGAACACTTGTTTGTTGTATGATGGAACAATGCACCTGTAAGTCATGTAACTGTACTTTGAAAAATCCAGACGCAAGGACATGCAGGGTTAACAGTAGCCATCACCACAGCCGACAGAAAATTTGATCTTTGGGTGCACGACTCAAGTCCCTCCAGTAACAGTAGCCATCACCACAGCCGACAGAAACTTTGATCTTTGGGTGCATGACTCAAGTCCCTCTGCATAACCTGTGTAATATGATATCAGTATTTCCTAAAATATTAACATGACACACAGGGACAGACTGTAATTCTTGGATGGCGCAAAATTTCCATCTGCTTTCAGAACTAGTAAAAATTCCCAAAGACAGGAGTTGCATTTACTACAAAGGTTTAGTCAATTAAACAGAATACTTAATTGGCCTCATTTGCAAAATCTCCACCCTGTTTTAGCACCTTCATCCAGGGTATATTTATGCATGAACAGATTTTTCTATGAATCAAGCGGAAAGTCGCGAAGTGACATAGTCACCACAAATTTAATCTTGTTAGAGATTTTTCTGCATTGCGACTGTTTAGTAATTAGCATGTTCATACTGAGATGTTTTTGCAGCAGCTTTATGTCTGAAAAGCAGTCGTTTTTGGTAAATCTTTAGTAAATCTGACCCTGAATTTTGAATGCTTCTCAGAATGCTTTTTCTTTTTCACCCCTTAAGGCTGCAGTTCACTTAGTTGCTTCTTTTTATCCTCATTTTGTTCTCCATTGAAGGACTTGCTGATTTATTTGTTATGCTTCTATTAAGATATGGTATGACTTCTGTTATATGTATTGGATGGTTCTTCCCATATTCTTAATGGCCATAATTGTTAATAGTCATCAACAGGTTGCTATACAGGGTGCCAGTCTTGTCCCATTCTCACTTCTGGTCCTCAGGACTTTACTTCTCTCTAGGAATTCTGAACGGGGTCTCTGATTTATCAATATTACATTGAGAGTAGCTCTGGACAAAAGTGTCTGCTAAATATCGGTAAGGTAATGTTTCACACTGATCGACTATCAGAGATCTTTCACAGATCTTTTATATTCTGTTTTTTGTTCTTCCATTTTGTTCAATCAAATGGTAAGACATATCGGTAAATGCAAACTCTGTGCAAACAAACACCTTTTCCTTGGTTTCGCCGTTGCTAAAGAACAGTTCTGGTTGCCCTTGACACAAAAAGGATCAGACACAGTGGCATTCAGCCAGGGGCTGGAGCAGATGGCTCACTTCTCACATTAGGTTTTTCATTACTCCTCTCTCCTACCACCTGGCTGGAAACCAGCTACTCCACCTCGCAGGGCTCATGTTTTAGTGTCGGCTGCGAAGGGGTTGTATGTGTCAGTCGCAAGCTAGGCGGAGCGAATGTTTTTTAAATCTCTTCTGCGGTAACTGAACGGTGATGCAATGAATAGACTGTACAGATGCAGATAGTTCCGGAAAAAGAGCAGGCATAGGAGTCATAAAACAATTTACAACGGCTCTGTTGAAGAGAAGCGTTCTTATCAGACGTGTGTATGCACAGATTTGTGCATAAACTGCATGCAACCACGAATAGATCATTCAACAAGTGGTAGGAAAGGAACAATCTAACCGTAGTTCAAGGTTACACAGTCACCAGTAATGTTTCGTGTCATGTTGCTTCACCTCTACAATGACAGAGTGTGGAAAAGAATATAAAATCATATACTTCATTGCATATAGTAAATAAAATTAAAATATGTATTATACAACATATATAATAATTCTAGTTATTAAATGCATTACTTAAGAACATGAGCACACATTGTCCTGAGAAAAGAATTTTTACAGAACAGCATTTGTGGTTTGCCATGTTGAGCCCTGTAAAAATTTAAAAACTCCCTTAGATCCCCAATTTTTCCTTTTGCTAAGCCTAAATATATTTCAAGTATCTTGAATCGTTTCTCATAGTTTAGAAGCCTCATACCAGGAACTAAGTTAGTTGTCCTCAATATCTGTCTTGTAGTGTGGTGCCCATAGTCCACATTGGTTCATGTCGGTCCCCTCAGCTAATCAAAAACCCCGATGTTCCCTTAGTCTTAAATGAAAGTCTTAAAATGCCAATGATATCGGCCGATAATGGGCACTTTATCAACTTTCTGCTGAAGTGATGCCAGTAAACAGCCATTAAGGTGCAGGAATTTTTAGTGACACAACTTGTCAAGATATACAGGATTCACCACACATACATGCATAAATCTCCCTGTTTACCATAATAAAGGATATTATGATGCCTGCTCTACGCTTGACAGTGAGTGAGAAAGCTAGATAATTAGCTAGCTATTTTGTTAACCTAAGCCTGTAAGGTAGCTAGCCATTCAATTTTTGTATGCTGTGTTTTCTAGATTAGCATGCTAGCTGGCACTAGAACATTAACCAACAATTTTCTTTAGAAAATATAGCCATTTTTTAGTTATTTACTCTTCTTCCAGACAAATTTTTGCCAAATATCTCCTTCCACAGTTTTGGTGCCACATACACATATCATACATTGAAATGTGCGGCTCGGTCCCGGTTAGGTTTCTGTTATTTTTTTAGCTATGCTACATTTTGTGTAGAAAACTGTTCTATTGACTTTCAATGGCAGAATCTTCAGAACTGCCAAAATTCTTTAACCTCCATTGTAATGTCACCAGCTCTGCAACTGCCAGACCTTTGGAATTTTTATCTTCAAACACACGGCTACCCAAATGCCAACAAACCCCATAGCAACCATCTACAAAGTCTTAGTAACCACTTATAAATATGCTGTCAACCACTTAGAATTCCATAGCAACAAACTATCAAAACACTAGCAACCACCTATTATGCCATAGGAACTGCCTAGCAACACCTAACAACCACTTCAAACACCCTAGCAACAACCTACAGTTCATTAGTTAATTAATATACGGCTTCTCCCAACTAACTGCATTCCATAGATTGGAATTAATTAACCAAGTTAAGGAGTTTACACAAAACAATCAAACATTGTGAAAGTCTCACCTATTTGAGTGAATACAATTCTATGCAATCATGTTTACATAGAAAGCATAATTTATATGAACTCCATGAGTCAAACATTTAAAAAAATGTTGTGCTTATTCAGAACACATGCTCATAGTTTTCCAACAAAAAAGCCTTGTTACTTTGCAAATTCATTAGTGTCTCGAACATCTGATCTGAAATTGAGCAGCGGTCTGGTCTAAAAATACGACCACTGATGCTGAACACACGTTCCACAGCTGCAGATGATGAAGGTATATGCAGGTAGCCTCAGCTAGCTTGGTAAGTATTGGATACATTTGACAGTGGGTTTCCCAGAAGAGCAGAGGATTAGCTGTTGGGTGCAGACGTGGGTTCTGAAGGTATTCCTGAATGGACTGCTTCTCCTCCTGGTTGCTTGGAGGTGCTTGGCTGCTGCATTAAATCAAACAGTAGGTCCAATCGGGTCTTTTTAGTTGGCTATTTACTGGGTCGCTCATCTTGTTCCATATGAATGTGGTTGCAAGATTACAAAAACTCTTTTCTGAGCTATCCTTCTCATATGTTGTACACCTTGTCAACTAGAAACATGGGCCTACAACAGAGGCGATTTGGTATATTTGGTTCTCTTCCTAATTGGCAAGCCACTTGGCAGTTTAGGCCCTCAAACTGTTTGTAAGTTTACCATTGTAACTGGGAGAGGAGTGGTTGAGATGGTTGGACAGCCTTCTGATACATGGGATGGTGAAGCTGGCTTTGACAATATTAGATCCTTGTACACAGTCAGTGGCTACCTTGAAGGGAGCAAGGACATCGATTTTGTCAACTTTGTGAAATCAACGTTGATACCAGAGAAAATGAGTTGGCAGAGATGGAGTCAAAACATATAGGAAAGGGCGTAATTTACAGCTAGTTTGGGAGATAAGATAGTCATATATAATTTATAAAGTATTTGGAAGATAATTGATATTTCATTTTAGCATTTATTCTTTAAAATAATATCAGTTTTTGAATTATTTGAACCACATCAAAGTATTTGCTTTTTCAAGACAATATTTGCAAATTCTTCAAATAAAAGTAATTTGTTTGGCCCACTTCATTTGCAAATAATTTAAATACTTTACAAATATTTGAAATTACAAATTGTATTGCAATTTGTATATGTATTTGATCCAGGTCTGCTCATAAACCTGTACCCATCTTTCGTACACCTGGTTTGAAGTCATGTGTTACACTTCTGTAAAAAGGCTTGCTTCCCTTTGCTTGTATGTGGTACCGGTAGAATTCCGGAGAACGCTAGCATTGAGGTTATTATCCTAATCTTACCTGCTTGCTCAATGAATTTGTCCCGTGGAATCTTGAACTTACCTCTTCCAAAATGGAGCATGACCACTGGATCCTTCCCCACTTTGGACAGGAGCTTGTCTGCATGCTCCAGGAGGTCTCCAACCTGGGTACCAGGCAGTACCCCACTATCACTAACTCCTTTTCTTGCAGGATGAGGCTGTCTGGGTGCCCTGGGGCTCTGCAGTCCTTCCAAATGTTCAAAGATTTGGCAATGGTCACGGATAACCTCATCCTGGATGCCTCCCTCCAGAAATCTGATCATCCGGCAACGCTCACAAAGCTTTGGCCACGTTTCTCTCCCCTAAATAATAAAGCTTTACTGCTGAGACAGAATTACAGACTGAAAAGTGCTATAAAAGCACGAATGTAGCTCAGGACAGCTAAAAGCAAATGAGAAATGCCTCTTCGATAAAATAAAACTACACTTACAGTTAAGCAAAATAGACACGCCAACAACCAGAATCAAGATACACTGATACACAGTAAAAACAAAGCGAACAAGCAAACTGGCTGGGTAGATAAACTCACTTTGCTTCAAAGAATAAATTAGTTTGGTCAATTATACCAAACACAAAGCACTTTAGCTCTCTGGTATTTGTGCATTATCACAACAACCTACCAACAACTGCTTTCCAACGTCATGCAAAACAATGACAAACTCCAAATGTCGGTTTTACTGGTCTTTCACCAAGAAATGCACAGGCTGGCATGAATCACTTTCTGAATATTTTTGGGTCCCCATGTTCACAAATAGGCTAATGACTGACGCTCTGTTTTTTTTAATGTTTTTTTTTTTTTTTTTAATATGAACACTAAGATAGAAAATTATCTTATTATTGTACATTTGTCCTGAAACCTCAAATCTGACTGCCCATTCCTGCTCACGCAGTGAAAATGTCCTGCCCTTCAAGGCTCACACTGTTTAATGGACCTTTTAAAAACTACAGCTACTACCATTTGTCAGTACTTTGTTCCCAGTGTGGTTTTTTGTGTTTCCGTGTGTTCGTGTTTTCAGTATATTGTTTGTCCGCTCCGCCCATGTTTCTGTGTCTGCCCAATTACCTGATTGTGTTATATTTCACCTGTTCCCTTGCTCACCTGTGTGTTTCGCATTTCTTTGCCCGTTTGTTTTCCTATTTTGTTTTTTCTGTTGTTTGACTTTTTTTTAAATTCTGATTCTGATTGCTGCCATTGTCTTCCTGGTTTTGACTTCGCCTGTAACCTGACTCTAATGTCTGGTTTATGGATTTGGATTTTTGTCAGCTCAATAAACTCATGCCTGACCCCTGACACATTTGCTTAAAATTTGTTATGAAATTTCCTTTTCTAGCAATGAAAAAATGTAATAAAACGGTTTATTTTTGTATTGTAATGCAACTGAAACTGATAAATTCTTTGGGGGGGGGAAAGAATTGAATGAAAGCATTTGTATCAGCTGGTTTAATCAGTACTGCCAAGAAACACACACCAACAATGTCCAGAGTACAAACGAAACATGTAGACAAAAGAGGTACAAATGCCTCCAGAGTAGCCACTACAGTGTTACAAAGCATTTTTACTATAAAGTATAAAATAGTGATTAATGTATCACAGTGTTGACAAAAGTGACAATTTTGGAGCATACACACTGTCACCACAATAAGTTTTTTTTTGTAAATAAGATTAAAACAGTCACTCATTTTAAAAATAAATGTATTCCAAAAACATAACATAAAAAATTAAAAACAGTCAGGTCAACCCAGAAGGCAAATTTGGTTTGTCCTCATTGTGAAATCATTACTCTCATAACCCTGGTCAAGAACCACTGCCAGAAACGAAAGAAACAAGAGCGTGGCAGAACAGTGCGGTTCATCCTCAAAGCCATTAGAACAATCAACCAATCATCATTATCCATCGGCATAAATGCTTATTTAAAATACTGTATCAACAATCCCTCCACCCATAGATTAAGGTTATTACTTTATAGTTTCCAAAACATAAAATATTAACCAAGAAAAAGAGCAGTGCTTTTTGTTTTCTTCGGAATGTCGGTCAATTAAATGTACACATGACAGTGTCGAGGCTAATCAAAGAATACCGAAGTTAGGGAGTCTGATGACCAATTTCTATGGCTATAATTTGACTCTAACGGATGACAGGACGACAGAGGAAAATCAAGGCGGTCATTCAGAAGATTGGCGGTCACTCAGAAGAGGGGCAGAAACAGCAGGATCAGAGCAGATGTAACCGTCACAACATCCCAAATGCACTGCGAGAGGGAAACGAGTTTTCCCAACCACACGAGAACATCCACACGGCAACTACATTCACATATAGAACACCCACACCCAACGGTACATCTGTATATATGGCTGGTACGAGGGTCAACACGGACACGCATGTGGACAAACAGGCATAACCACATGCATTCACACGTACACAGCGCACCATGGTGTAAATCCATGCACCACAAGAATGATTAACAAAAATCCTTTGGGTCCGAGTCCAAGAACTGAGGAGAGACCAGTTGAGACCGGTGAGAAACATTTTCATAACACGATGAACATCCAGCTATCAAAACTTGACCCCTTCACGGTACTGCAATGTGATGCATAGATATGTATAAGTCTGACCACAGAGTAGACTGAAAGAAAGACATATTTATAAATGTTGTATGTACACTTATATGCAGTATACATGTATACATACAGTATACAAATACTGTACATACTATATGTACACGCACAGATCTACGTTTTTGATAAATGAGTTTGTACTGCATGTGCTTGGTTACTGAAGTGATTTATTGGGATCTTGGTTTAAAGTATCAAACAAAAACCCTGACGATCATCTACACTTCTTTCAAAGCAGGCCCATAATGCTATGCAATTTTGAAATCCTCTTTTTTAGAGCTCACCTCTCAAGAGCTAGACCTCCCTATCTTCAGACAGAGGGTCTCAAGCTCACTCAAACTCAGGAGCGCTTTAGGTTTTCTTCGCCATCCCTTTCTCCCTTTAGTTTTTTCCCATGATTCCCAGCTGCACATGAAATCTCTATAACACTGACAGTGCAAAAAAAGGAGTGTGTTTTCCAATTCTATTATTAAAAGTAAAAAAATATTTCTTCATTTTATTTAATCTAATTGTACAGGGAATACGATTTCAGTAAACCCTCCCATTTACCCATTCCCCACATAAAAGTGAACACACAGTCAGACACACACAAACACACTCGTACATATATTTTTTTTCCATTTCAGAGGCAGGACATGTACACCACAAATGGTTTTGGCACTTCTTACGGCAGAGCGGGTCCATGTATCTGCTGGTTTGTATGACGAAATCCTCCCCCTATGCGCACGCTAAACGGCGTATAGTAGATATCAGACATAAAAAGAAGTCTTGGATCATTATGGCATCGAGACGAAAGGGCTGGACAGTAAACAAACATGTGGGCTGAGGTTCTGCCTACTGAGGTTTGAAAAGACATGTTGGTTTCACCACATCTTCTGTTTCAGCCTCATTTTTTTTTTTTATTATTTTTAACGAAAAAAAAAACACCATGTCAAAATATTTGAACGTGCTTAACAAACCTGAGTGGCCTAAAATGTCCCTAAAGTCCAGACTATTGAGGGAGGAAAATATTGCAGCAGTGGTGGAGCAGATAAACAAGTCAGCCATTCAGTGTGAAATAAGGTCTCTCTGGAGACCATTGTGACATCAGCTGATGTCACAATGGTCTCCAGAGAGGCCTCTGTGTTCCTCTTTCCAGGTAACCTCATTAAAAGGGACATTTCAATGATGTCCACATTGTTGTGCTAGCCATAGATGATCTGGCGTTGGCCATTTGTGGGGAGGAATCCAAGCAGTTTTAGCTTTGACAATGGAGTCACAACACAGGCACAAAGACTTAAATATCTGTGAAATAAAATATCTATGGCCTCTCTTAGCCTCTGGACGTGCTGTTTCTTGACACTTTTTAATCGTCCATCCACTCACAAATTGGAAAGTGTGTACGTAAATGATAGTATATAGTATTTTTTGGATTCTCTTGTACAAATTTCAGCCTTATGACTAATTCGACATGGTCTTCAGACATGGGCAAGCCCTAGACAGACCATAAGATACATTGCTGTATGCTTCAGCTGCATACATTGAGCTGGCAGATATTGTTTCTTTAATTTTTTGGCAGTTTTTTTTGGAACAGTTGCCCTGGTTTTCCTCACAACCAGTTTTCATACCTGCATATATTTGTCACCTCAGTTTCAAGGATAGAGAGACACATGGGGGACAATTAGCTGAATGCATGTTGAAAAACAAGGTCCAGAGAAATTCACGGCTCTCAGTATAAAACATCGCTAGGGATAATACACAGGTAAAATTCACTGAATTTAAATACGGGATGACAAATTTGGTTTTTGATTC
Organism: Albula goreensis; assembly: GCA_022829145.1. NCBI lineage: Eukaryota > Metazoa > Chordata > Actinopteri > Albuliformes > Albulidae > Albula > Albula goreensis. The sequence continues at coordinate 36,423,709 of CM040749.1, forward strand.
GTTGACCAAATTGTACTACTGTCATCCATTTACAAATAAATTGGAAATTTCAAATAAAAAAATTGAATATATTTGTGTTTTCTCGAAAAATATAGTAGACATTGATATGAATATATTGTTCTGAACTATTTTTCATGAAAAATATTTCTGGCATACCAATTCAGATTGAAGGGTCATGCCATATGAACCGACATAGGACCTCCCAATTCACGTCACGTTTTGCAAAATACTACAGCTCTACTCCAAATACTTTTTTAGTCATGAATTTTTGAAGTTTGGCCCTAGGAGCTAAATTTAATCACTTTCGTACGTGTATTCTAAGCCTCGCCAATTGCTTATTTTTTACTCGGTTGGACTGAAATTTGTACTGAACATCCAAGAAACCCAAAGGATAATTTGCAACATGTATTCATGTAAATAGTTATTGCTGAATGTTTACAGTATATCATATTACTTGTTTATTTGGTCCTGCATAAATAATTGAGTGCCACAGATCTTTCTAACTATAGCTTTGGAGCTGAAAAACCCACTTTTTAAGATATTTTAACTGTATATTTTCCCAAGAAGGATTACTGTAATCTCCTTGAGACTTTTTTATGGGAAAGTGTTCATATTCATTGTAGATGCATAAAATATTTAAAAATGTTATATCACTCCATCAATTAATATTTTCTTCAAAATAGCTAATTTTCTTACTTTTCACTGGCTTTCTATCTCTGTGTGATACTATTGAGCCTGTTTTTCATTGGATTCAGGAAATTTGCAAATTACAACTTGTAATGGGTTGGTTTTTTTTTTTTTTTTTTTACATTTTTTTTCTCCGAAGCTATATTTAGCAAGATCTGTTGCACTCATTTTTTTATGCAGGGCCAAATCACTTCTAGCTGTGAGAAAACTATATAAATGTTGCAAAGAATCAAAATTTGGCTGCAAGACAGTAAAAACTAGTGAAGATATTAATTTTTGAAAATAATGATTCTTAAGATTCTATTAATTTGATTACTATAAAAATTCAGCAACAGCTCTTTACGTGAATACATGTTGGGTATCCTTTGGGTACCTTGGATGTGTAGTAAAAATTTCAACCAATCCAGTGAAAACTAAGCAGTTGATGAGGCTTAGAATACACAAACAAAAATGATAAAATGAAGCTCTGAGGTTCAAACTTCAAAAAAAGTCCTTGGGAGTATTTGGAGTAGAGGAATAAGATTTTGCAAGGTCCCATGAATTTAATAGAAGTTGTTGCATGAATTTTTTTGAGAAAATCCATGACATAAACTGGGAAAAGTTCCAAATTCTGGGTGAGTTGGCATGGAATGACCCTGAAGAAAGTTGCTTTACAAGCCACAAATTAATCAGTGAGGACCAATTTGCATATGAGTGTAGAAACATCCCTTTTGAGCAACCAGAACTCAATCAAAGCCAATTTCCTGCTAAGGAAAGGCAAGCAAGACCCTAGGTCCTGAAGGAACATATGCAAACTATCCCTTTTTCATTGGAAACTACAAATTATTTTATGTGGCGGTCGAGTGCCCATGTCTTTAATGCAAAACAAAAAGTAAAAATTCAACTGCTGTGCCAGAGAACAGACATTATCAACTCTGAGGAACACAAGAAGCAAATGTGAAAAAAGACCTCTTAACATGGGAACAGAAAACTTCACACAAACGATGGCTAAGAGAAGGATATCCTAAGGCCTATTTGAATAGATTTGCATCCAGCAACGTTACAAATGTTTTTTTTTCTCTTTTATACAAGTTATTTTCAAAAATGATTTACCTAATGGAGGTCATAGTGTATATTCACAATCACCAAAACCTGCTAAATACCGTTAACCACCGTACAGAACAGTGCCCTCTGCTGGAGGGGCCTGGGACTGTAAGAGCGCTGTCCTTGCCTGTGAAGGGGAATCCCACGGCATTGCCAGCCACACCTGACTGTCGATAGAGTTTAAGGCAACGTCTTTTCGTTTGCAAAGTCGCTTCGCGTTCCTCTGCAAACAAGCTTTCCGGGTTCCACCGTCAAGTACAGTTTAGGGTTATTATTACTGGTTAAATTCTTGCCGTTTGGCTTCGCTCGTTATGGTGCATTGTGCCCCACACTTTCACAACAAAACGTGATTACGCTTCAGTGTTGTTGCTACTGGAAAGTTGATATCCTGTTGGTTTGTTTAGTCTGTCTGCCAGTCTGTTTGGCTGTCTTTTAATAAGACGCTGAGACCCGTTCTCAGTGGAATCGTAGCTGCACAGGTCTCATGTGCTTTTACTTTTCTGGTTGCAGTTGCTGTCCGTGGCGGGGTGGCTGTTGCGGACCACGCCCTCCTCGCTGGGGGCCAGATGCAGGCTGTTCTGCTGCTCCTTCTGACGCAGGTGCCTCGGCTTCACCGGCAGAGCGACGATCAACAACAAGCAGCTGACGTGGATGCAGAAATACCACGACCTGGCACGGGGACGAGAGGGAGAAAACAGAGAGGTGAAAGATGGGAACGGAAGAGAACGAACAGAAGCGAGACCACAGCTGAACATATCGACAAGCACGTCAAAACATATCCATCACCTCATTTTAGTATTATGTAACGAAATGTGATATGCATATTAACTTAATATCATGATGTATAATTTTATAAGTACCAGAAAATTTGAAAAAGGCTTCTCTTAAAGCTGATAGTCACTTTGATACTGCTTTGTTGAACTCACCTGTAGAACTTCAGTGACGGCCCCACCGCCAGCAGTACAAACGGAACAACGGTGTAACAAATGGCGACCTGAGTCCCAATCCACGTGAGGATATCATAAATCAGCTTAGATATCGCCGAACCCAAAAAGTACTGCCTGATATTGTGTCGTATCTGGACATAAACCAAGAAAAAACATGATTACAATCACTGAAATTAAGCCAAATGCACACAAGCAATTAATGCCGGTTATCGCTGACAAAATATATTTGTGCAAAATATAACGTGCAAAGCAGCACGTTAAATATATTTACGATTTAATCACTTCAATTCGTTCACATCTACATTTTAAAAAAGTACACTGACTCATTTTTCTGGATTTAAAATGATTATGGTCTGATGGAGGATATTTTTATGTCTTTGCAGAGTGTGTCGATGTGGATTCGCAGCGCGCATTGCGATGCGCGTCTTGCGGTGTGCGCCGTGGGCATGGGTTTTGGTAAGGCGTGGCTTCTCACCGCCCGAGCTGCCAAGGTCATCAGGATGCCGGTGAAGAAGGTGAGGTAATAACCCGGATACACGCCGTGCCAAATGGCCGACAGTAAGAAGGTGGCTGCCGTTGGGTTGAAGGGGCAGCGCTCGTAACACACCCTGTCGATAGTAAAGGTTGAACAGTTCTTCTATGGAAGAAAACAGCGCTTACAAGTTTAACATTAAACCATCCACCAAGTGCCTAGTGACCTGCTGAAACCACATGGTTGTGTAGTTCTTTTTCTCTTACACACATTACGTAACAGATTGATATATGCAAAACAATGCAACCTAATTAATCTCACAAGAGGCATATTTTGGGCAGAGAGAGAGAATGAGAAGCCATACATTCACCATTACTTTAGGACAGAGGTTTATTCCTTGTAATAATAAATTCAACTCTCAAATTCAATGGCAAAAAATTGCCGTACTATATTTTTGCTTTAACTTGCTTCTTTTGTGCTTTTATTCTGTAAACAGAATTTTCATTTAAATTGTAATGTTGTAATGGCTTGCATATTTATATGGAACGATGAGACGGCCATCTTTGCTTGAACTACTTCACAGACATGCATGGTTTGTGCAGGTCACCTAAAAATACCAAAGACCATCTACATCAATTAAATCAAGAAACACAATTTACCTTTTAAGATTATCATTTTGGTAATTGTTCTTATGTGCATCGCACCAACACCAAACATTAATGTACACAAGTTTGGGGAGGAGAGTTCATACAGAGTAACAAGCAATTCTGCAAGTTAATAGTTTAGCTGCTATGTTGAGGGTAAAATGTTTGTAAACTTGAAGTATGGTATAAAAAGGTACTGTAATCCAAACATACACACACACACACACACACACACACTGCTTGTCCTGGAGGAGGAACGTGTGAGAGGGAGAGAGGTGATGGATGATGTATGGATAGATATCTGTATAAACATATATTATAATATTTCTGACTACTTGGTTATTTAGACAAACAAAGGAAATCTCAAAAAATTGCCTATAATTGTCAAACTGATATTTTAACAATTCTTTAAAAATTCTTTCAAACAAATGGTATTATTATATGCAGAAAATGGTGAAATACGACAAAATTTCAATGAAACCTATATATATATCTGTGTATAATACTCTATCTAGAACTGGAAGATTGCCCCATATAGCATGTGGACCGCGGGTCACCGATTATACAGCAAAAAGCACTGACAGTGAAGCACAGTTAAGACACCAGAGCAGAAGGAATGACCAGTGTTTGTCATTACGCCTTAGCCATGATGCGCGAATGAGGTATGACGCCCAAACATGTAGCTGCTCATCACCGACCAGCGTTGAGATTTTACTAGAAGACGGGGTCATGAAACCTCATTCTGGCATCATGGCATGCCCGCTGCACACACCTTTACCTTTTGAGCCAAAGTGCAGTCTGTATATTCCAATTATCCAGGAACATCTTAAAGCTGGTGGCAAACTGAAATTGAAGTAGAAATACCATCAGTGATGTGACACTGACAAACAGAGAGAAAACGGAAACAAGGTCCGACAACGCAGAACTCACCTCGATGTCCATTATCCTCAAGTTCGAGATCAGGTCCCATCTGGGCGTGCCGTCTTTGTTGTAGCCGTTGAAACCGAACCCGGCGGCGTTGTTGATGGCGTCAGCTGTTGAAGGAGGAGGAAGAACGAGCGATGATAACGTGATGCCGTTAGGTTGCCTCTTCCTGATCTAATGTCCACCTCTTAGATGGTTAGCAGGCTCATGGCCATTAAAAACCCCATTGGAGATGCATTACTGAAGTACTCCTGACCTTTCACACACAATAGAGAACGTGTTGTGATTTTGCACACCCCTTGCAAAAGACACGTTTAGTGTGGTCTCATTAACAGTCAACAGTTCATATCAGTTCTTAATATCGACTTTTATGTACCTTTTTTACTGTTTTAGTGAGATGCTAAATATTTACCTGATCTCATGTCTCAAAATCATGTTCCAACTGTGTCCGTCTTTCAAAGTCTAACAGTTCACCAGTGAAAAAACTCAAACTATTGTTGTTTTTACTGACTAACTAGTTAAATGCTGTATTGTGCTGCATCACCAACATGACATAGCCAAGTTCGTCACACTCTTTCTATTTGACTAACGTGATATCAATACACATCAAGGGGTTCGTTCAGTACAGATCACATGTTGTATGATGTGAATGTACAGTAAAGGTATGCTTATGAAAATGAAATTACACACAATACACCAATTCCTGTTTCTCTCCCATTAACGATTCCGATACCTGAACTTGACCGATACAAAGTGCCGATCCGATGCCTTCGCTCTTTTCTATTTAAAATGTGTATACCTCAATGTCTGCAACTGATTGGGAGTATTCTTCTATGTGTAAGGTAACTTGAAGCAGTAACCGCAATCACTTCTTGACTATAATACATAGAACCAAAAAAACTAATACACAGGAATGAAATGTTACAGAAGAATCGCTTTGTTACAATTTCTATAGCAACCATCATTTCCATATCAACTGTAACTAAGAAACAGTACTGGGTGCCTCCGGGGGTGGGGGTCTCAAGCTGTAAAGACACTCATTCTTTAAGCAAAGCATTAACCTTGCACAGCTAAAAATATACAAATGCTAATCAACAGAATGAAAATTCTGATCAGCTGGGTCACACATTTGTCATGTTACAGAATACCTGGAAAATACTAATTTAAAATTCCATGATTTAAACAGGATTTTCATGACAGCGGGGACCTTGTAAATTAAATATTTATTACACGGCTCAAATGTTTCAAATCGACCCTATGCAGTACAGCCTGCAAACCATCATTTTGATGAAAATATTCAGGAGTTTTGGAAGCTGTACAATTTAAATGACCACTGACAAGGAATCCAGGGATACTATCACATATGTGCCAGGAGAAGCAGGATGGAGACGTACCAAGTGTCCAGACAAAGTAGTACTTGGGTCTGGTGGCCAGCATGGACAGATAGAGGTAGAGGACCTGGGCGTAGAAGGGCGTGGAGGCGATGAAATTGTCATCAATGGTACGCTCCACAGGGCATATCCTGAATACCGACAGGTAAACCAGCAACGAGATGGCACAGGAACACAGCTTGAAGATCACATCTTTCTGTGTGGGAGTTGGGGGGGGGTGGGGGTTGGAAATGGAACCAAAACCAGAGATGAGGTCTTTATTTTTGTCAAAAAATAAATCATTCCAGACAAAAGAAAACATCTAAAATTCATACACTGAAACCTCATTATAGCGGACCTCGTTAAAACGGGTTTCTCGATAATGGACTATTTCTGCTGTAACAATGTGTGGTCTATTCTGGTTAATATTGGACAAGTTCAGATCTCTAACCACCAAAGCTTTGTTAAAATGGGGGAAATGTTACTTCCTCCAAAGTGCTGTGACTCAGAAGGAGGAAGCTGTGTCAGGTGATGACTGGCCATCGCTTCTTTTCATGCTGTGGGTGCAATCACACTCTACGTGTGCCGTCGGGAAGATCATGCAGTTAGTGTATATTCAGTCCATGCACCCGCAGGCGCCATGGCCCAATCACAACACAGGGAGTCATTCTAATTCACCTGTCCGTCCCAATTCCAATAGTTCTAACAATAGTGCATTGAGCTTTCAGCACCAATCTTTATCTGGAGCTAGAAAACAAGCGCAACCGAGGGACAATTTCTGTTTAGTAGCTTATAAACTCATTACTAGTAATGATATGACATATGTTTAAGTTTTGTATCTTCATTACAGTCCTAACCCTTAATAAATATAGACCCAAATGGAAATTAACAGAGCAAGCCTATTATGATGGACATGTGTAACAAGTCTTACAAAGCTAGTGTCTTCAGAATAAAGTCTGATGAAATTCAAGTTTCCCTGATCGGCTTCAGCTCCTTAGAAAATATCGCTGACCATACACAATATTCAGTCTCCGGTTGAAGCCCTGTATTTTTTATATTTTATTTTGATAACAAGTTTGATTTACATCAACGATCATATTAGTATCACATGCGCTTCATGGGAAGAAATTTCAATACTGAACAATGACTTAACTTTTCAATTCTCATAACAGCCATGTTTTTACCCAGTATTGTTCAAAGATAGGTATGTTTACACATCCATGTCATAGCACTGTGTTGAGGCACACCAAGTTTGAGAATGATTTGAATAATGATGATTGACATAGCCTCTTTGCATAAGTTGTAATTTATGGGACCGATTAATTTGCATGTACCTGAGTTTTATTATTTTATTTTTTTCACAAGATTCCAAATGACAGGAATGCAAAACAGGTGCATCTTTTTGTCCTGCTTTTTTGTTTGTCTCGAGGAGTAATAGGTTCGTGACTGTAGGAGAAATGGTTCAAAAGTAACGGCCTGTCAAGGTTTGAACACCAAATGTAGCATGCCCTTCAGAAATTTTTTGCTTGCCAAGTCTCATTCAAAAAAAAAAAAAAACTTGAGCTACATATGGCCTTTTTTCTGAAAAGCAGCAAAAAGCTGACTAATGATAATAGAAATAATAACGTTAGGTCACCAATCTATTAACACCCTTATTGCTGGGGTTTACAGGAGACTCGGGAACTTAATGCGCCCTTGTACTGTGGTGAAAGCGTGCTAATTCCCAACATAGTTAAATGGCTCACAGCTTCCATCAACACTGTTCATTTCTTTCATTGGTGAACGCTGGATACACCATGCCAGCGCGCTTCGGAAACACAACTCGGATAAAGCAGAACCTGGGTCATACCCAGCCATGTCATACCCTGAACTTAACCTTCCTTTTACAACCTGGACTCGACCTACTTTTACACCCTTTAAAAACACAGATTTGCCACTGAAGTAAATGGGTTACCCAGTCCCCAGTTCATTAGCTCTGCTAGGTTCATAGAGTAAATTCTCCAAACCTCAGTCATTATCAGTCAAATTTATATCAATGCAAGACTGAAATGACGACACACAACACACACATACATTAAAACATTTCTAGTAATATATTAGGTAGCTATTAAACAGGAGTATTCATATCAGTTTGACATTTTGCTTAGTTTATTAATGGCACAGGGTTCGGGCTGGGGTAACCTGACCTTGGACCAACCTGATCTCAGCTCATAAATGGTTGGGGTAGGTAAAGAGCAACAGAACAGAGAAACATACTTGGCTAAGAATTCCCGAGATCAGAAGAAAAGGTTTGAGATCTAGATGCAAGCAGCGGCACAAAGACTTCAGTTACATCTAAGACAAGAGGGTGATCACTGATCAATTCAGACACTCCAAGTACCCCCCAGATAAACCTTGAACCGATGCCCACATAAAAAACATTTTTCAGTTCCTAGTTTACATTTATCGGCTGCTTACGGAACGATCCACAGTTAGACAGGCATCAGGGACCAACACATGTCTCTCATGGGTCATAAGAACATAATATGATGAGAAAAGGACATTTGGTCCAACTAAGCATACCATTTAATTCAACTAAGCTTGCCATTCAATCAAATTTTAGCTCATTTGGTTCAGTTAAGCATGGCAATATCAGGTGGTCTTTGGCGGCCTCTAGTGGACACTCAGAAAACATAACGGGACCATTACCAGTCATAGTCCCACAGCACAGAGCAAAATACTTATGTTAGAATTCTCTCGATCTGACGTACATGTCAGGGATGAAATCTAGATGCAGGCAGTGCCGTAAAGACTTAAGTTCCTTCACTGTTCTTAGTGCCCCCTTTATTTATATTTTCTGAGCGAGGAAAGAATCGGTCTGAAAATAAGATGCTTGTTGGCCTGTCAGAGAGTTTATGCTGCCTGAAATTGTCTCAAGCTAGAATGAATGTGAAATAGATCTGGATGAAATGAGTTAACCACCCCTTCTGTTTCCAAATTTTAAAAAACAGTCTGCCCAGTAGGGGGAGACAAAGGACCGGAAACATACCTTTGGCGAAGGATCACTCTGTACACTGTACTTCCCGTTCTCTTTCCCATTGGACTCTTGAGGTTTCTGGTGGTAGGCTGTGCCTTCAATGAAAGCAATGTAGTCATTGTATGAACAGGCGGGGCCTGCCAGAATCCCCATGAAATTGCAGTTGTAGCTCAAATACTCCAGAAGGCTGGGCATCCTCCTGTGACACAAAAACCAGAGCCACAACCACAGTCACCCCAAAGAGACCAAAAATACGGAAATGAATTCAATAAAAAGCAAAAATAAAACAATATACATACATACATCTCCATACATCTCATTCTTATAATGTACAAAAATCTGAAGTTTTTTTTTTATACCATCTGGAGATGAATATCAGGGCAGTAAGTGTAACAGGACAGAAAATAAATTATTTACCCCACTAACAGGCATAAGCTAATGATTTTACGATACTAAAAATTCTGGTTCGCATACGTGCTACCTCTACCCCCAGGCTGAAACTGAGCCACTTTTCTTCAGCGTGTGCGCGCACTTGTGCCTACATGCATGTATCTCTGCGCACATTTCCTTGTTTTTACATTTTTGCTGTTACCAAGGAAAATAACAATGACGACACCTCCGTTAAATGCTTTTTTTATAAAGTGGAAAAGCTCCACGTCCCTAACATCTTTTTCCTTTCCTCCAGTCCATTTTCTGTCCCCAGTCCACCTGCCGATCAGCAGCCATTACACTGAAGGACAACCGTTTCATTTACAAACTGCAAACAAACTGCATGGGTCCAACTGAACCAAGGATTCAATCGGCGAAACGATGACAGAAATCCTCCCTGCATAACACATGTATTCATCATATTGTAGGACTCCCTGACTAGAGACTACATTTTAATTTTAGACAGAGATTTCTCCGGTGGGAAAAGCAAGAGAGGACGAATATTACGCTTACTGGCATTGGTTGTTCATTGGTGATCTTTTAACGATCACTAGACATTTCATGCAAATTCACCCTTATCTGGCAGCTTCCTGTGTTGACACTGGTCACATGCCGCTGAAGGAATGTATCGCTGCCTTGGCAACGACGATGCAATCCTTCAGAGTGAAACCGTGAGCTTAATTATGTTGCGTGATAACGATGAAAGCATGGTGAAATACTGAGCTGTATTACCTGACAATGTGTGAAACTGAAAGCTTTCCAAGTTTCCATGTGTATGTGAATCTACTAAGTACATGCACATAAACGGCAACACATATCTGCACTCTCACACGTTCAACATGCACAACAGTGAAGCTTAGGCATGAGTTTTCAACCACCTGCTCCCTGACAAATCTGTTATTTCAACTACAAGAAACATACCTTTAAAACATACCTTACAGCTAGGATTTTCTGACTTGCGCTGAGTTGCTCTTCCTTCCGGAACATTCCTGGAGGGAGATAAAGACAAAGGTACCCTCACAAAGTTTAAGTACTATGCACATTTTGAAGTAAAGGGAATGACACAAAAAGGGTCAGAAAAAAAACAGAAGGGCCTTCAGCATTTCCAGGGTCATATAGGGGTGGCCCTTAGCTGTTCACTCTCTGAAATACAGAGGAAGGACCTTAGCTGTTCACTCTCTGAAATACAGAGGAAGGACCTTAGCTGTTCACTCTCTGAAATACAGAGGAAGGACCTTAGCTGTTCACTCTCTGAAATACAGAGGAAGGACCTTAGCTGTTCACTCTCTGAAATACAGAGGAAGGACCTTAGCTGTTCACTCTCTGAAACACAGAGGAAGGACCTTAGCTGTTCAGTCTCTGAAATACAGAGGAAGGACCTTAGTTGTTCACTCACTCTGAAATACAGAGGAAGGACCTTAAATACAGCTGTTCACTCTCTGAAATACAGAAGGAAGGACCTTTAGCTGTTCACTCTCTGAAATACAGAGGAAGGACCTTAGCTGTTCACTCTCTGAAACACAGACGAAGGACCTTAGCTGTTCACTCTCTGAAACACAGAGGAAGGACCTTAGCTGTTCACTCTCTGAAATACAGACGAAGGACCTTAGCTGTTCACTCTCTGAAATACAGAGGAAGGACCTTAGCTGTTCACTCTCTGAAATACAGAGGAAGGACCTTAGCTGTTCACTCTCTGAAATACAGAGGAAGGACCTTAGCTGTTCACTCTCTGAAACACAGGAAGGACCTTAGCTGTTCACTCTCTGAAATACAGATGAAGGACCTTAGCTGTTCACTCTCTGAAATACAGAGGAAGGACCTTAGCTGTTCACTCTCTGAAATACAGAGGAAGGACCTTAGCTGTTCATTGTGTGAAACACAGAAAAACAGAAGGGAGATATAGTTATTTCACTGAGTAAAATGGTTAAGGTTAAAGCATCTTTGGTTTCTTGGAAATTAGCGATTACCCCACATAAGCAAACATAGTTATCATAGGGCAGTTACATTTCCATTTTTTAAAGCTACATCCTACAATTCTAGAATTTTCAACTTCAGATGAGCTGAATTAATACAATGTGTGATTATGCAAAACAATGTTTGATTTGAAATTATTGTTCTGGATTCACAGTGTGGTTTAAGTAAGAAAGTAAGTTTAGAAAGTAAAAAAGTAAGAAAATAACCTGAATTAGAAGCATCCACAGTGGATGAACAAGTAATTACAGGACAGTTTTAAATAATAAAAAAAAGAAATTATTTAGAATGCTCAAGCCTGACAGCTCTGAAAGAAATAAGATACAGAAATATAGTAATATTCAAGCCGATGACATTCAATAAATATTGATGACATTCAATATAGCTAAATGCAAAGTCTTGTATATGGAAAATAAGAAGCTTAGACAAGAATACTTCATGGGAGGAGCAAAACCAGAATGTGCTCAATTTGAAAAAGACTCGGTAGTAATAACTGACACAGGCTTAACAGGAACTAGGCAGTGTGCTGTAACATTAAAAAGGCCAACAGGATGCTGGGATATATAGCAAAAATAAAAACAACTCTAAGGAGGTTATATTAAAATTATACAAGGCTAGAGATTGATGTGTCCAAGTCCAGACTTGATGTGGTTTTGGATAACAATATTAAATTCAGTATTCAGTATATTATATCCACAAAGCCCTACTTTGGCATGTCAGGACAGAGAGAAAATTTAATAAGACTCAGAGCTTATCCCTGCATGCGTAATGTCAGAGTTTCTGACAGCTGTCTGTTCAATGAAAGGGCATCGGTGCAAATCCTTCTTACCGTCGTGAATCTCAAACGCCAGGCTGGTTATCTTCTGAGTGATGACCATCATAGGCCTAAAGAGAATAGGAGACGCAGAGTGACATCACCACCGCGTGCGGCTGCACGCCAGTGCACTTCTTCAATGAGACTGTACGAAATGCCATCTTTTAATTTCCTTGGGAGAACCGTATACATATTTTTGTGGTAATTCATGAATATGGCAAGCCAATACCAATACTGTGACAGGTAACTATCTGAATTTATGTACAGATTTTGTCTCTGGATAAAAATATGAGTTGAAAACAACTGCAATGTATTGGTGATGCGCTGGTGGAAAGCAGCTGAAATCCAGCACGAATGATATTTGGTAGGGAAGGGGACTTACCCAGTGAAATCAGCAGAGTACATGCCATAGTCAAAGATGTAGACCCGCGTAATCTGGCAGAAACTGAGGTACCCAAGCGCCATCACAAAACAGTACCTGTTGAGAGACCACATGACTCGGATTACTGAACTATAAGGATACACCAGGTTAAAGGTCAAATGAACTATGAGAAAGCTAGCACTAATTGGAAGAGAGGTATAGGCTACATCTTATCTTGACAAAACCTGGTAACCCAAACAATGCTATTGGTCTCCAGACCGCCCTTCCACAGTGCAATGGAGCCAATTTGGTATGGCTGCTGTAGATTCCAGGTCATGGTCAGCGAGTGACACTGTCGACTAAAGCTAGTTTGTTCAGAACCTTGGAGTTTCATATGTCTTGACACTTATTCTTCACAGAGGACACAGAGACCCAGGTCAACATGACCATAGTCTTGGATCCCGACCTTCCATCTCTGATAAATCCATTTTTTCTGCATGGGCCGTCCCTTTTTGAAGGAAAAGGGTTCAACTGGTATAAAGATGAGTCAAAACATAGACATAGATGAAAACCTTTCCGATGTGCATTTTGGTTTTGGGTCACCAGAGACATTAAAAACCGAGAAGATAGTCACATACTCTGTTGTTTAGCTTGAATTTGGTTGGAATGGACTGAACAAACTTCATACACTGATTCTGTGATAAGTCAGTTTTGATTAAACTGTCATGTTTTTTCTAGTGCCAGCTAGTAAGTCAATCCTTTTATGGTGAAACATGATTCATAGTTGCTGGATAGTTATAGAGGCAGAAGAGTATGGCTAGTGTGTACATTTACAACAGAAAGACCATGAAAGAGCCCCACCAACACAAGACTTGTAATTCACAAAAAGTAGTAACTGATCACTGGTTCGTTCGCAAAGCACATCCTTGCAGCTGGGCGCAATTATGCCACAAAAAAGACAGTACTTCGTAATTTTCGCAGTTATAAGATTGACAAGCGTGGCTACTTCGACTTTGGCCATGACACTGTTCAGAAGCCCACAGATGGCACACTCTGTACCTGAAACATTTTGAGAAAAGTCCCTGAGGACAAGGCAGATGTTCCAGAAAGTTCTTTTGCTGACTCTTACACTTTACCAGGCAACCCCAGAGGCAAGCAAAATATTATCAAGACATGCACAAGACAAACAGCATAAGAGAGGATTATATTATTCCCAACTCACACCAGATCAGAAAAGACTACTCTCTTCAAAGCATCCCTTGTTCACCAAGGAATTCAGTATGGAAGGAAATTCTTAGTTTGCATAGTACCTCCATAAAATTGGACTGATTTGGCTAAAGAGTAACCAGGGGCGTCACCAGACCCTATTTACTGGGGCACGTGCTTTAGTAATAATTTGTTGTGCCCAGTAAATGATCATGAAAAATAACTTGTTTGTAAAAATGTATCATAAATCGCAAGTGTGAGGATGTGGGCACTGGGCCTGTTCCCCAGTAGTGCTAAAAGTTTATCAACGTCCCTCACAGTAACTAAGACATTTACTGGGCAAGAAGTTACAGCGTACAGCACAAACTGCAGACTGGAATCTGATCTATAACTATATTTATCTGCTCTGGATTCCAGTTCAGTTAGCATTTACTTCCTCTCCTGACTATTAGCCAAAATGAACAGTTTCCAGTTCTCTAGAAGTCTCCAATAAAACCCAGAATACAGTTACAGATAAACATGCAAACTGAAAAGGGAGCGTCGTACAGAGAAGGATGGAGGGTTAAACGGATCTCTCCCAGTCTCTGACTCCTGCAAAAGACACTGCAGGGATCCTAAAGATCTTATTAGCTCCAGTCCTGCAGGATGATGCGTTCCACTCAACTCTCATGCAGGACTGAGAGATCTTCTCAGCTGAACCCCGTCTACACAGCTCCACTTTAGCTGGAGTGTGTACATCTATTTAGCTTAAATATTGTGGGATCATGTGAAGACAATCGGTTCAGATTATGATGGATTATGTGGATCTACCGAGCTCAGATCCCAGTGAAGCTCGAAGATGCAACCCTCTGCAATCAGGTGGGTTAGACGTTAGTCTCTTCAGACCGGTAGGACTTTCTGAACTGGAGATGGGTAGTCAAAACTGGCTCTCGAGACAGACATTCACAATAAGAGTTGCTTAAGTTCTTGAGTGGAATTAAAAGGCCTACAGGTGCTACGGCCTTCTTGAGCCATCAGTTAAATACTCCGAACTCCAAAAGTGACTCACCGCTAGGTCTAAGTAACAGACCGGACTTCCAACAAACCTACCTACAAGTAGGTTCTTTTGAAAGAACCTATTATGAAATAAAAACACATGCAGATTTGTAAACATTTATAACAATTCTTCATTGTTTTATTTTAACTGATGTCATTTTAATTTCAGTACCCTTTCGCCAGCCCATAAGGACCTTAATGCCCCAGCTGAGTTCTAATTATTTAAATAATAATGTGAAAAGTGCTCCGTACTATCCAATGGTAGTCAAATAATAGCGCAAATGATCTGTTGATTTGCTGAACCGTCAGGTGCAATAATGCCGCATATCCCTTCAGCTCTCTAGGAGCAGGGTAAACTAACCCTGACCCAAAATAAAAGTGCAATCTATGTATTTGGCAGTAAGTACGTAATTTCATCACTGCCATTCAAAATATAACTCCATGCACTTCTCTTGCACAGCCACACTGAATGACTTCGCTGGCTGGCTAATGCTAATACAGTCACATTGATTTGCTATGATGATACTGATGATACTGAACCAGGAGATAGCAGCTGTAAGGTCATTTCACTTCTGCGAGGCCTTCAATTTTAATCTGCCTCCGCAGAAATGTGTACAACTGTCCACTTTTCCTCTTCACTATGAGACCCATTTTCAAAAACAAATTTGTCACCAGTACTACTGAATCAGTGAATCAATTTTGCCTTTCACAAAGCTCTGAAACCCAAAAAGGCAATAAAAATACATGGTTACAACTAAAATGTTTGGTTCAATAAGAAATATAATATTAGTTATGGTCTGACTTACGATTTTTCAAATTTATGATGGTGTGATAGCACTAAATTTAAAGCATTCAGTTGGTTCCCTTATATAGGGCAGCATGAACAGCAAAATAGATGTTAAATTTAGCCAAACATCCATCATGTTCCAAGCATTAAAAGAATATAAATTTAAAGATCACAGCTCTCATGTTTTCCTGGTTTCCTCAGTTCTGTTAACGTGGTCATGGGGAATTCAGTTATTTGTGTCATAATGGAATTTTGACCATTACTGCCTTTCAGTAATCTCCGATCATTGTGATACCAGCTTGCCGACTCAATGTACTACAATTTATTTAGCTACCTTTGAGTTTCACGCTCCAAATAGACCTGCTTTTGAGTCCTTTTAAGCGCAAGGGTTTCACTTTGGACGAAAACTGCCCTTTGGCATTATTTGGCCCCATAATTTGCGTGGTGCCTAAATTTGTTTTCAGAGAACACTCCCAACTCCCCTTTACTACATCAGAGGCATGAATGGTTTTTTTTTGCTTCTGCACTTTTCCTGTTGCTCTGCTGGCTTGTTGCCGAAAATAAGTTTGCGGGTGTCGTTGCGGTCATGGCGCGTTTTAAATCTGTTGTAGGATGTTACACCTACTTGCGAAAATGGGGCCTTCTATGTTTTTCTAGGAGAACAGCGGTTTGCACCTTGCCACTTCTGGAGGCCCAATTTTGCCCCATGTCTTTCTTATCGTCTTTTCTTATCACTGATCTTAGCTGATGATAGAGAGACATGCAGTTCTTCACACGTTTGTGGTTTGCTGGAG
Source organism: Albula goreensis (assembly GCA_022829145.1). Classification (NCBI taxonomy): domain Eukaryota; kingdom Metazoa; phylum Chordata; class Actinopteri; order Albuliformes; family Albulidae; genus Albula; species Albula goreensis. The sequence goes on from CM040749.1 coordinate 36,440,249, forward strand.
TCCTACAGACTTAGAAATGGCTCTGTAACCTTTTCCAGACTGATACAGCTCCACAACTTTTTTCCGCAGTTGTTCTGGGAGTTCCTTTGATCGTGGCATTGTGTGTCTGTTGAAACTTTGAGATGAATATTTCTTTTTGATGGCAAGGTTTCATACATACAGCAGAGCTGGTTGCAATCAAGTCTGGCTGTGGTCAATCACCTGAATATAATTTTCAATTACAAATTTGTTGATTTCTTTGTTTTATAACTAAGGGGGCAATTATGTTGTCATAGGGGCAATTAGGATAATTGGTGACTTTACTGAATGAATGAAATAATGATATAAAAACTATGCTTTATGTTTACTTGGGTTTTCCTTGTCTATTACATTATTTTATTTGATTATCTGAAATCATTCAGCAAGAGAAATACGCAATGAAAGATAATTTAAGAAGGGGACAAAAACTTTTTCACAGCACTGTATTTATTTTTATTTATTTCATATGTGACATGTAAGGAGATTTTGGCTCCTAAAAAATTGACTTGGTTCCTAAAGAATTTGGGTTTAGGAGCCAACGGCTCTGATTTTTTTTGTTGTCTGGATCCCTGGATTAAGACCTGCACTTCATATAATCTCATCAAAGAAGGCAGCTGTGTCAATTCTCTGTTATTCATTTCTGTACTCATTTATTCATCTTTACCGCTCATTGTTAAGGCTGTCATGTCATAATGAAACTCTAGGGGGCGCTGATTCCAGCTGCTGCTCTCCTTCTCTTTCCTCTCTCTCCCGTGACCATGGTTACAGTCAGTGTCTGATGTGACCATAAACTTAGGAGAGGCAGGCAGGGTTGTCATGGTAGCTGGTTTTACTAGCAACATAAGATACGTGTGCTCACACTAGTATCATCATCTCCATACCGACAACCAGAGGCAAACTGAGTCACGCAGAGCAGTAAGGGTTGATTCACTTTAGTCAAAAGCAAAGTCTCATCTCAAAATGTGGGAATCCCACAAAATATCACAAAATGCAATTTGCAATGACAGCTCAGTAGGAACCCCCAAAAAAAAAAAAAAAAGGTGCCATGTTTGTTTATAAAGGATGCAACCAGCAAAAATAAAGGACTTACTTGTCAGTGAGTAAAAACGAAACAGACAGAAGGTGATGAAAAGAGAAAGCAGGGCAGTGGTAGGTTTAGCAGACAATGACCAATGAGGATTACTGATGATGGTAACATAGTAAGCCAAAAAGTTAGCAAAGGTTCATTTTTTTACGTTATATCATGTAATGTTGTTTTATGAGCTGGCAAAGCACTTGATATCGGAATTTATCTTTCCAATAAACTCATTTTTTTTTGCAAACAGCTCTCCAAATTGGCTAGTCAGTTTGAGTTTTGAACCTGTAATATATACTGTATAGAGAGTTAACTGGCTAAGCATGAAAAAGTGCCTGCTGGCTGTTAGCCGACTTTGCCCCCAGATCTCAACATGAGCCTCGAGCAGAGCAAATATAATGTAAATAAACAGCAATAAAGTCCTGTTTGTGAAACCAGCCTGTAAAACTGAATAAAATTAGTTAAAGGGAATATTAATCTGAAAAAAGATGACACTGTAATGTAAATTAATAATTCATTTTTCTCAACTAATTATATGGTAACATTTTGTCAGTCTTCAAATAACTGTTATATTCTCTTGATGTTAGTTCAGAAGTTTATTTACTACATTTTGTTGTACATAATCTTGTGAAAACAGGGGTTGGGTTACTCACTTGTGCATGTTTTCAAGTCCAGCCAAGATCATTATACTGTAGGTGAGTCCGCTCTGAACCAGGAAGTGTAAGGCATACCTGCAACACACAAGAAAACCACTTTATTACCGCCACTACTAGAACCACAGCATAATGTCTCATCCCAGTTACATCTGCAAATCTTAACTGACGAAAACTAATACTAAAACATTCCAGCAAGCCACAGAAAAAAGATAAAATCATTCTGAGTAACACCAGTGCCCCCATAAACCATATTCAAGGAATATGTATGTTCTCTCCTACAGAGGTCACGTTCCCATCGACAATGTTACTGTACTATGGTACTGTGTTTGAGAACGTGTGTTTCCAACATATGGGGGCATGACATGTTTCTCAAAGGTGTGAGACTCGCGACTACCACCGCAAGACATCGTTACCAAGGTGGAATTTCATAAATTCCTTGCACAAATCAAGAAAGACCTGCTTTACTTGCTTGTTCAAACAGCTTCATCTCACTGTGAAAAGTGTCCATCTGCAACGTTATGCACAGTTAGACAGCTTTCACACAAACCTGGATGTGCTTTACTGCTGCTTTTGGCCCAGATGGTGCAGTGTGAATTAAACTGGGTTTATTCCCGAGGACTGCTGATGATGTAGTGGGCCGCTGAAACTGTAATATACTACCGAGTGACCATGTGACCATGACCATGACCACCTACCACGTTCCTGCCCATCAGTGATAAAACCTTTCATCCTGAAACCATCCAGACTCCACGATGTAATCAACCATGACTCATGCTTTAGATTGTAACAGAGGCCCTTGTGTCCAAACATTTAAACATAAGCCTCATTTAACATGCTTCAAAGCAACTCACTCACTCACAAGTTAGCCAAGCTAAATAAAAACCATCAACCCAGAGAGGTGGTCCTAATCTAACGTGACCAGATTTCGGAAATGAAAACCAGGGACACTTTTACCATTCGGCAGGCATATATCATTAAAATGACCAATGTTAATATCTATGAAGTAAAAAAACGGGGACAATTCTGATTCAAGTAATTTAACTTGAAACATGGTAAACCGCGTCAGAAAATCATAGTTTACAGTAGTACGATGATGAGTGAAGTTCGGTCATGTCTGGACACCCAACCCTAATCCCCCACCCTCACCCCCTGGAGGTGTCGTGGGAAGGGAACAGCATTTGCGTACCTATACTGTCAGTAACAAGGTCACAGGCCTCACCCCTCTGAAAATGCAGTGACGTTTCGTCTTCACATAACTAGCATGCTCTTTGATAAGAAGACCCACACTGTGACGACTACATTCACTGCACTTTGTACATGCCACTATGCTACACATGCTCTCAGTATTGTGTAATGTGTTGGGAGACAGTTCTGGAGAGCGGCACAGTGTTTGAGAATGTGTATCAGAATTACAAAGGGATGTTGCTGCGTCTGACCAGAGCCAAATGGCGCCTCCTGCTAACGAACTGTTACCTGCCGTCTGGGGTCATGGACCTCACTTTGGGGGGCTACCTCGCCATCACATGCTAATGTCCTTCCCTTAACTGTATAAATGTTGACCACACATGGTAATCTTTGAACATTTTGCTCCATGCTTCCCGCTTCCCGTTCCCGCGGCCGGCTGTGTGAGTAAAGTATCTGTCTTAAACTGTGAACATGGGATCCGTCTCTTCATTAACAACATGGTTGTTTTTACTCATTCTGAGAATTTATTATTCGCTAACAATGCTCACACTTCTGCTTTCATGTCCCACATTCACTCAATGGCAACTAGTGTAAGCCCAAGGTGGTTGCCATGGGCACCATTATAGGGGGGTGCAAACCCACACACCTCATCGTTATTTTTAGGTTGTGTGCACACACTTCCTGTCATCCAATATCAGGTGGAAAAGAACATTTTGGTATGCACAAAACCTAAAGAAAAATAGGCCTGGTTTACAACGAACATTCAATTGACCAGCCATGTCATACATGGATAGAACTGCAGCAAAGGTTGCCAGATAGACTTAAGTAAAAGGAATGTGAGTATTGAAAAATGTTGCCAGATTAAGTTGAGATGTCAGCATTTCAAAGCTGAAGAAACAATAAACCGGGCCAAAACCCTTTACATTACTTAAACTTACAGGCTAATGTAAGCTTACAAAATCTAACTGGTAATGCTACTTAGCTTGTCTAATGTTGCTGTAATTGTTTATAGTTATTATATGTTTCACCCATAACTAAATAAACAGATTTTATGATATTTATTTTTGAATGGTGAATAGCTGGCAAGCAAACAACCAGTGAGAAAACTTTATTTTAACAATTAATCCAATCAAAATCTCACCTCGTACACCACATATATCAGGGTCAGACCTGCCATGTGTCACTCCAGACCACAGAGGGCAATGGTATGCTACAGTAATGAGTTCTGTACAGCATGGCTGTGAGTGTAAGCACATGCTTTTACAAACATTGGACGAAAAGGTTAAATACATGTCCTCGTACTGAATATCACAAAACACAGACACACAACATTTCATAACTGCACATACCCGCCAAGTGACTGTAATCCAATACAGGTTGAGTATCCCTAATCCAAAAATACGGATTCCAAAATGCTCCAAAATCCTAAAATTTTTGAGCGCCGACAGGACGCCACAAGTTGGCACCAGTTTTTTACCAACCATCGTCAATGCCAGACCCCACTGTGTTTTTTTTGGTTATTCTCTGCTCTGTGGTACAAAGATATTGTTGAACATGTCAAAAAGGGCTGCAGATACCGCTATGGGTAACAGCGATAAGAAAAAGAGGAAACATTTATGTTTATCTACAGCATAGAATGTCAAGTTGTCAGAGAAAATGGACTGCAATGTAAGAGTGAAACGTCTTGCAGAAGAGTATGGTGTTGGAATACCACCATCTATGACCTGAAGAAACAGAACGATAAACTGTTGAAGTTCTATGCTGAAAGTGATGAACAGAAGTTAATGAAAAATAAAAAAAAAAACGTAATACTAAAAATGAAGGTCTCGAACGTGTACTCAAAGAGTGGATCCGTCAGTGTCGCAGTGAAAACATGCCGCTTAACGGTATGCTGGTCATGAAACAAACAAAAATCTACCGCGACGAACTGAAATTTGAATGGAGCTGTGAATATTCGACATGCTGGCTGCAGAAATTTAAGAAAAGACACAGTGTTACATTTTTAAAGATTTGTGGTGATAAAGCGTTTGCTGATCACGAAGCAGGGGAAAAATTCGGTGACGAGTTTGCCGAGGTCATCGCTGATGAAAATTTAATGCCAGAACGGGTCTATAATGCTGATAAAACGTCACTGTTTTTGGCGTTATTGCCTCAGAAAGACACTGACTACAGCTGATACACTACAGTATCCCATATAGCTTTGATAATATGGTGTTCGCACAACGTCCAAATCACATAACGTCCTATTTCACGGAACGTATCATGGGCGTTAAGCAACACTTACCTGTGCCTGTATTAACTAAATAGCCAAGATACTGTACACATACAGTACTGTATTTCAGCTGATGTATCTGGCAAGGTAATATATGGGTTACGTCCGCTACATCCTGTTCTCCATTCTCTATTACAACCTTATGGGACCACGGACGTATATGCAGTCGGACATTGCCCGTACAGACGTTATGCTGTGCATGTATATGCAATATTCCAAAATTAAAAAAAATCCAAAATCGGATGAGGGATACTGATCAACATGTATCAAGTTTTGTGATTATATCTAAATAAGGGCTTGGTTGGAACACATAGAATACTCACAAAGTGTGGCCTTGGTACCAAAGTTGTGAGACTATCATCTACAGATTCCAGGAAGGAAATATTTGTTTCATAGACAAATGAAATTGGCCTTTTCTATACTCCCAATGGCTTTTGACTGGCTATGCCATCACCGACCAGGAACTGCGACTCAAAGTGTATCCCTTTTTTCAGTCAACACACCACAGAGAGTTAAACTTACAATTCTCAACAGAACATAAGGGCATCGGTAGTATTTCACTGACACAACTACCTGCTCTCAGACAAGAAGGCAACCTGCCAAGAGGTTCGCGGCCCCATTTATAAAACAAACCGCTTTTTGATTGGATATCAATTACTCCCCAATTGATCTGCTTCCCTTCCGTGGTGGAGAGGAGGAAATGTGAGACGCGTAGGGATGCTCACCAGCCAAAGCAAAACAGGGCCAAGTAGAATCCCAGGAGAGTCGCAACCACATGCCGCACCAGCGGACTGCTTTTCCTGGGGTGAAGGTACAGCCGGAACCAGAATGCCGTGAGCAGAGCAAAGAGCTGGCATACCACAAAGTTTACCTGCGAGAGAGAGGAGACATCAATCATTACTACGGACATCAGCGGCGATTCTATTCAAACATTTTTATGTTTTTCCCCGACCCTTATGAGGACTTTTATATCCATCTGAGAAACCACTGATAAACAACATCTGCTCAAAAATTACTGTGGGCCACAAGATAAAGCAGTTTCTTTGAGGATTTCCTATCTATTGTTATAGAGATGTACAATGCCAAATTTTTTTGTTTCCATATTCATTCAGCTAGGATTACACAATTTAGCTACATATGTGAGATTCAGGGATATATGGCACATTCATATTCATGCTTTGTCCTTATAAAAATATCTATTATGTTTATTCAGTTAACCGGAACTGCTTTCCTTTGAGTTGATTTGGAAGGTGATGTGGACCTAGGTACCTTTAGGAATGAGAACAGCAGCAATGTAAAACTTGGTATATCTAACTTGCAAATGCTGAGGTCCACAGAATATGGCCATAGACACCTGTGAATTGTTCTGTCCCACCTGGTGTCACACAGCGGTTACTGGGTGGAGCAAAGGGAAACACAGGAACATTTATCAGTTTTTATATTATCACCTCCAGCATGAGAGTAATCAAGAAGCTAAGCAAACAAGTCTCATTAAACATAGACGCGATAAGATATCATTACAGTGCACATATAGTACAGTTTAATGGCACCATGCTGTATGAGTAAAAGAGACATGAAGGGAAGAGAGAGGAAAGGTTTTAAAAATATATCTTGATAGTTTTTTTTTACTATCCCCGGAAAGTTCATAGATACTAGCGTGGTATAATCTCTTAGCATGAAGACACTTTGCAATGGCCATGACACAGGGAAGCAAACCAAAACAACTGAACTGCAGATCTCCTTTCCAAAATGTGTTAACGGAATGAAAAGTATTGAGCATAACTGCACATACACCCAGGAGCCAAAATGGCAGGCCATGACCCTCCCGGTAACGGAGTAAGATCCCTTGAAAGATCTAATGGACAGCTTACATGGCGGTAAGTTGTTTAGCATCGTCACTCAGCCTGGCCTGCTCAGAACAATAGGGTAGGGGACGAGTATGTGTATCACTCTCTTGTCAGCTTTAGCCATACAGAGGCATATTGCTGTGCTGTGACATCTCGAAGCACGGTAACACCTCCCTATTTCCCCTCTCAACAAAATAAACAGCATTATAGTACTAAAACTCCAACACACTTGTCCAATTACTTTTTGGTTTCTCCTACACAGTTAAGGATTTTCTTAAGTCGTGCTCCTACAACTGTAAGCCTCACCTTCCATACATTTGTTAAATAGCCCATAAGCTACTGGAGAAAGGTTTTGTTAGCGCTGCACACTAGGGGAAAAATGCATCATTTAGCATTAGCAGTGCACTATAGGTGTAGCGCACAACAGAGGAAGATGTTTGTTATTTGTGCAGTGTTAGGGGAATGGATTTATTACACGTTTTACAGAAGAAAGGCTTTTTCAGCTGTGTACTTAAGTTTCATTTAGAGTACATTAAGGTAGATTTGTTAGAGGACACCAATATACAGGAACTACTTTGTTAGTGGGGGGGGGGGGCAGCGGTGGGTAAGAGAGGACCACCCATTCTGCCCCTACTCAAACAACTCTCTTCCCTCTTCTCTGCCATCAATCTCCCAATTCATCAAAAGAGAGTGAGTGAAGCAGAGGAATAGGAAAAAGAGGGAAAAGCAGTTAAATACTCGAAGACAGTAAAGGAATGAAAAATATAAGTTATTCCATTATAGATGAATGCAAGGCAGAGGATTGCTGTTCTGGACAACCAGAGTCTCCACTAAGCATCTCAAACTCATGTTACTGTCGCTGCGTATTTAAAAGTTACATCATACACAGACATAAAGGAGCTGACACAGGCGCTTTCGCTTTAATCTCACTCCGTTATATTTGCCCTGATCCATGAATTAAATAACAGCGATCCACCTCTCTGTCTGCTTCACTCATGCGCCTGGAAAACAAAACGGCTTCTGACAGGACAGATACAATTTACATGCACAGCACAATACAAATTTAAAGCAAAGAGAGAAAGGAACTGACAACTGTGGAAATTTTTAGGAATATGTATCCGTGTCTGTTGGGGCTCGGTCTAGGAGAGGACAGCGGAGTTATCTGGGGACACACCTACAGGAAACTGGCACTTCATTTCCTAATCAAGTGAAGGTTTTAAAACGGTGTGCCTTTTCTCCCTGTAGCTGTCTGAGACCAGGGACCGCAGTTGCCTGGGAGAAACAAAGCAGTATTTTGGGTGTCTGTCAGTATTATACTTTAGTTTTTTATTTTCGAGTTTGTATCTTGTTTCGTTTCTTGACACTGTTTTGTTTTGTGAATTTTTGGTTTCCTTTAATACGGCTCTCTCTCTCTTTTCCACCTGTTTGAAAGTAAATAAAAATCAGCAGACAGCCAAGTCATCGATTTCCCAGCATCCGCATATCCTGTCCCTCCCAGGAGAGTAGCATGTGTAACACCAAGCTAAAGATGTTTATGTCTTCATTTGAGAACAGTTGTGTTTGGCTCACTCAGAACACTGGTTTTGGGTACTATCAACACAGCCCAGGTTAAGCCAACATGAAGGGCAGTACTTTGCTGTCCATAGTGGTACCCAGTAAGGTTTTAGAAGCTGCTGTATTTTTTCTGAGAAAGGAGGTGATGGAATTCCTTGGTGTAGCTCGCCCAATTGTGGGTTAGACACTGCAGAGTAGAGAAATGGCTTTTGCTTTATAGAAACTCCATGTCTGGTTTTTGTGTGGGTGCTAGTGGGCGGAGCATCTTGATTGACAGGTGGGGCCTGTGTGAATTGGGCCACCTGTGGCTAATCAGCCACAGGGTTTATATACAGGCCAGGGTGCAGCACTAACTCAGTTGGGAACTGAAAAGGTTAGGGTGGGAGCTCTGCTCCTGGTAAGGTTTGGTATAGTTAGCTTATCCCAAGTTGAAATTTTGAAAAGTTGATTTGAAACTTGACTTGATTTATTTATTTTTTTCTTGAAGTTCATTGAGGAACTGCCCCAAAGTGGGTTCATTTTTGTTTTCATTTGCACAAGACAACACTGAACAGGTTTCTTGAGAACCTGAGTGATGGGACTTCCAGTTTGAGTTTATCTTGTCATAGATTTTATGCTCGTTTTTTTTTTCTTTTTGTTCTGTTTGGGTTTGAGCTTTTTTCAGTTCTCCCTTAATTCCCCAGCTTGGTGGACATCGATAGTGTCTTTTAGAACCCCTTTTCCCTAAGTTTAAATATAGGCCTAGTGGTTATTATTTTCTTAGTTCCCAGTAGGACAAGAAGTGAAGTGGGAAGGTAACGCTAAGGCCATAGAAAGTTTGAAACTGCAGTAAGAAAAAGAAGCACTCCACTAACAGAGATACAACTTCACAAATATTATACAAGCTCTTTTTCACAGAACATGGATTCAGTGTATTTTTGGAGCCGGCTTTATCAAGATGAAGGACTAATTGATGGTGTTGGATGATGAGCTTGAGTACTGACTGCTGTTGCAACAAGTTCAGAAAGAATTTTGTATTCTTTCATATGCATAAGTCTGTTATCAGTTTGTACACTCTGGAACAGAACTTGACAACTATAGAGAATATTTTATAACCCAAACATTTCTTGTGTGTGTGTTTTTGCTTTTTTGAGTCATAAAAATATCTTCATTTGAAACTTTAGTTTTTCAGAGCAAAACCTCTCGATATACACATGCAACATACACTCTTACTGGAGATGAAGCTTCAGAGGTCCAAATATTTCCAAGACATATTGTTATACAGTATACAGCATGCTAACAGACTATACATCAATAAAAATCAATAAAACTACAAGAAAAGAAAAACACACCTTGCACAATATGTTGAACGGTAGGCTAAAATCCTAGAAACACTACAACCAGCGCTCCAGGCCGGGGCGAGTCCTGAAGGGTAGACGGCTTTGTCGATGTGATAGCGGCAGCTGTTAACGGACAACGGCCTTGAAGCGAGCAGGATGTTTTGCCATTGTTACGGACACAGTAGCATGATTAGCCCAGAAAAAAACCTGGCACTGCAGAAATCTGCAGCTTGGAAGGGGGACAATCGCAGCTTGTGGCGGTCAACAATGCACTACACAGCCATCACTTAGAATCCCCCATGCTAGCGTCGCTTCTGTTAAGGCGTATTGTGCGTGAATTGGCAGCTGTCCCTTTCGCTCAGAAGAACAAACAGCCGGGTCCTTGTTCCCACTGAACCCAGTGTACGCGTAGCACATCTGGATTATCATTCTGGGGGCACTTCTGGCCTGGTAACATGGAAAAAGCCACACCCAGAAATATCTCCAGGAAACCAATGCAACTTGGGCAGCCTGGCAAGTAGCCAATCATCTGTAGGCAGATATCGCTGTCACAGCAATGATTCGTCATTCCGTGCTAATGAGACTCGCACTCGCAGCCCTCACACACTCAATCTATCATCCGACCCTGTCAAGAATCTCAAAAATGTGAATTTGTAAGTACTGAGTAGGCCTAAATAAGTTGTGCAGCGAGCTTTGTTTCGTGGCAGCGGCAAAGAGGAAAAAAATTCTCCATTTTAAATAAATCAGAAAGAGTATTGTGTAACGATCGAATATATCAGCATTCTGTTGCTCAGACAGACCTCTCCTTCCTGACCGTTTCGAACCCTTACCCAGATTAAATTATCCAATTTCCAACCTGCTTTACACCTGTATCCAGATACAGCCAATTTCAGGCTGCTTCGCACCTGTACTCAGATCAGTTTATCAGCCTACCCAGTTGCTTAGCAGGCTGGGGTCAGGGCCTAAACAAGCAGGACCTGGAACAGTTCAAAAGGTCAGGCAGTGACACATACTCCAAACCATAAAGCAAAAAGAGGTAATATTCCAACAACATTTTCTCTTAGAATTCCCTCCTATCTACCTACAATGCGGTTTCGAAATTCTGTGATTTTTACAGGATGTCTGCTTAAACCTCCAGCATGGCCGCTTCATCTCAGAGGGTTTCAAAGTTTAGTTAAAGATGGACACTGCCATTCAGAAGAATGGTTCGTAAGAAAAAGAAACCAAGTCAAAAATAGTTCATGTACATTAAGATATTTTTAAGCCAAGGCTTTGTCCGTCTCTTGTCTTTTGTCTCTTCAAATGAACCAGCCATAAAACAATGTGCTGATTCAACAAGACAAAGGCTGAACAAACGGACAGAGATCTTAATCTAAGCGGACAACAGGAATGGGAGAAATCAAGAAATCCGAAGAGGCAAGGAGGGAAATGGCAAACACGTGTGGGTGGAAAAAACAAGCGCAGTTCCACTGTATAAGTCACCATTCACTGACCTCTTCATCCCTTTTATTCATTATGAGTTATGTGTGCAACATTACTAACATTACCATTTTCTCATGTTCTGAAACACAAGCCTAAATTACTGAAAAGATGCTAGTTTAATTCTCAAGGGTTCACAGGGTACAACATGACTCGGCAGAGATCACACCCTAATGTACACTGAGTCAAACTGAATGCTGCTCCAAGAAAATGCTATAATTAATGTGTCACTGAGAGTTATCATAAAGAACTTCCTTTATTTTAATTGTGCTCCACCTATGTGCTGAAGAAAATAAATACAAATCTTATCGGTGTTTGAGATTAGTCTGAGGATTTCCATTGACATTCGCGTGAAGCGGTGTGTGTATGAGCCTGAGTACAGGGGTTGTTATATCTGGAGCTTATTAATTACGCGTTACTTCCTGTCGAACGTTTATGCACCAGTTGATATGGCAAGTGTTGCAATTTTGTGTGGGCACAGCCAAATGTCAAGCAGTCAGGGTCCCACCCTTAGCAACGACATGTCAAATACTCCAATCCACTTGCCATAATCATTTATTCCCAACACTACAACACGCATAGTTGCGAATCCAAGAATGACACAGAATGCCACTCAAAGGGAGTGTGCCATCAGTATGGAGGAAAACGATGTTAGCCTGTGCTAAATCTCTGACTGGATGCATTTCTGGGACCAGGAACATGAAAACATATTCCACTGCAGTCAAGCCGAAATTTCAACCCTAACTGTATGACTGCAGACATACAGAGCACTCCCCTCTACGGAGTTGTGACATTTGATTCACGAAGAAAACGCGTCTACATCAGCTGGAACAACCGAACACTACGTTGTCACTCCAGCATAAGAGGTCACTGGCAGTCTCCCATACAAGTAGCATGCAAAACATATTACAAGTAGCCTCTACAACATCTAAGGGCAAAACAAATAAACCACGCATGACAGATATCCAGATAAGGGCAAGCTACACCAGCGCAGATCGAGGTGGTGACAAAGACTCAGAAAGTCACACACTCGGTCCTCCAGCTGCTGTTTAACTCATCGCTGTCGTTATGAAGGAATTTAATCAAGATTGACCCGGCAGATCATTTCAAGACCAGTGTAAATACGTTGTAAGAATTTCGGCCAAAACCCATACTAATGCAAGTGCTTATTGCTTATTTCCACAGCCAGTTCTGGGCTTCATCTGTGTTGCAGTTGTAGCACTTGGGTCCTCACTGGTCCAGTCAGTGTGAAGAAGTGAGACCAAGGCTAAGAGAATGACACTGATATCTCTTAGATCTGGAGGTGAATAAACAAATGGCAAATTGACCCTTTGGCGTGGAGTTTTAAGCACAATCTTGCAAACATTTGACAAAAGCTAGTTGGACTGGTTGGACTGTCTGGAAATGCAGCAAAAGGAAACGGAGAGGCCAAAAAAATTGTCCGACTTCAGCCAATCTGGATCAAGGTTGAAAGCTTGTTATATCCCTGATACTCTTCTAAAGTCACGTTTCTGGGATTGAAACAAACAAAACAGCACACAGCTATGGCTGTTCCCGAGTACGGCTATAGCCCCCAACTGCAACATGACATGACGGCCTTTCCAACATTAAATTTGTCAATGATGAATTCTGAATTATACCTGTAAGACGTAAAATGCTGAATGTAAATCAGTCACACTGAGCTCAGATGAAAAAAATGTCTCCTATGCAATGACTTTATTACTAATTGCAATAGTGTTGACAGGTAGAACATTGCAACGATCTACAATTACTTTTATCAGTTTCCAGTGATTAAGATATATTTTTACACAGATCTGCTGGTGCCCCATGTTCAGTTGCATTTTGAATAGTGTTTTAATGTGTATTTTTTGTGTTCACATCATGATACTAAAGCACCATGGTTTGGGAAAATGCTCTGAACCAATGTGTAGCAGAGTATCTGACTTCCATAAGGAAGTGATGTGTTCTAGCTTGTTCTGCCAGCTAAGAGGCCCATATAGAATCAGTCTTCCATTGCACAAGCCCGACTCTGACAAAAGGGCCGGGACTGGGCGTTTGTTTACAGAGCGAAAGATCAGGCCCGGCAGAAACAGTTGCGGCAGTTAACCCTTCGTTCTCTGGTCTCATTTAAGGAACGATGTGACAAAACTGGAAGCTGTTTTAACTGCTGCTGTCCTCCTTAACTGTCTGAACCATTGAGGAAAACGTATTGGCAAAATCTCAAGGATCAAATTTCGTTACTTTTTGGTCCATTAATAGTGCACTTTTTTTTCGTTGTTTGGAATCCAATTCAACATTCATTGATGCATTTCAAATTCAAACGTGGTAAAGCGGGCCATGAGCTTTGCCGTTCAATAATGAATAGTGAAACAGACAGCGGTGCTGGGAAAGTACAGGAGGAGCCGCGACCTGCTACAACCTGCAAAGCAGGAAAATCCAAACGGGGAATGTCTGTCACCACAGCTCAAACCGCTCCATTCACAATTCATCCAGAAAAGAAAAGACTAGGGAAAAAAGCACCTCCGCACACCTGGCTTTTCACTGACTGCCCTCTGCACACACGTTCTTCAAACATGCATAACGCAGACCGTGTAATTCGCCGTTTTTTCCCCGGAGGCAGAAGTGGGGGCGGGTAACATGATGGAGAGGCTGGTGACATGCGGGACAAATGGGTTACGGTAAAGATCGGTCAGCTAGATCCATTAGGGGACCAGGCCTTGAACTGGGCTGCACTGTGACTAAGGATTCCCCGTATGGTAGAATCGCTGACTCTGTGCAGGTGAGCAGAAAGAGGAGGGTTCTCTATGTAGAGCAGGCTTGCCAGGTAAACAGGGTGCTTTACAGCTACGGACATCACGTTGCTTTTATGCAACATAAATAGCAACAAATATTAAATGAGTAAAAAAAACTATTAGATCTTTTTGGCTCCCAGAACACAACCACACAAAGACCATAGACCTCCAAGATATCCATCGTTATGAGACGTCTTTAGGCAGCCGAGCAGGGGCCATAGAACAGAAACCACCAAGCGACAAAAAGCATGAAGTCCACAAGCATGTTTGTTAATAAATACTCCCAATCCAAAATGTTATAGGCAATATGTTTCTGCAAATTTTGAGGACAGCATTCTGATAGGAGGAAGGGGAGGAGATATAAATGAATTTTACGAAGAATGAAAAATGTACAATATTTATTTCTGTCTCTGTCTCCCTTATAGTTCCACCTTGTAAAAGTATACATAAAATATCAAGCTCTTAGTAAGAGCAAAGAAATCCGTGAAAGCCACTACAAGGTTATGCAATCCTGTTTAGTAACTGACATTTGGAACTGGAATGAGTCTGAAATCTATCTCCTACAGCTTGGAATAAGGTGTGGCTTGCTGAATTGCATGGAATGTATAGCACTTCTAAGTAAAAATGCGCTGCACTCTTCCCTGACACATCCTGGGAATTCAGATACCAGTCAAAATGTTTTATTTGTGGAGGGAGAATCATGATTCTATGTTGTGAAATCCGTACGTACGCTTGTAAGAGTGAGAGAGTGCATCTATAAATAAGCATGAGACAGAAATTATACTAGCAACTATAGGTATGGCATGAAATGGTAGGATTGTAGCCACTAAGAAGAAGGTTATTATTGGTACTAGTGACCATTATGATGTTGATCCAGCCAGTCTTGGCACATAGGAAACAACAGGTGTTTGTGACGTAAATATGTACAAATCAAATTTTAAATCTGGTCCATCTCCCTGTCTGAGCTGAAAGATGTACCAGTGACAGGGGCCAGGACACTGGGTGCAGTTTGGGGGTGGGACCCAGGGTAAAGCATGGCTTTGATAAGGAGGAGTTGCACCATGCTGAATTAAGATACTCCCTTTGTGTGTGTGTGTGTGAGAGAGGAGAGAACCCCACACACACACAAGCCAGAGATTTGAGTATCTCTGAATTCTGCTGAATAGTGAAATTCAGAAACTCAAACTGGCCTCGCACTTGAGACCGACAGCACTGGCGGCCTTTTCCCCTGATAAATAATTAAGGCAAATGATTGGTGATTTCTCATTGTCTGATGTCCCAGGTCAAAATAAGTTCCTGATTACAGGGGAAGAATGAAAACGAGCATCACAACTGGCCCAAAGAACCAAATTTGATGGCCACTGAGAGAGCTATTTGAATACTGGTCCTTGTAAGACAACAACTTCTCTTAAGACAACCCTACCATGAGCATGACTGCCACTGACCTCAAACACATTCAAACACATTTTCAAATTCATCTCGCCAACTGGAGGCTTATATACCATTCAGCTACAGAAAGCATGCCAGATCTGAAAGTCACTAACAAATAGGAGGCTTATCTTCAAATTTGAGGGTTTGCAGATTAACCTTTGAATATCTTCAAACCTCAAATTTAACAGTGCAAAACTGAATTTGATTAAAAACAGATGTAGGCAGCAATCTAATTTTCCCATGTGTACACACACACACTGATACATACAGTGCACTTTAGGCTCTGTACTCTATAATTTTTGATTTGTAATCAAATAATTCACATGTGGTTTAAGTGCAGATTCTCAGTTTTTATTAAAGGCATTTTCATACATTTTAGCTTCACGATTAAGAAAATGACACATTTTTTTCAACCTCCAATTTCAGGGCACTGAAAAGTTTGGGATAAATGGCTTCACAAGTGTTCTGATCTTTCGGGTTTGCTTAATTGCTTCCTTAGAGCATGTACAAAACAGCGTTCGGTATCTGGTCTTGCTTCTAGGCTGTTGACTTCCTGGTATTGTCTTATTGGGGTTTGTCAACATGAGGACCAGAGCTGAGCCAGTGAAGTTCAACGAAGCCAATATGAGACTGAAATACAAAAAAACAAACATAAACCAAACCTTAGGTTGCTAAAATCAACGGCTTGGAATATCGTTCGGAATAAAGAAAAGACTAGTGAGTTTAGTAGTCACACAGGGCCTGGTAAGCCAAGGTACACCTCAAAAGTTGAAGACTGAAAAATTCTAACCACAATGAAGAAAAAATCCCAAACACTTGTCTGAAAGATCATGTACGCTAAAGAAGAAAAGTGTGACTGGATCAGTGACTACTGTCAGCAGAATCTCTCAAGATAAGAACTACAGAGAAACAAGAACCCCTATACCTCAAGATGCAAACGACTAGCTATCCACAAAAACAGGATGGGCAGGATACCGGTTGCTATAAAGAAATTAGCCTAAAAGAGCAGAGTTCTGGGAAAAGATCAAGCGGACGGATAAGGCCAAGTTTCACATTGAAAAAACAAAGTGTGGAGGCAATCTAGATCCAACACACAACCTCATCTGAGAAACAAAGCGGTAGGGTTGTTACATACGGGTACCTTCATTGATGATGTAACAGCTAAAAACAGCAGTGTGTACACACACACACACACACACACACACACACACACAAATAATGTCCTCCACTCCCCTCCATAAACCAGAAATACGTATCAAATATTGCCGCTGGGGACCAAGACTTCAAAATTCTTAAGTGGAAACAGGAAGCTGTCATAGTATTTTTCAGCAAATTTTAATAGTACAGACAGGAGGGAGTTTAGAGACTAGAGAATGGCTGTCCTGTTCTGCCTCCGAGCTGTCTTGGTTAATCAGGGATCTTAAGGGAAATTAAGCGTTTAGTTTTCCTTCCATGGAGGTCAGTGGTCTCCCCAGATAACAGCCAATCAGCTGAGCATGATCCCTTAGCAGGGCCGCAGAGCCTCCCCGGAGAAATTAAGTCTCTTCCCTCACCTGGCTTTCCCCTTGTCCTCACCCAATCCCTTCTCCTCCTCATAACTGCCGGGGACAACCGCGCCATAAATAGCGCAGGTAAGTTTATGCAAAAGGCAGAACTTTAAAATTGTGGATTTATGCAAAGAAAAATAAACAATGCAAAGTGGAAAGACTTTGTGCAATAACGCTTGTGGGAATTTAGCAAATGAGCCCATGTCAATAAGAGACGACAGCTGTGACACTTTAGCACACTGCAAACTGCGCTGTTCAACACAGACAGGAAGGGAAAATAACTGTGTTTGTATAGACATAGACTCCCCCTAAGTGGATCTGGCTGGGCCGCTGGTAGCCGAAAGAGCAGGATGCACCAATATTCAATGTTCGACATAATGGTGGATGCACTGACAGGCATAATGCGACGGACTGGGACTCACTGGTACTCACTGTTGGGTGGAAGAATACTCTTTGTGGGAGCAAAACATTAATACTCACTGTGGGGCGCACTAATGCTCTTTGCGGGAGCAGGATACTAATACTCGCTGTGGGGCGCACTAATACACTTTGCGGGAGCAGGACACTAATACTCACTGTGGGGCGTACTAATACAGCAGCAACCAAGCAACGAAGACGGTGAACTCTACCTGCAACCGTGTTACTCATATCAGCCATGGAACAAAAAGAGCCCAGATCTAAAACAGAGTGTCTCTCCTGCAGCAGTGCTATTCTGTTTACCCCTGACCTCATTCTGATTGTGCTTGTCTGATACCCCCCCAGTGGAATTTTCCATGTAAATACGCCTTTCCACTGGGCCTGGCTCCTCTGAAAATGCTAATGGGGTCGTTGTCATTCAAGAAATAACCTGCAGAGTCACCTACAGCACAAAGTCGAGAAGAGTCACCCACAGCACAGAGTACAGTAAAGTACAGCATAGTTGAATATCTGAGTTGAGCTTCAGTATGGTTCTCATTGGATTATGGCTTTTTGGCTTTTATCAGCTGAACACTAGTACTCATTGTTGGGCCTTGTGGGTGACACTCGATAACCAAATGCTGTCAAGCAGGCTTATCGATACTGCATGCCATTAAGAGAACGGTCGGCACAGCACTTCAGTGGCATCCAGCAGCCCAGCTGAATGGGCAACACTAGTAACCCAAAACAGGGTTTCTACAAGCGCTCAAGAAGATTCATAATACAAATCACACATACAACATTAAAAATGACACATTACACAGCAAACAGTGATATTGACTTTATGTTTTAAAAAATAAGACTGCAAGAATAGAGACACCCTTTCTGTGACCTTGACACCGTGTTCCTATTAGCGGTGATAGAATTTAGACTACTAATTGGGGAAACACGATATGGAATACCTATAGTAGATTTGTGAACCCAAGTGTGGCTTTCACCAGCTGCTGGCAAAACATGTACATGCAATATAAAAATTAGAGTGTTGCAAGAGGGCAATAAAGGAACCAACAAAAAGAATTGTCACTCACACCCTAATAATCAACCGATTATCCTTATGCAATGTTGACTCTCTGGACAGGCAAGACTCTGAGCTGGGCCAGAAGGAAAAGGTCCAAAATTCACCTGTTAGTGGGCGACGTCACACTGGCTATTTCTCAACAGGCAAAATTCCAAACATGGAATGCAGACACACAGGTAAGCACACAAAGGCATTACTTCCATGTAATGTACTTAGATGCAGTGGAACTGTGCATGGGATTTTGGGGGTTCAAATCCCCAACCGCACTAAATCACAAACTCTAACCAAACGATGGTACAAAAACGTAAAGCCATGTCATTTTACTGCTAAAGCTTCACTCCACTCGAAACATGAAAGCGGACAGGACGGCTCAAAGATTGAGCCAAAGTTCATTGGCGTTGTGAGGGTTTTCATTCTTGATAAACCCATGAGATATGATTGTTGAATTACAGCATCCACCCCGACTGTAAATAAAGGATTGTACTTGAAACAATGCAAGATTTAAAAATAAAATTCTGAAACTACAGAGATTTTGTCACTTACGATACATGCTGGTCATTCTGACCACTCAAAAATCCTCCTTTTTTAAAAAAAAAATAATAATAATAATTAATAATTCAGACACCAAGTTGAGCAGATATAATCCAAAAGAGGCACAAGGCATATTCAAAATTATAATAATTAAAAATTATAACTAGCTCCATTCCTTTTGTAGGCCTCACATGCCACAAGCTTCACATTGGCATATGAAAATATCTACAGTTTTTAAGCTATGGTGTTCAAGGGTACAACAGCAGACCCCCAAGAATAAAACCTAAACCTCCTCGTTTTAAATTCCGCTCCTTAACCATTAGCCACTTAATAATTTTAGTTAATTCTGAAAATAAGCATACTCCAGCGAGAGGGCTGTGGACCTGAGGAGATCCTTTCATTCAATACAGGGTTTTAGGGGACTGGAGCCTATCTGAGCATGCACTGCGTGAAAGGCAAGACGACAGCCTGGGCTCATTCCCAGTCTATCACAGGGCCAGACAGAAAACACCAAGAAGCAACACCCACACCTACGGGCAATCTGACAAGTCCAAGCATCGTTGGACTAAAGGGAAGAAGCCAGGGAGCGCGGAGAAAATCCATGCGAACACAGGGAGAACATGTGAACCTCCCATGCTGGAAATCGAACCTAGGTCCTTTTTTTTCTACCGTTAAACCACGGCGCTGACCACTGAGCCAGCATGCCAACCATGGCCAACTGATTCAAATGTATCACATGCTACGTTTGGCCCAATCAGAATGTTGCGTGTCAGCGGAACCAAATCGTTTCTTTCAAACATCGACTCTCACAATGTGATGCACAGTCCAGGGTTACCTGGGAAACCGACCAAATAAGCAACTGCAGTATCCGTGAAAAAATGGAAAGTAGGCCATAGAGACCATGTGGGAAGCTCTAAACGATTTTTGCACCCAAAAACAAGGCAATGTTCAGGTTTTCCACATGAAAATGTCCAGAGGCAACCTTCTGTGTCTGGCCAGTAACAGAGGAGGGAAATACAATTGTATTTCTCCATTTTGTGAATGAAGTTTACCTAAGCTTGCAACCGCCCGCAATCCACAACCGATATTTAACTTTGGTGGACTTGAAAGGTTAGAAAGGGGAGTTCTGCGGAACTGAAAAAGTTAAAACCCTGAAACCCAAAATGTAGGCTGGTAAAACAATGTTTGTTTGTTTGTGAGCAACGGGCCAACAGATTCCACCAGCCATTTGATTTGAAGGAAACCGGCTGCTGTCTTAACTGGTGAGGAACAGAGACCAAGGTAGGCTAACCGCCTAAAACAGTGCACCATATGCCTCTGTTCGCGGCACATGCCAGCCTGGGATGAGCAAGTCTGTTTTTAAAGTCTGTATGGGTAGACGTTCCATGCAGTTGAATTACACACAGGAGTACGCGGTCACTCAGAATTAGCCAACTCCCCCTGGTGCAAGTTCAACGCATGCAAATCAACTCCAAACAAAATAAACTCGGTGGAATACAGAACTTGATCTGGCAACCCTGCTACAGCGTATGGGACGTGAACACTCCCCTTGTTTTAAATTCCTGCTTTCACCTCAAATGTAATTTCATCCTGTATTCACACCCATGTGCACAGAATTGGGTAACACCCAAATTCGACATACACAAGCAAAAGCATGTCCAGACATCAAATCAAGCAGACATTCTCATGAAATATCGAGGGCCTTTTCTCGTGGCCAAGAGGATGGGTGTGAAACGGGAGGAGATTAAATCTGAGGTGAACCGGGAATAAGAAGTGCAAAACACTGCATGTGTCCAGCTCTTAAATCCAGTAGATTTATATGCACTTGGTTATTACAAAGCAAAAATACTTCCCTTACACATGGGTTCATATGACTCTGGGTGTATGTTTGTATGCCCAGGAAATAAGAACTACTTCTAATTCTTACTTCTGTAAAAAAAAAATAAATAAATAAAAATTTAGCATAAAGACTTGTGGCACTGAGGATCTGACAGCCAAGGCACTGACATGATATGTGCTGTACGTTTACATTAGGATTGCTTTTCCAACACCAGGTTGATAAACCCCTAAAACAAAAATGCACTTTGGTAGCCAAATGGCATGGTTAGTCCGATGAGGAGCAAACTTTATTGATAACAGGAACATCTCACAGTTCGTACCTTCGATAATTATATATTCAAATGTAACAGTCCCCAACCCAATTTGAAAACTGCGTGTCTTAATAAGGGTACATAAAATAAAAATAAAAAAACGATTTATCCGATCCTAGCCAAATATTGCCCTGGTTTTGAGAAAAAAAAATGTAGGTTGTGGGGAAAAAAATCCCCACAGTCTTTCTAAACCTTTACTAGACCGGGACACATTTCATTTTTATGTCCAAAACTGTACAAACTACATAGACTTAAGGACGCATATTTACGTTGCACTCACCCTTACAGTGCAACCGTATCGTTAACAGTACGATACCAAAATCGGATTAAGATTACCTGGATTATGAGGGTAAGCAGTATCAAAATAATATATTTAAAAGCTGAGAAGCGCTTCCTGGCACTGTATCCTTTTTGGAGTATGACGATGAGCTACGACATACAAGGGTGGTTAGTATCACAGCGTTATTATGAGCACTTCAGAGGACACACACGATCCTGACTTCTAAACTGCCACACATTAGTCCTTGAGAGACAAAAATGACAATCGTATATTTACTTGAAAAGGGGCGTACAAAAATATTCAGCGTGGTACGCAAATATTTATTGGCGCACCTACTTTATTCCTCCCTAAACTTCCACCGGATTGGCAATGCATAGTCTCAATTTTACTACATCCCTGCCATTACTTTGTAGAAAAACGTCAACAGCTGGGTCACTCCGTCAAGTCCATTGAACCCGAATTGTGAAGTTTGTCACACACACTCCTGCAAATAAATGAAACTCGCCTTCAAAAAGGCGTGGACGCCCAGAAAGGCTTTAAAGAAAATCAAGACAACAGTTTTTAGAAGACGGGGCCTTGCATCGTAGAAAAACTGAAACACCGTAGTACAGAGCAGAAACTACACTGACCCACATATTACATCGGCCGTAGAAGCAGGGAGAGACCAACGTAGCAACGTCTGTTCCACGACAGTAAAATGTCAATGGTAAATCGGCGATTTCAAAGCTTTTTTGTCATAACACTACAGCATCATTTTGAAAATGTTTTTTATATCGTCAGAAATATCATGTAATCTTGCTAGCTATGTATTGCTTAGACATGAGGATCCATCTGTGGTACAATATTTCTAATAAACAATGTATGCAAATAAAACATGTATATGATAGCTTCATTCTATGATTAACACTAGATTTTTAGAGAACACCCAATGAATAAAAAGGACATCGAAGAATTGCATGTAGCTGGCAGTCAAAATGCCAACATAGCTTTCTAAATATTGAAATGGTTCCATTCGACTGAAGTGGTACTTCACACTGTATAATAAATATTTAGTTTACATTTGTTGCCTTTTTGTAAGATACAGCATCAACAGCAAGGTATGTTGCCAAATAAAATATTATCAATCACGATATGGAGGCCAATCTTTTAAAATTAAACGATGACGTTTGTAGATAGTTGACTATTATGCAATTCCTGTTGTATTCAACAGAACGAAAATAAAAAAAAATCATATTCAATAAGACCAAAACATATACCTGGTCTAGAGGGAGGTTAATAATCTTGCTGATCGGCTGTAGTAAACTGGATCCTGTGCATGATGATACTGTTTCAGTGGCCATGATTCACTTAGAACTGCGTGGAATCCCTTTCCTTTCTCGCCGATTCGTTCTCCCCTCCTCGGTTGATACCGAGATCGCTGCCGCAAACTGGCCGTCTGCTCTCTGCAGCGTAGCACAGCCGAGGCACTTCAACCCTCACAACAACAAAACCAGTGTGGACGGACACCTATATCCGCCCTCGAAGAGCAGCCAATCCACAAACCAAGCGGTAAATTGATGGCTCTTGTATCCAATCGGAGAAAAGTAAATCCGTTCGTAAGGTGATTGACACGTATAACAACAAATGACATGTTTCAAAAGTGACGCTAACTCAGTCACCCACCGAGCGTTGATTCACAGCTGAAATGCTAGAAAAAGCATTGACAGCCATGGTCAGATGATAGCCTGGGGCTAAAGGCTTTCTCTGTCATATGTAGGTTATTTAAAATGCAAGGGGACGTTTGTTACTAGTTTAAATATTTCTTTGTTTATTTAACAGGGACAGCGCTTAATAAATATATTGTGCTGGATATCTATGAGCTAATTTTCATCTGTAGTCCCTGGGCTTGTAGGCAAAAGTATATGTTCTGGAAGCAGTGTGGATCACATATTCAATCAATTAAAATATATGCAAAAATACATTAGTCTATACCAATACAATGCATAAATAAACAGAATAAATGGCTACCATTTGAGAATCTTAATTTATATCTTGCCATCTGTATTGACACTCATCACAGTTGGAGCTTGCCAATTTTCTAACAAATGTGGAAATGTCTGGTTGGTGAGTAGCAAATGAATGACAAAATGACAACGCAGCTATTGATTCGGTTTGGTTAAAAATTGTACCATAGCCCATATGTGCTAAAATAGCCGGGTCTAAGTAACTAAGATCCAACGTGTAAAAGTAAGAAGGTCTTTCCATGTTTTCGGTAATCTATATCTTAAATGTTTTAAAACACGTCGATTACTCTTAATTTGTTGCACAACACAAATTAAACTGAATGTTAATTAAAAAAACAATGTGATAGAACACTATAGTAAGATGTTAACACAAATTTTAATACACCTTCTACAGCTTTCCACATTTAGTAGCATAAATAAAAAACTTGCTTATCCATTATCTGTGGTGCTATGTTACTTAAAACGAAATGGCAGCACATGCCTTTGAATTTAGTACTTATATTCATTTGAACTGAAGAAATGTCATATGACGACAAGACTGACTGCAGGCGCACCACCAATTGCATGCTGCTAATGTCATCGGAGGAAATAGTTGGTTCGTGTATTCTCAGCAGCCCGTTTATGGACAGGAATGGACAGTGGAAAGCCATGAGACGTACAGATTTAACTGGCTTAACCCCAAACTTAACCTGGCGAGGTTGACCCAATTGCTGCCTCGCTAATGTGGATCCCAAAGCCAACTGTGGTGCGGCTAGGGTTTTGAGCAACTTCCCAAAGGAATGCCTGCATGAACTGCACAAAAGAAAATAGTAGTAGTAATAGTAATAGTTGTAATGGTAATAATAAAAGTTTTTGTGATGATTGTTATTGTTACTACTGTCGTTATTAATAATAATAAAAGTAATAATATATACAAAATGGAAAGAATATGACTCATTAATTGATTGTTGTGATTACTAAAAAGCTTGTTTTTATATAGGCTACTTTCATTTTCTTGCTATAAACCTTCAGTTAAATTAAGCAAAAACTGAACCAGCAGTTAAAGCTCAGTGTCAACTAGGCATGGGTGGGGGTGGGGGAAATTTGCTTCTTTGGACACTCAGGCTTGTGGAGTGGCGATAAACCCTGGCGTGGGGGGTTAAATACTACCTGCACACATTCAACTACCCCCAGTATAAGCAAAAATGAGTTTTCCAGTGTGATTCACCTATAACAAACCACATGTTCTCCGTTTAAAATAGCATAGTAGACCCCTATTCAGTAGAAACATTGGTGAAGATGTTCCTGGCTCTTAGCAGACCCTCCATGCACCTGTCTCCACTCAGCCCTTCTCCTGTTTGTTGGAGCGTGCTCAAATGAAGGCATTCCGCATCATTCTTGCAGCGTCACACGCCTGCTACCTGCAGGCCCTTAGCACATTATTTTTATTCCTCTCCTTCGGCAAAGGCAGGAGGAGATTTGCCTCAGATTTGCATGGTCACTGAGATCCTCTCAAGTTCTCAGATCAGCTCCACCAACCTAAACTTCAAATATCTGGACGCACCACCTGGAAGAGCCAACATCTTTACCTCCCACTGGCAAGAACTGGCAGTTATTATTTTCCAATACTTTACCTCACAAGACAGATTAATAACTATACATTATGAGTCAAGTTTTCAAACCCCTATATTTCAGTGTCATTTTTTCTCTCTCTCATATTAGATGTCGTTATTAATCAATATTGTTTGCTTTTCCTCTTTTGCAATTGTGTTTTTAATTTTGATTGTAAATCGGTGTGTGAATGCGATCTGTGATTGCGAAGCACTAATAATAAACCTAAACCTTTTTCCAACCGTATTTAAAAAGGCCAGCATGTAAATAATTTACATTTCACTGATGAGGTAAGTAAAGCGTTCACCCTGGAGGTAAACTGCGGCACAGCAAATGAGCAGGGAGCACCCAATGGCCAAGCTAAACGTCCAGATGGATTTTGGGGGGCATAGTAATAGTCGAGACACCCCAGTCCATGTCTTCTCTGTGACCCCTCCATTGGCAGGCCTAAACACCTACGGAAAACATTCTCTCCCAAACATTGACAGCATATCGCAGAAGTTCAGAAACAGGTAACACAACTATATCGAGCCCAACTCCCACACAGAGACCTACTCCACTCCCAGTTCTGCTTTTTATTCACGTTCCAGAGTCCCAGCACAGGTGCAGATGAGGGCAGGAAAAGTGCTACATAGAAGGCTATTGGCTCAGATGGCTTTTATTTATGGTTAATGGGTGTTTGTGATGTGGCCATTCACTCAATGGAAAATTAACATACTCATATTCAGTACGCTGTTTTTATTCACAGCCACTTTGCTAATATTTAGCTTTAGCATGGTGGTAATTCCTGCCATTCATGTAATGTTTTCTGACACCACCTTTCCCATGCATTCTATTGGGGTGATGGAATTAGTCAAATTAACTTCAAAGTGTTGTTTTTATGTTTCTCTACTGCCACACCGGTGACATCATTATACTCTTGAACATTTATGGAGTTTGACATCCAATGTCATTTCCCTAGAGTTTCCACTTGGTTGTCACGAGCAACAGCTCTGTTCACTTCCAGGGAAATAACCATGAAGAACACCAAGCACACGGCTGCATTTCACAGTAGCTTCGCTACAACAAGGGTAGTAAGTCCGTCAGCACCCCTGGAGCAAAACAAATATTCCACTCTGAAAAGCCTACCTCAAAGACTTTTAGCTTGTCAGAATCTAAGCGCTCCTGCCGCCTCTTTTCCTCAAAGTATCGGAGATGACGGACCACATGCTGGGTCGGCAACACCAGGGGTTCCCAAACTTTTCAGCCCACGGCCCCCAAAATAACAGCGCCAGAGACTCACGACCCTCACATTTCCCCGGAGGTGGTTGAAGCATACAAACGTTTGCACGCACACGCACTAGTAGGCCTATTCATTCAGGGCACAGTGCTTTGATAACACAAAAGAACACAATATCCTAACACCATGAATGCGCTCTTTTATAGTAATAAAGTAACATTAAAATTACCTAATGAGATAGGCGGGCACTATGCATCGATCGGATTTTTGATTCTGGAAATAATCTTGTGACCCCCCACCACCCGTGTCTCATGACCCACCCCCCCTCCCCCGGTGGGGTCCCGACCCCCACGTCGGGAACCCCTGAGCTAGATGATCGCAAACTCCATTTTTCGTAGAGCAGGTCTGGTCAGACATGGCCACGATTCTGTAACACATGCTAAAAGAGGCTGATCATGAAAAAATGATTAAAATATTAAATACTTGTGAGCAACCATGAGTGTCAACTGCACTGGCAGTTTGTTATTCATTACCGACTGTCTCTCTGATTTCCTTTGTGACATAGATGCTCAGGTTGAACATTCTGCCTGCTATAGCTATACACATTCAGATAGAGAAATTCTGGCTCTGCCCTGAGGCTATGAATGGCAGTGCGCTCCTGTACTGTAACACTCTGCTTTGCCTTCACCTGGGACTCTCTGTTAACTTGGGTTAACCCAGCACTGTCAGGAAGGAGAGAATTTAATAATGATTCTCCAAATCCAACTTTAATAATTAATGCCGCTGTTTAATCTCCGGCTCTCTTAATACTGAACACAAATGATGCTAGCTACCTCACCAATTTAATGTAAGTTTAAGTTAAAATAGTTTTTATTAAATAATTACTATTAAATATATTAATTAATTACATCACCAAATTAGTTGATAGGAATGACCAGTCTGGTGTATCAACTTTTGACAGAAATATACACTTGCAATTGAAATAATTTTAAAGAGCTTTACTGGGCAGTTGACACCTAGAAAAACAGAGCTGATGCTACAGACCTGGTCCACCACCCTGACAGATGGTAAATTACAAATAGGACATTAACAACGCAAGAATATGAATGGATCCCAACTATATGAATGAAAAATTAGCCAAGCTGATTGGCTATCTCTATTGATGAATGACGGAGGAATCGCCCACAATCACAGCAGAACGCCAAAAAGGAAACATTCAAATGTTGAAACAAGATCCCAGAAGGATTGAACAGTTTTGCAACAGACTAAGCCCGCAAACTGAACGTATGCAAAGACAAAACACAGCAGGATGACTGACTAAGTATAGCAGGTTTAAAAGTGTTATCTTTTCACCTGACTTTCTCATGCACTTTTGCTGTTGTTATACATTGTTCACTGTATGTTTTCTGTGGTCCATCCGTTTTTATTTGTTTTTATACTCTTCCTGGTGTGAGGTATTTTGGGATACTGGTGGTTCATGCCAGGTCATGTGGAAAAGGGGCGTGTCTGTTTGACAAAACCTCACATAACATTAGCGAAGAGGTCTTAAACTAGGTCCACGCTGGGTACCTTGAACCACAAAGGCATCCCATTAATCCAGTTATTGAAAGCACCAAGAGGTAAAACATCATCACTTCCGATATCTGTACATAGTATGGTGAGACAGCATTTGTTGTACTTGTATTTATATGCACTACTTGATTAACGGTGTGTGTTCTTCTCTTGAGAGCAAGACCTGCAACTTTTGTTTTTCCTCTGTTATAACTGCATTGCTTTTACTTTTAGTTTCTCCACTAGGCAGTGCGCCAACGTGAGGCCAGTTTAGGTTTCCCCGACAGTGGGCATTTGTATATTTATCGTGTTGTGTTTTCTTTTGGTGTTGCCGTGATATTGGCTGCCCCAGCGTTTCTCTTTTCAGTTGATGGAGCTGCTTGCTCCTTTATTGAGGCTTATGGTTTTGTTCTAAACCATTTTGCCACAGCTGGTCTGTAGTTTAATTTCTCTATCCCCTGCACCCCCTTTTCCATAGAGTCAATGGCTGGTGCAGGGCTGGTTGCTGGACTGGGGCCCTCCTCCTTCATGTTGCGTGGGGTCGTATTTGCACTTCACCAGTAATTTTGATCACCTTTGGCTGTGTGTGTGTGTGTGTGTGTGTGTGTGTGTGTGTGTGTGTGTGTGTGTGTGTGTGTGTGTGTGTGTGTGTGTGTGTGTGTGTGTGTGTATAAGCACCTGAATCCTGAGCATCAGTGATCTTCCAGTGAAGGTAACCTCCCTCAGAATTCGGCCCACAGCTCACCTGTTTGGTTTTGGTTTCTTATTTCTGGTGGCGGCCAGTACCCATCATTCAGAGGGGAGTTTCCCCTCGACCTGGTTTTAACCTGTTTGAATTTTTGAACATAAGTCTTGTATCATAACAGCCTCAAATATTTGTACAAGAAATAAAACTCTTGTTTTGATTGGAACACTGAGTGTCCGGTAATTATTTACAAACTTACCAGTGGTGGGAAGCCTGTGTCAGTACAGATTAGTACTACGTATTTCTAACTGTGTATTTCTTGGGGTGAGAGTCCCCAGATGGTGTAGTTGAGCTCATTGGTTTCTTATTATTTGCTTGTGCTCGGTCACACAAACATCTAAGTGAATTCTCTCATCTGGTCCTTCGGAGGGTAAATATAAAACATGTTTGTGGTGTGCAGTGCACGCCCAAGGTCTTTGATTGTTTTCACACATATGAAACAATCTTAAAATAGAAGCATTAGCTTTAAAAAAATAGCCTGTTAATCCCATGAGGTTCGCATGTATTTCTCCTCTCTTGCTGCCATCGTCAGCTATTCACATTCTACCACAACATTTGTCAGTCTTTTGGCTGGTGGGGAAAAAAAAACGAGTTACAATTTCAAATACTCTGCGATCAGTCTGTTTCCTCCATATGTTGCTATTCACACATTCTGCAATGTGTCATTTTCTCCTTCAGTTTGCAAAATTATTTTAAGTACGAGGCTTGTGGCTCTCATAAGTCCCAATATAGACAAGACATAATTAATCGTATTACTTTAGATACTAAGCTGATGTTTAAAACCTAATTCTGAAACACCTTTTTTTTTTTTTTTTCAAAAATGTACTCCATATACAGTGATACCCATTGGTTAAATCTGAGATATAAATATTAAGATACATAACCCAGAAAGTCTTACTGCCAGATAATTTCTCAACAGATATGTTACAAAATGTGTATGCCATTACATAAATTCTGTAGGTAAAAACATGCTAACATACAGGATCGAAGAGTGTCTGTTTTGCTGATCTCTATGTCTTTGTAATTGAGTGTCTGTTTTAGCTCTTTGTGGAAAATAAGTCTCAAAGTGACCACCCTAAAATGAAATATTACTTTTTAATAATTGACATCCTTTGAAATAGTTTGTAATATTAGCTCTTTGTGGAAAATAAGTGCTTGGGGAAAAACAAAGTGACCACCCTAAAATGAAATATTACCATAAATGGATTTAATTTATTATTGCTGTCATGAGTGTACGATGGTACAGGGTGGCACAGTGGTATACAATGATATATGGTGGCACAGTGGTACAGGGTGGCACAGTGATATGGTGGTACAGTGGTACAGGGTGGCACAGTGGTATACAATGATATATGATGGTGGCACAGTGGTACAGGGTGGCACAGTGGTATATGATGATATATGGTGGCACAGTGGTACAGGGTGGCACAGTGGTATACGATGATATATGGTGGCACAGTGGTACAGGGTGGCACAGTGGTGTATGATGATATATGGTGGCACAGTGGTACAGGGTGGCACAGTGGTATATGATGATATATGGTGGCACAGTGGTACAGGGTGGCACAGTGGTATATGATGATATATGGTGGCACAGTGGTACAGGGTGGCACAGTGGATGATATACAATGATATATGATGGCACAGTGGTACAGGGTGGCACAGTGGTGTATGATGATAAATGGTGGCACAGTGGTATACAATGATATATGGTGGCACAGTGGTACAGGGTGGCACAGTGGTGTACGATGATATATGGTGGCACAGTGGTACAGGGTGGCATGATGATATATGGTGGCACAGTGGTACTGGGTGGCACAGTGGTACAGGGTGGCACAGTGGTGTACGATGATGATATATTGTGCCACAGTGGTACAGTGGTGGTACACAGTGGTGGGTGGCACAGTGGTGTGATGATATATGGTGGCACAGTGGTACAGGGTGGCACAGTGGTGTATGATGATGTATTGTGCATTTTCATTTTCTCAGCTGGTTCTCAAAGGGATTGCCTTTTTCAGAACTGCATAATTTTTAAAAAAACACAATCGATCCAAACACATTTCTGTGCACATTCTCATTACTCATGACATATTGCAGTTATTATAATAGATTTTCCTTTTTTGACTGTCTGTATTGCAGCTGACCACATAATTCTAAACAAAGTTAAATGAGCTAATCAGAGCGAAAGCGTTACACTTTATCAAACACAGAAAAATCGTAAGACACAAAAACATCACTACATGATTTATGTTGGAGCTTTTTGAGGATATTTTCATATATCAAATTGTCATACATTTTGAGGTATGCTAAAATTGTATTGAACTAATCCCATTCATTCTGGTCACTGAGTAAAGAAATAAATCTACCTCCATTAGCCATTGGTGTAATGCTTCTACGATGGAAATATTGGATTAACAGTGAAAATTGTACGTGTCCTCCTGTAGTACGCGGACAAAGTGTGGTTTGATGAATCGAAGTGTGTATTTCGGCTAATAGAACAAAAAATGTATTAGATTTACAATACCTCTCGGCCAAACTGTGGGTCAACAGCAACCCTTCACAAAACTTTATGAACAACTTTATGAAACTGTCCTATAGTTTTATACCAAACAATACTTTGACGCATAGGAGATTCACTCCGATATGGTGATGACTATGAAAGTCCGACGAAGGATCGACCAAAACGAGGAGGACTGCTGGAAGATGTGGCCATAATCTGATCGTCTTCGTTGTCATGCTCTTAAGATGCTGGCAAATGCAGCAGTTATGAAAAAAACCTCAGTGTGCCAGCCTCCATTTTTACCTATTTTGTGTTTGCATCTCCCAGCTGCACTGGTGACAATCAGTGAAGCCTTGGAGCTGGTGTTAACATAATCAAACATGCAATACATCGTTTCAGGATAAAATTTCTGCCTTTTTATTGTAACAAATAGATGATACAAGTATTACTTATTGTTGCTATGCGATTGTTTGAAATGCTTTGTGGAAACAAGAAAAATGAACATGACGATAAAAGGTTATACTTTAGGTTATACCTAAAATAACAGATGAGAAAATGCAAAGGGCTGTTCTAAATTGGTAGTAAGGCAAATAGAAACAACAGTAATTTGCATAAACGCGGGAAATATCCGCTTGGTTTGGCAATTGTAAGTAATGCACTCTGACATTCAGCTGGTCATTCATTTTAAGTTATGGCCGACCCATAATGTGTGTGACATGACATGGTCCAGTCACTTGATAGCTTTTCCTGGCAAAGACTAGTTTGGAAACATTTGTATTAGAAGTGGTTTTGGTAGCTGTTTGCACACAGGTCAAATACAGTGTATAGTGCTTACAAGGTAAGCTCAATGTCACATTATAAACTGAGAAATTGTAAGATAAAGCTTGGTTCATTTATTTATATCATTGAACTTGTTCGGCAGGTCATTCCATGCTTTGTTCTTAGTTCCAGCTGGAGTCCAGTACTCGCAGGTCTTCTGGCTCAGGAGTACATGCTGAGTAACATCCACTAAGACAAGAGACAAAAGTAAGTTAGCGAGTAAGTATGACATTTTAAAAAATTTTATCCTAATTTTTTTTTTTCCCCAATTTTTCCAACCCAAACTCAACCGAGCCTGTTGGCCTATAGAGCGTAAACTTTATAGTTAGCTTGCTGTGCATCAATCCGTTTTGCCGTATCACAATCCATGTGAAAATACGAAAACGTGACAGATCTAGATCTAATGTGAACTTATCATGCGCCTGTTTCTTTAACATGAGGTGTATTTTGATGAAGCTAGCCGGAGGACGATGATAGAGTATTGACTGCAAATAGATTCTTTTCACAGTTAGCAAGATGAAAAACATTATTATGTACAAGTGCTTTTTCATAAATGGACACAATTATATTTTAACTATTAAATGTAAACTTGGTATTGTTTATATTCAGTACATGCTTGTATAAAATCTTCCATTTTACTATTGCAGGATTCCTTATAGTATTAATACTGTGAAATGAAAATTTTACAAATGTTAAATTCTGTCAGAGACAGATGTGTGGTTTGTGATGTACACTGTACCTTTTTGGATTTGTATTTGCATTTATTTTACTAATTTGTGAAGATTTTTACAATAAAATGCTCTCGTGCGGCATGAATGTGTGACTTATGTGTCACAGTGCATAGGCCACCCACAGGAGCCATCAAGCGACTGAAGAGGAAGACACATGCAGGGGCAAGATAGTGAACTGCACACATTCCGCCATGGGGTGGCAGTAGAGAGCAAATAAACTAAGCACAGAAAATCTTACCTCTTTTTCCCCCAGGTACATCCCCTTGCCATCAGACAACTTTTTGAACACTTCTGTGAAATTAAAAGATATTTTATAGTCCTTGCAAAAGTCCACATAAAAAAGCTACATGATACAGTTTTAACCAGGTATAACTGGGCCAGAGTTGTATTATTTAGATAAAATAAACTATTCCGTTTAACTGATCCAGAGCAATATGCTTATTTATATTGAGATTCTTATGTACTTTTCAAGTATTTTATGTTTAAACATTTTCCAGCATAGCAACATACATAACAGGGCTCTGCACATCCCATAATTCACTCCCCCACACACATAACAGTGCCAGATTATTGTTCTCTCAGAGCATCCTGTGATACCAAGGATAAAATCAGGTTTAATTTATTTTCCAACTATTAAGAAGAACCATTTAAACATTTCTTTATAAATGTGTGATTTGTGGCATGACTAAAAAAAGGTGAGTTAATAGCGCCATCTGCAGGTATATGTAACCAATTACATCCTGATTTTCAAATTCTACAAATACTCTAAACTGGAAAGGAACATGAAAAATAAGTTTTAAAAAATGGATGAAAAACTATGAAATTATTCTGTGTTGATTCTTGGATATCAGAGCAGTGAAACACGAATGGATGTGGCTGTTACTCACTGGCCATGGTGTCCAGACGCAGAACGAGACAGATGAAGCTCTCTAGAGTGATGTGACCAGAGGATCCCCCAAATCGCAGGGCGAGGAGGTTCAACATGTCATCGTCTATCTTCACACCTGCAGCCAGCGACCCATCAGAACGATAAGTCACTCACCAACAACTCACTGTGCTCTTGAAACTACAGACAATGATCCCATCAAAACTACAAGCAATAATCCCATCAAAACAATTACCCACACTGCCATCAAAACTACAACCAATAATCCCATCAAAACAATTACCCACACGACCAAACCTACAGACAATTTTGATCAAAACAAAAACCCATGCTACCATCAAAACTATAAACAACAATTTCATCAAAACTACTGTCTTGCTGACATCAACACATTTCTTTGTTTTTCTACACATTATGTTAAACACCATGCACACACTCTGAGCTCAGTCACTATGCCACAAACCACTGTATGAACACACTGCATTTATTAAATCATTGTTTATCGTCACTGCCTGGCAATATAATCGCATACAAATACAGAAGATTCACACAGGAGTGCAGACAAGCAGAAAACCCACACAGCACCATAGACATGCAGAAAATGGTGGATGTAGGGGCACATATATATCTTTCCTGCTAATTCTTTGATTAATGTATTTAATACTCCTACGAGCAAACACCGCAGCTCTGGTTGTGGTGTAGAATGGTGTTTTAAGCGTGCAGCGTCATGGCAGAGTGTGTATTCATCGGTTACAAAAGGATATCGAAATCCATTTGAAAGCATAAGACGATTTTCTGGTTAAAATGTGTTCGATCACTGACAGGAAGTGTTACCTGATGCTTCCACCGCATTCCGTAGCTCATGCAAAGAAAGCGTTCCTGTTCTGGAAACATCTTTCTGGAAGAAGATTTCCTGCAAAGTATT
The DNA here is from genome assembly GCA_022829145.1 of Albula goreensis. Taxonomy (NCBI): domain Eukaryota; kingdom Metazoa; phylum Chordata; class Actinopteri; order Albuliformes; family Albulidae; genus Albula; species Albula goreensis. Next base: position 36,474,828 of record CM040749.1, read on the forward strand.
CAGAACAAAGCACGGAGTAGATAAATGAGCCCTAGTTTTAAAGAGCAGAATTAATGCTTTATGAAATGTCGGCCGCTATACCTTGTAATTAACGACTCGTTTCCACAAACGGGATAATTCTTGGTCATTTAGAGTCCCTGTGATTGACAGCTGTCGAAAGTTAGGGAAATCGTACTGTGTGGATTCTGTATTATTGTTTTGAAATTGTTTATTTTTTAAAAGAAATGTTTTACCCCAATCTTTTCCCCCAAACTCAACTGAGCTTGTTGACCTCACCGTAGCGCTCACTCTGCCGGCTTCGGGGGGGCAGGTGATTCCTCTGATCGATTTGATGACAATTCTCGCTCCTATACACACTACAGCCGCACCACTGATTGGACACTGCCTATGACGTCAGAGGATGACACAGTCGGCACACCCTCCGTTCGTGCTAGAGAGGGCGCTATGGTGATGAGACCAATGAGCTTGGGCTGCTTACTCCCTATCCAGTTGTTGCCTCGCCAATGGAGACCTCCGAACATAGCCAGCAATGATGAGACCGGGATTCAAACCCCTGATCTCGGGGCTCCCAGGCAAACGTCTAACCCTGTGAGCCACCCAGAAGCCGGAATTCTTTTTCATTTAGTAGTTTAAGTATTTTTCAGTCTGAATTTAGAGAGTCACAATTAGAAACTGGCTCATCATGCCACTGCATCCAAAACCAATTATTACCTGAGAGCCTGAACATAGATTATTAAATAAGTGTCTTTTAGCATAAGTGAAGGTATATAGTAATTACAGAATAAAGGTGCTGTAGGGTGTATAGTTTAACTGGAGTGAGAAAGGATACATCCATCATTGCCACAATCCCTCTGCAGGCATCCATGCTGAAGCCCCCAGTCTGAGAAGAGAGTCCTGGGGACAACAGCACAGATATACACATAGGGCAGAAATTCACTTTCCTCAAAATGCACTCGAGCGCAGATCTGAAACCGAATATTGAATAAAACGGCTTCATACTCATAATCACAGGTTGATGGAACATTTTCGTGGAACGTCTTATGACTAATCAGCTACACTCTTGGAAAAAAAAGGATTTTCTATCACCTTTGAAGGTTTTTCATTTGTCCTGCTGGGGGAACCCTTAAAAGTTCATCTTAGATACAGATATCTTAAAGGGGTTCTTTATATGACTCTCAGAATAAAGTTCTACAGAGATCCTGAGAGTGAAATCCATATCAAAGAAGAATCTGTAAGGGTTCCTCCAGCAGGGACAAGAGAAAAACCATTTTTTCTCAGAGTAATTTCAGCCATATACAGAAAAACTAAGATGAGTGTTATTGAACGGCAGAAAAGCATGTGACGATGTCGACGCACTCCGATCTTACCACTGAGGATGTTGTCATTCAGAAGCATTTGCAGCTTCTCGGCGTTGACCTCCTCATACTGCCCCATTCGACGACAAAAACGGTACATAATATGTTATCACCCTTACATACTGACGACAAACCAATCCATCAAGTTAAAGTGTTAATGATACCTTCTAAAAGATGTTGCATTTAGACTTAAACGTTGCTAAGTGTTTAAGTTTAAGACGAATTGAGAAGTACCAACCTGATCAGAGTACTGTCGGAACAAGTTGTTATTGTTTGTCTTTTCCTCTTCCTTAAATCCAGCTGGCTGATGGAACAAAATAATATCAATGTTAAAAAAACTGAGAAATCCAGGAAACATATAGTAACTTACTGGCTGTGATCAACATATCAAGATATCAAAATTTACATCTGTTGTCCTGTTTTCTGTCAGTTTTTTTTAACAATACAGAAAGATGTCTTTATTTTCTCATACTTCGTGTATGTTGATCCAGTTAACGATAGATTCGTCTCCATGATTTTCCAAGATTAAATATGATTACGATAGTCTGCTACTAAACTTGAACCAGAAGAGCTGAAATCATTCTTGACTGTAGGCTATACAGACACTATGATGTACAGACCTTGTTTATCTCTACACGGTCCATGGAAGAGCTTTCTCTGCAATAGAATAATTAAAACAATAACAAATAGAGAAATTTGTTACAATTTTTACAAAAATGATTACAACACTGGTGCAGTTACCAATAAATTAAAGTACAAAATGACCCTGTTCCTATACATAAAAGGTATAATCAAACTTTAGCCTTCACTCGGTAGTAATAAAATACTGGCCTTATTGTTTTTAGTTGCAATAAGATCTGGCTCATGGAGGTAATATAGCATAAATGTTTTACACAGTAACACCTGCAATATTAACTTCATTACTTCATTTGCATCCAGATATAATAACTGCTAGCACATTAAAAATAAGGTGTCAGTAGCTCACAATGAAAATCTCTCACTGTCTTGTATATTTGAAATATTTTGCCAGCCTTAATCTGGCAAAATATTTAAAATATACAAGTCGTTAAACAAATGTGATTACCGACCAAAAAATAAACAATTTTTAAGGCTTTGAAGGGTCGAGCGTGAAAACATCTTACTCAATGTGAGTCCTGTTCTTGGAGAAGATGGCTAAGATGAAGGAGCCCGACTCGTTAGGTTTTAGAGTCGACGGGACGATCAGGTACTCCCCTGGAGTCAGATGGAAAAATTCCATCAAGTCACGGCCGTTTGGGAAAGCGCTGGTCTTAGCAGCAGGGCTGATGGTGTTGAAGAAAGAGGCCGGAAATTTCCCTCTGTGTTTATGCAACTGAAAGGACCACGAACACTCACAGTCAAACACAAGATCTGTACAAGTTTTTACTGTAAATGACAAGAATTTTTTTTTCCCAGTACAATAAATAGTGCATATGATTTAAGTATTGGATGGGAAAGATTACTTACATGTGGTGGCACCTGTAAAATTCACAGAAAAAAGGTGCTTTTACTACAGTGACAAATCATAACACAGCAATGTACAAATTATTGCAAAAATCCTGGTGATTCTACTGGTCACAAAATGAACATGCATAAAACATGAGTCTTTATGATATTATGTATGTGCTGGATGTTGCACACTGTGGACATGATTTTCTGCAGGATTGTGTATTATCAGCTGTAAAGGTTGGCATAAATGTGTTGGAATAACATAAATACATTGTAAATTACCCTGACATGAGTGACACAGATTTTTGTAAACCTGGTCCTATTTTTTTTCTTACACAGAAATGTCAGAAAACCATCATAGCTTAGAAATACTGAAATAGCAAGGATGTACTAAGACTGTCGGATACAAGAAACTGGTGAACAGCTACGGAAATGTTTAGCTTAAGGGCAACCTCACCATGAAATTTTCAAACTGTAATTATCTAATGAAAGTTTGGCGTCATTTTAAAGATTATAAGATGAACTATCAAGAATGACAATAGAGATGGAAATATATGAATCAAAATAGATATATTGTCTGTCAAACTCAGAACTTAGGTGCTGCAACACATTATGAAATTTGAAATTCTAATACAAAATTAAATAATGGCCTTTGAAGGATTTTACAAGAAATTATGATTCAACTGACCTTGAAATTCAATGCTTTAGTTCAGATTTCTTTTTGAGTTAACAGGCAAGCATGTTATTTCAATAAAAATATTTTGTATTTTTCACTATATTAGAATTGATTTCAGAGCGATTTTGTATCTTTAGGGAGCATGTGGCTGGGGCATTTGACAGTGTATATTCCCAAGATTCTAATTTGGCATAATTAGACTTTCTGTAATTTTCAGACCAACAGTATATAACTTTCATATTTTGGTATGCAAAACTCTGAAAGGAATTTAAATGGCTTTTTAAGACAAAAACGAACTACCAATCTTTAAATGTGACATGGGTTTTTTGAATGGGGAGGATATGGTGGCAATTAATTGAAAGAGGCAGGAAAAAATGGAAGAATGGGTAGAGAATAGAAGAAAGATTCAACAAAATATGAAGCAATTCAGTTAAGCCATTCTCCTGGTCCGCCAAGCACCTGCCAGTGTATGAACTGAGGATATAGCTAAATTCATCATCCTCCAGGAGGAGCAGAACTGCTAAAATGGAACTGAGAACTGCTAAAAATGCATCATTTTGATCTTCACCTTCTAAACAAAAGATCAAACAGCAAAAAATGGAATTGGTTGATTCTCAGGAAAAGAACTATCATGCTCGCGCAGGATGAATTTTACTGAAAGATCTCCATTTCTCCAAATTACCAGTTTGAATGAAATGATAAATCAAACAATGGAATATTACAATGAAACTAGACAATGTGCTTGTGGCTACTGTAGGAACTAGGCAGCGGTAAGCAGGGCTGGCTGGATGCATAAGCGCACTGAGCCGCTGTGGCCACCAGGGGCCGCCAAATCAAATTATTAGGGCCTCATAAAGGCTTGGCCCGTTCCTGGCAGTAAGTGACAGCAGTACCAAGCAGCAGTGAATGAGCTTACAAAAATGGAAATCTCACAGACATTTGACAAGATTCTAAAATATTTTGTCTGCATTACAAGAGCTCCTTGCTGACGGGGTCAGGACCGATTTCTCACCTCATAAACACAGATGCCAATGTAAAGATTGGACACCAGACGTCGGTTTCTCTTGTCGGGTTTCTGTATGAGAGAGATCACGATGTTCTTGGGTCTCTGGAGGTCTTCGCTGCCCTCATCAAGCTTGTCAAGTCGAACGCGATACTGAGGATTGGTCCAGAAGGTATCTGTAAATCAAACTTCAATAATTTTCTCACTCACAGAGAAACACACGTGCATAATCATCTGATAGACGTCATATAAACGACAGAAAACTAGATTTAGAAAATTAGATTTAGAAGTTATTTGTGGGGAGCGCGAGCCCGCAATTTCAGTGTTTCTTGCTTCCTGGCGCTACTGGCACTGGGGAAACAACTGCCGAGCTACACCTATGCCTGTAATGGTTCATCAGATGTTTAAATGTTTCTGAACCATTTTACAATGGTCTGTATTTTCACATATTTAGACTAAATTCCAATTATAGCTTCATAAGAGTCGATCATAAAGGCCAACTGATTCACAGACGAACATTAAAATATACATTTTCTTGGATTTGTAGGATAATATTTCCGTATAACCTGCTTTTTGGCACATCAGTAATAGACATGATGGCCTCCTCTCTGTAATGGTAATCCATCCATGCCTGGAGGCTACAAAGTAGCCCCAAACCTTGGTACTTTAACTGCTATGTCTGATATATAGGACAACACTCTGCGGTTGGAACGTGTAGTGTCGGGTCCGCTGTTGAAAGAACATTCATCAAGCTGTCTTGTTGAGCTCATTGTGAAGACCGCTCCCAAACTATTCTCTGGAAAGCTGAGTCAAAAGTGGATCTCAGACTACAAAGAAAAGTGACTTTTTGATCAAACATGCACACCGTCTAGCCATTGCACAACAGCATGGCGGCGGGAGTACTGTGGTTTGGGGCTGCTTGCGGTAATGTGGAAAAATATTCAGGGTTGACTCTCTAGTGTCCTTACAGGATTTTAAATTATTGGTTGAGGACTGGGTCATTGAGGAACACACGTGCTCCACGTAGCTTGTATACACCGTCTGTAACATTATGTGCCATCGTGAACTATTTTCATAAATTTATGAACGTTCATAAATTGTGGGAGTACTTCCACTTTATGCATTGTTATTCATCGGAATTATGATGATTTTTCCGTTTTTAAAAATCTTTTGTCTTTAGCTTGCACTATACACACATTGCTTGCAACGTCTAATGTTTATTTTTTTGTTATACATTTTTTTTGGTATATATTTTTTCTGTTCTGTGTGCATTAAGCATGTTTTAAGCATTATTTGATACTTTGATTAATTCCAATAGGATTTCTGTCAACAGGATTTCAGAGAATATATTTAAAAACTCAAATTATGTAATTTTTTTTTTTAAAGATATTTTTTTGGTATTTTTCCAGTTTATTTGAAAGTTACAGAAGAGAGGTAGACAGGAAATGCAGGAGAGAGAGAGGGGAGAGGGCATGCAGCAAAGGGCCCAGGCCGGATTCAAGCCTGGGCTGCTGCAGTAAGGCCGAGGCCTTGCGTGGTGTGCGCTCTACCAGCTGAGCCACCGGGGCGCTCCCAAAATATGTAATTTCACCCTAATGATGGTTTATTGTTTTGGCCATGAAGCTAATATTGATACCTGGGACAAGAGCTGTCTTGCATCTGAACAAGACCATTTCAGTGAAAGAGTGGCCTACTGGTGGCTCATAGGAGCCCTAAGGTCAGGGGTTCGAAACCTGGTCTCGCCATTGCTGGCTATGGCCGGAGGTCCACATTTGGTCGAGGCACAATTGGCCAGCCTCACCTGGGGTGATAAGGGGTAAGCCGGCTAAGTTTGTTGGTCTCATCACAACAGCACCCTCTCTGGTCATGATGGGTTTGACCAAATAATAATGCCTTGGTAGCAGTCACTGAGCAAAAGTAGGTATCTTATCCGTTCATATACAAGGAACAGAGACAGGACATCAGAGGTTTAAAGGAAGGAAATTTTGGGTACCTCTGTGGTCCAGGCAGCCCCCTGCAGTGGTCCCTGCTACCCAACGGCCCTCGTGTAATGATGACACCCACTGGCCGGAGGGAGAATTGTCCAGGAAGTCAGGAGACAGGGAGCAGATATCCACAGAGTCAAAATTCTGGCACCAGTCATCCATGGACATCCTCGGAGACACAAAAGAAAAGGTTCATGGGAGAGACCGAGCGGAGATGTAAAATAAGATCAAATCACGATATCCGTGTGTTGTCATGACATAATCCTGCAAACGCTTCTTAAATCGTTCATGGAGTCGTTTGTGAATCCGCATTATCGTGAAACTTAACCCTGTTCACTAACATGCTTTCCGTACGACCTGGAACAGCTCACATGCATGAACAGTGCCATTTATGTCTTTGGTATGAATTTAATCACAGAAAAGAATTATTAGTTTTTTAAATTAATTTTAAATAGAATTTTGATTCCTTTAATATCTTAAGGGTGCTTACCAGAATTCTCCATCGTCATCTATTTTCAGACATCTTGTTTTTTCCTCCAAGGTCACTGTCTGCCACCAGGAAGACCTGACAGATAAAAGTAAACACCAAACGAATCAATAAATTAATTAATATTGGATACTGAGCATAAATAAACATTTATTGAAATTACTGCCTTAATTTTAATTTGCCTAGGAGCCCTGTGATGGGACATTTGAATCCAAACTATGCCGTCATCGGCTGTAGCAGGAGGCCCACACTGGCAAGGCAACAATTAGCCCAGCCTCACATTGAGACATGAGACATTTATTAGTCTCATTGCTCTCTAGTGACCCCTCCTGGTCAACCCAGGTGCCAGCAGATGACTGCAGTTGACTACATTATCCTCCGACAACATAGTGTGCAAACAAGCGTGCCGGTCGTCATGTGAGTCGGAGGAATTGTGTGACATGGCTTCCTCCTCTCATGTTGGTAGGAGCAGGTCACTGCGACGGACGAAATGGTTTTGCTGTGTTCTTGGAGCAGAACACAGCCAAATTACAGCCTCCCTCCTGACACACTATCTTGTTACCATGAACATACTCTTAACACTGCCTTTTAAGGCCTGTAACATACTCCTACATTTATGCCCTTCTCATTTTCCCCCAGAATTTTACTCAAAATATTTTCGATAAATATATCGAAAGGGTATGCCATAATTTCCCTAACAATGCCTTTTCCGTTCCCTTTCCTAACTGCTGAAAACCACCACTGTTATGGCAGAGGATAGCTTCTACTCTACCATAAAAGACAATACAAACGCAGAATACAAATAAGTATTTCCTGGATAACTATTTCTGTGGAAAAAAAAACGCTGAGAATCCAAGTCAAACATTTAGTCATTGAGAGGCACTGGTAAAAAAAAATAACCAGGATGACTATTATTTATGTATCCATAAATAAACTATATCTGGGCATTCCAGCTTACATGTTTCACACAGGCCTGGGTCAAATGGTCATGGAATCAGAGGCAAGCAGGGTCACATGGTCACATGATTGGATTTGAGGGAACTTACTTATCGCTCCAGTCTCCCTTCCACTCTCCTTCACCCCATGGGTTCCACAGACGGACCAGCTTAATAGGCCTGCCCTGACTCAACACCTGTACGAGTATCAAAGAACGATTAGGCCTACGCAACAGCCAGACCAGCTTTAGATCAAAGCACCGTCATACAACAGTCATGTCAGACTCTTACCAACCACCATCATACAACAATCCAGTCAGACTTGGGTCAAACCACCCCTGCAATTTAAGTAATTTAGCAGATGCTTTTAAATCAAGGATACTTACAAAATGATGTACACATCAATGTCTTTGGTGGTGATAGGTCTGACTTATATATTGCTTGGGTTTGCTTGTATTTATGCATGAATTTAGCTGTTAGCTAAATACTGTATATATACTTTGGTACAGTTTCTCACAGGAAGGAGGGACATTTAGGTTAGTGGTGCCTTCCATTGCTTATTTTAGGTGAGAGAATCCCTGAGAATTGGAAGAGAGACATTGATATGTTGCATTACTCATAAACCAAAATAAAATAATCTTCCATCTAAAAGAGCCTCATGTTTCTCAGGTTCTTTTCTTAAGAAAATGTGTCAGTCAACTGTGGATTTAGACTCAGTATTGTTTTAAGAAGATCTCTTAAAGAGTGTCTTTCAATTACCATTAAAAACAAAGCGACACACCCTGACTTTCACTCATCACCTGTGCAGGCGTTTAGACAACACTGACAGATTTTCCTGCCGGAACATGCCGTCATAATCTCCTCAATTTTCCCCTCAGTTTTCCCTCCATACGGTGTTAGCTGTACATACCTCTTTGACTCCTGTCACAGTGTAGGCATGGCCTTGCACTATTCCGTTGGGCAGCACTGTGTTGGCTGCTGTTGGCTGAAACAGATACTGGCGTTACATTTCGGCTCGTTGTAGGCAGCAGATGGCGCAGATGGGATGGGGGGCACAGGAGGGGGATCCACGACTCCCCTGTTCCTAGACTTGTTCCGATTTTCGGGACCTAAATTATACCTAATTAACCCTTACACTCCCTGTACCCACACCCATGAAGGAAAAAATACAGTAATTAAATGAAACAGTCATAAAGAAAAAGAGAGAACAATTTCTTATCTTTATTTCTGTTTAAAACCAAACCGCGTTGAGAGCTTTTTTCATTAGTTTGGTCCCCACAAAACGTCGTAAAACCTCTCCTGCGAGGACCCCCTGTATTGTATAGTTTGGTTGAGACCTTTTGCTCACAGGGGTTCCCCCAGCCCCGCCGGTTGTAGGGTTATGATTACATTACAGATGTTCTCTATTTGGACAGGTTAGGAAACACTTAATATCTGTGTAATCTCAAACGGAATAAGAATGCTATAGATCTTTACCATATTCTGTACACAAGTTGCAATCAAGTTTGTGCATAAACATGAGGACCTCGATTCAGCTTTTCTGATCATTCATGTCCCTGGAAAAAATAATATTCTGATCTTCCGTATCTGCAGATGTTTTGGGACCGTTTAGGATGCCTGGGTGCAGTTTTGGAAAACTCAAGTGGAATTTAAATGCCTGCAGATATCTTTACCAATTTTGTACACAAATGGATATTGAGTTTGTGTTCAAATATAAAGTATTTCTGGCATTCTCCATGACTTAGAAGTTGAGATATGTTGTGCTAAACTGTAAATATATTAGGGTTTTTTTTAACTGTATATTTTGTATACACTGTCACATGCTCTGACATGCAGTCTCAAATTTCAATGGTACCTCTTCAAGCCCTCAGCTCATGTAAAATAGGTTTGGGGTTTACTTGGCTGTAGATGGCGTACATCTGTTTCTCTTACTCTTCTATTATTAAGTTAACAACATAAGATACACGCCCTATATTGTTTCTTGATACCAGTCAACCTAACCGCTATGGAAATAAGGCTATGGGTTTTGGAAAACCTGTAGAATTAGGTGAAAATGATGACCCCACTCCAAAAAATGGAAAAGGGCATTTAAATAAAAAAATGTATTTATACAATTACAGCACAAATGTATCTATATTACTAGTGGTAAGGCTAGCTCCTATCTTCTGTGTTAACAATGCTGTGAAGGTACCTTCTTCATTCACAGAATTCACAGGGAATCGCTAGTTACCCAACTTCTTCCTCAAAAACTTCTGAGCTGCTGGCAAGTAACCGCTGCTGCTACATATGCCCTAAACTCCGAACTGCTTCTTTATCAAAATCTTGTTACGACTAATATATTCGCTCACAAAAAAATAGTCTTGTAGAGCAGCTTAACTCTAGCTGAGAAACTCTCCTGTGTCAAGTGAGTATTGTTTGGTCGGTAGGAGCTCCAGAGCTGTCGTTCCAGCCACACAACTTTACAATGGCGGTTATGAACGTTCGTTGGAACTTTTCGCATTTTCCATTTCACCATGTACCCAAGGCTATGGCTGTCTATCAGAAAAACCACAATAAAACAAACACACTCATACCCCTTGAGGGGTTCCACATCCCATTAAAGACTTGAAACAGGCAGCGCGTTGCATGAGGTCAAAAAGGTCCGGTGGAGCTTCCTTCAGCTTCAACATCATGTGGATTCCGCCTGTGAAGTCCATGAGAGCCTCGGAGACGCTCCCAGAATTCATGTCTGCGTAAGAACCGCATACCCTAAGAAATAGGAGAACAGGCCGTCTTCAGCATCATGGACCAAGAGGGGCATGGAACACACTCTGTAAAACTCGCTCATAAAATGGGGCACAGAACCCACAACCTTCAGCACTCTCTCATTTAAAGGGGAATTATATTTTATTTATGTTATAATTTGACCCCTTCAGCTTCTAATCACCAAAAGGGACGCACACACACACACACACACACACCCATTAGTGATTGCTTGATTTATTTAATTTTAATGATACTTAATCTAGGTGGCAATTGTCTGTTGTGTCTGTTGTGTATCTGTAGTGTTCGATCACCAAATGGTGCAAGAACACCGTTCAGTGTTTAATCGCCAATAGGCACAAAGCTGTGACAGTTTCAGGCAGGGTTGTGAGTTTGTGATATGTGATATGTGGAACACATTTTGGAAGATTACGACATCCTAGACGTACTTTGCATAAGCCTTCTCCAAGAGCGCTGGCCAGAACTCATTTGGGGTTTTGGAGTGAACGAAAATGAACCTTCCGTCCAACATCGGCAGTTTGTCATCAATCACGACGTCGTACCACTTTCCGAACCTCCAGAACTGAAAGAAATGGAGAAATTAAAATGGTGTGCGTAAAAAAAAAAATAAAAAATATGCAAACAAATAGACTGGTGATTTTTCTCTGTACTACAATTTCGTATAAAAAATGAGAACACACTTTGGTTTCACCATGTTATTATAGTATGTTATTACGTTTTCTCTTTAGCATATGAAAAACATGTTCATTTAGATTCAGATTTGGTAGCTGCCTTAGCGTTCCTGAGAAAATTTCCAATAAACAAATCAATGTGGAATTCGTGAAACATGCGCAGACCCACAACATTATTTGTACCCCTTTCATATGATCATAAATTTGACACTTGAAATAAAATTATGTTCAGCTAAATTAAGTCTTGCTATGGAATGAAAAGACAGCATTCTCCTCAGCTGCTAGCCTGGAGCCTCATATTTTTCTGCTCTAACAGAGGAAAATAAAGGATAGGGGCATTCTGTAGTCTAGTGGCTAAGGTATAGGACTGGGATCCCTTAGGTTGTTGGTTCAAGCCCCAGTCTAGCCACAGCAAGAACACCATTGCTGTTGGGCCCCTGAGTAAGGCCCCCAACCCCACATCGCTCCTAGGGGCATTGGCCCTTGATTAGCATAAACAACTGTAAGTCACTTTGGATGAATGCAACTCAACACTGTTGCCAGACTAACTAAAGACCATGTATCAGCTGGTCACTGCCTTCCTGAAACCCACAGTTGCAGTGGCTTCAAAAACTTCTTGGACAGCAACATCTAAAAGATCAGAGACACAAGAGAAAAGCTTCTCTAGCCAAACACACTATTCTTTTTTACACTTAACTATATTGCTGCTAATTATTTGTATTAGCAGTATTAGCATCGCTATGTCTTTCTATCTGTTCCAAAGGGTTTTCAATGCTTACATAACCTGAAGTGTTGTTCTGGCAAAAATCCAGAGATCACTGATCAGTCTACCTGTTCTCATGGCATGCAGTCAGTTCACCTTGCTAGGGTTGCAATTCATTGGAAATAATTTTCTCAAATTCTTTAGACTATGTGCACACCCCTTTCCTTTGTGTTGTTCTCCACTGTTGTTCACCTCCCTCTCCCTGCTCTGATCTTGATCCAAACCTTGCAGTGAAGTTGTCATTTTAATTTCACTAACAGAGTTCATAAGAGAGAGGGCTCAAATTAAGTTAATCAGAGTTTAATCAACACCTAAACATTCATAAATCAAAATTCAGAATCACAGCATGACTCTGTTTGGTTGTGTTTATGAGTTCAGTCGAATTGATACTTTACCCTGAAGTGAAATATCCCAGCATAATCTTTATCAAATTCCTGGTCAACAGGCAACACTTGCTTCCGGACATCGCGCTGAAAGGTCAACGCACCAATAGAGGCCAAGAACCAGCAATTACCTAGAACAGACAGACCATAACAGTTTGGGAAAACGGGCAAGTTAACGTCTGACCTACCACAATATACATGAGTGACTCAAAAATTATGTGCAACAACATATTCAGTTCATTATTTTGCATTATTGTATCATATCCAATCACATTTCACATCTTCAATCCAGTTTCCATAATATTAATTTGCCAACACTGGCTTGGGAATTATGATTAGATTTCCACTGTCCTATAAGGGTGGGAGATTTCCCAGTAACAAAAACTAACAATTACCAACCCTGCTAATGATATTTCTCTGCCAGACTTTGGCAAAATCAGCCACGGCCAGAAAATCCAACTTCACTGTACAAATTATATAAATGTGGACGAGGAAGAAAATTGTTCAAAAAAATCATACCCACTGCTCCTTGTGCAATGTCAAATCTTGAAACAGAATCAACATATAGATAAGGATCCTTGATGAGTTTCTAGAAGGAAAGAAACTTATACGTTAATTATAAGTTAATAGGAGATGTGTGCATACTTCATTGACAACTAGAAAGTATGCAAACATGTAGCGGACATTTATAATAGTACATAAAAGTACATCCCACATCTTCATCCAAACTACTCAATACCGTAAGCATTGTATGTTAAACAAATTCTATGGAGAAGCAAGATAGTTGTAATATGTGAAGCTGAAACACTCCAGTGTATTGCATATTCATAAAGGGGGCGTGTCCATGGAGGATCAATGGCCACTCACATTATTTGTTTGGGTACATCTTGGATATTCATGAGTGACGAACCACTGGAAGTTTTGTATTAAAACCTAACAATATGGGGTGTGTTCTAATACTTCATTCTAATACTCCACTCCCCCGATACCACTCATTATCACTCATACCAGGAAGTATGTGGAGGAAAGGAGGGGGAAGACAAGTGAAGGAGAGAAGATGAGAGAACGAGGAGATGGAATAGCTGCTCCGTTTCTCCCCTCATCAACATTGACATCGACGGCTATATGATGACGTCGTAACATTGACTTACATCTAAGTTACTTAAAAGCCAGTTACGCTTCTTACACTTTGAACATTCTAACATATTTTGAAGCAACAAAATATACATGTTAGTTACACACACATTGCATCAACCTTCTCTGCTGTTTGAGGCCATGATTTTGCAAGAACTTATGTACAAGCAAAAAATGAATGTACCACTGCAATAACAGACTCAATTTTACATTAGCAATAAAAAACATAGACTTAATATCATGTTCACAAGGATATGCATTAAAAGCAAACAATAATGTTTGCCCATTAATGTAATTCTGCAAGTTACTGTATACTCTTCTGGTACTCTGAGTGTCGTTAAATCTCTAGCCATGTTTTTGAACATTTTGATGGTATAACATTTTGTTGTATGGCCTTTTAATCTTGTTGTTCATGAGCACAATAATGTCACTCTGAAACGTGAAAAGACTTGAGGTAGGATACATCGATCCTTCCCCTGGAGGAGACGAAGAGACATTCGCCCTTCGCTTATTTCCTACAATATTCAAACATTGGAGCGAGGGAGGGCATTAAGATCATTTTCCAGGGCATGGAGAAGACAAAATGGTCGTGGAGGAGAGGAGGATGCATTTTTGGAGCATTTGAACGCACCCCTGGTCACCATAGAGAATCTGTAGCTATGACCACCTGTGGCCTTTTAATAAAAGACGAATAGCGAGCGGTTTGGCGACGTACCGTAGGTCTCACCCACTTCACCTGTTGCATGAGCTCAGGAGACAACAGTCCTGAGCCGATGGAGTTCCAATCTGGTTGGAACATGTCATCGATAAACAACTTGCCCTGGATGAGGAAGTACTCCCGCAGGGAATGGAAGTCCTGGTCCATGAATTTTTCCGGGTTTTCTGGGGTTCCGAGTCCATCCTTCTTGTAGCGCTCCTTCATGATGTTCAGACATACTCCGGGAGGGGGCATTCTTTGCAGAACTGATTGGTGTTTCAGATGTAGAACAAAGGAACAGGAAAGTTCAGGAAGGTCTCAATAGAGTCTGTCTGCAGGTTCAACTGCAAAATTGACCAATGGCCCGAGAGTTGAGGGGGAAGTGACATAACGTAACTTTTTTTTTTTTCATTGGTCAGTCGTGTTCCGAGGCTTGAGACTCTCGGTCCACATATTCATTATAATTTTCAATGTTTTTAATCGGTGATGAAGAATCATGTGCGGAATGTTGCGGCCTCACTAGCCATGTTACATAATTGCTAGCTAGACATGAAGGATAGCCGCAGTGTTTTTATTTGTTAATTTTGGGAAAAGGCGCATTATAGCTCGTCGTTGGCTATTGGTAGCCTAGTAATTTTGCTTGCTTTATGCATTAGTTGGACAGCTAATCAGAACAATAAACAGAACATCCTCGACACTCTACTTTTGTAAAGTGTCATATTGAACTTGTGCATTTACATTGTTTAAAGTTGGTTGCAACTGTAATGAATATCTCATTTCTTAGTCGCCAGCGTTTTAGTTTGTCAGGTAGCTATCTTAAGTTAGCTGGCTAGCACATCCGTGCATTGATTTGGGTCATGGCTGGAGCTTTTGTCTTTGTAATAACACATGATTCAGGGATAATGTGGTATCAGGTATCGTATAACGGTGGCACATCGCGTTCGCAAATGAGGGTATGATTTAATAAGATTGTAACGCTTCCTAACATATAGGCTACAAAGTATCACTTGAACAAAAGCATGCAGTTAGCTTTTTAGCTGATGATGATTAATTAAGAATTAAGCACAACAGTCATAATAATAATAATAATAATAAAATGCTGTTTGTTGCTGTTTGTTTTTGGGGAAATAAAAATGTCCATCTTTTTAGGTGCATTGTGAAAAAAGCTGGAAAACTGCTGTGATATAATGTCCGGAGTATTCATTTTATTTTGAGCTAAGATTGAATATCATTATCTGAGTATAAATATTTTTAATTTGCTGTAGAAAATGAATGGAGTCCAATAGGGAAATATTGTTTCAGCCCGCAACCTGTTACATGGCGACACTTTTTCCAGTGCTTAGGTTGAGAGCTGAAAGCTGGCTCCTTGCTCAAACCCCAGGACACGACTAACCAATGAAAATCATGGAAAAAATGTGTCGCTGTATATCACTTCCACCTTAACTCTCAGGGTTCTCAACTCTCACCATTGCCTGCAAGTTGAGACTGCAGACAGACCCTTCAGGAAGATCAGGAAATTCATTCATAACATTGTTATCTTTGTCTTGCCAAAAAAGACATTCTAGAATATAATCATTCACAATTCAATTGCGCAACACTACTATGTGGCTAAACATTGTAATTATGTCATTGCTTCACACAGAATGTCTATTAAAGACAGCTGTAAAGATGACCACAGGCTTCACTGTAAGCTAAACTAAATCAAGCTTCTACAAACGAATGCATCCATCATCAAAAATTTACAGATTCAACAGCACGCAAAGTAAATTGAAAATGTCAATATGTTAAACGAATTATCCCTAGGAACAAAAAACTATTGGGTCTACATTTCCTCGTCTTCACTATGCCTGTCCTGCAGCTAGTTCCAGCGGCTGATTTATAGTTAAAAGTATGCATTCAATGAGTTCTTTGTATTTGTCAAACTCAAATTGCATAGATGAATACAAGTACAAATTTAAATAACACATTTACAAACACTGTTTTCAAAAAAGTCTGTCATGTCTGTTCTTGCACATTTGCGAAATGTACTACTTCATTATAACTAGTAAGTATTCTTTATGAAAGAGATAATATAATAATTATATTTTATTAATTACCTTTGAGTCCAATGTTTCAACGACTGTATGCAAAGCACTCCAGTGTTTCGCCAACCTCAGACAGGAGCAGTGAGACACTTTTATACATGCAAATTCTGCCGCAGGCAACAATAGGTTTTTATTTCACCCTGATTCAGCAGGGACGTGAGAAACACCAGAGCATGCCAGAATACTGTTTGGACTTCATTTGGAAACTGCATTCATTTATCATTCAACTGGAATGGAAACCAAACTCAGTATTGATAGAGTTATTGTAGTGGCAGCTGCCAGTTTGAAGTTCTTTTGCAAACACATCAAAGAGGACCTCACATGGACTTGCAACATTAACTCCTTAATGAAATAAGGTACACAGAGGCCTCCATTTTCTAAGGAGACTCTGGAAAGCCATTCTTTCTCCCCTTTTATACTTCTACAGATTTGCTGTGGAAAGTGTCCTCACCAGTTGATACACTGTCTGGTATGGGAACTGCTCAGCTTGAACAGCAAGTCCCTGCAATGGGTGATAAAGACAGCCAGTACAAACATCACTGGGTCCTCATTCCTCCCTGTATGGGCATCCACAAAAGCACCGACAGATGGGCCTACAAAGTCACGACATTCGCCCAACCAAGCCTAGCTATGGACTGTTTATCACCCTGCCTGGGTAAGCGGTTTCCACAACATTCAGGCCGACATCGCCAGACTTCACAGTCTCAGTGTCATTTGATTTGATATGAGATTATGCAAAGCTCCTCCCACTCATTACCATGTGCAAAAGTGGCCTACCTGGTTCGCAGTGTACGATATAGAGCACTGCTCATCGTCTTTTTCAGTTCATGGCCCACCCATACCTGTTCACCCCCCATACCCCCATATATATATATATATATATCGATCTGCAATAACATTATGACCACCTGCCTAATATTGTGTATGTCCCCCCTTTTGCTGCCATAGCAAAAATGGGTCAGCATGGGCACCCTGACTGGTCTGCGGCTACGCAGGCCCATACGCAACAAACCACGATGCACTGTGTGTTCTGACACCTTTCTATCAGAACAAGCATTCACTTTTTCAGCAATTCGAGCTACAGGAGCTCATGTGTTGGGTCGGACCACATGGGCCAGCCTTCGCTTCCCACGTGCATCGATGAGCTTTGGCCGCCCATGACCCTGTCGCCGGTCCACCGCTTTTCCTTCCTCGGACCACTTCTGATAGGTACTGAGCACTGCAGACCGGGAACACCCCACAAGAGCTGCAGTTTTGGAGATGCTCTGACCCAGTCGTCTAGCCATCATAATTTGGCCCTCGTCAAAGTCGCTCAGATCCTTACGCTTTACCCATTTTTCCTGCTTCTAACACATTAACGTTGAGGACAAAATGTTCACTTGCTGTCAGTGGGTGGGATGTTCACATGCAATTATGACGAGATAATCGGTGTTATTCACTTCACCTGTCAGTGTTCATAATGTTATGGCTAATCGGTGTAAATGCCAAAATGTAAAACAGTGAGTGTGCTTTGGCATGTTCTTCCTGCTTACCAATGCAAGATGACAATGCTGGGAATATGTTCAGAGGGCAAAATAGCAAAACATATGTAAATATGTATGAACTAATATGGATTTGCCAGATCCTGTTTGAATTTTATGCCACAGGACATTAATGTCTCACATCCAACACGCAAACCTAAAGTGGCCTAGGAATCCTTTTGTTACCGGTGTAATGAAGGAGGGCAGGGCGTGGCCGCGTACACCAAGTCAGAATTTAAATAAGTCATGCTGAAAGATTAATATACTTCGAATCAAACCAGGTACCCATTTTGTGAATGTGCTCTGTCGTATTGAGAACACCCAGGTCATTTTTGCAGAGCGTGGCAGTGGGGAACTTGGGTTAGATAAAGAGGCACGAATGGCAGTGTACTGTATCATCTGCCTGAAAGTCTTTGAAACTAGACAGATCAAAGTTAAGTTTTCATATGAAATAAACTTGTAATTAATAATTACCCAGTAAACCACATATTTATCTTATGCCTGCTGGGGTTTCAACTGAGCAGCTTGCCTGATCATGTCGTCTGTCTGTTCACCAGAATTGATTTAACTGAGTATTAATTAACTGACATACAGGTTTTACAGCATGATTCATGGTCGAAAGATAAACATTGCGTGATGTCATGTTTTATAATGTATTGAGTATCTACTGTGAATAATAAAGTTTCTCTAGATTTACTTTTATTTGACCTGGTGATTACATCTGTATTAGCATATGGTAAGTCTTGAGGTCTGTAAGTTATTGTATATCTTTTGTCCCTGCCAGGCTGCAGCAAAGACACGGTGATCGGTGATAACATGGTTTACCTGGCAACAATGTACACATAGCTATGTTACACCTAATGTGTGCCCTTCGTGTAATAAACGTAAGTTTGAAATCACAAAGACAAAATATCAGCAAAAACTGTCAGTGGCAACATTGTGTTTGTATTTCTGTTTTAAATAAAAAGCAATCACACGTTTTTATACTGCAGATAGGGAAATAATTAAATATTTAGTACCTCAAAAGGAATAAAAGTGTTCATTTTTTATATAATAAAACTATGACTTTTGAGGGCTGGACAGAGTGGAAAAATGCAGGTCCACAGCTGTTAAAACCGCCATTTCAGAAAAATGTAAACCAATGGTGACCCCATATATGTGAAACAGAACTGATCTGGAGGTGAGCTGGGCCCAAAGAGCATGATGGGAGTTTTAGACAATGCGTGCGCTGTACATTTAACCCTTTCCTTTATAAATGTATTTCACAATTGTCAAGTCAACAATCGATTTTAAGGTTCACTTGTACTTCATTCTCCCAAGATTTCTGTTTGTTCTCAGAGTATTGCATTGAATACCCCACTCAGAGTACAAGATAGAACAGTAACCAGACAGCCTTCTGTTTTTGCTCCTCATCAAACACAAAAATATAAATGAGATCATTCCTGTACTGGCTTGTTTTGTTAAAGGTCAGAGATTTACCTGGAACTTCCCAAGAGCTCGTAATTACCCTGGAGTAAACTGAAACACGAATAAAACAGATCAATCAATGAAAGAGAGGAGTAGTATTGCACACATTAACATGCCTATAAAGTATGAAAAAAAAACTGTTGGAATCTCTACCATTATAATTTGCTACAAGAGTTAATATTGCACTGGTAAATGTAGTTCCAAAAATATGACTGGCAAGAGGTAGCCTGGGGCAGTCTGTAGTCTAGTGGCTAAGGTACATGACTGGGACTCTTGAAGCCCCAGTCCAGCCATAGCAAGAACACCATTGCTGTTGGGCCCTTGAGCAAGGCCCTTAACCCCACATTGCTCCCAGGGGGGACTGGCCCTTGGTTGGCCTAATCAACTGTAAGTCACTTTGGATACAAGCATCAGCTAAACGACCGTAATGTAATGGTATAGTTCAGCTATACTTCAGCTAAATAATAAACAGTTCCAACCAATCCTTCATTCACGTATATATATGCTCAGTTTGGGGCCTGATCAATTTGATATTCAGAAAGCACCCCAAATGGAGCCACTTTCGGAAATCACACGGAAAAACAAGTACCGTTCGTATCATTTTATAAAGTGGTATGGAAGGTCGTGCAAAAACTGGAGTGTGGTACAGGGATTACAGTCCCTCTCAACAGTCTCGGCCCCACTGGAATGATAACTAAACACCCACAGAAGTTGTAAAACCTTTTTTTTATAATTGTATATATTTTACTTGACTATGTATCATTCTCCCTGGTTATACTATTATGACTTAGATTTAATGAATATATTTGCTGTAGCACTTTTAGATTTGTTGACGACTTTTAGATTTGTTGACGATTATCCAATCCTTGTACTTTGGCGCTTTGGATGAAAGCGTCTGCCAAAGGAATACATGAAAATGCAAATGTAGTGGCTAAGGTACATGACTGGAACCCTTGAGGTTGGTTATCAAAGCCCCAGACTAGCCACAGCAAGAACACCATGGCTGCTTACCTTAACCACGCATTGGTCCCAGGGGGGATTGGCTCTGGGTTAGCCTATCCAAGTCACTTTGGATAAAAGCATCAGCTAAACGACCGTTATGTAATGGTATAGTTCAGCTGGGCCAGAAGGAGCTGATTGGATTTTCAGATAATGTGTCGCAACTTGTGCACATGAATTTTGTATATTTTTTTCCATGTTAACAACAGATTTTAAAGTTCTCTTTGATTTGATTCTATCAAAGAGATTTGACTGTTTGGAAGGGATTTAAAATCTGTCACGGTGACAGGCAGAACAGGAATCAAATGCCAGACTATTTTTGCTCCAGGGCATCTCTCAATAAAATGCAAATTTCTATTACTCCTGTTCTTACTTGAGTTGTGAAAGGTCAAGATTGTGTGAAGTCTAGCCTTGTTACCATAAATGTGCATTCTTTTATTATTTAACAATTAAAATTACAAATTATACTAGTATACTAGTACAAGTGTAAGGATGAATCTTTGAAAAGAGTTTCTAGAATGTCTTAATTTTCAGTATGTCCCCCTTTTGCTTTAATGACAGGGTGCATTGACTGGAGCTGACATGGACTCACATGGTCTTTAAGCGCACAAAAATTTCTTGGCCTTTGAGACACAGCAGCAGGTGTGGCCACTGTGCCGGGTGGTGAGTGGAAGGAAAAACCACAACCAAAAATTCAACACAAAAGGGCCAAATTCCATTTATTATCCCCTTTTGTGGAAAAAGGAAACACACCAACTGGGTTTAACAAAAAAATAAGGCAAAAACACAAAAACAGCACAGCCTAATTGAAGGCAAGTGCTCACAGCTGAGTTGATTAGAAATCACTCTCAGGTGAGCCAGCCTGTTTGTGAGGTCTCTGCTGTTGCAGCCCGAGTTACTTCTCCAGGCTGAGGAGGAAACCAGGAGACTGACAGCAGTACAATGGGAGGAGCTTAGGAGCTTGCTCCTCCCTCCACCTCTCCCTGCGCCACAACTTTAATTGTTTGACGGGGTCTGACACTAAGGCTGTGCAATACTGAACATAGAAACACAAAACTGGGCTTAGATTGTAAAACATATGGCACAAATTTAAGACATGTCGTCTCATACTACAGTGTCCATATATTGCTAAATCTTGCTCAATAAATTTCCCTCAAAAACTTTTCAGAAGTCCGTTCAAAAACTTACTCCAAAAACAGGATTTTGTACATAGAACACAATTCAAAATCAAGCTGTTAGTACAGCAAGACTAGTCAGTTTGTCAACAGCAGCAGCAGGTTGGCCTTTTGGATTATTTTGAATGACACAATTTTACTCTATTTCTATTTTGTTGATCCAAGCCAGTTGCTTAGACGCATGTCTGGTCACGTGACAGCTTCTACACACTTTCCCGGAGAGGGAAAACAACCTCTCACAAGGCATTGATGTGGCAGGTGTTGACAAATACTTGTGGCAAGGCAGGCTAGTTCGTTGTGTGCCCCAGGATGTCTGGACCGCCGCTGTACGGGACAATCCTCCATACTGATGACAGCTTCATAGCGCTCCAGACATTTGTCAACACAGTCCTCCTCCTCATCAGGGGACTCTGTAGCAACTAAGAGAGCTGCTTTCTTCTGTGGAGATTCAGACGTTGCTGTTTGCACTGGTTGCTGTGCATCTCCTCCGTAAGAATACCAGCAATCGATGCCCACGCCTGGGCTATCTCAGCTCAGTGCAGGAACTCGGGGTCCTTAAACCTAGGGTCAAAGCGCTGTGGAAATCTTCAGCCATGCGCTGGTTGTTTTGTCCTTGCGTTTCTCCATGTCAATGTTGATGGTCTGTTTGGACTTGAGTATGTAGGCTGGGTCGTCCTCTGAACTCTCCGTAGACCAAGACAGACGACATAAACCTGGCACCACTGAACATGAACTGAAAGAATTGGCATGAGTTAGTCTACTTTAGCTTACATTAGCACTGTGTACCGTATCGGCATTGACAGTGCCACTGAAAGTAATGAGCTTCACCTGTGTTAGCAGCTGGGGGAAAGAGAGGGAGAGACAGAGGGGGAGGGAGGGAGTTACCTGCAGGACTCAAGCCCTGATTCCAACTTCTGCAGTTTCTCCAGCTCAGCTTTTATACGTTGGTTTCCTGTAGGGGTAGTGCATCTCTTATTGTTCCCTTGCACACGCTTCACCATCTCCAGAGTGGAGTTCCATCCAGTCGACACATCTTGCACAAGCAACTCGGTCCTCGCCCCATGTGCGCCTTGCCGTTTCTCGAGCTCTGCGGCATTTAGTGGACTGTGCTTGAAGTGTCTCACCACCTTAGGCATTTTGAAAGTGCACTGTCAAAGGCACTATTCTGCAGAGACACTTTGACAGAACATTGTTCGAATGGCAGCTGTCCCGCCGCTGTGATTATGTTTTGTACACTACCTAAAGGCGTGCTCGGTTTATTATCAGTGTTCCACCACTTTGCTACGTCCATAAAATGTTCGTCGCATGCCTCTGCATGATGTCTCTCCTCTGTTTTCATGACGGTCAGACTATGTGAATGCAGTTTCCACTGTTCATCGACTAATCCCAAGGTACCTATGCTGGTGATATCCAGTAGTGCCCACAGGCAATGCTAATTTAGTGTCAGCTGCCGTAAAGTTCAAAACATTTTTCTTGGTGAAATGCCAGCAGCAGCCCGTAAGACATTGTGGCCCTGTCAAACTTTGACAGAATTGATGTTCCTGATTTTTCCCAACCCTGGTTTCTTTAAGATGTGTAGGACAATTTTTTGTCTACAGTCCAACATTTATGTGCAATACAGTCCAGTGCATGCATTTTGCATGTATAGTGCTAATTAACTTCCACCTCACTCATTTTACTTTGACGGGATTTAGCATCTTTAATAGTGTTTGTCTTTGTGGGTTTAAAACACTCATGCTCATGGTTCGTGTGTTGTACGTTTACAGAAGATTCCTTGTACTGAATGAAAATGATGGATTTTATCCTTTAAAAATAAACCTTTTTGCAACAGCAAGTGTGGGATGGTCGTTGAAAATTGTAAATAAACAAGAAGATGCTCCATTAGCGCATATGCATATGTTAGAGGATAGCATGTTTTGAGTGAAACTCTTGCGTAGCTATTATTTGTGTAACCAGTTTTTTTTTTGTGAAAGTGTGCTTCTGATTAAAACCTTCAAGGCAAAGGTGCATTTGCAAAAGGTATGGAGTGGGTGTGTTGCAAATGTCAGCAACTGCTCATTAAGAGATAAGGAGGGCTGGGATTTTTGGGAAGGGGTTTGGCATTTGACCGGTCAAACAAATACAATGTGGAAAACATGATCGGAAGAATTGAGCGTACGCCCTAGGAGAAGAAAATCAAGGCTGATGTATGCCGTGTTCGGGGAGACTCGCTTTTCACTTGAGTGTGACGTGACCTCTGTTCGATCAAACAAAAGCTACATGAGTGATTCAACCGTTGTGTTTTCTCAAACTCCGTTATCTCCTGATGCTCCAATCAACTCTTCTTGGGGGTGACAAATATTTAAGACCGGAATTCAGATAGCCGTGGGCAAGACGAAAACATCGGACAAGGTCAGCTGCCGAATGTCTCCTCCCGTTACAGGTGTCGCTTATGTTTAGATATATCTTTACCAGATTGGTATTAGTGAGATGGTTCCTAGGTCCAGTTCCCATGTGCTTTTTAGGGGTTCAATAGGGTCTGGATTTTCGGAATCGATGGACTCATGGATAATTGAGACGAGCGTCTATGGTTACAGCTGAGGGAGAGGGGAAAGGCCATTTTAGAATCAGGAGGCTGATTGGGGAAGTGGGAAACTGATGTCTGTCTGAACTAATGATTGCAAGACCTTTGTTGACCAAATGCAGAAAACTGGGCCAAACAAGAGAGGAAAAATAAGGTTGTTTAGAACTGGCTGGAGTTGAGAATCTGTGCAGGTCAAATTGTTTCCTAAACTGGGTCCATGATATTGTGATGGTGTTGATAATAACTCAGTTCTCTGAAATGCTTTTGGTAGCTTTTAGCTGAGAGCAGAGAGGAGGCCTAGAAGGGATGTTCCATTGTTCCGTTGTTTTGTTGCTAACCCAGTAAGTCTACTTCTACTGCCTCAGGCAGTAACAGGTATTTCCAGAATATAAAGGAGTCTAATGACTGATAGAGTTCAGGTGAGTGATTCCCAGCTGTGCAGCGACTAGTTAGTCCCGGGCGCCCTCTGGTGGTGTCCACTGGAACCGGCTTCAGGGTGACACCAGTAATATTGACGAAAATTTGGTAATGAGAGGACTCCTTTGAACTTGGGGAGCAGGAAAATTGCTCTTTTAATGTATGCAGGCTTGTTATACCATACAAATGAACAAACCAGCTGTTGATAGTGGAGAGAAAGGACTCCAATCCAACGAGTACAGGGATAAAATGGAAAAGATTAAAATTCAGGTAAAAATACCATTTTGATCAGATTGAAACAACCAATCGGGGATAGAGGGAGAGAAGACCATTTGGTTTTATCTGATTTACAGTACTCCAGCAATGAGTGCAAATTTTTATCAAAGATGTCTGTGAATGACTTTGGGATAAATACCCCCAGATATCTAAACCCTTCTGTTCGGTGTCAAAAATATTGGGGAAACTTCCTGGCTGAGGGATTAATAGGAAATGGCTCACTCACTGAAGGTTTAACTTGTATCCAGAGAACTTTCCGAACTGTTCCAAGACACAAAGGGTTGGTGCGTCTTAGTTTGTGTTATGAATGGAGTGCTACCAGACCACCGCCATGCAACAGCGGACCCCACCAATAGCTGGAGGTGTGACTGGTTGTGGGGAGACCCAAGATGGAGTTATGACTGGGAGCAGCAGCGCCCTGGGCTTGGCAGAAGGCAAAGTAGGGCACAGCCCCCATACAGTAAGGGACATATCCCGTTGAGATCATTTGAGCGTGTTGGTTTGCCCCACCTTTATTCTGCCCGGCCAGAGTGAAGTAGTAACGGGGGCTGCGCTCTTCTCCTCTCCCCAGAGGTACCACCCCAACCGGAGGAGAACAGCGGGTGTCCGGAGGCTGTGGTCCAGGAGAGGGAAGCAGAGGAACTCCAGTCTGAGCTTTGTTTGGGGTTTTTTTTTTTTTTTGGGCGCAGAAGAGGCCTGGCAACATGGGATGGGTCCGACCTGCGTTCGACCCTTATTTTTTCCATTTGCGTGCGTCAGGTGAGTGTGGGTGTTAGTGTGCGTGCATTGGCTTCCCCTGCTTGAGTGTGGTGTTCCTTGGATGACCGAGGTGAGTCATTGCCAGCGCAGTGGTTGGACCCTGGGGAGTCTTCAGGGCATGGTGTGGTGTGATGTGGTGTGTGGGAGCACTGACTTGATTCTTGCCCGCCTTAGCTTGGCATGCAGAGTGGGCGTCTCTCCCTGGGGCTCCACTTCCATGGTGCTCCCACACACACACCACAGACACACCACATTGTGCTCATTCATTTAGAAAGCACTGGCATTCAATATCATGAACAACTCAAACCCAGTTAACACACAATTCCCCAAGTGGAAAAACTAAGGGCTAAATTAACGAAGGAAGAGTCACAGCACAAAACACATTTGCGTCACTTTTGCGGTCACAAACTCTGAAATATTAACGACAGATTTACTTGCACTAACTATGCAATTAAAATGCCCAATTTTGTGGTTGGAGACACCCATAAAAAAGATCAAATACGACATGCTTACACACTCAGATAACAAGAACTAGGCGATTCAAAATGGATACGGAGCAGTGTTTTCATGTGCCTTCAGGTGTATTCAGTATTGAGAATCTTAAGGAGGAAGTTCATTTCAGTGATTCAGACATACTAGATAAACTTCAAAAACTTAAAGGTATAAAATAAATAAGGTAGTGAACTCTGATAGGATATATCCAAGAGTTCTTAGAGAACTGGCAGAAATTATTTACACACCTCTGACAGCTATTTTCAATCAATCTATTAAAACTGGAGAAATACCAGATGATTGGAAACATGGCAATATAATACCAATCTACAAGAAAGGAGACCATACTGACATTATCTGATCTCATTTTCACTGTGTATCACATGACAGGCTCTTAGTGAAAATGAAATCAGTTGGACTTACAGGAACTATCACTGAGTGGGTTCATAGTTGGTTGTCTGGTAGAAAACAGAGTGGGAGGAATTGTATCAGAGCATGGTCCTGTACTGAGTGGTGTCCCACAGGGATCAGTGTTGGGGCCTTTGCTCTTCCTTACATACATAAATGATATAATGCAAAGGTTTGTGGTAAAATTGTAAAATTTGCAGGTGATCAAAAACTAGGGGTCTAACCAACAGAGTAGAGTCAACTAAGGTAATACAGGAATACTTAAACTGATTTTGCATATTTTTAAAATTATAGAGTGGTAGTGTCAGAACACCGGCTTCTAGCTGTCTGTGTTTTTTTTTTTTTTGCTTTTCTGTCATGTATCTGCCATGTGCCCATGTTTTCAGAGCACCCATGTTCCTGCCCTGCCCCCCTTCCTGATTGCCTGTCACCTGATCAGTTTCACCTGCCTGTCTGCATCACCTCATTATCTGTGCATTTAAATCCTGTTCCTTTGTTTGCTACCAGTTTGTTTCAGTTTGTTCTGTCTTGTATCTAGTCTTTGCATTCTCATGTTTCTTTACTCTTGCTAGCCTTTGACCACATTTTTTGCCTGTAGATTTGGATTGTTTGTTTAGCAGACCACACTGTTCTACTTCCTGCCTGTTTTTGACTACTCTTTTGCCTGCTGTATTGGATTGTTTGCTGTTTGATCTTCCTGTTTTGACCCTACCTGTCCCCCAACTGCGATACCTGTTTTCTGGACTGTGTCAATAAACCACATTGTTCCTGTCATCTCTGGTCTGTGATTGAGTCCTTGCCCATCTTGTAACAGGTAGACCTGCAAATTTCAGTGACAAACATTTGTCACACATCAATGGATGTGCAAAACATTTGCCGTCTACCACCTACTTTAATGATATTTGGAGGTTCTTCCTGCATTATTGAATAAATATTTTTGGTATAGACCATGCCCCTTTCGGCCAATCGTGACCAAATTTTATACAAAGAACTACAACATCACACATATCCATGCTGCTGATTCTGAGATACAAACTTTGTGCAATGATAGTGCCACCCAAAACACCTTCTTACATATGCTCAGACCATACAGGAGAACAAATGGATTGATTTGATAAACCTTTGGTGAGTTATGCCTGTTTTAGAGAAAGCTAGCATGCAAGTTTTTCGGCTGTAGCTGTTATGGAGAACCAGATACTTTTAGCAGAATAATGATAATAATAATCGTTGTGGTACAGGGTGGCACATCCGTGCTGTAAAGAAACAATAGTTAAAAATACTTTATAAAACCAAGCATAACAACAGAAAACAAGCACAGACTTCATGCTTCATTTCATTTTAATGAATACCAAAAGTATGAAAATAGAAAAACAAAATAGAAACATATGCTATATGGAAAATCCATCACTTATATTGAACAGTAAGCGATATTAATGATAGCAACGATAAAGGAAAATCCTGCATCCCTTTCTGGCTATCAGTTATCTCCCAAAGTCCCCCATAGCACCCTTAGCAATCAAAGGCCTGCATTCACAGAAACTGATTAAAAACTGGATTACACAGATACTCAGGATTACAGAAAAGGACCCCATACAGTAGCCCTGCCAAAGAGATTCAAACGTTCCCATTCAAAAAGACAGAGCACGGCCACATCTACCATGCTGTTTTTAGCCCATTCAACAGAAAACAAGGGTGGACGAGATACGGACAGCACTGAGAGGCAACTGGTGTCATTTCCATGTATGATTTGCTGGAGTATAACCATGGGGTGGTAAACCATTGAAGAGGAAGCTCTGGTCCACCCACAAATCTTTTACTGCACGTTTCCTCAGCCCGATGCTTAAAGGGACTGCATTTTTCAGAATTGCATAATTTTTTTTTGAAAAGCACACAATCAATCCAGACACATTTCTATGCATATTTTCATTGCTGGTGAGACACGGCCAATTCTTCCTTTGACATCATGCCATAGGTTACGTTCTGATTTGTGCTTAGTTCCAAGATGGAGTCCGAGATTGAGCTGCAGGTCTTCAGGCTCATGAGTACATACTGAGGTACATCCACTAAGACAGGAGACACAAGTTAGCGATTAAGTAAGTATGATTGCTATTTAATTAATATCAAAGCGATAGTGCACACAGGATCCACCAGTCAAAATGTCTCACACCGTGTCATGTCAAAATCAACAAATTAGTTTCAATAAGCAACAGTTTGGTGTCAAAAAATCTTCAAAGTACCAAAAATAAAGATCTATTTCGTTATGAGTAACAATCCCCTGGATCCAAGAAACAAACAAGCATCGGCATAGTCTGCATTAGATACATTTGAATGAATTAGTTAACCCCTGTAAATGAATAAGAAATCTGCTACGCCACTCAATATGTACATTGGGTAAGAGAAATCATTGCTCTGGAAGTAGGGCTTTCACAATCACAGTGAAATTATCATACAGACGATTGTGACAATTAACATGAAAAATAAATTATATCGCTGTCTGCAGGGGTGAACAAATCATAAATGTATATGGTAGTCCTCTGGGCTACCAAAAGGCAAGATCTACTAAATTCTGGTAGAAGTGCACATATCTAGCCATGGGGTGGCAGTAGAGAGCAAATAAAATAACGAGCAAAGAAAATTTAGTTACCTCATTTTCCCGAAGACACATTTGCTGGCCATCAGACAACTTTTGGAATATTTCTGTGAAAAATGTCATTATTTTAAAGATAGAAGTCCTTGCAAAAGTCGACATAAAATGCAATGTGACACAGTAATGCCCTGTATTATTTATTTGTTTATTTAAATGTTGACATGAGTGATTGGTCAATGCAATGTAAATACATGTTCTGTGTTGATGTATGTATATTAGAGCAGTGAAACACTGTTATGGATGTGGCTGCGACTCACTGGCCATGGTGTCCAGACGCAGAATGAGGCAGATGAAGCTCTCTAGAGTGATGTGACCAGAGGATCCTCCGTACCGCAGGGCCAGGAGGTTCAACATGCCATCGCTCACCCTTACACCTGCAGGCAGCAACCCATCAGAACGATAAGTCACTCACCAACAACTCACTGTGCCATTAAAACTACAGACAATGATCCCATCAAAACTACAAGCAATAATCCCATCAAAACAATTACCCACACTGCCATCAAAACTACAAGCAATAATACCCATCAAAACAATTATCCACACTGCCATCAAAACTACAAGCAATAATCCCATCAAAACAATTATCCACACTGCCATCAAAACTACAAGCAATAATCCCATCAAAACAGTTACCCACACTGCCATCAAAACTACAACCAATAATCCCATCAAAACAACAGCCCACACAACTATCAAAACTACAACCAATAATCCCATCAAAACAATTAGCTCCTGTTGTGGTGTAGAATGGTGTTTTAAGTGTTTTAAACTAAACAGCAGATATTGTATTCGCTGTATAGGGTCTAAAAGGAGGTTACAAAAGGATATTAAGATCTATTTGAAGCATAAGATGACTTCAGGAAGTGTTACCTGATGCTTCCACTGCATTCCGTAGCTCATGCAAAGAAAGCGTTCCTGTTCTGGAAACATCTTTCTGGAAGAATATTTCCTGCAAAGTATTCAGAACAAAGCACGGAGTAAATAAACAAGCCCTAGTTTTAAAGAAAAGAATTAATGCTTTATGAAATGTCTGCCACTATACCTTGTAATTAACGACTCGTTTCCACAAACGGATGAACTCTTGGCCATTTAGTGTCCCTGTGATTGACAGCTGTTGAAAGTTAGGGAAATCATACGATGTGGATTCTTTATTTTTCGTAACAACAAACTTCATGAGTCACAATTCGAAACTGGTCCAAACATAATGTAACTGCATTAAAAATTAGTTATTACCTAAGAGCCTGAGCATAGATCATTAAATAAGCGTCTTTCAGCATAAGTGAAGGTGAATAGTAACTACAGAATAAAGGTGTTGTAAGGTGTAGTTTAACTGGAGTGAGAAAGGATACATCCATCATTGCCACAATCCCTCTGCAGGCATCCAGGCTGAAGCCCCCAGTCTGAGAAGAGAGTCCTGGGGACAACAGCACAGATATACATTTATAGAATAAAAACTATATATATGTATCATAAATGAAATGTCAAGGTCACATGTTAAGATGAAAGTGGATAATGATAGTGAAGCAATGATGTGAAATGGTATTCCAAATCTAACCAACATTTGCACACCTGGTGGTATAAATTGTGGAAGAAAACTTCACTCTCAGTTTCACAGGTTGATTTAGCAATTGCAGGGGGTGAACAAACAAATAGGGTCTGTACCAAAACCGGGTTCACAGAGGGGCAATGGAAAAAGTTTCATCAATGAAATGAGCTCTCGAGTGAGAATGTTACTCCGATCGCTGTAGCTGAATAGTATCCCAGACAGAGTGGACCTGTTACTGGAACACTGTTTTGAAGACGTTGGTGGACTATTTCCCATGAGATGTCTGATGTCTAATAAACAAATTTCAGCCATACACAGAAAAACAAAGACGAGTGTTATTGAACGGCAGAAAAGCATGTGACGATGTCGACGCACTCCGATCTTACCACTGAGGATGTTGTCATTCAGAAGCATTTGCAGCTTCTCGGCGTTGACCTCCTCATACTGCCCCATTCGACGACAAAAACGGTACAAAATACGTTAGCATCCTTACGTACTGACGACAAACCAATCCATCAAGTTACAGTGTTAATGATACCTTCTTATACATTTTATATTGAGACCCTTTACACTCGTACTGCTATCAAAGCTCTTTAAGATTGAAAGGTACCAACCTGATCAGAGTACTGTCGGAACAGTTTGTTATTCGCTTTCATATCTTCTTCCTCAAAGTCGGTAGGCTGACAGAACAAAGCAAAAACCATGTCAACCAATATTAAACTGTAAGAAATTCTGGAAAAACAATGTTATACTGGCTGTTATAACCAGAAGAGCTGAAAGCATGCTCTGACTGTAGGCTATATAGACACTATGATGTACAGACCTTGTTTATCTCTACACGGTCCATTGAAGAGCTTTCTCTGAAATAAAATGGCAAAATCAACAACATCAATAAATCGTAAATTCGATGGAAATTTTAACAATGGATAGTTACTGTGTCATTACAACATATGTACATTTATTGGTAAACTAAGGTACAAAATGTTCTTATGTCTACAGTTTTGATACAACTTTCACCCAATATAAATTAACTACATATCAGGCCCAGTTTCTAAACTATGATTTATTACTATAATTAGTTGCTCATGAAGGCATATCGTTTAATTTATTTACAAGTAACACCTAATACAGCCTATGGTGTGAACCTCAAGACTTAATTTGGTTCCAGAAACAGTAACTGCTTGCACATTAAAAATAATGAACTCATAAAGTTGTTAATAGCGCTCAGTGGAAAATGTTTAATTTTAAAATTGGCATATCAAAAATGTGACTATTGACCAAATTATTACATGATGTATAGGCTTTTTCCTGGAAAAATGGTCCAGGAGAGTGCGGAAAGATGGCTTACTCAATGTGAGTCTCATTCTTGCAGAGGATGGCTAAGATGAAGGAGGCCGTCTCGTTGGGTTTGAATGTCGATGGGACAATCAGGTACTCTCCTGGCCTCAGACGGAAAAACTCCATCACTTCACGGGCGTTTAGGAAACTTTTGTTCTGCGCGACAGGGCTGTTGGTCGTGAAGAAAGAGGCCGGAAATTTTCCTCTCTGTTTCTTCATCTGAAAGGACAAACACTCACAGTTAAACACAATGTCTTTAGATAATGTTACTCTAAATTAATAATGAACAGCAGTGTGTTTCTTCTGTGTACAATGAACAATAAATATGTTTAGTATTCGACAAGTAGGATTACTTACATGCGGTGGCACCTGTAAAATGCAGAGTAAA
Source organism: Albula goreensis (assembly GCA_022829145.1). Taxonomy (NCBI): domain Eukaryota; kingdom Metazoa; phylum Chordata; class Actinopteri; order Albuliformes; family Albulidae; genus Albula; species Albula goreensis. Next base: position 36,507,229 of record CM040749.1, read on the forward strand.
AAGATGCTTTTAGAACAGTACCAACAAAAATATAGAACAGCAATGTACAAATAATTCCAAAAATCAAGAACGTTTCTACAGTTCATCAAATGAATGTGTGCTGAAAACAACCCTTTCTGATTAGGTATTTGCTGGATACTGTAATAAATAGTAAGATAACACACTATAATGTGATTTACTTAAGGATTGTGAGTGTATCGTCCGCAGCAAAGGTCATCTGCAGCATTAGCTTCGATAATATGCAATACTATGCAATACTACCACTTGTCTTGATATTTTTGTATTACCTGGTCATACCAAGTATTAAATCTCTATGGAAGGTAACTGCCACTTACCTGTGGTGTTTACCTGTAAGTAATGTTTCCTAGATGACATCGCTATCTAGCCTGTCAGCAATCTAGCTATTTTGATTCTTTTTCACAGCTAATGATAGTGAACTGATTAATATGCCTTTATAATATGATTCACAGTCTAAGTTTGGATAATACAGAAAACCAGGTCCCCAGGTATTCATTTGATGACTTCAGTGCTTTTTTACTGTTGGAATGTGGAATTATGGGATTCCAACATCCTTCAAAATGGCCATTCAGTGATATTCATGCCATTATTTGAAGTTTTTATGGGATGACAAAGTTCTCCAAAATAATCATGCATTTATATAAATTCCACTGTTTAAAAATTGAAGAAAATAAAATGTTTTCAGTAAAGTTAAATAAAATCGTGAAGACCAGGTCCCAAAGTATTCAAACAATTATCTCTGTGCTTTTTTAACTTCAGGTACATGGGATTAAAGGATACAAAATTGCCCCTAAAGGCCAACGTTTTTTGAATTCCTTCCAAAAGTAATAAAAAAATCACCCAAACACCCACATACACACTCCATATTTCCAGCTTGAATAAAATGATAAATCAAACAGAATACAATCCAGAAATTTCATTTGACAATTGTAGCTGTAACTGAACAAAAGTAACTACACTGCAGAAAATTTGGGACCGTTACACGGCTCCAGTAGCTTAACTAGAGAAACACAGCAGCAGTAACTTAGCATCAGTAAACGAGCTATAAATATTGAAATTTTACATTTAATGAAATAATAAAATATTTTGGTGTGTTATACAGGAGCTCCTTGCTGACAGGGTCAGGGCCGATTTCTCACCTCAAAAACACTGAAGCCGATGTGAATGTTGGACACCAGACGACGGTTTCTCTTGTCGGGTTTCTGCATGAGACTCAGCAGCATGTTGTTGGGTCCCTGGAGGTCCTCACATTCCTCGTCGAGTTTTTCGATTCGAACACGATACTGAGGATTGGTCCAGAAGGTATCTGTAGAGCATGCAATGGGTGATTTAGCTTCTCGCTCACTGTCAGAAAAAAAAACACACATGCTCACACACGTGCAAACATCTAACAGGCTAAGTTGAAGCATGGACCAGATGTTATCTATCATTGTTTCAGTGCAGCTTATAAGATTATTAATCAGTTTATGAAATTCATCCCTAGACATCCTGGATAGACATTTCATACCCTATTATTTCTTCTTCTTAACTACCCGGCCTAGGATTTTCAAGGATAAAAATAACTGGAACAAAGCATAACATTATTAACTAGTTTACATACTCCTAAAACTAGCATTCTCTCTCCAGAACACTTGAAATGACTTTGTTTTTGTCTGGGTTCCATGAAAAAATTCTATTTCTCCCTTCGTGGTTCCATGAATGATTATCACGATTCACCACTTCATCTTACACGTTGTAATGCCCTGATTCCATCAAACTATAACCATCCTACAGCCTGACCTCCTCAGCTTTCTGGTGCTACTGGTAATCAAACATCAGATATACAGCAACATTTAAAAGTTTGTGAACCCCTTTAGGATGGTCTTTATTTTCACATACGTTTCGACCTATAAGTCCTATTGAATCTTCATTAAAGGTCAATCAAAGGTCAAACTTATTCATAGACATGCATGAAAATAGACATTTCTTGGATATTTAAGATAGCTGTCTGTCTGCATGACCCACTTTTCGGCAAAGTGCTAATTAGAGGGGTGACATGATGCTCTTCCTTCTGCAATGCAATCCATCCATGACTGGAGACTACAGTAGCCTCAATTTATGGCTCTTTCAGCACTATTTCTGATGAAGATGAAATTCTATTTTCGGAATGTATAGTGTTCACTAAAAAAAGACTTCCCCATTGTAGCAAAACAATCCACTTAAAACTAGAACTTAATTGTCTGTTGACGGAACATTGAGTCTTCAACATTCATTTGTGTTGTGGTCTTACGTGCAGAAATATGCCAACAAGCTACAAGCAAACTCTTGGTGCACAAAGAAATCGTTCAAAACATACAAAGCAATGCTGAAGTCTTTTGGTTGAGGTTATATGTAAGTAGTCACACATGTAACTAACTGGTCTCTATGGTCATGAGGTCCTTCTGGCTGAGTGTTGAGGCCCTGGATAAGATAGCTGCCAGTCAAAGTAATGGTCGGAAGACAGTTCATGGAGGCAATTGAGGAGTAGGGAGGTCTTGGAGTACTTTCTATCTATGTTATCTATGGCCAAAATCTCAGTTGTTGGGGATATATTTCCTGTTAGTGTCTGTTTTAACTGAAGACAGTGTCTTCTAAGTTACCAGCACTGGTGATGGTCACACTTCCCCCCAATAGGATGTATGGGATGAAAGAACTTATACTGGGGTGTTTGAATAAACTCACCCTTAGATATGACTTCACTGCAAGTAACTGCAGTTAGCTGCAGGTTTATCAGTGATCCTTGAAGGGGTCAAATTCCTTTCCGTACAGTAAATGTAGCAGCACAGCCACTAGTGTTACACAGAGAGACCTGCATCGGCCATTTTAGGAAGCAGTGTTTTTGAGTAGGGTTATCAACTTCCAGATGAGCCTATAGTTAGGTCGATACTCTGAGACAGGACACTTTTGATACCATTTTAACTTCTGCTTGTTCATTCCAGAGAGATACTCTGGACAAGATTTTCCCAGAATGAACAAAAACGTCTACAGTTAGCAGTTATCAAAATGAATTAATGGGCTACTACCAAAAGCTCAAACTATCTCCAATCAAAAACAAAATCTTCCAACTAGACCACAAGACCTATTGAATGGTTGGCTAGCTGCTACAAGGTTAAACAAGGTCATTTCCAGTGCTAAACACTTCCTGAACTGTTAAACTGGAAACTGTGAAATTTGTAATCATTAAATCTTGTGGTTTCACTGGAAGATGCATCTTTTGACTGGAGCTAGTTAATGTTCCTGGAACTGCTCCATAGACTTCTGTTCATTCTGGTAACTGCTGACTGTTGTTTGGCGAATTGTTCAGAAGATTGTTCTAAAATGAATGAACTGTGTCTGGGAGGACCTGTTAAACATATCTTTGAAAAGAGACTGGAGAGTATCAAATTGTTACAATGAACCCCTAAAAATGCCAGTGTATTTTGAGAAAGAGATAATCCAATCTTGTGAGGTTATTCATCCTTCACAAAGACCTTAGGCCACTCCATTTTCACAGCCTAAAAGAATATGCTGTGCCACAACATCTGCTGGGTGGAAATTAACTGTTTGAAGAACAACAATTATTTTTCAACACACCACACCTACATTGTGAAATCTGACCTTTAAGTTGATCCTTTCAAGTTTTTTTTTTTTTTGTGACACTTCTGGTGTTTCCTTTGATTGTACATGAAAAACAGGTTGAACATTGGATTGTACACATCAGAAATTATTTGAACTGATTGTTTATGATGGCAAATTCTGAGGCATTTTACTGTCTTTTAATTTTACAAAATTGAATGGCGCACTCAACAGACCTGATTTCAAATGGCCATATCTTGGGAACCTTGGTTCCAACTGAATTTTTAATAAATTTTTTCAAATATTTTCTTGACGTACACTTGTCTCATATACAATCTAAGTGTATTTTTGTGCCATCATTACATATTCTCTCAACTTTTATTTGTGGAAGCACCCCCAATCCAAGCATACTATTTACAGAAATTTTGATGAATTTACCATTTCAGAAAAACTGTATTACAACTATGTTTCAGATCTTAATTATCTTTGACTTATATTGTACACACATCTTCAAACCAAACTTTTAAAATTTAATTAGAATATGAAATGTTTACTCATTTTGTTCAATAAATAATGATTGTGTATCTATTTGTGGTTTGTGTGCATAAAGAAGATTCTCATTCATTATTAACTGATACTTAATGGGAATTATTGACTCCAATAGGATTTCAATTACAGATTACAGAACATTTCAAAGGAGTTCATAAATGTGCAAGTGATGCTGTATTTTGAATTTGTTTTAGAAATGAGAAAAATAGGAAACATCTAAAGATATAAATTTAACATTATGTTGTTTTGGTAAGTGGGCTGAAGATCGGGCAGTTGAAAATGGCCATGAAGATATTGTTGATTCTCGGGACAAGATAATTTCAGGAAAAGATCTTTAGTTTGTTTCACATGTCAAATCAAATCTGTCAAAATTCAGCCAAAGTAATTAAACTGCAGAAATTATTTGTTAGTAACAGAGCTGCAATAACGTAGCTAGTAAAACAATGCAGTAACGAGTAAGCTTCAATGACTAAGGCTCAGCAAGTGAGTGGTTAAACTATAGCTGCTTTGTAACGTGAGTACCATATTGAGACCTAAGACCACAAGATTTTTTTACATTTTTTTTTTCATGTAAACCTGGCAATAAGCAAAGTTTCAGGATTTTGAAACATTTAAAGCAAAGAAAAGTTATTACATTTAAAATGACAAATTATTAAAGGTTCTGTACTATTTCTAGGTCAAATTTAAGCAAATTTGTGACACTGACCATGTGTACAAAAGGTCAGACCCCATTAAACATTTAACATTGATGGGGACACTAAAAGCCCAAGAAAGTTTTGGGTACTTGAGGCATAACATGGATTATAAGGTTTTGCACAAACTTGCAGAGTCCATGCCAGCTCCATTGCACACTGTCGTTAAACCAAAAGGAGGACATACAGAAAACTAAGACAGTCTGAAACTCCTGTACATTTTCAAAGATTCAGCTTTTCATTCAAATCACAAATATAATTTATAATGAAAATTTCTGTATGAAATCATAAAGGAATGCAAAATAGAAGCACTTCCACTTTTGGACCCCACTGTATACAAAGCATATAAAGTATTTTTATCTTATCTTTCATGTCAAACATCCTGCCAAAAGCTGTCTGCAGCCTGCAATACAGCCCTGAACAACCAAAACAGGTGGGCAGTGAGAGGTTTAAGGGAAGGACATTTTGGGTACCTATGTGGTTCAGACAGCCCCCTGCAGTGGTCCCCGCTACCCAACGGCCCTCGTGGAACGACGACACCCAGTGACAGGAAGAAGAATCGTCCAGGAAGTCAGGACACAGGGAGCAGATATCCACAGAGTCAAAATTCTGGCACCAGTCTTCCATGGACATCCTCGGAGACACAAATGAAAAGGTTCATGGGAGAGACCGAGCAGGGATGTAAAATAAGATCAAATCACGATATCCGTGTGTTGTCATGACATAATCCTGCAAACGTTTCTTAAATCATTCATGGAGTCGTTTGAAAATCCTTAGTGTTATCGGGAAACCCGCCCGTTCACATGCTTTTCCATGACCAGCGCCATGTATGACCCTGATATATATTTAATCACAGAAAATAATTATTTTTTTTAAATTAATTTTAAATAGAATTTTGATTCCTTAATATCTTAAGGGTGCTTACCAGAATTCTCCATCATCATCTATTTTCAGACATCTTGTTTTTTCCTCCAAGGTCACTGTCTGCCACCAGGAAGACCTGACAAGTAAAAATAAACACCAAATCAATCAATAAATCTATCCATTCATTCCGTCCTTCCATCTATCCATGCAGACATAAATAGAGGATGATGAATATAATAGAATACTTTGAAAATGTCAGTAAGTTTGCTGTGTTGACAATATCATGCCCGTTTTAAAAATGGACATCGATGTGCATTTTGAAAGTGCATCGATGCAATACACTTGGCAGTGTTAGTCGTTACTACATTGTCATCGATGTGTGTTCTGTGTTTGTTCTGCTGTTTGGATGTGTCATTTTGTCTATCATATCTCCACTTGTTGCTCGTTATTACAGGTAATAATTGGATGTCCTGTCTTTGCTGTAGTAGTAAGCAAGCCCAAAACCACCTATTTCTAAGATACATGTACTTAAGTCAATAGACCATAGCTGTCACATGTCTCATTTTGATATCTTCATGTTAGTCTGCTAGCTGAATGTTGAATTAATTGCATTTTTTCAGTGGATTTTGGCAGACATGTGAAGAGAGCATGACTGAATTCCAATCTGCATTTAAAAAAGAAAAAGCATGAATTAACTTCTCAGAATCTCCTTTGTGTTAAAAATGGTCGCACTTTGGCAATTTTTCTTAGGTGAAAGAATGTTGTTATGGACAGCTTGGCACTGTGAGGTTAAAAAAATTAATTAACCTAAAATCACACCTAAGCTTTTCACCTCAGTTTTTGTCTAAAGAGCCACATTTCCCAGCTTATTTAAAAGAATATCCCTTTTGGCCTTTGGTCCAGCTAAAAGTATAGCTGTCTTGTTGATTAATTATTTTAAAAAAGAATTATTCATCAATTTATTAACTGCAGATACAAAAGTATTCAGGGAACACAGGGCACTTGGATCATTTGGCTGGACAGAAATGTTTAATTGCGTGTCATCGGCATAGCTATGAAAGTTGACATTGTGTTGGCATACTTATAGTACCCAAGGGTAGCATATACAATGTTAAACGGTTTAAAAAGACAGCTTCCTTGTGGAACACTAAAGGCTATTTCACACTTCCGCTACAAATGGTCACTAAGGCTGGCAAAAAATAAAAACGTCTCCTTGTAATATAAGTTTGAAACCAGGTGAGTGCAGTACCTGAGAGGCAAACCCAGGCTTGAAGATCATCGATAAAGACGGCATGGTCAATTGTATCAAACGCTTTATTTAGTTCTAAAAGAATGAGAATTGCCACCATGCTGGCATCAACGCGCAGTCTAAGATCACTTATTGTTTTCAGTAGTTCTGTCTCTGCATGCACTGTAATTCAATCTAAAACCAGACTGAAACTTCTCAAGCATACTGTTTTCTTTAAGAAAGTTATTCAGTTGGCGGCAAACCGCTTTCTCTTTCTCAAGAAAGGGTAGGGTACGTATAGGCCTGTGCTTGCTGAAGATTCAATCAGCTAAATTGGATTTCTTTCGCAGCTGCAATTTTAAAAGCATTTGGAGAAAATCCAGTCTCCAACGGAGTGTGAATTACATAACATTACAGTCATTTAGCTGATGCTTTTATTCAAGGTCACTTACAGTTGATTAGGCTAACCAGGGGCCAATCCCCCCTGGGAGCAATGCGGGATTAAGGGCCTTGCTCAAGGGCCCAACAACAATGGTGTACTTGCTAGATTGGGGCTTGAACCACCAACCTCAGGGGTCCCAGTCATGTACCTTAGCCTTAGCCGCTAGACTACAGGCTGCCCCTGTAATTATTTCCAGAACGAATGTTGAAAAACTGTTAGCATTTTTTTCTAAGTAGCAGGAACTGAATCAAGACATCATATGGAGGGTTTAGTCTGTGATATAATTTTGTGAAGCTCTTTATTCGTGATGGTGGAGAAACTTTCCATAGTTGAAGGCCTCTTACATGGTATGTAATATAGTATATTAGAACTTCTAATGTCTGCTCTTATCCAAGCAATTTAGTCATTAAAGAAGTTGACAAATTCCTCACACTTGCGGTTGATGCCTGACTGAGCATGTTGGGCTGTGGCTTAATTTAATGATCAATTGTGGAGATTAGTACCCTGGAGTTGCTGGCACCATCTGAAATAATTTTGGTAATGACAGAAGTTGGTTGTTTAAAAATGCTGCGGTAAACTTCTAGTTTGGTCAATGTCCATTTTCTTTTAGCATTTCTCCGCCATCTCTTGAGTTCACAAATGTTGGAGTTTATCGAAGGCATAGCTTTCTTAGACAACCTCTTCTTAATTTAAACAGGGGCCACCTTGTCAAATAACGAACTTAATGTACTGTAGAAAACATATGACATGTCATGAACCAATCAGTCTTTATTATTTAAATCTGAAAAATTTTTGAGCCCGGGGAATCTCATTTCGACTGCAGCATGTAGACGCCGTTTTTTTAACGATACGTTCTCTTTTGTTGCTAGTCGATCTTAAGAGAGCATCGAAACACACAGAGGAATTATCAGAGACTGAAATATCAGATACCTAAATGCAATTAATTATTAAACCCCGTGAGATAATTAGACCTGGCGTACTATGATGTTGATGGGCGACCTCAGTGACATTTCGCATTAATTCAGGGCTATTCAACAGGTTCAAGTTCAGTTCAGTTCCAACAATGTCATAATTACCATTACTATTATTTGCATTTCTTTTCTTTCTGACCCCGTTTCTAACTTCTCAAAACCACCACTGTCACTATGCAGCTCTGATTGATTTTAACCATAAATTCCTCACTGCTAATAATATACTTAGCCATGGGTATGTTCTATTCCAGCAACTTGTCCATCTCTACTCTACACACGACTTATCGTTTCTGAACGACCCCCAATAATTATGTGTCAATTGTTTTCAGTCCCTATTCAAATAAAGCATAAATACAATATTTATATCTGCACATATTTCTACATTCTGGAGCTAGATATTCATCAGGATGTGACATTGACAAAAGTCTAACACTGAGATGTCAAATAAATACGTTTTTTGTAGTACACAGTTGTTTCATTAAGTTTGTGTCTTTCTTAAACCATAATATCATAATTAAGACAAACAATGTATTTGGAGGTAACACAACACAGACCGATGGGAATGTGCTTTCATCGGTTTTAAAGGCCACAGCCGTGTTTCAACATGTGTGGTACAATAGGCAGGAAGGGTTATTGGTCTGTACCAAGGATGAGGTGCGCTATGCCAAAAACCTTCTGACAGTTAGACAATTAAAATAGATTACTGCAAAATCAGTTCACAGCTTGCTTGTTTCAGTACATTCTTTGTCAACAGATTCCGTGAGAGAATACAGCAGAAAGGAAGAACAAATAAATAAGTGACTTCTGGCCGGTTCTAGTGTATGCGTACAATACAAGTTTGAACAAAGTTCACTGAATCGCAGTGTTAGACCGGCAGAGGCACACTTTAACAAGCATGTAATACATGATAAGCTCCAACCGCTTACTGAAGGTTTGCGTAGGGGTTGTGAGTTATGATAGGTGGTGGGCTTACTGTCAGGCTTACATGTTTATTATTTGGTATTGTATGAATCATAGTTTTTGTTAAAACAAACAGGTAGCACTGTAATAAGTGAAATAAGCTGAATGATTTAATGACTGGAAGATTTCTGAGAAGAACAGCAGCAACACCATTGAGCTATACATACATCTTAGGCTACTGCGGCCATTGTTTTATTTTGAGATATATATAGTTTATTGCAATAAAGCATGAAAACTGAAAATGATGTTTGATGGTAGACAGTTACTGTATTTAAAATATGCATACGTCATTTTGCAGGTAAATGAGTAGTAAGATAAGATAAGACAAGATGAAAGCTTTATTGTCCCCAAGGGAAGTGTGTCTTGGACTCTATGCTGCAGTTTATGCCAGTCTGAGATTTTAATCTGAATTATTGAACAAAAGTTCCTACTTTATCAAGTGACATTGCAACTGCCATGACATAAGCTGTCCTGTCACAAAATGCTAAAGGAAATTCTAGCTAGTTGTTGATTCTGGTTAGATTTTTTTTTCACTTCTAAAGATGAGTTACGCTATTCAGATAGCAGCCTATCTTTGACGCAACAGAGTCCCAACATTATGGCACTTTCCATTTTAAATGTTTGCATATTTAATTTGCATTGTAATTATCATGAGACCATTAGCTATGAAAATCACACCATGCACACCTTCCTGCCTAAAAACAGGGAAACATTAGCTACCAGAATTGCAGAATACTATTAGCTAGGTGTATATAACCATGCAAACCAGAGAACAAATAGGCAACGTTAGCCAATCGTTGACTGCAGCTATTTAGGTGGCTACTAAAGTTGTGGTATCTAGCTAGGTGGTAAATTATTGGGTATGTGATGAAAGCTGTCATGCATCTAAAATGTTTTTTTAATATAATGTTGTATATAACTTTATTGACAAAGTTACTCAATCTGAGGATATAGACAACTGCCATCAAACTAAATCTATGTTTGCATGTACTGACTCTGACTGAAATCCAGGTACGTAGTCATGGAATCAGAGGCAAGCAGGGTCACATGGTCACATGATCGGATTTGAGGGGACTTACTTATCGCTCCAGTCTCCCTTCCACTCTCCTTCACCCCATGGGTTCCACAGACGGACCAGCTGAACGGGCCTGCCCCGGCTCAACACCTGTACGAGTATCAAAGAACGATTAGGCCTACGCAACAGCCAGACCAGCCTGAGATCAAAACACCATCATACAGCAATCATGTCAGACTCTTACCAACCACCATCATACAACAATCCAGTCAGACTTGGGTCAAACCAGCCCTGCAACTTAAGTAATTTAGCAGATGCTTTTAAATCAAGGCTACATACTAAATTATGTACACTTCAATCTTCAATCAAGTCTTTGGTGGTGATAAGTCTGATTTATATCTTGCTTGGGTTTGCTTGCATTTATGCTAATTAGCCATGCTAACAGGCTAAGCTATCAATGTTACACTGAAAAAGGCCTGCCAGGTACATCTGGCAGCATCTGTATATATACGTTTGTACATGAGGGACTTTCAGGTTTGCTGCGCCTTCTGTTGCTTATTTGATGTGCCACATTCCCTGAGAACAGGAAGACAGATATTGATATCTTGCATTAGCCTACTCATGAACAAAAATGAGATCATCATTCAGACTAAAAGAGTCTCATGTTTCTCAGGTTCTTCTCTTAAGAAATGTGTCAATCAATTGTGAATTTAGGCTCGGTATTAAGAAGATCTCTCTCGAGTGTCTTTCAACCAAAAACAGTGACACACCCTGATTTTGACAGATTTTCCTGCCGGAACATGCCATCATAATTTCCTCAATTTTCCCCTCGGTTTTCCCTCCATACGGTGTTAGGTGTACATACCTCGGTGACTCCTGTCACAGTGTAGGCATGGCCCTGCACTATTCCGTTGGGCAGCACTGTGTTGGCTGCTGTTGGCTGAAACAAACACTGGCGTTATATTTCGGCATATCGTGGGGGTGTCCAGCTCCAGTATTGGAGACTTTTGTTTTCATCCAGTGACCACCCTGGCATAGTCACTAACCAGATTCATACCACAAGCTTCTTGCCTGCCCTTGATATGGACTCAAGCGTTCTCTAGCTTGGTTCTACAGCATTTACATGTATGCTGGATATTGTCCCAGCCACAATTACAGTCCTGAAACATAACTAGATCTTCATTATTTATTATTATTCATGAATAATAATCAAATGAATTTCTGATGTGTGAATGTTACAAAGAATTGATACACCATGTCCATTTAAATAATATACATAATTCATTGGGACCATAACAGACATAATATACCATATTTATTTGTCTAGTTTCAAACAGTCATACTGATTCCTAGACAACATATAAACATATATATTCTCTCTGTAATATGAATATTTTTCATTTTCTCATATACCCCAGGCTATGACTAACTACTTAAAAGACTGAGATAAAAAAAAAAAACTTCCCTGACAGTCAAACTGAGGTCATCATGTTTGAGGTAACAAAAACAAAAGGCTTTATTAGTATGTTCAGAGAGAATATATTTAACTGTGGAAAAATAGCATTCAAGAGAAATACCAATACACCAACTGTGTAAATATGTCGCTATGACTAATCAATTGTACTACTTACATTCTTATCTTACACCATCCATACATTTTTTGAAAGACAACGGGATATTTACTGCAGCAAGTTAGGTGAAGTTCCAGCTTAACCATGCAATACCCCATCTATTAATCTTTTATTTGGTTATTTGTTTATTTTTATTTTTTTGCTGAATCCTGGAGGTTTTAACGGCGTTTGGTAGAAAGATCATATTTACCCTTGGGAGTGCCACAGCCCATTAAAGATTTGGACTGGGCAGCACGTCGCATGAGATTAAAAAGGTCCGCCGGAGCTTCTTTCAGCTGAAATGTCATGTGGATTCCGCCGGTGAAGTCCATGAGAGCCTCTGATACGTTCCCAGAATTCATGTCTGAGTAAGAACCGCATACCCTAAGAAACAGGAGAACAGGAAATCTTCAGCATCATGGACCAAGAGGGGTATGGAACACACACTCTAAAAACTCACTCACCAAACAGGGCAGAGAACCCACAACCTTCAGCACTCTCTCATTTAAAAGGGTATATAATTTGACCCCTTCAGCTTTGAATCAGCAAAATGGGTATACACACCTGTCAGTGATTGCTTGAAGGATTTAACTTTAATGACACTAAATGTGGGTGGAAACTGTCAGTTGTGTTTAAATTTAAATTTTAATGTTTTGTTTGTATACTGTGAAATAAAGCTGAAAAACCATTACCTCCTCGTATGGACTATGGAGTCTAATGCCAATCTATCTGTAGTGTTCCATCACCAAATGGTGCAAGAACACCATTCAGTGTTTAATCGCCAATAGGCACAAAGCTGTGACAGTTTCAGGCAGGGTTGTGAGTTTGTGATATGTGATATGTAGAACACATTTTGGGACATTACGACATCCTAGACGTACTTTGCATAAGCCTTCTCCAAGAGTGCTGGCCAGAACTCATTTGGGGTTTTGGAGTGAACGAAAATAAACCTTCCGTCCAACATCGGCAGTTTGTCATCAATCACGACGTCGTACCACTTCCCAAACCTCCAGAACTGAAAGACATTGAGGAATCAAAATTATTCCTTCAGGCAAAATATATATTTTTACACTAATATGAGGTCATCCAGAGAGAAACGAAAGTTCACCGTCATGTTAAGAAATGACGGCGTGCTGATAAGACGCTAAATTGGGCAATCCAAAACATCATGAAAGCACAGTACTGTTTTATTAGTGTAAAGCCTGTCAATGAATAACCCAAGTGTGTCTGCGTCAGCTACGGTGCAGGCCAAAAGTATTAGGTCACCTGTGTTTGAAAAGAAAAAAAAATGGTGATTCCTCTTTGTACTCTGCACTTAAACAACTGCCAAAAACATATGTTCAAGAAAAGGCTATTTAAGTAGCAATGAAAAGCATGTCCTGCAATACACAAAATAAACTATCTACAAAGGAAAAATATAACTTCATACATAATTTGATATATTAATACTTCTCCTTTAAGATGTTGTCTTTTTGAGTTGGTGCACACTCGTAATTCTTTAATCGCAAAGGTTAAGTGCAAGGCGATTGCTACACTATACAGATTATCGATACACAGCATCCTAGTAGACAAAAATACAAATGCAATGATTGAGGGACTTCTGGTTTGTTTCTAAAAACAGAAAAAAAAATCACAACAGGTGTAGCGAGCTAGCTAGCCACATTTATCTCATGCAAATGTAATAATGCAAAAGATTATTGTGTGAAAATGATTTAAAAAAAAAAAAACTCACTATTTTAATACTTGCTAGTTGGCTATATGTCCGCTTTACTTTTCCATAAACTTAAGCTACTTAGCAAGCAAGCTTGTTTGCTAATGGCTAGTGCCAGCTAGCATGCTAATCTAGACTATGCAGCATACACGTATGTGCCTTACCGGTTAGCAAGATAGGTGAACAAGCTCACTAGCTAATTAGCTAGCTTTCTCACCCATTCAACGTACAGTGAGAATCATCATATTCTGGTATTATGGTAAACAGGGAGATTTATGAACGCATGCGTTGTGAATCATGTATGCTTTTACAAGTTGCGTCACTCAAAATCTCTGCATCTTATCAGCCTCTCATTAGCATCACTTCAGAGACCCATTATTAGCTGATATTATTAGCCTTTTGCTATACTGGTCGGACCTCGATGGTTTTCTATCCCTACATAAAGTTTTTCGCGGGCCAAAATCCAGAGATCTAATCAGTCTACCTGTTCTCATGGCATGCAGTCAGGTCACCCTGCTAGGGTTGCAGTGAGTTAGAAGTAACTTTCTCAAATACTTTAGAATATGTGCACACCCCTTTCCTTTGTGTTGTACTCCACTGTTGTTCACCTCCCTCTCCCGGCTCTGATCTTGATCCAAAACTGTCAACTACTACTAATTTAATAGTGCTTTACTGTACACACTGTTGTCCTCTTATTCAGTACTCTTAATCCTTGGTTCATTCGTGTTTATGGTTTCATTCAAATCGATACTTTACCCTGAAGTGAAATATCCCTGCATAGTCCTTCTCAAATGCCTGGTCAGTAGGCAACACCTGTTTCAAGATATGGTTCTGAAAGGTCAACGCACCAATAGAGGCCAAGAACCAGCAATTACCTAGAACAAACAGACAAGCACACAGCATAGGTAAACAGTGGTGAAGAAATGCCAGGCTAACTGAAATGCACCTAAGTCAATCTGACTCTAAAACAATGCTTATCAATATTTGTTTGCTAATATTAGCTTGGCTAATTAGTATTATTATTAGTAGTAATTGTTAGATCCCCATTGACCTGTAAGGATTGGAGATTGCTCGGTCTCTGATATTAACAGTTACCTAACCAGTTAATGACATTTCTCATCAAGACTTGGCTATATTCTGAAAAATATTACAGTGAATTTCTAGGTTATAGAATCTTCCTTTTTTAACATGAAGAATTATGTTTGCAAAAATGTCTCCATATCTACAGTATGAATTGTGAATTTATGAATGTAGAAAAATGCTGCAAAAAGATCATACCCACTGCTCCTTGAGCAAAGTCAAATCTTGAGACAGAATCAACAAATAGATAAGGATCCGGTACGATTTTCTAGAAGGCAAGCAAGTTACGAGTTAATACAAAAATGGTATCCACTTACTGAAATTCAAATATTATTTGTTGTGCAAGATGTCGAGGACATTTATAGTAAGGTCATAAAAACATTTCCATCTACTCAATACCAAAGATATTGTATGTCACATAAATTCTACGGAGTAAAATGATAATCAGCTCTGTATTTTTAACAGGTGTGTTCTATCTGCTTCCAAATGAAGCTGATGCATTGCGGTGTGATACAGCTATGTATGCATATTCAGTATCTATGGCCACCCGTGGCCTCTCTGCAAAAGGCAAAAAGCTAGCGGATTGGTGACATACCGTGGGTCTAACCCATTCCACCCTTTGCATTTGCTCGGGGGTCAGCAGGTCTCGGCCAATGGCGTTCCGGTCGGGCGGGAACATGTCGTCGATATACCTCATGCCGCGGATGAGGCAGTACTCGTGCAGGAACTGGAAGTCCTGGTCCAGAAACTTTTCAGGGTTTTCGGGGGTTCCATGTCCGTCCTTCCTGTAACGCTCCTTAATGATGTTCAAACACACTCCGGGCGGGGGCATCCTTCCTCATTAGAAACAACCACTCATTAGACGCTATGCATGATTAATTCACATTTTAATAATTGACCAGCATTTCCACAGAACGGAGGAACAGGAAAAACAAGTACGATATAAAGTTGGTAATGTGCGAAGAGGAGGTTAAAGAACACCCTGAGGCAAAGCTAAGTATTGTTCCCTCCGCAGAGTACATTATTTCTACATAACCACACACCTCGGACTGTATCGTCCTCCTGTCACCGCAGCCACTTTCTAAAGCTGAAAACGTTTTTGACGTCCTATTGAAATTACAATTGAAATGATATTTGCAGGATGAAAATGTTTTTATCAACATATCGTATGTCACTGGTGTTGCTGTTGCACAATTTGCAACCAGTGTAACAGTGAAGTCCTAAAAAACAGAACTTGTCAGATGTCCTTATTATAACTAAGAAATTCATCAACTAGCTGTAGATTCATTTATTAACGATAATATCTGCATAGTGCAGGCTTTGTTACTGCTACTGTAATTAGTT
This sequence comes from Albula goreensis, assembly GCA_022829145.1. Classification (NCBI taxonomy): domain Eukaryota; kingdom Metazoa; phylum Chordata; class Actinopteri; order Albuliformes; family Albulidae; genus Albula; species Albula goreensis. The sequence continues at coordinate 36,523,286 of CM040749.1, forward strand.
TATGTGGTAAATTAATATTTCCAAACTGAATAAATACTGCAACCCCAACTATAAAAGTGGATATATATACAGTGGGGTCCAAAAGTCTGAGACCAGTCGTGGAAGAGCGTCTATTTTGCATTCTTGTACAATTTAATACAACTGTTTAATTACAAATTATATTGACAATATGAGTGAAAGGTTAAATCTTTGAAAAATGTGCATGAGTTTCCAGAATATCTTAAGTATGGCTTAGTATGTCCTCCTTCTGCTTTAATGACAGGGTACACTGGAGCTGGCATGGACTCCACAAGTTTGAGCAAAACCTGATGATACATGTTATCACATGGTCTTTAAATGCACAAAACTTTCTAGGCCTTTAAGTGCTGCAATAAATGTTCGATAAGGTCTGACCTTTCCTACAAAGGGATTGACAGAGTCAGTGTCACACATTTGCTTAAATCTGACCTTGGCATTGTGCAGAATCTTCAATATTTCTTCTTCATTTTAGATGTAACTTTTCTTTAAATGTTTCAAAATCCTGAAACTTTATGAATATTTCCAGGTTTACACAAAAAGGTTTGTAAAAAAAAAACCTGGTCTCTGACTTTTGGACCTCACCGTAGATTAAGCCTGTATATACGCAGCAGTCGTAAAATACCAACAGAATTTCTGTGACCATTTTCCCACCCTGTTCCCTCCTTTTCCCTTTTCTTTATGTGTGAAGATTTAGTGTACACTTACTAACTTGCCATTCAGGAATCTGATTATTGAAACTTGGTTGACACACCTGTAGGCTATTGCCCATTCAGCACACCAAAAACAGCCTCACCCACGCTACCTTTTACTGCCAAGTATCTCTTGGGAAACACCTGCTGGGAGATTTGATAGTTGATTTTAGAAGACCTTTGTGGAGACCTAAGTAATTCGAGTTCCAGTATTTGCTATTGTTTTCTTTTTTTTTTTTTTGCCTTCCTGTTAACTCTTTCCCTTGTCCCTCCTCCTGACAGAATAGGTGCTTAGGACGGACAGAAGTCACAAACAAGAAGGAGGTAGTAAGCAAAGAAATGTCACATTGTCAAAGCCACAAACAATATTTAGGTTAATGTTTAGAGCCAAAACTGTAGCATGGCACAGGTGCCTACTAAGACAGGGAATTTTTATCTTAGCTTTAACAACCATTCTAGCATGTCATTCTTCACAAATTATTTAGACAGGACTATTACATAGTGAAATTATATCATTTTAGGTTGTTCCTTCATATAGAACTCATGTCAAAGAGAACTCTCAAAATATACATTGTGCTTCAAATCAGTGTGTCATTGATAGCTTATGGTACATCATTTTTGGTTTCATGACGCCTCACCACAGTCACACCCTCTCTAAAAATTAATGCTTTAGGAGATAACCTTTTATCAGACAAAACAAACTTTTACAGACATGTTGCCGTTGACACTAACACAGCAATTTAACGCGCAGCTTCTGCAATTTCATCTTTCTGATGCGTTTATGATTATCAAGCACAAGTAACATGCACACAATGTGAAGCATGACCTGCTCATGGAAGCGGCAGCCAATGCAAATACAGAAAGAGAAAATGAGACTGTGGAACATATCATATCCACTATATAGAATATGTTTCATATTTACCTTATGGTGCAATGTCACGAAGTTAGACTGTATGCAACGCACTCCAATATCTCAGTCACTGCAGACAGTGTCTGTTAACAACCCCAACACTCCTGCACTTCTTATACTCGTAAGTGCTGCCGCAGGCAAAGTGCCAGAGAATGGAAATTCTGGAAAGCTCCACCCAGATAATTGTTATGTTTATGAGCGCCTGGTTTGCAATGTATACTACCGTACACACTCTTTCTGAGTTTATAGCCCTCCCATTATCTGCCCACCTTATCCTTCCATAAAAGCGGGAATATGCAAAACTATACGACGTGCTTCGACATGTCCCCCCCCCCCACGTTTGCAAGATGAGAAGGTTGAGACTATGGAAGGCAAAGGAAAGAACAACATTCATACATGTTTTTTTTTACTACAATAGAGTTGGTCCCTTTTGTAATTTGAATAGATTCAGTGCTTCTCAGAATTCGGTCATACAACATTTTAGCTTTTTCTGGTGAGATATCGGATAATTCTTGAACAAATAAAGCTACCACCTCTTTTAGAGACAGGGGAAGGGGATATTTACTTTCCATTCTACTTTACTTTGTATAGAAAAGGTTTGATAATTTCTAGAAACAAAAACAATGTTCAGAAGTACTTTTTTCTCATTCAAGAGTTTAAATGAGTTTACAAAAACCTGTATTGCTTGAAAACATTCATGTCAATGTTTTAAAATACTCCCCTTCTTCCCCTTCAAAAAATGCTATAAAAATATTACACCTGCCATAACTTATCACAATAATATAAATGAGCAATATGATATAGTGCTGTGAAAATGTTTGCCCTTCTTGATCTCCTCTTTTATTTTATATCTCTCTTGCTGGATGGTTTCAAATAATCAAATAAAATATTATTTTACACAGGAACATAAATCATAGTTTTTACATCATTATTTCATTTTGATGTAAAATGTGGCAATACGGGTAATTGGTTACTTTCTGGACTGAATAAATTAAATAATGATGTTTTATGTTTGCTTGAGTCTCCCTTGTCTAACACTATAGTTTATTTGGCTATCTGAAACCATTCAATGAGAAAACATTTTCATGGCACAGTACATGTTGACGTAACACTGCTTGTATTATATCATGCTAATGAGCAGTTCTTAGTCTCGCTTATCTACTGTGGAAGCCACCATTAACCAGAATCGGGACTTGTACAAGTTTCAGGCCAGGTGTCATCAAAATGGGCCCTCTTCGGTAACTGACGGTTCAGTAGAATGAATTTTCAGACAACATTGGATGCGCTTAGAAGGAGTTTATTGTGATGTGGCAAATTGTATAACGGTACAGACATTTGATCTTGGGCTGGAGTCCAAGGGGGCAACGTCATACCTCACAATTTTGGGTGAGGTGAAACTCCCAAAGACAACGAGCCAAGAAGTGCTAAATCTCATGCAAATGTGTTGGGCTGCCATCCACCTCATAGACATTCCGGCTTCCCAAAACAATCCATGACTGCTCAATACCTGGTGACTGTAGTCAATCTCGATCTCCATAAACCAAACCGTTATCCTGGCAGGGAGCTTAAGGGGATTCTCATACCTACCCACAGTGTAACTGGACTTGACTGCCGGTATCACGGCTGCATACAGGGGGTCCTCTGACTGTGTATGACACAGTGTACGAGTGTGAGTGTGTGTGTGAGTGTGTGTGTGTGTGTGTGTGTGGCAGGGATGGAAGCGGGGAAGGCACCGTACCAGGGCGAGTTGTAATTTATTTCCAGGAATGCCTGTGACTCCTTGTGGAAGCGTGCAGAGGTGTGTGCATGCAAGGGAGAGAGAGGGAAGGCAGGAATGACACCAGTGGCATGTGCAGAGGCAGACCAGAGGCAGGGCAGCTAACAGGTGGAATCTGCCAGCTCTGAGCGCACCTGCTGCCAGAAAACCAGATGAAAGCTGAACAGGGACTGGCAAAACGTGCAGGGGTGGGGCAGCTAACGGTACAGCCATCAAGGGAAATCGCCAGCTCTGCTGGCTCCGGGAGCACCTGCTGTGTGGAATACGTGTTAATATGTGGGGATGTGTACATGAAGGTAGAGGAGCGATACGGGGAGACTGCAACTGGGCCATGCTTCAGTTTTGGCTCTAAAAATATTAACCGACAACGTTGTTTATGGCTTTGACAATGTGTCATTTCTTTGCTTACTACCTCCATCTTGTTTGTGAGTTGTGTCCTTCCTAAGCACTTATGGAGATGACTAATGGTTGACTCCACCAGCTCCAGTTGTACCTGCTTGTGTGGATGAGAGAGTTGGAAAGTGGAGCAGGAACCAGCAGAGCATAGGGGTGTGGCAGCAGACGGCATGACCATCAGGTGGAATCTGCCAGCTCCAGATGTGCCTGTAGCAGGAAGAGGGGGAAACACAATGGGAATTAGCAGAGCATGCAGGGGAAGGGCAGCTGACAGCACGGCTGGCGGATGGAATCCACTGGTCTTGGGAACACCTGCTGCGCCGACGCTTGTGAATGTAAGGGGGGTATGGGGGTCCTGGAGTGTGCAGGGGTGGGGCAGCTAGCAGCACTGCTGCTAGGTGGAACCCATCGGCACCTGGACAGGTAGTAACAGTGTAAAGAGTTGACGGGGGCATAGCAGGGGCTTTTGAGGCTCACAGGGGTGGGGCAGCTAGCGGCGCTGCCGCTAGGTGGAACTCACCGGCTCCTAGACAGGTAGTAACATGGAGGGAGGAGGCAGACATAGTGGGAGAAAAGATGAAGAAGCAGGGATCTGTGGAGTGTGCAGAGGCAGGGCAGCTGTGGAATCCGCCTGCTCGGATGCCTGCATTCAGAGACAAAATAAAGGCAGAATTTTCTTTTCTTGAATCTGCCAGCTACAAGAGAGCTTATAGCAGGGGGAGAGAGGAAGGTGAGACAGGATACTGTGGAGTGTGTAAGGATGGGGTAGGGGAGGGAACAGCAACCATGTTCCTTACATTGTGTCTCATTACAAATGGCTGTATGGAAGAACCCAGGCCTAAGACCCAAAGAGCAAGCCTAAGGATATGAGCCGGAGTTGAACAGAGTTGAGTTGTCAATGGAATTATCGCTTGCAATGACGATGCGGGGAAAATGGGAGGAAAACTTAACACTCAGCCGTGAGCTGAATAGAAAAATGGACACAAAGATCATTCGCGGTGATAGGAAATATCCAAAGATTTGAGCTTGGGACGCACAAATGATAAACTCATGACAGACATAAACAGTGATTAATCAGCAGAAGAGTGTCATATCGTTGTGTAATGAAACCAGGTGAAAACTGTGTCTGTAACATAACAGAGAGTAATGTCGGTACAACTCGTGATGGTAGCAGTAGCAATCAGGCTACAAATTGCATTAGCAGTACCAAGGAAAATAATCAGTTATACTCAGGGCTAACAGCCACAGCTGAATAGGACTGCAGTAGCTCAACAAGTGGAATGGCAGGGTAGCTAAACTAGGATTATGCTCTGCCTTGCATAAGCAGTACAAAGAAAATTACCAATAAAACTCAGCGCAAACACAAGATAGCTGAACCGTTCCAATTTATTGACATTAAAATGCCTCACTGAGCTCACTGACAGGGTCAGAAACTTTACACTGTAATGCGTGACAGGAAACGTAACAAACATTTTGGAAAAGAGGAGACAACCATTTTCTTCATTTTGTCCCCAAATTGTGCAATATGCTGCTATTTTTTTTATCATAGAGGTGGGCTCAGAAAAAAAGGTATCTAGAAAGTTATGTCTATACCTTCACTTTTATGTAAACTTATTCTTTTAATTTCTGCATTTTGTTTCATTTGTCTTAATGTTTTTATTTTATTGCTAATTGCTATCCACTATTTCAACTTTCACATTTTATGTGATCTCTCTTCTTTTACTGAAATACATTTTCATGGGCCGCTGGGTGGTTCACGCTGTAAAGACAATTGCTCTGAGAGCATTCTGTGCACTGTAACTGTGTGTTTAATTTCTGGTTGCTGGCTATGGCTGGAGGTCCACACTGGTGAGACAAAAGGCACTGTTACTCTAATTGTTCTCCACGCCTGGTCAGGCTGGGAGTCTGCAGATACCCATACTGTGAACATGCTGGCCTCCTTCCGTGCCATAGAGAGTATGCAGTAGGTGCTGCATCTGCAGTGTGGAAGTAGCAAGGACTCATTGTCACGTGAATTGGAATGGACACGTTTTAAAGGCCGCCCCCTCCCAATGTTGGCAGATAGGCTTGCAAGCAGGAAATATGTCCAGGTGAGCCCCATTTGGGAAAAGAGGGAAAATATATATTTAAAAAATGAATGTATCTTATGTCATCTTTTACCTAGTTTCGTGTTGATGTAAAACACATTTAGGTCCATGTTATGTATGAGAGGTTACATAGACATAACGTGAATCATAGAAATAAAGTGAATCATTGAACTGCTTTGAATTGTATTAGTTTCTGAAGGTGTATAGACCTGAAAAACAAGATAGAATTGCAGTGTTTTATCATCCAATATTTGTATGTCTAGATCATTAAGTATAATTGAAGGTATGACATGCCTACACTCATTCTATGCAAGGATGAAGTATGCGTACATGTGTAACAATTAAAATGTTTTGTCAATGTAATCGTTAACGGTGAGCATATGTGTACAAAGGTCAAATAGATGCAAACAAACATCCTCCCGTCTCAAGATGGACTTCTGGCTAAATGAAAGCTGTCATTGCACCATAAATTAAATATATTTATGGATGTGCCACTTGCCAGGTCATGTTGTAGAATTGCACTTATCTATAGAATATCACCATTTGTAGCAAATTGTAATGGCATAGGTTCCAACAATTTTTTTCATGTTTTTTATGACACCCCTAAGTGTGAATATACTTTCTTTAAAATATTTAGGTACATACATGAGTTTGCTCCTGGGCAATTTCACATTCTTGGTAACTTGACAAGACTTGCAAAATATCTGCCCTTTAGCAAAACAAGTAAGAACAGGAAATATTTCTTATGCATTTTACTCAATGATGGACCGCTGTTTGAATAAGGTTCCACCTGTCACTGTGAGTGGGGTTATCAAATGCAATGCGTTCAGAACAAACAGAAATTTGCAAAGAACCTCAGAGTGGTGCTCGATAACGAACTGTCCCTCTCTGAGAACATCACTGCGGTGAGCCAGATGGACGGATTCTTTCTGTACAACATCATGACGATGTCACCACCTGTTCTACCCAACTTCTAGTCCAAATGACAGTATTCTCTTGTCTCATTTACTGAAATTCTCCCCCAGCAGCTGTGATTTGCTCGTCTGTTCTACAACCCTCCCCAGACACTCGCACGCCGGCCCCCTACTTGCCGTCCTGGACCGACAACCTGTCATGGTTTGCATGAAATTTAAAACTTTGGTGCTCACGTACCAGGCTGTCAAGAGGACGGCACCAGCTTATCTTCCGAAGATCATCCGACCCTGTGTCCCTGGTGGGGTAATGACCTCCTCACAGAGGTCAGACCAACAAAGTCTTTGACCACCTTCAAGTGCAAACAACAGACTCATTTCTTCAGGACGAAACTCCCCCGTCCCTGCCTAGCTCTTCTATATAGCCAGATGTATATTGCTAGTGGTATTCCTGTTGTATTTTTCTAGCCTTCTGGTTGTTGTTGTTTCTTCCTGCATTGGTCCTTTACAGAGTTCTAGACCAAGCTTGTGCTGTCCCCTCTGGTACTTGGGACTTTTACTCCCCTCTTGGACTGTTAGCACTGTTGTCCCTGACTTGTGCACTTTGAGTTGTTCTGGGTAAGAGTGCCAGTAATCTAATAAAAATATAAATATTTGTAAATAAATAAATGTTTTTTTTTTATCATGTCAAGAAATATGTTTTGTTTTTATTTTTATGTGATGGTGCAAGGCCAGATCCAACTGACCTGCAACATTATGGAAATTCTCTATTGATATTGTTTTATACCTAATTATTTTACATTTTCATTATTAGATTCCAAATCATAAAATTCACCATAAATGCTGTTTTAAAAACTCACAGGGTACAATCTCGATGTTTTATTGAAAAATGTTCCACTTTTCCCAGAAAATCATAATTAAAGTATGCTTTTGTACAGATAACAGATGAATGTGTATCTTTCCGTTGTTGCACTTAAGGCTGGGTAAGACTAAATATATTTACAAATTAATATAATATTCATTTGAACAGATACAGATTCTTCAGATGCTGACATCATTCTTTAAATCTCTACATGGTTTCAGTGAAAGTGTGAAGATATTTGCGAAACATTATTTGCAGCGTGCCTCCCATGCTATTGATAAGAAATCAACGCTAATATGCAGTAAAATTACAGTAAAATTAAGAGTAGAGGGCTATGGCATCAGCCACATAACACCACAACTGTTGCAGTACCGAGGGTCAATCAAGACAAAATGTGACAATCAGACCAAACAAATCACAATCACAACATTAACAAGTAAACTGGGTTGTCCACCATGGTGTTTGAGACATGGCTGCTTGAACTGTGTGGATTTTCTGGCCTCTTGGTGGCGCTGTGGTGGGCTAATAAGTGTATGGATACTGGACATCAGTGTCAAAATATATGATTTCCCAGAGACTGATAACAAATTTAGATATTACACATACGAAACACTTGATTTTCTGGCTGCCATGACCAATTCTCTGGCCTATCTGTTAGCTGTCTTTGTGCAGGATTGACGATGAAAAGTATAAAGCTTAGTAAAGCATCATAACTCATCGCATCACGTTAGAGGGAGATATTTGTAGGTCGTGCATCCATCTGTGTGTAAACAGACTGTGACTAAACATTTACTCTTAACATGTGCTTAGCAACATTCCAACCGCAAGTTATGCGCCGATAACTGCGACTGATAATGAAGGTCATCATGGATGACTGGCCACTGAGCCTTTAGCATTTTTTTTTCAATTAACGTTACACCGATGGAGAGAACAGCAACCACATGAACGTGTGATGTGGACACTCGTCTTTGCATTCGCTCTCTCAGCAGTTGCCATTTTACAATGAACACGCAGCCGCGCACTACTGGTCGCGATGCTGGCTAAGTTGTAACTTGCATGAGAACCGTGCCAAGCGGTTCGCGAACAAAAACAATGGGACTGCCAACGGGAGCTCTGTTCCGCCAGCAGCGCTTGGCAACTCTTAGCAGCGATAAATCCATCAAAATACAACCCCTAATGAACTTTGTCATGTTTATGTGAATCGTTACCTCTACGATGCAGTTATTTTTGCTATTGAACATTTCAAAGGGTGTTCGTATGCCGAAAAATGTAAACGATTAACGATTATAATTGTAAAAATAATATTGTTTATAATAATAGAATTTGCTTGCCACATTAAAATACTGAATGAGATCATTGTATTAAATGAAAGTGTTTAACATACTTGTTATTGTAAAACATTCCTAAACATAAGACATCTCACAGCTGTCAGACTGTTTTGGATACAAGACATGTTCCTGAGTTTTCCTAACCCCACTTTCAATGAGACATGTAGTACTATTTTTTTTCTGTACAGTCCAAAATAAATTTGCCATAAAGTCGGGTCCATGTATTGTATATATATGCCTGTTATATGCCAGCTGCAGCAGTCCGTAAGACATCACACCGCTGTTTTTTGGAAACTAGAGGTGTTCTTGAGTATTCCCAACCCCGCTTTCATTGAGACATGTGGTACAGTATTTTTATTAATGGCTGAATAATATGCATAATTTGTTTAAAATACTACTAAATATAACTTATATTAACATATACCTTACGTTTTCATAACTATTTTATGTTTAAATTAGGTGTTCTACAGCTCCTCTGCATTTTCTTCATTTTTGGTGAGGACCCTTATTATGACAACCTAGACCAGAAGTAGTTTGCTAGTGGAACACCGGGGGTGTGTTCCAATACTCAAATTTGTGTCCTCCTTTCCTCTCCTCCTTTCCTTTCCTCCGCCCCAGAAACTGATCAATGTGTTGTCTTTCCTTCCTTTTTCCAAAAAGGTAGGAAATGAAATTTCGCCTCCTTCACTCGCTTCCTCCTTTCCTCCAAACGAAGGATACATCGATGTAACCCTACCGCAGAAGTCTCATTTCTGGGTGACATCACTGTGCACCAGTCAGATTAAAAGACCATCCACTGAATATTTCACCATTGAAAAATTCCAAAACATGAAAAGGGATTTACCAACACTTAAGTATAAGTGCCATACAGTAAGTGGATAATTTACATTTAATATACTGCTGAAATAAATGGAGTATTTGGAAATGGAAAATAGTATTTCAGCCCGCAAACCCGCTAGATGGCAACACTTTTTCCAGTGCTTTGGTTTAGAGCTAAAGCTTGACCCTTGGGCGGAATGGAGCTGTTCAGTGTATCCGCCAAAACCTGCGCTTGCTACAACTACGTTCGGGGCACTGGGCTGTCAGTTAAAATCCCATTAGCCAATGGGGATGCTCGCGAGAGGTTTGCGTCAAAACTGCAGAAAAGAAATCAGGCAGCGCAAATGCAAAGCCTGGCAGCATGACCTCAAAGCCATCTGCGAGAACGAAGCTGAGTGAACTGTAAACAAAGGAACATATTATCAACCAAGTAAAAGACCAATAGTTTACACTATGTCACAAATAATTTGTTTGCAAGTTCTAATTTTTACTTTTGAGATTACTTTTTTTTTGCTTGAGTGAGTTTTGTTCTTTCTCACATTCTCATTTTTGGTTGATATTTAAAAAGGTTTGTTTGATTATTTTGGAACAAATCCGATTTCACAAACCAGGCTACTGTAAGGTCTAAGCTAAGTAATACTCAGTGCTCTGGAGTGGAATCGGGTGAACATATTTGTACGTGAGAAGGCTGTGAGAACTTGCTTGAAGAGCTGAAGTGACAGTCAGCTGAGATGTATGAGCCCTCAGGCGGCAGCATCTTCTGAGCTTTGCCTTGTAGAGAGCGCATCCTCTCATGGCTTACGGAATGGTGGGGTAGCTGCAGCTTTAGGATACGATGCACAATCCCAGCCAGGGGTGACAGCATCAACTTAAACACTACCTTTGCATGAAGCAACCAATCTCACTGCTGCTCAGCCAAAAATATTAACACCATTACATTATCGTCGCTTAGCGGATGCTTTTATCCAAAGCGACTTACAGTTGATTATGCTAACCAAGGGTCAATCCCTCCTGGGAGCAGTGTGGGGTTAAGGGCCTTGCTCAGGCGCCCAACAGCAATGGTGTTCTTGCTGTGATTTGATTGGGGCTTGAGCCACGAACCTTAGGGGTCCCAGTCCTGTACCTTAGCCACTAGATTACAGGCTGTCCCCTTGTGCATCACTGCTGGTACAGCACCATGAAGGGCTGGCTCAAGTCTTTATGGGGATCTAAGCAGAGTTTGATTTGGGGCCCCACACCGCCTTGTGTCAGAAGTGCTCTTGGGCGCCTTCTGGTGGCCATGGGGGCCCTAAGCTGGCGCTTAGTCTGCTAATGCGTCCGGCCGACCCTGGCACCATGTTCTGAAGCTGAGGAGCCTGGAACTGACAGATGCATTAGCAAACTAAGCGCAGATTTTATGTTAAAGAGTTAGCATAGCGGAAGAGGTCCATAGCTTCTGTGTCGTTAGCCTGCAGCTGTAGATCTGGTTCTGGTGACATTCCTAAATCACTGCACAGCTGCTGCCTGCCTGAACCTGCCAGAGCACGGTGTCGCCAGACAGCCCTTGCCTGGCAATGGGCTGCGCGGAGGAGGTCGGAGGTCAGACGCTCCCGCCTGGTCCGAGGCTGAGAGGCGCTTTCCAGGCTGGACTCGCACACTCGCTATCCTGGGAGCAGCTGGAGCTGGGCAAAGACTTAACCCTGACCAAGCAGAGTCACTCAGCGATCAATCAGAGAGCAGACTGCAGGTGTGCACCCTCCCTCCCCGCCCTGGATATGTACCGTGGTGCGTCACACGCGGCTGTGAAAGGCTGCGGACTGTGGTCAGCACAAGCATGATGAGCATCGGATCGGTGTGGACCCCACACAGTCTCTCTGCAGCACCTGGGAGGGGCCGCATGCTTTGCGAGACTGGTGTCCTGCAGCACGGTCGGTCGTACCAGCATTTAGCTGGCATTATGCAGAATAGACTGATTCCCCGCCCACACAAGATCATGACGAATCAGAAGGGGAGGGCAGCATCACAAGTGTTTTTACTGTACAAAACACTTCCCCATATCTCAGAATATTTGGGCATACTTTTCAAATACAAATGCAATTTACAATAGCATATTGTAAATGTGCTACATGTACAATGTACTGCAGTAAATGCAATGTCAAAATGGTTATTTCATGTGAATGTCACCCTAATCAGACATAAGTAGCTTCACTTGGCACTGTAATGAGAAATGTTATGAAGCAGAATTTTATTTTATAGTCAAAATTTATCTTGACCCAACATACAAGGGATTTACTTATGTCAGTTTAAGAACAAAGTAATGAAAATACTTTTAAGTTTAACATTACAGTGCTTCATATTAATATATAATAAGAATAATATAATGATATACAATTGTCTAGCAAAACGTCATGCATCGGGAATGTGAAGGGTCACTTAACTAAGATATCAATTGGTTACACCGAGTTTGCCATTTGTATTGACCAGTTGGTCGCCCGCTCTTGTATATTTCCCTTGCAATTTTCTCACTGACCAGTTCACAAGGTGCGCAACACACATCCAAGACAGAATTTCAGAAAGCAACGGGATTAAATTACAACGCTCGGAAACAATTTATTTAAAGTACTTCTGAGACTCCACTCGTTGGGTGTCTGAATTTTCAGCATTTCATAACTATGCATAAAGACACCACTGGACGTCGCTAGTTAGCCATTTGTGTCTTCCAGCCCCTAAGGACCTGCCTGCATGTGTGTGCGCATGTGTGATGGAGCATGTGTGAGACGAACATGTGTTGAAAAACACAGAGGCTGCGTTCCAATACTCAAAATTTGTATCCTCCTCTCCTCTACACCCGCCTCGTCTCCTTCTTCCCTCAAATGTCCCATTATTGACGAGAGGGAGGAAGCGAGGTGCTAGTAAAGGAAAGGATACAGTATGCTAGTATTGGAACGCACCCGGAGAGGTTCCGCGGGCATATTTGCTTTTTAATCAGGCTAACTACGTTTCCATCAGACTATAGGCTAACCGCAGAAGAGGGCGGGTAGACTGCTGTGCGCACACGAATGGGGTACCACCTGCTTTTCCTCCCTCAATCACCAGTTCACGGCACCTGATTTCAATTCTCTAACCTGCCGACTAAATGTGCGAATACAGCCTGGAAGCCAACAGTTGCATATTCGCAAACAATATAGCACTCACATTGTAGAACTGCAATATATCTGACATCTAAGGATGCGCACAAGAAAAATGCCTTTACTGTACATCCATGTATTTTCCAAAATGTGCACGAAATTTAGGGTAAACAGTCGGATGTATTTCGTGCTTGTTTGTCGTACAAAGAGAAAAGGCTGTTTCCACAAAAAAGAAACAGAGAAATGATGAACGTGCCAAGAGTATTATGTTGATCTTGATGGTGTTGATAGGTGATTCTGATGTTTATGAATACTCTTGAGATTAAGCGGGTACAAACAAAAAAGAGATGTAATCGCATGCAAAAAAAAAAAAACAAAGACACATGCAGGTTAATCGCTAGACTAGAGAAAACGCAGTTCCATCCAGCTGTGAGAGGAGCATAATTAGAGGAGGAGAGCCTGTTTGCCTTCACATCGCTGCCCCGTCCCCTTGGATGCTCCCTGCGCGTTCTCCCGCGGCCAGCTCTGTGCGCGGTGCCATCTAGAGGGAGTGGGAAGAAGAGGAGGAGATATAGCAGAAGGAGGGAACATAGATAGGAGGGGAGGGGGGGAGAAACGACAGATTGACTACCTGCTCGATCGAAATTCGGGCAAGCTACAATCACGCGCGTCTGCAAGCACTCTGACCAACAAGACAATAAACACGAGATTGGAGACGGGACCCGGAGAGTTTTGAGAGGATTAACACACATTGACACATCCCGTTGAAACAACTTGATCACAAAGAATAAAGTAAAAGCCATGTATCTGAACAGAGAACCAGAGAGCAGCAAAGGTAAAATGAAAGACATGGCATGATTTTTGACTTTTTCCAGTGTTTAGTGTTTATGTTTGTAAAAATCACATCATGATCTTGTCAGTGGTCTAATGGCTTTGATGATTGTCGTTACTGTGTAATAATTGTGCATATTCAACACGTTTTTAAGTCGTTACCAGAGGCACTAAATATCTGAGTGTGATTAATAAGACCCGTTGTCACCTTTATTAGTAAAACACGTCCGTTGGTATTTCTGTGTGTCGTGCACTGCCCCTAGCATGTCTTGTCATTTGTGGAATCTCAGGAATAGATGTGTTACAGTGTCCTGTGAAGATAATCGTTGTAATAATTGTCTAACGGTATAATGCAATATGAAACTCAACATTTATAATAAACGTGGGTCACTCGCCTTCAGTGATTTCTTAATTTTATATAATGCTGTGCAATTTTCATATCTTTATCACTTGACGAGAGAACACAACACAAGGTCATAGCGTTCACATTCACGGTGCATGTGTGTCTCCTTCCCCGGTTCTCCGGTCACTACCGTCCGAATGGGCTTCCTGCTCGGATGCTCATAGTGGAAACAAAATGAAATTGTTCGGAGGGACTTCAAGCACTGGAAGTCATAAATAGGGGCATCTGTTTGTATCATTGATCTCATATTTTGGAATGATTACACAATTTTGTGCCCTGAAGATTTTTCTCTCTCCTGTGCTGCCTTCCTTTCCAATATAGCCATACATTACTATCGCCAGGACAGTGAACGCGGTTCTAATTATCATTGAAACACCCGGTAGACAATCCTAACACCTGCTGCCGTTGAATGAGCGGGAGGTAGAGAGAGGTCGCAGTCTTTTCTCTGCTGTTTTCCTTTTTTTTTTGGTGTAAGGCAATGATTCTCTGCGGTGTCAGAGAGAGGATAATGAGACTGGTTTGTGAATAACGGTTTGTGTACAGTGTTAGCGCGCAGCTGGAAATAATGAGGAAGGGCATGTTTGGAGAGGAGTGTACCTTGTCAATAAATAAACTTGTCTTTCTGCGCTTTTCTATTATCATTACTTATGAATCGATTCAGCGGTATTTTAAAGATGTGTATGAATACAATGCACAATGTGAAGTAAATGCTGCAAATAGCCATGCGTCAGCGGTCATTCCACAAAGCAGAAAATATAGGAGCATATCGCCGGTCCCGTCAGCAGATGTATGCCACATTTGATGCCGCCCCTCTTGTCAAAAACAATATCCTGAAGTTTTTCTTGCTCAGGTCTACGGCAAGTTGTTGAGCTCGTGTATGGATGCGTGAGTGCGTGCCAATAGTTTTGCCCTGATTGGTTGATCGTTTGTCTGCCGGGGGGAGGGAGGGGGGCAGAGTGGCACGAGACCGGGGAACCGCTCTCCGTTCTCGTTATCCTTTTCTCGCGGGTGGTTCTCCCACGTGCTCCTGTTTGTGAATTTCATGCACGTCTCAAGGTGGAGTTAGGAGGGTGTGCGTGTGTGTATGTATGTGCGTATGTGCGTGAGTGCAAGCGTGTGTATGTGCGTGCACGTGAGTATTTGAGCGCGTGTCTGCCTGAGAGAGAGGTGTGAGACATGTAGTTATGGTGGAAATGTACAATTTCCATTTAAGGTTAAAATACTAAAAGGCTTAAAAATACAAATGCCCTTCATTATCTGAGTAATATTCCTAAATGACTGCACTTTAGAATTAAATTAGAATATCTAACATTGCTGCCAACTGTCTGTTATATTGGCAGATTTTTCACAGCTAGGAACAAGTGCAGCTAATGTACCAGCAGGCACTTTAATTACCTGTCCTTTAGGTATTCCTCTGAGAGTCTGTGTGGACGAACCAGCAGATAAGATCAATCCAGTTCATTTTGATGTCTCTCTGAGGATAAGGTGAATCCAGTTTATTGTGTTGTCTTTCTGAGGAGATGATGAATCCAGTTTATTTTGACATCATTTTGATTTTTACAGTATGTGCCCCCTGTACATGGCTGTGTCCATCTAATGCCATACACAGGTAATCCAGTTTCAATATGTTTTTCCATACAGAACCATACTATTTACAGTTAAGATGCTCTAATGAGGTGGGGAGATGGTGTTTATGGTTCCTTTGTATAAGGATGAGAATTGAAGAAGGAAGTGATGTCACCATTTTTCATTGCTAGCATAATTCAACAGGGGTAATGACATCACCACATCAGCGTTGACGGTTATATGAATGGTTGAGCCTCATTTTCATGTACAATGGAATGGCAAAAGCACCGTACATACGAGTAAACCGCAGCTCAATTTAGCTTATTATAAGAGCTGGGAGTGAACCAGCAACTCATTGTTTAAAGTCAGTTTTCTGAAAAATAATATTTGTCATTCTTAAAGTCTCAGTAACAATTATTAGAGTCTTTATTGAGTTCCCTAGGATGAGGGAAACAATGGCTACTCCTGCATTGTGCTAAATCAGTGCCATCACATTCGTTGTGGCAGAGTCTGAAAGGCAGGCACTGCAGTGCTCGTGTACGGTGCATGCTTCAGGTTCCATACTGTGCCTTTCTGCGGTGAGGTGGGGAGGTCTGGACAAGACAGGGTGAAGACCACCCTCACAGTATACTATATCAAAGCAACATCACTGTTTCTATGTTAGCTATGTTACCCATTACACTGTCCACAAGACATCTGCCAACCCATTTCTGACTTGATTGTGCCATCCCAACTTCGAAAATATTAAGATGATAAGTACCAATCAATGGTCAAGTAGATTCAAGTAGAAGGGCAGGTCACGTCACCCTTAACATGCTAACCCTCAGCCACAGGTTGTGAGATACAGGTTCATTTAGCTGAACCAAACGTTTCATTACCCATGGAAGGGGCTGGTTCCAGTGAGGCTGAACAGATCTGAAGCTTTTATACTGGGCCCATTTTGGGCTGGGCGATATATCAGATTCATTCGATATACTCGATAGTTTTTTACGCAAAGATACAAGAAAATGCCATCTTAAAATCGGATTGGGGTGTTAATTCACAGTGTAATCGCTTGTGGGTTTGCTTTGAAAATCTACAGTGTTTAATGGACACAAGCTCTCTCACTTGTGCATTCTCTCTCTCTCTCTCTCTCTCTCTCTCATACACCACTTTGACCACACCCATCAATCGTTGTCGTGTCAGATGTCCTGATAGTTGAAAGTGGAAGAGAACCACAAAAAACGAATCTTTCGTATGGAAGCGGTTAGGATTCAGGAGGGAACACATGCAACAGAATACACTCTCCTGCAAATTATGCAAAAAAATGATTGCAACGAAAGGCAGCAGCACCACAAAATCATGGCACCTCCTCAAGCAACACCATCCCAGTGCAGTACGACGAATCCGTCAAACACCACGAGGCTAGCTCTGCTAACATTACCATTATGAGAGGTTCTGTGTGTGCAATTATCTTGTTTGAACAATTTATTTTAAATTCAGAGCAACTATTAAAATACATTCTGTGTGAAGTTGTCGTTTTTAAAAAGGCATTTCATTTTGACTTCAACTCAGAGTTTTAGATAAAATATTGAAATATTGAGATATATATCATATTTTTCAAAAAAAAAAAAAAAGAGAGATAAAAATTTTTTTAAACCAAGATATTATTTTTAAACCGTATGGCCCAGCCGTGTCTGCATGATTGCAGTGATTTGTTTTTATTTCTCTACTAGTTGGTGGGCTGGCGATTACTAAGCCCTGATGGTGTGATATGAAAGACTGAGACTGGAACAGGTGGAGAGTTCAGGGACGGGTGACCGATATGCTGGTCATGCGGAAGATAACCAGCCTGTTAGTCTGTCCCATGACCATCAGTGGGAGGCCTGCAACTCCGTATTTCAGTCTGCTGCCTTAGGACACTGCTCCCTGACCCCTTCAACTAAATGGAAACGCAAAGCCAGAACTCACTCTGTTGGCTTATGTCGCCAAACATGGTTCTCGAGTGTTTTCAACGAAGCTTCTATTTTGGTAAAGTCAACCACCTTTGAATGTGTTAATGCAACCAGATGCACTCTTGGCCTTGGAGCGCCGCGGGGTGGCCCAGCTTCCTACGTTACTCAGTCTGTGCGGGATTAAAGTATTTCGCGTGGCTCATTCATCACACCTGCTTCCTTGGGTCTGAATGCGTTTCCGATTTTAAGGTGAAAACAGAACAGCCGCTCCGCGGCTCGCGGGGGCGGGCGAGCGAACCGCAGCTCTGCCTGCCAGTCACAGTGTTTCAGCCGCGTGCTGCAGTTCATTATTTTTTTAAACTGTGGGCGATTCAAAGTCATGCATTTTCCAGCCCCCGTCTCTAAGGGGCGGTTCCACTGAAGTTAGCATGCTGCTAACAACAGGCTTTACACGGAATGAAGTTGCAATTTTCTTAACAATAGCAACCATGAAATGGTTTTGTATCTCTCGAGATGACTGCGAAGGATTTAGCGAATGACCCCTGGTGGTATAACCCTTGTTTGACAACACTTACGACACTTGTTTCTCAATTAATGGAGTACTGTCTGGTTGATTTGACACTAATTGACCTATATTCAGTGCAGCAAGCCCAACATGTAAAGGCACAGTTCAAAGGCATTTAAAGTGACAGGGGCACCCAGAATGTGTCACTGCTCTTACGCTCTGTCACCGTGCTGATTAAAGTGGATGGGTACAACCCTGTGTTCTCCAAATCCATCTGAGTAAACTGGGCCATTTAGTCACGGCTACATAATTAGAGTGCACGTTGCTTTTTAAGTCGGAGTCACCCGGCTTGTTATTGCTGCAGAAGTGCGCTTGACTCATCCCGATGTTTTGGTAGGGATGGAGCTCAGAGCTAGACCTCTCAGTCAGCCATTACCCTTTCACCGGATATCCCTTAGCTACATGTTGCATCTTGTTAATCATTGTTGCGGAATGATTAAAAAACTGACAGCACATTTCAGAGGGCAGTTTAGTTTTTGAGTAAACATGTTGATTCAGGAAGTTGCTAGTTACCTTATCTTGAATCAGTTAACTAACTCTTTTAATCCGGAGGATATTTGTGAAGGGAAGCATGCAGTCAAACAGGTACGAACGGAATGAGACTTTACTAAATGCGATGTGTGATGAAGATGTAACTGTAGCTAAAATGGCAGCCCTGGAGTGGTGTGTTCATTCGGTGAAGGTGATTCAGCACAAGCACAGACTGGACACAGTGGCTGTAGACTCAGGGCTGAAGGTCATTTGGGTGGCTGCAGCTCAGGGCTGAAGGTCATTAGGATGGCTGCAGGCTCAGGGCTGAAGGTCATTAGGATGGCTGCAGACTCAGGGCTGAAGGTCATAAGAGTGGCTGCAGACTCAGGGCTGAAGGTCATTAGGATGGCTGCAGACTCAGGGCTGAAGGTCATAAGAGTGGCTGCAGGCTCAGAGCTGAAGGTCATAAGGATGGCTGCAGACTCAGGGCTGAAGGTCATTAGGATGGCTGCAAACTCAGGGCTGAAGGTCATAAGGATTGCTGTAGGCTCAGGGCTGAAGGTCATTAGAGTGGCTGCAGACTCAGGGCTGAAGGTCATTAGAGTGGCTGCAGACTCAGGGCTGAAGGTCATTAGAGTTCCTGGAGGCTCAGGGCTGAAGGTCATTAGGTGGCTGCAGACTCAGGGCTGAATGTCATTAGAGTTGCTGCAGGCTCAGGGCTGAATGTCATTAGAGTAGCTGCAGGCTCAGGGCTGAAGGTCATTAGAGTGGCTGCAGACTCAGGGCTGAAGGTCATTAGAGTGGCTGCAGTCTCAGGGCTGAAGGTCATTGGGGAGGGCCCTGACAGCTGTGTCCAGCCCCCTGGCATTAGGCTGGCTTGGTGTCCTCATTTTACCGCTGCATTCTGCCATAAGCCCACCAGTGAAAGCTGAAGCTCTCTTATTTTTGTAGCTGTGTGTGGTCTGTGCACACTGCTGTTCACACTGCTGTTGAGACTGCAGTACACATTGTTTCTCATACTGCAGTTCACACCTGCTGTACATACTGCTGTACAGACAGCTGCTCACACTGCAGTACACACCGCTGTACATGCTAGTGTACACACTGGTGTACAGACTGCTGTTCACACTGCTTTTCACTCTGCAAAGTACGCATTGCTGCATACACCGCTGTTCAAACTGCCATACACACTGCAGTAAACACTGCTGTACAGACTGGTGTTCACACTGCAGTACACACTGCTTTTCATACTGCAATATACACCTGTTGTACACACTGCTGTACAGGCTGCTGTACACTGTGTAGTACACACTGCTGTACACACTACTGTACAAACTGTTGTACACACTGAAGTACATACTGCAGTACACACTGCTGTTCACACTGCTATTCACACTCCTGTACACACTGCTGTTCAGACTGAGTTTCTCACTGCAGTACACACTGCTTTTCACACTGCAGTGCACATCTTCTGTACACACTGCAGTACATACTGCTGTTCACATTGCAGTACACCCTGCTGTAAAGACTGCAGTACACACTCTGTTCACACTGCTATTCTCACTGCAGTACACACTGCTGTTCACACTGCTTTTTATACTGCAATGCACACCTGCTGTATACACTTTGGTTGAAACTGCTGTACAGACTGTGTTTCTCACTGCAGTACACTGAATGCACTGCTTTTCATGCTGAAATGCACACCTGATGCACACTCTGCAGAATGCAATGCACACTGCTTTCCATACTGAAATGCACACCTGATGCACACTCTGCAGTACATACTGCTGTACACACTGCAGCGCGCACCGCTGTTCACACTACTGTACACTCTGCTTCACACTACACTGCTGTACACACTGCAGCATGCACCGCTGTTCACACTACTGTACACTCTGCTGTACACACTGCGGTTCACACTGCAGTACATACTGCCGTACGCACCTGCCACAGCACTGCCGGCGTTGGGTAGCAGGTGATACCGCAGACGCTCCAGAGACTCCTTCTGTTGCCGAGTCTGACCTTGAGCATTCCACTTTTAAGAGCCCCATGCCAAAAGCAGCATCCCGTTCTCTCCTTTCCACTCGCCTGAATTGACTTTTTTTTTTGTATTGAAAAAATGTCTTATTGATTTCTCAATCCTCATGGAAAATCATATTTGTATGACAGTGTGCTGAAGTTACCGTATGATTATTTGGTTGTGTTTCAGTTGTCGAAGTGAAGGACTAGGCAGCATTCTCCAGTACAAAACAGTCAGACTCTTAGAGTCTCTTGAGAGGCTATGTAAGGACAGGGTGAGCTGTTTCACCTGTTTAATAATATAATGTAATGTAATATAATACAACATAATTGCACTCCGAGGCAAAAACTGAGATACCTTTTATCACTGGTTCTTTTATGAGGAATTTATCAACAAAGGTTTTATTAGTAAGAAATATCAGTTGAATATCTTCAAATGCGTACGTGCGTATAGAGAACAGTCGCTATTGTGTCTGACCCGAGTCTTTGAACATGCGACTTTCTCAAAATACAAGCGCCCCGGCTCGACGTGAACACTTTGATTGGATTACGTTTGGATTTTGTCGAAGACGGCGTTCTGCGAAACTTTGGATTTCTTCTCTTCTTTTCCGCTAATCCCCTCTCCCTCTGTGGGAATATGTTTTCTTCGTGTCTAATCTGTTCATATAGAATCACTCTCTCTATTCCCTGAACGGGCAGGCTTTGTCGGTTTGCTGTTTGCGATGTGTAATTTAGTGTGTGACCGCGCACACCAGCACAGATGGGCAAATTTAATGCTGGCAGCCACATTTTTCTGGTGGCTAGCCCAAGAGCGTGTACCTTAGATCTTAGAGTCTTACTTGGAGAATACCGGAATAACATGTCAGCTGCTGGAGCTATCTCCCAAACCGTGCCTTAGAACGAACCTAAAATCCCCTTCCTTAATTCATACTCTCCCCATTTGCTGGACGTCCAACAGAAGTCTGATAATGTATCTGGATAAACGGAAAAACAGAAAGGGTCTTTGTGAGCCAGTGTCTCTTCTTATGAGATGAGTCTCACAGGATCTCCTGGGACCCTCCCAACCCCCCCCCAAGCTCCTGCGCATTTTCTGCAGAGAGGTAGTCGCTGTCAAAGCACCTCAAACCCCCAGTTGAGTCCTGTCTCCATACGGGGCTCATGTCATCTCCTGGTGTGTTTTACTCATCCATGCCCTGGATCTCCCATGTCTTTTCAAACACATAGTTTTCCCCTCTGGGAAAACTAGCGGCGTTTTCACTGCTCTCTCCTGTATAATATTGTGTGTTGGGTTTTTTTTTTTTTGGGGGGGTAGGGGAGTGAGTCAGTTATTTTGTGTAGGATGTATCCCTGTTTTAAATAGTCTTTGCAGAGTCTCATATTATCTCTCTCAAAGGAGGGACAAAGGGGTCCTTTTTATTACAGGGCATCAGATAATGATACAAAATGAATAATAATCATAATAATAATATAGGAGAAGAAAATGTCTGTGATTTGAGTAATGTCAGACCATGCCTACAGTGTAGAGTGTGGGAGGGGGCTCTGTTATCCTGTGAGGAATGGCCGGTTACAGGCCGGTTTGATATCTCACTGTGATGCTAGTCGAAGGGAGGTGCTAAATAAGGTCCTGCTTTGTCACCTTTTCCCACTTAATGAAACCGTATTCTGAGTGGAGTAACTGCTTGACCCCCCCCAACTGACAGGTGTGCAGGATTGTGTTGTTTTGAAATCTTGAAGGCCATTCAAGTGTGTGTGTGTGTGTGTGTGTGTGTGTGCATGCTCGGTTCTGTGCATCTGTCTGTGTGTGTGTGTGTGGGTCTGTGCATCTGTGTGTGTGTGTTGTGTGTGTGTGTGTGGGGTCTGTGCATCTGTCTGTGTGTGTGTGTGTGTGTGTGTGTCTGTGTGTGTGTGTGTGTGTGTGTGTGGGGTCTGTGCATCTGTGTGTGTGTGTGTGTGTGTGTGTGTGTGTGTGTGCGGGTCTGTGCATCTGTGTGTGTATGTGCATGCATGCGTGCGTACACGGGTCTGTGCATCTTTGTGTGTGTGTGGGTCTGTGCATCTGTGTGTGTGTGTGTGTGTGTGTGTGTGTGTGCATCTGTGTGTGTGTGTGTGTGTGACCCAGACTGTGTGTATGTGTTTCTGAGGGTGAGTTCAGCTGCTTTCCCATACCTGCCCAGTGTTAACATGTTCAAGACAACCTTCGCATTCTTCATTTGAAAATAAGGGCTTCCCCCTTTCCCTAGCTTTGGATATCCTCCACAGTAGACAGCTGATTCCTGACCACATTTCTCAAGAAGGAAAACGTTGCATATTCAAAGCTGAAGACAGCGCGAAAAGAAATTGGGTTTCACCGTGTCAGAGCCCCAGGTGGGAACACTGGGTCTGCTAATGGAAGAGTCTAGGGCGACAATGCTAAGAAGTCCCCTTCTTCCAGCCATCGCCACGCCTTAACGAAGGAACAAGTCAGGAAGGGAAAGAAAGAGGTTGCAGAGAGCCTAGATTTAGCTCCCCTTCATTCAGTGCTTTCCAGTGAGTCAGAAAGGCAGTGGAGACAGTCATTTTCTCAGTGTGTTTGGAGAGTAAGCATTCTCATGATGCTGCAGTCCCAGAGTGAAACAGAGAAAATGAGGAAGCACGACTCTGATTCAGTCAACATCGGTGACTAACTTTGACTCACAGAAACAGAGAATTACGAAACAAAGTCAAGGAAAATTTTTAATTTATCCACGGTCACTGTCTCTGTGCCGGGCGTTGTGTGTCTGAGACACTGTGCATGCCTGAGCTTCTGCATGTTGGATTGAAATGTCTGAGGCACTTCTCATGTCAGTCAGGGTAGGAAATGAATATTTTCCAAAGGGCTTTTACTCACCCTTTTCTCGAAGCAAAGCATGGTTCTCCTTCCTCATCACACGTTATGAGTGTGTAACATGTGTCATTGACCTACGGTGGAAATCTCACTAAAACGCTGTCACATAATTGGATGTCTTGGATTGGTGGATTGACTAACAGTTTAAATGCTGAGTTCTCCTACAGACCAGTTCTCTAATTTCTTATGTGAGGTTTGGGGTGATGCCATTCCCAAGTCTTTAGACAATGTTTTTTGTTTTGTTTGCGCCTCTGAACAAATCATTCCTTTCTCTACGTGCTAAGAGAGAAGCTAGCTAGCTGTGGCTAGCGGGTGTGAAAGCTGATGTGAAAGCGTGACAGAGGTCAGTTTTCTACAGAGGACAAACAGAACGGGAATGGTTTGTCTCAAGCATGATATACCTATATTGACACTCAATTTTGAGCCACGTTTAGTAAATACTATAGAAATACAGCCTGTGGATTGTGCATTTCTTTGGGAATTCTTTGCCATTGTTATCACACTTATTGCATCTTTATCAAGGACGATCTTATTACGATTCAAGGGCATTCTTGCCCAAGTCCCCCTGATGTCACTTGATGTCCTTATGTGTCAGTCTCATGACCCTACCATGAGTGTGTCCACTCTGACACTCTCTTGATGTGAGAGGACAGGAGATTGTCATTCATGAGGATGTGGTTTGGCAATAAACCAAAATGTCTTATATATTCAGACAAGTGAAACAAACCCAACCGCTGATGAAGAACGTAGCATGGGCTAGAACTAAAGGACCGACCTGTGACATAACATAGGGTGGAACTAAAAGGTATTTACAGGAAACCTGTATCTCACAAACAGTAACCTCCTCTCCAGTCATCGGAGAGATGGTGCCAGCCTGCAGCGCCTGGTCACCATGAGCACATTCTGTGGGCCTTTCAGACTGTCGGATTACGATGGCATTCTGGGCCAGTGTGAAGTCGAGCTGTTCGAGGCAGAGATCGCGTGGTGTTTGTGAGCAGGAAGCGAGGGGGTTTGAGGAGGGTGTGGGGCCGGGGGCCGGGGCTGGATGGGCTGTCGCGTCGGCGCATTGGAAGGTGTGAGGGATGGATGGAGATGAGACGGATAGGAAGACTTCCATCTTTCTGGCATCCCTCTCTCCAGCTGCCTCTGGGACCCAGGGGGCTCCGGGGAGAGGGAGAGAGACAGGGAGGAAAGAAAGACCGGCACAGATGGAGGTAGCGTTTTGCCAAGGTACGGAGGGCTGGTATGAGAATCAGGAGACGAGTTAAACAGAGATACAGACAGAACAATCACAGACAGATATACTCGAACCAAGGAAAAAATGTAGAAGCACAACACAAAATAAGCAAAAAAGCCAAACAGAAACCAAACATATCACAGACCTGCAGAACCATAGCTGGAGGTATACAATCAGACACACAGGGATACAATATGGAAAGACAGGTTTCAACCTAAACATACAAAAAAAAACAGGAGCTCGGTCTTCATATCGTACAGAGATCAAATAATTGGCATGCAGCGAATGAAGACTCAATTGCTCCCAAAATAAAACATAAATGATGAAAACATGGGAAGACAGTTCTGCCGTAGTAGTTTTCGGTGGCATAAAGCACTGCCAGTAAGTGTATTAGCTGTGGATATCAAGGTCATTGTGTTTTCTCTCTTGTGGCTCACATCATTTGTTTATGTGTTTGCTCTGCTGTGGTTTGCGGAGGCATACTCACTCACAGGCAACTGTGTCTAAGCACAGACAATTACAGGGGGACAATATCGGTGCACACACAGAACATTTATCTCTTTCACATGTAGTGCTAGCAGGCAGAAAAGAAACAGGAGAAACACAGACACACACGCCCATACAGTATCCAGAAACAGAGAAAAGAGAGAGTGATGCACACATGCACACATACACACACACACACACACACACACACACACACACACACACACACACACACACACAGTCAACATACACATACACAGAGTCTACATACACATACAGCACCCAGAAACAAATGGGGAAAAAGACCTTCTCCTAGTTGAATGATGGCAAGGAAAATATACACCAACAGAGTCAGGCAAAGCAAAATGCACACAAACAAAGATACACAAATACAATCCACTCAAACACAGGCAAACAAACAGTACATACACAAACACTCACAAACGCAGACACACAAACACAAGGCACACAAACACAGACACACAGATAAGAACCCACAAACATTTCCTCACAAAAAATGCCCACGAATACAGGCTGCTCTCTGTGGGTGTGTGGGGAGGTAGCTCAGGCTGCTCTCTGTGGGAGTGTGGGAGGTAGCTCTGGCTGCTCTGTGTGGGGTGGGGAGGTAGCTCAGGCTGCTCTCTGTGGGAGTGTGGGGAGGTAGCTCAGGCTGCTCTCTGTGGGAGTGTGGGGAGGTAGCACAGGCTGCTCTGTGTGGGGAGGTAGCTCAGGCTGCTCTCTGTGGGAGTGTGGGGGTAGCTCAGGCTGCTCTCTGTGGGAGTGTGGGGGGGTAGCTCAGGCTGCTCTCTGTGGGAGTGTGGGGAGGTAGCTCAGGCTGCTCTCTGTGGGAGTGTGGGGAGGTAGCTCAGGCTGCTCTGTGTGGGGAGGTAGCTCTGGCTGCTCTCTGTGGGGAGGTAGCTCTGGCTGCTCTCTGTGGGAGTGGGGGGAGGTAGTTCAGGCTGCTCTCTGTGAGAGTGAGGAGGTAGCTCAGGCTGCTCTCTGTGGGGAGGTAGCTCTGGCTGCTCTCTGTGGGAGTGGGGGGAGGTAGCTCTGGCTGCTCTCTGTGAGAGTGAGGAGGTAGCTCAGGCTGCTCTCTGTGGGAGTGTGGGGAGGTAGCTCAGGCTGCTCTCTGTGGGAGTGTGGGGAGGTAGGTCAGGCTGCTCTCTGTGGGGAGGTAGCTCAGGCTGCTCTCTGTGGGGAGGAAGCTCAGGCTGCTCTCTGTGGGGAGGTAGCTCAGGCTGCTCTCTGTGGGTGTGTGGGGAGGTAGCTCAGGCTGCTCTCTGTGGGAGTGGGGAGGTAGCTCAGGCTGCTCTCTGTGGGAGTGAGGAGGTTGCTCAGGCTGCTCTCTGTGGGAGTGTGGGGAGGTAGCTCAGGCTGCTCTCTGTGGGTGTGTGGGGAGGTAGCTCAGGCTGCTCTCTGTGGGTGTGTGGGGAGGTAGCTCAGGCTGCTCTCTGTGGGTGTGTGGGGAGGTCGCTCAGGCTGCTCTCTGTGGGAGTGTGGGGAGGTAGCTCAGGCTGCTGTCTGTGGGGAGGTAGCTCAGGCTGCTCTCTGTGGGAGTGTGGGGAGGTAGCTCACCCTGCTCCCTGTGGTACTGTGGGGAGGTAGCTCAGGCTGCTCTCTGTGGGAGTGTGGGGAGGTAGCTCAGGCTGCTCTCTGTGGGAGTGTGGGGAGGTAGCTCAGGCTGCTCTCTGTGGGGAGGTAGCTCAGGCTGCTCTCTGTGGGTGTGTGGGGGAGGTAGCTCAGGCTGCTCTCTGTGGGTGTTTGGGGAGGTCGCTCAGGCTGCTCTCTGTGGGTGTGTGGGGAGGTAGCTCAGGCTGCTCTCTGTGGGTGTGTGGGGAGGTAGCTCAGGCTGCTCTCTGTGGGTGTTTGGGGAGGTAGCTCAGGCTGCTCTCTGTGGGAGTGGGGAGGTAGCTCTGGCTGCTCTCTGTGGTACTGTGGGGAGGTTGCTCAGGCTGCTCTCTGTGGGAGTGGGGAGGTAGCTCTGGCTGCTCTCTGTGGTACTGTGGGGAGGTAGCTCAGGCTGCTCTCTGCGGGGAGAGTTAGCTCAGGCTGCTCTGTGTGGGTGTGAGGGGAGGTAGCTCTGGCTGCTCTCTGTGGGAGTGTGGGGAGGTAGCTCAGGCTGCTCTCTGTGGGAGTGTGGGGAGGTAGCTCAGGCTGCTCTCTGTGGGAGTGTGGGGGAGGTAGATCAGGCTGCTCTCTGTGGGGAGGTAGCTCAGGCTGCTCTCTGTGGGAGTGTGGGGAGGTAGCTCAGGCTGCTCTCTGTGGGAGTGTGGGGAGGTAGCTCAGGCTGCTCTCTGTGGGTGTGAGGGAGGTAGCTCTGGCTGCTCTCTGTGGGAGTGTGGGGAGGTAGCTCAGGCTACTCTCTGTAGGAGTGTGGGGACGTAGCTCAGGCTGCTCTCTGTGGTACTGTGGGGAGGTGGCTCTCTGTGGTAGGTGGGGGGACGTAGCTGCTCTGTGGTACTGTGGGGAGGTAGCTCAGGCTCACCTGCTCTCTGTGGGAGTGTGGGGAGGTAGCTCAGGCTGCTCTCTGTGGTTGTGGGAGGTAGCTCAGGCTGCTCTCTGTGGGAGTGTGGGGGAGGTAGCTCAGCCCGCTCTTTGTGGGAGTGTGGGGAGGTAGCTCAGGCTGCTCTCTGTGGTAGCTCTGCTCTCTGTGGGAGGCTGCTCTCTGTGGGAGGTGGGGAGGTAGCTCAGGCTGCTCTCTGTGGGAGTGTGGGGAGGTAGCTCAGGCTGCTCTCTGTGAGGAGGTAGCTCAGGCTGCTCTCTGTGGGTGTGTGGGGAGGTAGCTCTGGCTGCTCTCTGTGGGAGTGTGGGGAGGTAGCTCAGGCTGCTCTCTGTGGGAGTGGGGAGGTAGCTCTGGCTGCTCTCTGTGGGAGTGTGGGGAGGTAGCTCAGGCTGCTCTCTGTGGGAGTGGGGAGGTTGCTCAGGCTGCTCTCTGTGGGAGTGTGGGGAGGTAGCTCAGGCTGCTCTCTGTGGGTGTGTGGGGAGGTAGCTCAGGCTGCTCTCTGTGGAGTGAGGAGGTTGCTCAGGCTGCTCTCTGTGGGTGTGTGGGGAGGTAGCTCTCATGCCATCAAACACAATGTAATGAAAGGAAATGGGAGAAGCAGCTCTCCTCCTTTTCCACGTGTCCTCCCATCCTCTCACACCAAGGGAAACAGAGGTGGAGTACCCCCTCTACTCACAACATCATGCTGATCTCGTTCCTCTTTGAACCAGTGTACCGCTTATCTCTCTTTCTTCCTCCAGCGGTTTGCATTTGCCGTGTAGCTTCTCCATATCTGTTTGTGAGGTCTGACACATCACACTTGAATCCTGATGAGTGTTCCTAAACTGGCAGACAGGTGTTTGGGGATTTTCTTCATAACTGCAAGAATTTTTTGGTCATCACCTGTAGAGTTCTTCTTTAGGCTACGGTGCTCATTGCTAATCCTTAGCTCATTAGTTTTTATTTCTTATTTCTTCTTCATGATGTTCCAAACAGTTGCTTTTGGCTCAGGTGTGTTCTATGTCCTATGACTGTTTTATTATTTCACAGCCTCCTAATGGCACTCAGAAGGCAGTTAAAAGTGTACAAACATGAATAGACTCCTGTGAATCTATCTGACCCAAACTCAATGGTGCCCTAAAATGGGGAGGTGAGGGGGAAGGGGGGTTACTAATGGGTATAAGTGCTGTTATTTTGTGCATGGTGAAAACGAAATGAATAAAAAGCTGACAATCTGCACTGTAATTACAATTTAATTGTGTGACAACAATTATAAAAAGGAGATTATCATATCCATGAGTTGGTTTCCTCATTTAACTGAGAGAGAGTTTTTTTTGAAAGTAGTTTTTGATTGTTTAAGTTTATCTTTGTATCCCCCACTGCCTTAAAACAGGGGGAGGTAGCTGGCTTGTTGCCCATCTTTGGTTGACTGATTCGGTTTTCTGTTCCTCCTCCTTCCACTTGCCCCTGGCACGGTAACCATGCTACCCCATGCCACACCTGAGAACTAGTGTTTTTATTGCAATTAAGGAAACATTATTATGTAATGTGTTTTGCCATTTAATAACCCAACATTCCAACACATCAACATTAATAATTTATGGACAGGAGTTAAAGTGTCTATATTTCTCCTCAAACCAGAAATATCTAAATCTTTCACCCTAGGTTGAGGAGAAATAAAGAAGCTTGACTCTCTTTCAGTCATTCAAAAATCTGAAAGAGATTAATTGATCAATAGTATTTTCTTCCATGATTCTTCTTTTATTTCCATTTCTCATATCTTATATCTCTTGAGCATTTTAAATAACCATGTTCCTCCTGTCAAAGATGGTAAGGACAGATAAAGGAAATCTAGAATGCTGCTCGGAGGCAGTGATACTGCACTAAACCGAGCACCTGTCCATCTGAAACACACCTGCCCACCTCAAACACACCTGTCCATCTGAAACACACCTGTCCATCTGAAACACACCTGCCCACCTCAAACACACCTGTCCATCTGAAACACACCTGTCCATCTCAAACACGCCTGTCCATCTGAAACACACCTGCCCATCTGAAACATGCCTGTCCATCTGAAACACACCTGTACATCTGAAACATGCCCTGCCCATCTCAAACACACCTGTCCATCTGAAACACGCCTGTCCATCTCAAACACACCTGTCCATCTGAAACACACCTGCCCATCTGAAACACGCCTGTCCATCTCAAACACACCTGTCCATCTCAAACACACCTGTCCATTTGAAACACACCTGTCCATCTGAAACATGCCTGTCCATCTCAAACACACCTGCCCATCTGAAACACACCTGTCCATCTGAAACATGCCTGTCCATCACAAACACACCTGACCATCTGAAACATGCCTGTGCACCTGAAACACGCCCGTCCACCCTCTCCAGTTCATATACAACTGTCTATGGTACTCAGTCCTCCCACCCTCTCCAGTTCCTTTACACTTTCTATGGTCCTCAGTCCTCCCACCCTCTCCAGTTCCTATACACTCTCTATGGTCCTCAGTCCTCCCACCCTCTCCAGTTCCTATAAACTCTTTATGGTCCTCGCCCCTCCCACCCTCTCCAATTCCTATACACTCTCTATGGTCCTCAGTCCTCCCACCCTCTCCAGTTCCGATACACTCTCTATGGTCCTCAGTCCTAACACCCTCTCCAATTCCTTTACACTTTCTATGGTCCTCACCCCTCCCACCCTCTCCAATTCCTTTACACTTTCTATGGTCCTCAGTCCTCCCACCGTCTCCAGTTCCTATATATAGTCTGTGGTTTAAATAGAAGTGGAAATAATTGTTAATGGCATAAGCAGTGGTAGAACAGTCAGGCTGTTTATTTATAAGCAAATGTGTTTAATAATTAATATAAAGACTTGAGAAGTGTGTTACACACTATCTTGCTATCTGGTTTGAGTCGGGAGGTTAGCTTACACTAATCTCCCTGACAGGTTCGACACACTCATGAAAGAGAGACAGAGAAGGGAATTTATCACTCATTAATCACCGGCAAAAAGGACACTGAACGTTTCTAGGCTAATCTGTCATTTGTCTTAATATGATTGCACAATGATTAGTAAAATAATAAATGCTATTTTTGTACACTTTGGGCAATTTGGCTCTGTACTCCACGATTTTAGATTTGAGACCAAACAACTGTTTTAAAAAAGACCTATAATAATAACCCTTGAATAAAAGCAGAGATTTCAATTTAACTGCATGTGAATAGTTTGAAAGCAAATCTAAAAGTGAGAAGTACAGAACCAAATAGCATAAAGATTTTAATTTAAAAAAACATAGATAGCCTGAAATTTTTGGCTTGTACTGTATGAACTTTCCGGGTCTTTCTGGTGCCTGTCAGCACCTACATCATGCGTTCTACTCTCCGACAACTCAGTCATGAGCCGAGGAAGATGGAACACGGAACAGAGGAGACTGAGGCAAAGAGAATGAGGGAAAACTCACACAGACACACACTCATCTCCCCTTGATATATTCACACATATCAGGGGTCCACGATATTTTCAAGGGGAGTGAGTTTGTGAATGAGAGCAACGATAAAACTAAATCGCTGGCCCTGACTTGAGTACTGTGTAGCATGTGCTGTGATGCATTGTGTGGTTCATTAATAGAGGCGTTTATGCTAAAGCAGACCCTTGCGGCTGAGCTGGGCTGTCAGAGACTACGCGCTGCTGCCTCCGTTTTACTGCTCCCTCACTCTTTAATGACCCCACAAGAGGCCCAAGTCTCCCCATCTGTACCTGTCTAGACCCGGACAGCCCTCCACCCTCTGCCTTTAAGTCTCTGAAATAGAGACGCTTACATTCTCCTTTCCACATTACAACGAGGGCCGGATGAAAAGCGAGAGCTATTTTCAACATTACATTTTCGTATTGTGATGTTTCGCTGTCTAAAGTCAGTCTAATGAGCAACATTTACACCATATTAATCTCAAATTGAGCTCTGGAACGTGTGAAAATGGCTAATTGTCAAATTATGTATTATGATAGATGTATCTATGTCTGCCATTGCTATTTTTTTGTTTTTTGAGTGCAGGACAGAGAGTATTTTTCCCATTTCTTGCTACAGGTGCTGATTGCGGACAGTAGGGAGCCAGCGGTACAAACACAAGTAATCCCAATCCTATGGTCATCAGGGTCTTGTTTATGTATATGGAACCCATACACTCCGAGGCCAGTTTATCAGACACAGACAGAGAATGGGGGCTTTTGCATTCCGATACGCCTCTTTGGCACCGCCGTTCTACCCAGCTGCGCGTTGCTCCATGCGCGTCGTGGCAGCCTCCGTTGGCCCATTGTCAGTTTCTGACCGAAAGGCCAATGGGGGAGCCGGATGTTTTTTTTTGTGTACCATCATTATCGGCACTCGATAATGCTGTGTCGGAGACCGCGGCGGGGCCGAGCGTACGGCGCGTTCGGCCCCGCTGCCCCTACAGGGTTCAGATACACTCACACCTCATCGCTTGCCCATTGCCACTCTGACTTGCACACACACAGTCTGTTTTTACATAGCGTATTCTGATGGATTGATTCTGTGATTGATTGAGCAGCCTGTGTCATGGGAAGGGCAGCAGGTGACCCTGATAAATACGCCTTTCCGTGTATATTGCATGGCTTCATCAGTCCCGAGCCATAAATCCACCATGCAGAGGAACAATCAGACTCAACGACTCCCTTAAGATGGCCGCCCATGCCAGAACAGCTCCACAACCATGTTTGACAGCTGGGAACAGATTACGTGAGCTTTCGTTGGCTTTCTCTATATATAAACCTGTCCACATGTACAAAAAAGAGTAGCAGATGACCTTATTACTTTCTTGCACTGCTCAGAAGTCCAGGATTTATGCGTTTCTGAGCACTGGCTTAGGCTGCCAGTGGTGTCTTGTGGTATAGATTCTAAAATGTCTTCTTCAGCTGAGATGTATTGTTAATTATTATGAAGCACATATGTACACATTCACCTCTTCCATCTCTTCTCGGCGGTCCCCTTTCACCGTTTCTCTCCCTCCCCCTTTGTGCTGAAGCAGAGATCTCCAGAACAGCCCGTGAGTCACACAGCGTTGTGACTCACATGCCTGCTCACACACATGCACACACAATCATGCACACACACATACACACACACACAGGCACAAACACACACGGACATGCACAATCATGCACACACACACACGTGCACGCACACACACACACACAAACGCAATCATACTCCGACTTACTTGTGTGCGTATTCCATTACGATCAGAAATGGAAAACAAAACGTGTATGCCATAAGCAACATAAAGCTGGTATTTGTGCTTCGACAAACCTTGGGAAAGAGTGTTGATTTGTAGTACACATTTGCATGCATAACCATGTTAATTATGCTAAAGTACTGGCCCTTGGCACCCCAGTGCCTGCTCTGTTCCCAGAACCGCTTCTGATGTGTTCAAAATGATGGAGATGAACACGCTGTGCATGGGAACCTACGGCAGCAGTTTTGTGCATGGTGTTTACTCCATTGGAGATCAAACATTAAAAGGTTATGTCCATGAACTGAAGGAAATTAATGAATGAAATTACAGGCTGATCCCAGCAAAGCGTATGAATCGATTATTTGCCGTGTGCTGCACAGAAAGCTTAACACGGTCTCTCTGGCTCGTGTAGAGCAGGCCTTAACACGGCCTCTCTGGCTTGTTTACAGCTGAGCTTAACACGGTCTCACTGGTTCGTTTAGAGCAGGCCTTAACACTGTCTCTCTGGCTTGTTTACAGCGGAGCTTAACACGGTCTCTCTGGTTCGTTTAGAGCAGGCCTTAACACTGTCTCTCTGGCTTCTCTTACAGCAGAGCTTAACACGGTCTCTTTGGCTTATTTAGAGCAGACCGTAACATGGTCTCTCTGGCTGGTGTACAACTGAGCTTAACACGGTCTCCCTGGTTCATTTAGAGCAGACCTTAAACAGTCTCTCTCACTCATTTAGAACAGACCTTAACATGGTCTCTCTGGCTTCTTTTACAGCAGTGCTCAACACGGTCTCCATTTTGTTTAGAGCAGACCTTAACACAGTCTCTTTCACTCATTTAGAACAGACCTTAACACGGTCTCTCTGGCTTCTTTTACGGTAGTGCTCAACATGGTCTCTCTGGTTTGTTTAGAGCAGACCTTAACACGGTCTCTCTGGCTCCTGTAGAGTAGACCTTAACACGGTCTCTCTCACTCATTTAAACCGGAGCTTAACATGGTTTTTTGCTGACTGTAGAGATAATCAGAAAGTTTGAAGCGTGAACTACTGCACTGCTCATTACACTGAAAGAAGTACATAGCGGAAACCTTAGCTGTGCATGCATGTGCAACCTGCAGTTTGGCTATTTCCACCTTCTGCTGTGCGTAAATGTTGTTTCAGTTGGCAGCGAACCTACCTCAGGAATGAAGCTCTGTTTCTCGGTCTACATTAATTGCTTATCGAAAGGCACCTGTAGAAGCGTAAACGCTCCGGTCCCACTGGAGTTCGGTCCCTCACTTCAGCTGTAGATGGCGGTGAATACGAATGACCCCTATTCCACAGCGATGCCGTTAAAGTCTCCATCTGCACTGAATGCTTTGAATCCGGAAGAGCAAAACGATCAGACTTGCATGCTAATGTAACATCCCTTTGTATCTGCAGTTATTGCGTTGCCCTGTGAGAGGTCTGAGAATTTTATGTCTTCATACTCTGATTACATACAGAGTAGACACCAGTATTATATGGGGATTTCATGGCTTGTAGTTGTGCCACATTTTAGGGAAATGCATGGTAAGATGTATCGCCTTAGTTGTTGTGGACCAGTCAATATCTGGAGTTATTTGTCACACTACTGTTTTCCCCAGTTAGATAATGATTTTAATTCTACCTAACAGCTCAACTGAGAACCCAGTTCTCTTCTGCAATGAGGATCTAGAGAACCATCGTGAATAGGGATCGCAATAGATACAGGTTAGCCAGTTAGGCTATGTAGCCAATCATGTGCAGAGCACCAGTTTTTAGGGAGGCTTGGCCGGGACACCATGATTAACACCCCCGCTCTTTCAGAAAGTGCCATGAGATCTGTAATGGCCGCTGTGAGTCAGGGCCTGTTTAGCGTCTCATCTGGACGGATATTACTAAACCAACGTGCATGTGCTTGAACAAACAGCTACAGACTGAGAAAGGATAGTATAGCCAATCACATATAGGAGTCGTTTAGCTGGCTAAATGTAGAGAGGCGAGTTTAAAGGGAATTTGAGCAGGACAGTATGGTTAGCACTCACAGATGTCATCTATTGGAGTAAATATACAACGTAAGTATGCACCAGCATGTGGTCATCTGGCCACTGCAGGTGGCTGACCAATTACAAGCTAGCTACCTACCTAAAGGTTGGGTGGTGACATTGATTGGTTAGCACAACCTTCCAGATTTAAGTTATCTTGAAAAGTATCATGTCAAATGTGATCCATCCTGTATAAAGTAAGTGCTTACCTGAGGTGCACCAGGTAACTAGGTTTTTAACTAGGTTCTTTAGCCGTATAAAGTGAGCTGGGCAATGGTAGCATTGACATTCTTCACCTTTTTGTATTGAGAATTGTGGTTCAAAAGACATATTAAGGGTAAGATGTTTTCCTGGGAGCCCTGTGGCTGGGTGCTCATACCCCAGCCACACCACTGCCAGCCATTGGCCGGGGAACGATCGGTCCAGCCCCTCCAGGGGTGATAGGTTACTGGTGTCATGGGTCTCTAGCAGCCATGCATGGTTGGCCGGGGATCTTTGGTTTAACCCACCCACCATTCACTGACACACTGACTGCGTGTTCCTCAAACGACTGCATTTTCATAAAAAGACCCTGGCTACTAACAACATCGCATCACAAAGTTCCCTTTCATTTTCAGCAAAATCATTTCAACATACACCTAATCTAGAGTCTGTGACTGCAATTATAGGCTGCAAATCCTTGTGTAAGAGCACTGTGATGTTGTTCCAATATATTATGTATATTGGAGGAGCTCCAAAACACAAATAGTCCCAATACCAAACTGCCCTATAAATCTGTGCCTTGAAAATATGAATGTGCTTAACAACCATGTTTTTCAATCTTGGAAAATTACCATCAAAAGTCAAAATAAAAGCCAGTGGCCATAAGAATCCTGCTCCAGCTGGCTCCCCCACCTCTCTGCGCTCTGCAGCCAGCTGGGGCCTGACAGTGGAGCAGCAATTTCGGCCTCTCATTTAACATAACCCAGGGAAAAATGCTACACAAAAGATCACTTACAAAAGTAAACAACAAATTTTGAGACAGACTCACAGACTCCAGGTGACGAGTCTGCACACTCAGATTCAAGGCAACCAGCCTTCCCCATGTTTCACAATGCGGTTGAGACACTAGTCACACACTGCTTGCGTGCTCTCAGCAGCTCTGTTCAATATGTTCAGTACTCAAGCCTGCAGGCACCTACCTGCCCAGGAGACAGGAGAGGTCACTAGAGAGCAATGAGACTGATGAGTTTAACTGGCTTACCCCAAATTTTTCTCAGTGGAACCTGAGCAAGTTTTATCCCTGCCCAAGCGGACCTCTCTGCTGCAGGGTGCACATCTGCACACAAACAAATGCCTTTGCTCCACTCTCCTGAAAGAGAGCAAGCTGTGGTCTGCAAGAAAACTTTCAAATATATTTCTATGTAGTATCATGGCAGTTACTCAGAGCAAGGGATTCTTTTTACTTGATGTGCGAGTGTGAGCGACCTATGCTCTCTGCTCTGTTCACACACTGTCGCACACTGCTAACACTGCAGGAGTACATTACAGTGTTGTGGAGGTCAGGTATAGGAAAATGAATGGAGTAATAAACCTACTTCATTTGAACATTAATATCACAATGCAACTCCTAAAAACATAGGCACATACTTACCCAACAATCCATGTATGTTGCATGCACACAGTAGTTTGATGGAGAGCCCACAGTGTTATACATTGGCTATACAATGCCATTACACTGGGCCTGTGTGTGTACTATAGCCAGCGGAGCAGGGCCTGTGTGCGTGCTGTAGTCAGCGGTGTTGAGCCTGTGTGCGTACTGTAGCCAGCGGTGCATGGCCTGTGTGCGTACTGTAGCCAGCGGTGTTGAGCCTGTGTGCGTACTGTAGCCAGCGGTGCCTGGCCTGTGTGTGTACTGTAGCCAGCGGAGCAGGGCCTGTGGGCGTACTGTAGTCAGCGGAGCAGGGCCTGTGTGTGTACTGTAGCCAGCGGTGCAGGGCCTGTGTGCATACTGTAGCCAGCGCAGGGCCTGTGTGCATACTGTAGCCAGCGGTGGAGGGCCTGTGTGCGTACTGTAGTCAGCCTGGTGGAGGGCCTGTGGGCGTACTGTAGTCAGCAGAGCAGGGCCTGTGGGCGGGCCTGTGTGCGTACTGTAGCCAGCGGTGCAGGGCCTGTGGGCGTACTGTAGCCAGCGGTGGAGGGCCTGTGTGCGTACTGTAGCCAGCGGTGGAGGGCCTGTGGGCGTACTGTAGTCAGCAGAGCAGGGCCGGTGGGCGTACTGTAGCCAGCGGTGCAGGGCCTGTGTGCATACTGTAGCCAGCGCAGGGCCTGTGTGCATACTGTAGCCAGCGGTGGAGGGCCTGTGTGCGTACTGTAGTCAGCGGTGGAGGGCCTGTGGGCGTACTGTAGTCAGCAGAGCAGGGCCGGTGTGGGCGTACTGTAGCCAGCGGTGCAGGGCCTGTGTGCATACTGTAGCCAGCGGTGCAGGGCCTGTGTGCGTACTGTAGCCAGCGGTGCAGGGCCTGTGTGTGTACTGTAGCCAGCGGTGCAGGGCCTGTGGGCGTACTGTAGTCAGCGGAGCAGGGCCTGTGGGCGTACTGTAGTCAGCGGTGCAGGGCCTGTGTGCGTACTGTAGCCAGCGGTGCAGGGCCTGTGGGCGTACTGTAGCCAGCGGTGGAGGGCCTGTGGGCGTACTGTAGCCAGCGGTGGAGGGCCTGTGGGCGTACTGTAGTCAGCAGAGCAGGGCCTGTGGGCGTACTGTAGCCAGCGGTGCAGGGCCTGTGGGCGTACTGTAGCCAGCGGTGGAGGGCCTGTGTGCGTACTGTAGCCAGCGGTGCAGGGCCTGTGGGCGTACTGTAGCCAGCGGTGCAGGGCCTGTGGTGTACTGTAGCCAGCGGTGCAGGGCCTGTGTGCGTACTGTAGCCAGCGGAGCAGGGCCTGTGTGCGTACTGTAGCCAGCGGAGCAGGGCCTGTGTGCGTACTGTAGCCAGCGGTGCAGGGCCTGTGTGCGTACTGTAGCCAGGGCCTGTGTGCGTGTACTGTAGTCAGCAGCAGGGCCTGTGTGCGTACTGTAGCCAGCGGAGCAGGGCCTGTGTGCGTACTGTAGCCAGCGGTGCAGGGCCTGTGGGCGTACTGTAGTCAGCGGTGCAGGGCCTGTGTGCGTACTGTAGCCAGCGGTGCAGGGCCTGTGTGCGTACTGTAGCCAGCGGTGCAGGGCCTGTGGGCGTACTGTAGCCAGCGGAGCAGGGCCTGTGTGTGCGTACTGTAGTCAGCGGTGCAGGGCCTGTGGGCGTACTGTAGTCAGCGAGTGCAGGGCCTGTGGGCGTACTGTAGTCAGCGGTGCAGGGCCTGTGGGCGTACTGTAGACAGCGGTGCAGGGCCTGTGGGCGTACTGTAGTCAGCGGAGCAGGGCCTGTGTGCATACTGTAGCCAGCGGTGCATGGCCTGTGTTCGTACTGTAGTCAGCGGAGCAGGGCCTGTGTGCGTACTGTAGCCAGCGGAGCAGGGCTGAAATTAGCATTAGCAATTAACTCTCCATAAGGCAACTTTCCACCAACCTGCCTGACTATGGAAACTGCACCAATTACGCACAAGACAACCACCTCCGACTCAGATTAACATTTTGTGCGCAGACATGCAAATGTATGTATTTATGGGCTGGGGTGCCTGGGTCATGTTTAATTTTTTTTTTGGTAGGTACCAGTCATCTTTTACGTCTTACATATTTTTAGAGAAAGCAATTGAAAACAGTTGATTATGTATGACTGATTCCAATGCACTGATTATTTTTGTCTCGTCTGACTCAACATTCACTCTGTTGTGGTAGACTGAAATTAATGCTGGCAGACCCTCTCTTATTTCTATAGAGCTCCAGTGTTATAGCACCTCCCTACCCATTGTTTTGATATGTGATTCTAACTCCCTTGTATTTGTGTGACAGACGTATCTTAGCACGCCTGCCACACTTGTATGGAATGTAGGAGTGTAGGAGTTACATTATCCTCCCACATGTTACCTTGAAAGCAGCTGGTAAGAATGGCTCTACCCACACAGATACAGGGCATGGGTTGTCTCCTCTCTCTGCTGTAGTCCCATCGGGTTCAATAAAGTAAAGTCCAGTTATGCTTATAAAAAAAGGAAATAAAGAGCAGGCCAGGAAATGTGTTGAAAGTATGAAAGTGTTGTCTGTGTGGATGATGATGGGAAAAGACGTCCCAGCAGCCATGCACACTGGAAACTGGGTTTGATTTTGTGATGCCTGTTTCCCCACTGTGGCTGTGTTAGGCTGTGTTGGGCTGGATGCCTCGTGTATCTGTCTTGGGATATGTGTTGGATCTGTCTTGGGATGTGTTACTGTTTGATGGATCTTCAGGGGCTGTGGGCTGGATGCTCAGTGTGGCTGTGTTAGGCTGTGTTGAGCTGGATCTTCAAGTGGGCTGTGTCAGTGCTGGATGCTCAGTGTGGCTGTGTTAGGTTGTGTTGAGATGGATGCTCAGTGTGGCTGTGTTGGGCTATGTTGGTGTTGGATGCTCAGTGTTGGGCTGTGTTAGCCTGTGTTGGGTTTGTGTTTGACTGGATGCTCAGTGTGGCTGTGTTGGACTGTGTTAGTGCTGGATGCTCAGTGTGGCTTTGATGGGCTGTGTTGGGCTGTGTATGGCTGTGTTGGTGCTGGATGCTCAGTGTGGCTTTGTTGGGCTGTTAGGCTGTGTTTGGCTGTGTTAGTGCTGGATGCTCAGTGTGGATTTGTTGGGCTGTGTTAGGCTGTGTTTGGCTTTGCTGGTGCTGGATGCTCAGTGTGGCTGTGTTGGGCTGTGTTGGTGGTGGATGCTCAGTGTGGCTGTGTTAGGTTCTGTTGGGCTGGATGCTCAGTGTGGCTGTGTTGGGCTATGTTGGTGCTGGATGCTCAGTGTTGGGCTGTGTTAGGTTTGTGTTTGACTGGATGCTCAGTGTGGCTGTGTATGGCTGTGTTGGTGCTGGATGCTCAGTGTGGCTTATTTGGGCTGTGTTCCTGCTGGATGCTCAGTGTGGCTGTGTTCGTGCTGGATGCTCAGTGTGGCTTTTTGGGCTGTGTTAGGCTGTGTACAGCTGTGTTGGTGCTGGATGCTCAGTGTGGCTTTGTTGGGCTGTGTTAGGCTGTGTACAGCTGTGTTAGTGCTGGATGCTCAGTGTGGCTTTGTTGGGCTGTGTCAGGCTGTGTACAGCTGTGTTAGTGCTGGATGCTCAGTGTGGCTTTATTGGGCTGTGTCAGGCTGTGTACAGCTGTGTTGGTGCTGGATGCTCAGCCCAAAGCTTACAGACACAGACGCCGCAGATCGAAGCGGCTGTTACTCTGACAGGCAGCGGTCCCAGGGGTGCGTAAATCTCTGTCCTTAATAAACAGCAGGTACTCTGGCTGTGAAAGCCTCTGAAGTGGCTTTCTCAGTGGCCACAACGGGTTTGGTAAATAACTCATGCCCCCCCCTCTCTTAGGCGCGCTGATTAGATAAATGATGTCACACCGCTCGCAGTCACGTGTCCCGTTTCCCACGGAGCGTGGCTGAATCCTCCAGCGGAGGCATGTTTCAACATGCTCTGAGGAGGTGCGAGAGGAAGCTGCGATTCTCAGAGCCGCAGCGTCGGATACACGCCCGTCTCTCCAACCGTATTTTAATCTCAATGTGATCTTAACGTTATTCAAATATAGCTACAGCAAAGGTCGTCATGTATCAGACGAGCAGATCATTTGTTAAACATGAAAAATGGAGCAGGGGGAAGGTTGACAAAGTCAATGAAAACAGTGAACCACGGAGCGTTTGTTAACCCTTTCACTATCACAGCAAACAACATGGCATGACCGACGAAGGATAAAATAATCAGATGAATATATCCTCCGCTTGAGAAATTTTCAAATGATATAATAAACCATAAGAATCAGGACAAAGGAAACGACGAGGGTGAATGAGCATCATTAAAATATATAGATGATACTGTATGTGAATATAATTAACATTTATTGGTGTAGAGCAAAATCAATTTCCTTTCTCACTTTGACCTTGACTTTGGGAGCTAGGCCACGCTCTAGCAATGTGGTGTTTTAATATATATTTTTAAATTTTGGGTGCATATAAGGCATTGGGAGTGAATTGAAATGGGTCTTATTTTAGAAAAATAATGTATGGATGCCGTCCTGCAGTGACCCCTTTCTTTGTGACGCCTCCTGATTTAAACGAGGCTGCTTTTGTTCTCCCTGACTGTACATCACCCCCTCGTCTCTAATGGCTCTGGTGTGAGGAGAGGGTGTTCTCTGAAGGGGTGGGGGCTGCAGGTTTAAGTCCTAAATGTGGGCAAAGCAGCACTCCATCGCTGTACAGAGAGGGCAGTACAGGCTCACTCTGTCAGCACTGGTGGTGCTTATCAGATTATTATTCAAATTAAGGGTTTTGAAAATCGAAAAGTGTCAACAGCTGAAGTATAACCAATTCTGGGGACATCCTGGTCGCTTTAAACCGCACGTTTGAAAGTTTCGCCCAGAATTTAGCATCCATTTACAATATGAATTCATGATGAACACAAGAAGCACAGTGGTCGTAGCTGCCTTTTGAGAACATTCCTGAAAACGGGTGTTTTGAAGAGCCGTGTTATTTAAATGAGTTTTTTTACATGCGTGTTCTAAATATAAGCCCCACACGGTGTGAATCAGTGGCTCTCAGTGGCTCAGGGTGCTGAGGGTTCGAGCAAAACACCGAGCAATCCAGGTTTCACAGGGATCTGCGAATTGCTCTTAATCAGCCACTTCCAGCACGCCGATGGATGATTTGCTCTCTCAGACCATAATAGCACAGCTAGAGCAGCACAATCATGAAGAATGCATGAATATTTACATCCCAGGACCTTCAGTCAGTCGAATACATGTAAGAATTTCATTCTCCCGCTGTGCTATATGACAAATCGTTCCTTTTGGGTTCAGGTTGAATTTTGAATTGATTAAATTATGGTCCGTGAGGGTTCAATCATCTAGAATGTTCCCCACCTGACACAATCCAATTTTCACAATTGTTCATGTATAGTAAAATGCTAAGCCCCCTACCGTTAACATATTTTGTGTTATATTCCTAAGAACCCATGGGGCCTACCTTAAAATTTGGCTCTTTTTGTGAGGAAATTATATTTATATCCATTCAGTCGATTCATAACTGTATGAATGTAACTATTAAATAAATGTAACTATTCAAAACATAATTTTTGAATTTTGTTTATTCAAACTTTAATAGCCATAAAGCCATAAGAGATAATAAAGCAAACACTTATGTGAAGCTGAAGTCCTTTCATATTCTTTTAATAGTACACAATTTGTGCTACTAACTACGTATGAAAATGACAAAATGTTATCATAATTGTGAAGACAAAATCAGTTATGGAGTAATCAGGAGGTACTGTGGGTTCAGACCATAGTATTTTACCTGTTTTTTTTTCATAATCAGTTGCAGTAACTGTACACAAAAAACTGCAGAAGGGGCAGGCTGGGATGTTTGTTCATTTCTGATGGAATGACCCACATATATGTATAACATATTAATGTAACACTGGATATATTATACGCAATTGTATATGACTTGTGCAAGGTTACCCAACGGTTACTAAAGCAACACTTTTGTCAACGCAAAACTCTGTAGATAATTTGCATGATCTTTAGGAGTTTTCATCTGGTCCAATCTATGTTTTGTTTTAATTCATTTAAAGTCTGCCTGGGGTTTAACTGTTACCCCATGGCTGCACAATTCAGTGATTCAGTCATTCAATTAATTTGCAATATCAAGGGCATAAGAGGACCTCGAGTGTCCCGCCTCAGAGGGGGAACCCTGTTGAGATGATTTGGCTGTGTAAGTGTGCAGGGGCCTCACACCCTTGTCC
The DNA here is from genome assembly GCA_022829145.1 of Albula goreensis. Lineage (NCBI taxonomy): Eukaryota > Metazoa > Chordata > Actinopteri > Albuliformes > Albulidae > Albula > Albula goreensis. Next base: position 36,566,217 of record CM040749.1, read on the forward strand.
CCATTAGAAAGCATTAGGAACGAGCTGACGTCCCCATTGGAAAGCATTAGGAACGAGCTGACGTCGCATTAGAAAGTGTTAGGAACGAGCTGACATCCCATTAGAAAGCTTTAGGAAGGAGCTGAAGTCTCCATTAGAAAGCGTTAGGAACGAGCTGACGTCCCCATTAGAAAGCGTTAGGAACGAGCTGACGTCCCCATTAGAAAGCATTAAAAATGAGCTGACGTCCCCATTAGAAAGCATTAGGAAGGAGCTGACCTCTCCATTAGAAAGCGTTAGGAACGAGCTGACGTCCCCATTAGAAAGCATTAGGAAGGAGCTGACGTCCCCATTAGAAAGCATTAGGAACGAGCTGACGTCCCCATTAGAAAGCGTTAGGAACGAGCTGACGTCCCCATTAGAAAGCATTAGGAACGAGCTGACGTCTCCATTAGAAAGCGTTAGGAACGAGCTGACGTCCCCATTAGAAAGCGTTAGGAACAAGCTGACGTCCCCATTAGAAAGCGTTAGGAACGAGCTGACGTCCCCATTAGAAAGCGTTAGGAACAAGAGCTGACATCCCCATTAGAAAGCATTAGGAAGGAGCTGACGTCCCCATTAGAAAGCGTTAGGAACGAGCTGACGTCTCCATTAGAAAGCATTAGGAAGGAGCTGACGTCTCCATTAGAAAGCATTAGGAACGATCTGACGTCCCCATTAGAAAGCATTAGGAACGAGCTGACGTCCCCATTAGAAAGTCATCTCTCATGTGCCGATCTCAGAAGGCGTCATTCTGTCTGGCGGATGGAGACAAGCGTTTTAAAACCACAGTTTACACACCTTCATTCTGCCTTCTCATCTCAGGGGCTGCTGAGAAGGTGTGTGTGTGTGTGTGTGTGTGTGTGTGTGTGTGTGTGTGTGTGTGTGTGTGTGTGTGTGTGTGTGTGTGTGTGTGTGTGTGTGTCGGGGGACTGTTGAAAGTGAAATACAGATGAAAATAAAGTGCAAACATGAAGTGAGAAACAGAGAGGTACAGGAGTGGAGGATAAAGAGAGGGAAAAAAAAGGAAAAGAACTTCGGTAAATGACTGTTTATGATCATTGAAATGACAGGGGGAGTGAGGACTGAAGAAGTGACCTTTGCAACTGTCACTATTCAGTGCGCTAATGTGCACACTTGTTACCAAGGGCATTATCAAGGGTGCTAATGCGCACACTTTTTACCTAGGGCACAAGAATGGGCAAAAAAACCTTCACATTCCCCTACACATATACAGTCACATTAACACAAACACACTAACAGTGGTCACCTTATCCCACTGTTTGAAAATAAATACCTAGAAACACTACTACTACTATTTCTACTACAAATAATAATAATAATAATGTTGGGGGTGCAGAGTATATGTCTATATCTCACGCTACAGAATATCAAATAGGCAAATATAGTTTTAAATAATCTGTTACAGTACCCATGAAAATCACAAAAAAATGTGCCGAACAAACTTTCACTTCTTTCATGCAGTGTAATTCACACATTGAAATCCTGCAAAATGAATTCAAATGTTAAAATGGCATTCCAATATATATCCCCTCTGCTTCTTTTTTCTACTCAGGGTTGGGTTTTCTAGATTCTCACCAAAGTATGTAGCCCGTGCTTCTGAAACCACATGTTTTTTACCTTAATTTACCTAAAATAGACTGACAACTGTGTGGGATAAGTGTTTGAAAGCACACGCACATTATGCATGCACACAGAGAATTTTCCTCAGCTCATTCACATGAATTGTTTGAATATTCATTCGGTCCTCTGTTCTGGTCCTAATGATGTCCTCTCCTGTGGGTGGTTATCATCATCAAAGACACCTTCCTACAAGAATATTCCTTTGTACTTTACGATCATTAATTCAGAAATGTAAAATAATTCCTGAATATATATTTTGGAATGCCTGTACTGAATGTGGTATTTATGCATTATCCATGCAAGGTAGGTAAAACCAATGAAGTAATTAGCTAAAACAATGCACACTTTCACTTTTCAATTTATATACGTTACAAAATATGTGATATATGATAAATATTATGTATGATATGTTCTATGGGCCTGGCTCAACACAGTGTGTTTGGTGCTATAGGCCCGGCTCTACACAGTGTGTTTGGTGCTATAGGCCCGGCTCTACACCGTGTGTTTGGTGCTATAGGCCTGGCTCTACACAGTGTGTTTGGTGCTATAGGCCCGGCTCTACACAGTGTGTTTGGTGCTACAGGCCCGGCTCTACACAGTGTGTTTGGTGCTATGGGCCTGGCTCTACACAGTGTGTTTGGTGCTATAACCCAGCTCTACACAGTGTGTTTGGTGCTATGAGTCTGGCTCTACACAGTGTGTTTGGTGCTATGGGCCTGGCTCTACACAGTGTGTTTGGTGCTATAGGCCCAGCTCTACACAGTGTGTTTGGTGCTATAGGCCTGGCTCTACACAGTGTGTTTGGTGCTGTAGGCCCGGCTCTACACAGTGTGTTTGGTGCTTTGAGCCCGGCTCTACACAGTGTGTTTGGTGCTACAGGCCCGGCTCTACACAGTGTGTTTGGTGCTTTGAGCCTGGCTCTACACAGTGTGTTTGGTGCTATAGCCTGGCTCTACACAGTGTGTTTGGTGCTATAGGCCTGGCTCTACACAGTGTGTTTGGTGCTATAGGCCCAACTCTACACAGTGTGTTTGGTGCTATGAGCCCGGCTCTACACCGTGTGTTTGGTGCTATAGGCCTGGCTCTACACAGTGTGTTTGGTGCTATAGGCCCGGCTCTACACAGTGTGTTTGGTGCTATAAGCCCGGCTCTACACCGTGTGTTTGGTGCTATAGGCCTGGCTCTACACAGTGTGTTTGGTGCTTTGAGCCCGGCTCTACACAGTGTGTTTGGTGCTATAAGCCCGGCTCTACACCGTGTGTTTGGTGCTATAGGCCTGGCTCTACACAGTGTGTTTGGTGCTTTGAGCCCGGCTCTACACAGTGTGTTTGGTGCTATAGGCCTGGCTCTACATAGTGTGTTTGGTGCTTTGAGCCTTGCTCTACACAGTGTGTTTGGTGCTATAGGCCTGGCTCTACACAGTGTGTTTGGTGCTATAGGCCCGGCTCTACACAGTGTGTTTGGTGCTATGAGCCTGGCTCTACACAGTGTGTTTGGTGCTATAGGCCCGGCTTTACACAGTGTGTTTGGTGCTGTAGGCCTGGCTCTACACAGTTTGTTTGGTGCTATAGGCCCGGCTCTACACAGTGTGTTTGGTGCTATAGGCCCGGCTCTACACAGTGTGTTTGGTGCTATAGGCCCAGCTCTACACAGTGTGTTTGGTGCTATAGGCCCGGCACTACACAGTGTGTTTTGTGCTATGAGCCTGGCTCTACACAGTGTGTTTGGTGCTATAGGCCCGGCTTACACAGTGTGTTTGGTGCTATAGGCCTGGCTCTACACAGTGTGTTTGGTGCTATGAGCCCGGCTCTACACAGTGTGTTTGGTGCTATGAGTCTGGCTCTACACAGTGTGTTTGGTGCTACAGGCCCGGCTCTACACAGTGTGTTTGGTGCTACAGGCCCGGCTCTACATAGTGTGTTTGGTGCTATAGCCCCAGCTCTACACAGTGTGTTTGGTGCTTTGAGCCCGTATCTACACAGTGTGTTTGGTGCTATGAGTCTGGCTCTACACAGTGTGTTTGGTGCTATGAGCCTGGCTCTACACAGTGTGTTTGGTGCTATAGGGCTAGCTCTACACAGTGTGTTTGGTGCCATAGGCCCGGCTCTACACAGTGCGTTGGTGCTATAGGCCCGGCTCTACACAGCACAGCTGAATCTATGAGGCCAGCAGTAGAGGCCCAGTTCCGTCAGTCGCGCCCTGAGGAGTCCCAGGTGCATGCCGTCTCACAGATCCGCCTGGGCAGGTGTGCTGACCGTGGCCGTAATTCCCCTAGCGCCTGTCTAATTAACAGGTCACTCTGCAGAGACGCTCCCTCTGCACCTGCACCTGGGATGGCACGCAGATCGTAAAACCTTCAAAAATAAAAACACTGAAAAAAATCCCAGTCCACCTTGACCTCAACCTTCAACACCGGAGCAGTAAATACATGGTCTACGTACTTACCGAATGTGTCTAAAAACCTTTGAATTATGGCCTGAAATACTTAGTAATCACTACTCCTGTGCCACCCCCAGGGCCATGGGAGAAACCAGCCCCCCCTTAAGCAGTCCTCTCCATTGTTCTATCCACAAGACAAAAAGCTTATTTATAGTGAGCCAGCCCCATCTCCACAGCAAGCCCTATTTATATACTCTCAGTCTGCAACTGATCATGCTGGGAAAAGATATGATATGAGAAGAAACCTAAATACACATATGGGACGCGGTAGAGAATTTTCTTTGAGAATGGTTTTTAAGAGACATTCAGTAATGTTGTATGTCGGTCGTTTTCCAATGTAGAAAGTATTCCACCGTTAACAGTGTTTGGTAAAGGTATTTGCTTTGTAGTTACAGATATCAGCTGAGATACGTCGTCTTCCTGTTGTTTATAGTCCCTGGACTCATCTGCTATCTCTCATTTGTCTGCTGATTTCTCCTCTCCTCCTCTGGCAGCTGTCTCTGTTCCTCTCTCCCTGGCTCTGGCTCCTCCTCTTCCTTTATCTCTGGCCCTGGCCCCGCCTCTTCCCTTACCTCTGGCTCTGGGCCCTCCTCTTCCTGTATCCCTGGTCCTGGCCCCTCCTCTTCCTTTACCTCTGGCTCTGGCCCCTCCTCTTCCTTTACTTCTGGCTCTGGCCCCTCCCCCTGGTTGTGCAGCAGCGCTGTGGCTTTCCATGTCCTCTGGTTGCTTTGGTAACAAGAGGAAGGGGCGGTCATGGCAATTGGATAGCATCACCTGCACATCCCACCAATTATACCAGACCTCTCTTGCTCTTAGACTATTTAATCAGTGCACTACGTCTCTTTATTGACACAATTAAACCAATATGCAGATAGATCACAGATAAAAAGGGCAAGTGAGAGCGGAGACCTCCCTCTCAACCTTCAGACTCAGATTAATGTTAAGTGGCGCCACAAGCAGCACCTCCTGAAGGACACTGTGCTGCAGAGGCTTGCCTTAACACCTCCCTGCCCTGCCGCTGACTGCAGACTCTGGATTCATGCCCGCGACACTCAACGCTTTTCATTAATGACTTTATAAGTGCACGCTTGGCATTTTTGATGCTGGTTCCCTATACCTGGTTCCCCATGCTCTTCGTCTTAGTCACGCTTTCTCTGCGTGTTATATGGTGTCAGAGGAAGGTTTAAAACATAGTACCTCCTCCAGTCCTCTGTTCTCTCTCTCTCTTTGTTTCATATCAGAAAAATGTTTAATAACACGTGGATTTCGTTCTCTCAAATCGGCAAAACTGGTTGCGCATCAGCTGCCACTAGTTTTAGGATTTTGATATATGTTCTTTCATTAAAGTCAGATTAATGAGAGGTTGTCTCGCTTTACTGTCAAATCAAAATATCCTTTACATTGATGAATAACAGTATTGCCAGAGGTATCTTCTATTTATTCTTTTTAAATCAAAGGCATCAATGTATTTAGTTGATTGTTTTGTCGCTCAATGTCATATAAAGATAGAGGAGGTTGAAGTAAGTGTGTGTGTTATGTATTGTTTAACTGATGGTGTCAGTGGGGTGAAACAGCTGTGAGACCCTCATCCCGCTCTCCTCTGTCGCCCCCAGGCTCCGTGTCCCTCAGTGTGCTCCTGGTGTCTCTGGCAGTGACCGTATGCGGGGTGTGGCTGCTCACTCTGTGCGGAGTCTGTGGGTGGTGTCAGCGGAAAGTGGTAAGTGAAAGTGAACGGTCAACATCACAGCTCATAGGAATGATATACCGGTCTACTCACCTCTCGAACACACACACTACCCGTACACATGATATACTGCTCTACTCACCTCTCAAACACACTACCCGTACACATGATATACCGCTCTACTCAGCTCTCAAACACACACACTACCCGTACACATGATATACTGCTCTACTCACCTCTCAAACACACACTACCCGTACACATGATATACCGCTCTACACACCTCTCAAACACACACTACCCATACACATGATATACCACTCTACACACCTCTCAAACACACACTACCCGTGGACATGATATACCGCTCTACTCACCTCTCAAACACACACTACCTGTACACATGATATACCACTCTACACTCACCCCTGCTATTGAAGATGAAAATATCACTTATCTTTACCCCCCGAAAAATATGTCATAACGTGAAATGGTAAATGTGTGCATTATATTTCAGAGAAACCAATAGATATTATCCAAGAGAATGTACTTTTTTCACATTTTTTTTTCTTTAGGAGGTAAGAAAGATTATCATATCCTTAAATGTGTCTATGATATGGTTTACTATATTAAAAACACCCACAAAACATTAATCTATAGTTACATCTGTTGGTTGAGGTGCTCATCTCACAGTACACATTTTTAGATTGTATAAACAAACATACAACTTCACAAATATACAACAAATATTCTGAGCGCGGAAGTTTCTGGAACAGCTGAGGTTTGATCAATATCACTGCCCTGAAATTCTTTGTTTACAGGCCCAGACCTCAGAGTTGCCTGGATCAGGCAACATTATACTGTTATTTCCATTTTATTATTATTTGTATCCACTCTGTTAGTTTTCAGGTCACCCAAATATGCAGATATTCTCGTTAACTGTTAACTGCAGGTAGAAACCTAACGAGACCTGGTGCAGATGTTTCCTCTCTGTCCTCGCTCACTCTGAATGACTCCAGGCGTCAGAATGATCAATATTCAGCACCAGAGCTCGCACCATGCTGTGTGAAATTAGTCGTCAGGCAATGACATTGGTTGACTAGACTTTTGACAGTGACATAGGTTCCTTTGCTTACCATTTAAAGAAGCCTGCCGCAGAATGACGGGACAGCAGCTGTCTCCCTCAAGCGCTTCTACGCCATCGATGAACTTCAGATCTGTGTCCGTACTTGAGAATGTGTTCATCACAAAATTGTCGCCTGTGGCGATGGTCGCGGTATTTTTCACCACACGTTTACAGGCCTGCACGTGTGTGAGAAACCTTGATGTGATGTCAGTGTTTCTTCCATATATACACCGCTGTTTGGTCACGTTTTGAGATATAGCATGACTTCGGCTGTAACATGCTCTGCATGGATTGCTGTGTACATGCAGTTATTTGTGATTATCATATGTAGTCACTGAGAACCCCAGCCTGGCCACGCCACACATTTACAGTCACTCGCTGTGTGTGCTGTCCATGCAGTCTCAATACACCACACACACAATCACTCTCTGTGTATGCTGTCCATCTCTCTATCCAGCACACACACAATCACTCTCTGTGTATGCTGTCCATCGCTCTATACAGCACACACACAATCACATGCATCTCTCTATCACACACACACAATCACTCTGTGTATGCTGTCCATCTCTCTATACAGCACACACACAATCACTGTCTGTGTATGCTGTCCATCTCTCTATACAGCACACACACAGTCACTCTCTGTGTATGCTGTCCATCGCTCTATACAGCACACACACAATCACTCTCTGTGTATGCTGTCCATCGCTCTATACAGCACACACACAATCACTGTCTGTGTATGCTGTCCATCTCTCTATACAGCACACACACAATCACTCTCTGGTCACTGTCCATCTCACACACACGGTCACTCTCTGTGTATGCTGTCCATCTCTCTATACAGCACACACACAGTCACTCTCTGTGTATGCTGTCCATCTCTCTATACAGCACACACACAGTCACTCTCTGTCTATGCTGTCCAAGCACACTCCATACAGCACACACACAGTCACTCTCTGTGTATGCTGTCCACACACACACACACAATCACTCTCTGTCACTCTCTGTGTATGCTGTCCATGCTGTCCATCTCTCTATCCAGCACACACACGGTCTCAATCTCTCTACAGCACACACACAGTCACTCTCTGTCTATGCTGTCCATGCAATCTCTATACAGCACACACACAGTCACTCTCTGTGTATGCTGTCCATGCAGTCTCAATACAGCACACACACAGTCACTCTCTGTCTATACTGTCCATGCAATCTCTATACAGCACACACACAGTCACTCTCTGTGTATGCTGTCCATGCAGTCTCAATACAGCACACACACAGTCACTCTCTGTCTATACTGTCCATGCAATCTCTATACAGCACACACACAGTCACTCTCTGTGTATGCTGTCCATTCACTCTCTATACAGCACACACACAGTCACTCTCTGTGTATGCTGTCCATGCACTCTGTATACAGCACACACACAGTCACTCTCTGTGTATGATGTCTCTGCTTTCTCTACACATAACACACATTTTGTGTAGGAAATGCACAGTCATGAATATAAAATACACTCTGCTTGCATCACATTCTGTAAACAGGTATAGTGTCATGCGACTGTAACAACAGGAATGTTCAAAATAAAATATCTTGAATGCATGCATATTATCTGTTAGTGTTAACTGGATAATAATTTGTTTTTAATGTTGGAAATGCTGTACACCATGTACAGTATATTAGATATGTGAATTTGCACTCATCTCACATATTTGAAATGTTTGAATGCTGAAGTAAATTCAGGGTGAATATACTGCACCCCCAGAAGTATGGTGCCAGTACAGTCAAATTTTTCATTTTTGCTTTTTACAAAGATTTGGATCAGAGATCTAAAGACCATGTGAGACAAACATACAGATGATCTGCTTTTATTTCATGGTATTACGTGCATATTTGTTTTATCATTTTAAAGTTTTTGTGATAATTCCCCCATTATCAGCTGTGCAATTTTAAATTGATGAATGAACTCAAAGGTACTGAAAGGCATAAAAGACACGACCAAACATTTGGTATCTTATTTGGAGGTGTATTTGTAGGCCATCACTGCAGTTGCTTTCAGTTGATTTTTATTTTGTGGGTTTCCGGTCTATGGTCTCCTCTAAATCATGTGACTAACTTGGCTAGTTGAAAACCTTTCACTTTTTCCATTGATGAATGCTGTATCTGTGTGGGCAGTGTGTTTGGGGTGACTGATGAATGCTGTAGCTGTGTGTGGGCAGTGTGTTTGGGGTGACTGATGAATGCTGTAGCTGTGTGGGCAGTGTGTTTGGGGTGACTGATGAATGCTGTGTGTGGGCAGTGTGTTTGGGGTGACTGATGAATGCTGTGTGTGGGCAGTGTGTTTGGGGTGACTGATGAATGCTGTAGCTGTGTGTGGGGCAGTGTGTTTGGGGTGACTGATGAATGCTGTAGCTGTGTGTGGGCAGTGTGTTTGGGGTGACTGATGAATGCTGTAGCTGTGTGGGCAGTGTGTTTGGGGTGACTGATGAATGCTGTGTGTGGGCAGTGTGTTTGGGGTGACTGATGAATGCTGTAGCTGTGTGGGGCAGTGTGTTTGGGGTGACTGATGAATGCTGTGTGTGGGTAGTGTGTTTGGGGTGACTTATGAATGCTGTAGCTGTGTGGGGCAGTGTGTTTGGGGTGACTGATGAATGCTGTGTGTGGGCAGTGTGTTTGGGGTGACTGATGAATGCTGTGTGTGTGGGCAGTGTTTTGGGGTGGCTGATGAATGCTGTAGCTGTTTGGGCTGCAGTGACTTTGGGGTGACTGATGAATGCTGTAGCTGTGTGTTTGGGGTGACTGATGAATGCTGTTTGGGGTTTGACTGATGAATGCTGTAGCTGTGTGGGCAGTGTGTTTGGGGTGACTGATGAATGCTGTGCTGTGTGGTCAGTGTGTTTGGGGTGACTGATGAATTGGGGGTGACTGATGAATGCTGTGTGTGGGCAGTGTGTTTGGGGTGACTGATGAATGCTGTAGCTGTGTGGGCAGTGTGTTTGGGGTGACTGATGAATGCTGTAGCTGTGTGTGGGCAGTGTGTTTGGGGTGACTGATGAATGCTGTAGCTGTGTGGGCAGTGTGTTTGGGGTGACTGATGAATGCTGAGTGTGTTTGGTGACTGATGAATGCTGTAGCTGTGTGTGGGCAGTGTGTTTGGGGTGACTGATGAATGCTGTAGCTGTGTGGGCAGTGTGTTTGGGGTGACTGATGAATGCTGTAGCTGTGTGGGCAGTGTGTTTGGGGTGACTGATGAATGCTGTGTGTTGTGTTTGGGGTGACTGATGAATGCTGTGTGTGGGCAGTGTGTTTGGGGTGACTGATGAATGCTGTAGCTTGGGGTGACTGATGAATGCTGTAGCTGTGTGTGGGCAGTGTGTTTGGGGTGACTGATGAATGCTGTGTGTGGGCAGTGTGTTTGGGGTGACTGATGAATGCTGTAGCTGTGTGTGGGCAGTGTGTTTGGGGTGACTGATGAATGCTGTGTGTGGGCAGTGTGTTTGGGGTGAGTGAATGCTGCAGTGTGTTTGGGGTGTTTGGGGTGACTGATGAATGCTGTAGCTGTGTGGGCAGTGTGTTTGGGGTGACTGATGAATGCTGTGTGTGGGCAGTGTGTTTGGGGTGACTGATGAATGCTGTGGTGTGGGCAGTGTGTTTGGGGTGACTGATGAATACTGCGTGAATGCTTTACTGATGAATGCTGTAGTGGGGGCAGTGTGTGTGACTGATGAATGCTGGCTGTCTGTGACTGATGAATGCTGTGTGGGCAGTGTGTTTGGGGTGACTGATGAATGCTGTTTGGGGTGACTGATGAATGTGGGCAGTGTGTTTGGGGTGACTGATGAATGCTGTAGCTGTGAGTGGGCAGTCTGTTTGGGGTGACTGATGAATGCTGTGTGGGGTGTTTGGGGTGACTGATGAATGCTGTAGCTGTGTGTGGGCAGTGTGTTTGGGGTGACTGATGAATGCTGTGTGTGGGCAGTGTGTTTGGGGTGACTGATGAATGCTGTAGTGTGGGCAGTGTGTTTGGGGTGACTGATGAATGCTGTGTGTGGGCAGTGTGTTTGGGGTGACTGATGAATGCTGTAGCTGTGTGGGCAGTGTGTTTGGGGTGACTGATGAATGCTGTAGCTGTGAGTGGGCAGTCTGTTTGGGGTGACTGATGAATGCTGTAGCTGTGAGTGGGCAGTGTGTTTGGGGTGACTGATGAATGCTGTGTGGGCAGTGTGTTTGGGGTGACTGATGAATGCTGTGTGTGGGCAGTGTGTTTGGGGTGACTGATGAATGCTTTAGCTGAGTGGGCAGTGTGTTTGGGGTGACTGATGAATGCTGTAGCTGTGAGGGGGGCTGATGAATGCTGTGTGTGGGCAGTGTGTTTGGGGTGACTGATGAATGCTTTAGCTGAGTGGGCAGTATGTTTGGGGTGACTGATGAATGCTGTAGCTGTGAGTGGGCAGTCTGTTTGGGGTGACTGATGAATGCTGTGGCTGTGAGTGGGCAGTGTGTGTGGGGTGACTGATGAATGCTGTTTGGGCAGTGTGTTTGGGGTGACTGATGAATGCTTTAGCTGTGTGGGCAGTGTGTTTGGGGTGACTGATGAATGCTGTAGCTGTGTGTGGGCAGTGTGTTTGGGGTGACTGATGAATGCTTTAGCTGTGTGGGCAGTGTGTTTGGGGTGACTGATGAATGCTGTAGCTGTGTGTGGGCAGTGTGTTTGGGGTGACTGATGAATGCTTTAGCTGTGTGGGCAGTGTGTTTGGGGTGACTGGTGAATGCTTCAGCCGTGTAGGCCGTGTGTTTGGGGTGATTGTCTTGCTGCAGGATGTAATGCTAGCCAATATAGCTGAAGGAATTTCTTTTTACACAGCCAGACAAAATCTGACTGCACACTTCCAAATCCATCCCACTGCTGCCATCATCTGTTAGATAATCAATAAAGATGAGTGAGCCTATTCCAGAGACAGCCAAACACATGACACTACCTCCTCCATATTTTACCGATGAGGTGATACGTTTTGGATAATTCGCTCTTTCTGACTTTCTCCACGCACTAGGCTTTCCATCACATTGTTAAAGGTTTATTTTTAGTCTTATCTGTCCGGGAAGCTTTACTTTTCCAGAACTTTCTGAGCTTGTCTCTATATTTTTGGCAAATTCTAATCTGGCCTTTAAATTCTAGGTGCTGATGAGAGGTTTGTATAATGTGGTGTAGATTTGCAGTTCTGTTTTTGAATCATGTGCTCGATACACCCAGTTTCTGTGCCGTTTGTTTTCTAAACGAATAGTTCTTTTCTCTCCACTTACGTATTGGCTGTCTCTCCGCTGTGCTTCACAAGGGTGTACATGCTTTGTCCCCAAAGACAATCGCCACACATAAAACAAAGGCTAAAACCAAGACTAAACAGTCGATGTTCTTTCATGTGCGAATAAGCAAAGCAAAAGAAAACTCCCGAGCAACAGGTCCATTCAGTAACTAAATTTTGCACAGCTGAAAATGGGGGATTTGACTCAAAAACGTCCATTTCTGTAAAACGGATCAACATACTGTACATTCATGTCTCGAACATGGCTTGATCTGAGATCCAAATGCCTGAGGTAAATAGAAAAAATATCAAATTTCACTCCACCATTACCATGCTTTTGGAGGGCACTGTATATACCTAATTTATTTTGTCTTTGTACCTGCTTTAAAGACATTCTTCCCTGGACAAAGAAAGAGAAATTAGTTACTTAAAATTGCCACCATGCAGATAATCAAAATCTCATTAACGGGAAAATAATTGGTACATATTAGGCTTTATGATACATTGAAATTGCACGGAATAATATAAATTGTATTATCTTACTGGCTGTCCCACACTAATACAAGAGTGGAGTTTTGGCTGATGGATTGAACTTGTCCTGTCAACAAGGAAAAATGACACCTTGGGGCGTGTCCAGGGTGATTATGCGGTATTAAATGTCATCGGTTTATAGGATGCAGGCATTCATCAGACAGGGATGCACAGCGAGTTCACCTTCACTCCACTGATAGCTTTTTTTCGTGCATTTGACGCGGAGCGCTGATTCACTGCGCGCTTATGAAACCGCCAGGGTCAGAGGTGAGCGATTTCAGCTCGTCTGGCTGCTGCCAAAGCTTGTCTTCCAATAAACAGAGTACCGTGGTGGGCCGGCAGGTCAGGAGTCAGAGCTTTGAAGTGGGAATGTAGGCCTCGAAGTTAGAACGCAAGTGAGTAGAGGCGGCTGAAATGACTGCATCGCTCACGACCCTCCCAAGGTCGTTGGGATACATCCTCCCACCAGATGACTGTCTGCCAGTTTTATCTTTTTGTTTCATTGTACACACATTGCTTTTCATTGCTACATACATAAAATTCACATCAAAAGGTGATGTCAGCTGTTATAAAATAAGCTTTTGCCGAGTCACACAAGCACTGAGAGAAAGACATCGATAACTCTGTAATAATCCTCACAATAACCGAAATTAATACCGTCACTCGGGTGTTTTTGATTAATGCAATGACTACAATGCTTGGAATGTGAGTGTCGATTTTGCTTTAACCTGACTTCATGACATACAAGGGTACAGATATGAGATTCAGACATGGACGCTAACGCGAATGTACTGACACACAGGAAAGTAAGAGGACTGGCACACAGGTGTGTAAGAGCTCTGGCACAAAGGTATTTAAGAGGACTGAGACACAGGTATCTAAGAGCACTGACACACAGGTATGCAAGAGCACTGACACACAGGTATCTAAGAGCACAGATTCACAGGTGTCTAAGAGCACTGATACACAGGTGTCTAAGAGCACTGACACACAGGTATCTAAGAGCACTGACACACAGGTGTCTAAGAGCACTGACACACAGGTATGTAAGAGCACAGATACACAGGTATCTAAGAGCACAGACACACAGGTGTGTAAGAGCACTGATACACAGGTGTGTAAGAGCACAGACACACAGGTATGTAAGAGCACTGACACACAGGTATCTAAGAGCACTGACACACAGGTGTGTAAGAGCACAGATACACAGGTGTGTAAGAGCACTGACACACAGGTATCTAAGAGCACTGACACACAGGTATGTAAGAGCACAGATACACAGGTATGTAAGAGCACTGACACACAGGTGTGTAAGAGCACAAACACACAGGTATCTAAGAGCACAGACACACAGGTGTGTAAGAGCACAGATACACAGGTATCAAGGGGCACTGACACACAGGTGTGTAAGAGCACAAACACACAGGTATCTAAGAGCACAGACACACAGGTGTGTAAGAGCACAGATACACAGGTATCTAAGAGCACTGATAGACAGGTGTGTAAGAGCACTGATACACAGGTATCTAAGAGCACTGACACACAGGTGTGTAAGAGCACTGGCACAAAGGTATTTAAGAGGACTGAGACACAGGTAAATAAGAGGACTGATACACAGGTATGTAAGAGCACAAACACACAGGTATCTAAGAGCACAGATACACAGGTGTGTAAGAGCACAAACACACAGGTATCTAAGAGCACAGACACACAGGTATGTAAGAGCACTGACACACAGGTATGTAAGAGCACAGATACACAGGTATCTAAGAGCACAGATACACAGGTATGTAAGAGCACTGACACACAGGTGTGTAAGAGCACAGACACACAGGTATGTAAGAGCACAGATACACAGGTATGTAAGAGCACAGATACACAGGTGTGTAAGAGCACTGACACACAGGTATCTAAGAGCACAGATACACAGGTATGTAAGAGCACTGATACACAGGTATGTAAGAGCACTGACACACAGGTGTGTAAGAGCACAGATACACAGGTGTGTAAGAGCACTGACACACAGGTATCTAAGAGCACAGACACACAGGTATGTAAGAGCACTGATACACAGGTATGTAAGAGCACTGATACACAGGTATCTAAGAGCACTGACACACAGGTATCTAAGAGCACTGACACACAGGTGTGTAAGAGCACAGACACACAGGTATCTAAGAGCACAGATACACAGGTATGTAAGAGCACTGACACACAGGTATCTAAGAGCACTGACACACAGGTATCTAAGAGCACAGATACACAGGTGTGTAAGAGCACAGACACACAGGTATCTAAGAGCACAGACACACAGGTATCTATGAGCACTGACACACAGGTATCTAAGAGCACTGACACACAGGTATCTAAGAACACAGATACACAGGTATGTAAGAGCACTGACACACAGGTATCTAAGAGCACAGATACACAGGTATGTAAGAGCACTGACACACAGGTATCTAAGAGCACTGACACACAGGTGTGTAAGAGCACTGACACACAGGTATCTAAGAGCACTGACACACAGGTATCTAAGAGCACAGATACACAGGTATGTAAGAGCACATATACACAGGTATCTAAGAGCACTGATACACAGGTGTGTAAGAGCACTGACACACAGGTATCTAAGAGCACAGATACACAGGTATGTGTAAGAGCACAAACACACAGGTATCTAAGAGCACAGATACACAGGTGTGTAAGAGCACTGACACACAGGTATCTAAGAGCACAGATACACAGGTATGTAAGAGCACTGATACACAGGTATCTAAGAGCACAGATACACAGGTATCTAAGAGCACAGATACACAGGTATCTAAGAGCACAGATACACAGGTGTGTAAGAGCACAGATACACAGGTATCTAAGAGCACTGACACACAGGTAAGTAAGTGGACTGAAACACAGGTACATAAGAACACTAGTCACTGAACACTAGTCAATACCAACAGAACTTATGCTCTTCTACCCATGCCAAAAAGAATAACACTTCGAAAGTAAAGAATTGAAAGTGCATATATATTTTAATTTCAGAAAACTCATGGTATTTAATATAATTTTCATATAATGATTTACACATCAGCATCATAACATAATAAACAGATTATAAAACAATACATTGTTTTGCAATATTCAAAATACTCTATTACATTAAGAAGGCGAAGCAGTTATTGATTGGAAACATTGTTTTCATTACTTATTACATGTGTAATAACTAAAGGTATAAGCTGAAGTTATCGTCCTTCTATTACAACATACTTTTTTTCCCTGCATCTGAATGCTTTGAAAATATTACAGTTTGTGTTTAATCACCTCATATTGTGTAATATTTTGTGAAGTGCTTGAACTCACATTCTTTTTATGAATGAAAATGTACATGAGGGGTAATGAAGGTTGATGCTAATCATATACAATTCTGTATGGTGCTGCTTACATACTCATTTGATTGACTGTACCTCTGAGGTTTGGCTGTATTTTCTTTTGGTATGGGTAAGCTCACTCACTGGCCCACTGACAGCAGTTGGCAGGCCTTGAGTGAGGAGTTAGAAATGGAGAACGGAGAAGAACAGAGCACCGCAGGGCTGAAACGCAGTGTCAGTGATGGACACACTGTCTGTGTTTGAACAGTGACGGACTCACCCACTTCCCGCCCTGACCGCACACAGTGAAAGCCATGCCCACTTCCTGTCACGACCGCGTGGACAGTGAAAGACATGCCCACGTCCCTGCCCTGGCTGTGTGTTTGGACGGGGGCTTGATGCGCCCGCTTCCTGCCTTCGACTGTCCGTTTGAATAAAGAAGGACGTCCCCATTCCCTGCCCTGACTGTGTGTGTGGACAAGAGACGAACATGCCCACTTCCTGTCCTGACTGTGTGTTTGGAATGTTGCAGGAGAGGCGGGTCCACGGGGGCGGGAGAGCTGCAGAGTACTTCCTGTTCTGAGGTGCAGTCTGTTTTGAACCCACGCAACAGTACATGCTGCATGGTGAACCGGAAATGGTACAGCACTCTGCCACTGCATGTACCCATAATGCACTGCTGCCTGAGTCCTTCCCAGTGCACGTCCCTTTAAAACTGACCTGAGGTGCCCCCATGTAACTATTCAGCGGCACAAGAGGGTTTGAATAATGCTGCGGCCCTTATTTCAAACGGTACTGTTTGAGGTCTTGTTTAGCGGGGAAAATGCTTAATGAATTGTAATTCATTGAAAACGAGGCTTTGAAAGTGACTTGACTCACTCTTGCTTGTGAGGACCAGGGCTGAGGGTGGGGGGGGCGGGGCTGGGCTGGGATTGGATGGGATGGGTTGGGGCATGGGGGCATGAAAACCTTCCAGTGTTTGTTTTGTATGAAAGAGCGAAGCTTGTCTTGAATGCTGGGTGAAGCAGAGGGTGTTTCCTGAGAGGTGAGTCTATCTGACAGCCACAGTCTGTAAAACCTGAGAGTGATCTGCAGAAGCACCAGTATAAGTGTGTGTTTTATTGCCGTACTGCACATGAATGAGAGAGCATGTGTATCTATCAATTGCAAAGGAGTGCAGCGTGCTAGCAGTAATGTGCAAGGTAGTGACCATTAGGAGAAAAGACATTACACAAGTAAGATATAGCGAAGTGTCAGTTAAAAGAGAATGACAGTTAGGCACAGCACCTTCACAACTGCAGCACAGAGAAGGTCACACGTCTGTAGTGAATTAAGGCACAAAAATGATACAAAGAACAGTCACAGTGAAGGTGATATTTAGCGCATTCACAATGATACACAGCACAGACACAGTGATAGTCAATGACAGTGACACACAGCACAGTCACGCACAGACACAGTAAGATACGGCACAGACACAGTGATACTCAGTCACAGTGACACACAGCACGGTCACAGTGAGATTCAGTCATAGTGGTACACATCACAGTCACAGCGCAGTCACAGTGACACACAGCAAAGTCACAGTGATATGCAGCACAGACACAATGATACACACCACAGTCACAGTAAGATACAGCATAGACACAGTGATACACTGCACAGTCACAGTGAGATACAGCATAGACACAGTGATACACTGCACAGTCACAGTGATATACAGCATAGACACAGTGATACACTGCACAGTCACAGTGAGATACAGCATAGACACAGTGATACACTGCACAGTCACAGTGATATACAGCATAGACACAGTGATACACTGCACAGTCACAGTGAGATACAGCATAGACACAGTGATACACTGCACAGTCACAGTGAGATACAGCATAGACAGTGATGTACAGCACAGGCACACTGATACTCAGTCACAGTGACACACAGCACAGACACAATGATACATACCACACAGCAAAGTCACAGTAAGATACAGCAGAGACAGTGAAGCACTGCACATAAATGTATGAAAATTTGGCAAGAAAGTTAGACATGACTTTTAACTGGCTTATTCCCTATCTTTTCCTGGTATGGCTGAACTAGTTTCTGCTTTTCCAGTGCAGATTTTTAGCCATAGGAATCAAAGGCCTGACTGGGACTTGCACACCCAGTCGCAGGGCTCACAGCTGCACCATGGGCCTGACCTGCTGCGTGAGCTGCGCAGAAGCCTTTGGGAGCGCGTACATGGGGGGACAGGATGGTAATGGGGGGTGTGTAAGTTATCCCACGCTGCCTTTGTATTCATTTGGGTATTTAAGTTGCCAACATTATTATATACTGACAGTCCCCGACTTACGATGGGGCTACATTCCAATAAACCCATTGTAAGTGGAAAATGTAAGTCAAAAATGCATTTAAAACACCTAACCTACTGAACATCCTAGCCTAGCCTACCTTAGCACTTACATTAGCCTATAGTTGGGCAAAATCATTAACACAAAGCCTATTTTATAATAGTGTTGAATATCTGTAATTTATTGAATACTGTGCTGAAAGTGAAAAACAGAATGGTGTATGGGTACTCACCATTAGTGTAGCAACCGCATGGCAGACCGGGAGATGCAGATGGCCGCCATTGCCCAGCATCACGAAAGAGTATCGTACCACATATAGCTTGCCCGTGAAAAAATAAAAATTCTAATTTCGAAGTATGGTTTCTACTGAATGTGCATCACTATCGCACCATCATAAAGTCAAAAAATCATAAGTCGGACCATCGTAACCCAGCGACTGTCTGTATTGTGCTTTTCAGGGAAAAGTCATATAAAAATAACTGATGCAAACTAAAGTCCTAGCAATAGAAGTGGCTCCGCCCATTCCTGGGTTCATGAAGCCTCATCCTCAAATCATTTCTCAGGTTCGTGTCAAAACAGAAACGGGCTCAACTGAATTACATTTAAATACGTCCAATCATTTTATACTCCAGAAATAGACAGTATAGAAAGAGTGTTATTACAGCAATTTTTTCCTTCTTTTCAATCTGAGACTTTCACCGTCGTACAGCCTGAGCACCTGCACGACGTTAGGCCGGCTGATGACTTTAATGAAGCGCACTTAGCTAATTAGTCGGCGAGGAGAGGAAATTCAGCGAGAGCGGCAAGGGAGAGCGATGCTGGCTAATTCACAGCAAACAAACACAGCTGGGCGAGAGAAGTCTGCCCAGAGAGCTGCATAGCACCACGCCTTTCTGTCCTCATCTCGCCCCGTGGGTCCTCTCTCTCTCTGTCTCGCTTTCTCATTTTCTTTGCCCCTTCATGTTCCCATCTTCATATTTTTCATCCTGCATCTGTCCGTTTTCCTCATTTCCAGTTTTAGCTTTATCATTCTCATCTCTGTCTTTACCTTCTTAAAAGCCTCATTCAAAAACATACAAAAGGAAACGTGAAAACATTTTACAACAAAATATTAATGTAAAAATTAGCAATACATGGTGTACTGCTACGGCGAAGAGATTAATATACGCACTATAAAGAGGGATTTTCTTGAATTGTCGTTTCTGTAGTCTTCCTGTCTGGAAACACTCAAAAAACAAAAAACTGATACAAACTGCATGACAAAAACAGTTTTGAGGTAGCCTAGGTCTCCATGAATTATGTGTTTTTCTTGAAATGTCATTCAGGAAACAGAGTGAGAGAGGAAATATGCAAACTATAGGATGGCCATGCTTGTATTATTATACTACAGATTCATATGCAGCTATTGCATAACTTGTGGCACGTGCATGTGGTTGTGCTAGATCTCCCTTTGTACTGAAACAAACAACATCTCTCTCAGTTTTCACTGGATGAGGAAGGCACCGTCATTCCCCTGCTACCTCAGTTTCCCAGGGGGCACTGCATGCGTTTTTGCATTGATGCAAGCAAGATGAATGCATTGTTGAAGATCAAAACTGGAGGTTTCAGAGAAAATGTGTATTTTCAACATATTTGGCGTGAGAAATATCTAAAAACGACAACATCAAAAGAAACGTAGGTAAAATAATCTTTTAATTGTCATTCTGTGTGTGGATTTTGAGCTTATTTTAGGAGAGCTGTTTAAGAGGTTCCTGTGTCTTTGTTGAGAGCCATTATCTCTCTCTCTTCCCCTCTATCTTTTTTATGAAGATCTCTGTAATTATGTAACACACCATTCACATAGAGAAGTATGGAGTGGAGATACAGGGTTGAGTATGGAGCGGAGATGCAGGGTTGAGTATGGAGCAGAGATGCAGGGTTGAGTATGGAGCAGAGATGCAGGGTTGAGTATGGAGCAGAGATGCAGGGTTGAGTATGGACTGGAGATGCAGGGTTGAGTATGGAGTGGAGATGCAGGATTGAGTATGGAGCGGAGATACAGGGTTGAGTATGGACTGGAGATGCAGGGTTGAGTATGGAGTGGAGATGCGGGATTGAGTATGGAGCGGAGATGGAGGGCTGAGTATGAGCAGAGATGCAGGGTTGAGTATGGAGCAGAGATGCAGGGTTGAGTATGGAGCAGAGATGCAGGGTTGAGTATGGAGCAGAGATGCAGGGTTGAGTATGGAGTGGAGATACAGGGTTGAGTATGGAGCAGAGATACAGGGTTGAGTATGGAGCGGAGATACAGGGTTGAGTATGGAGCTGAGATGCAGGGTTGAGTATGGACTGGAGATGCAGGGTTGAGTATGGAGTGGAGATGCAGGATTGAGTATGGAGTGGAGATGCGGGATTGAGTATGGAGCGGAGATGGAGGGTTGAGTATAGAGCAGAGATGCAGGGTTGAGTATGGAGCGGAGATACAGGGTTGAGTATGGAGCGGAGATACAGGGTTGAGTATGGAGCGGAGATGCAGGGTTGAGTATGGAGCGGAGATGCAGGGTTGAGTATGGAGCAGAGATGCAGGGTTGAGTATGGAGCGGAGATGCAGGGTTGAGTATGGAGCGGAGATGCAGGGTTGAGTATGGAGCGGAGATGCAGGGTTGAGTATGGAGCAGGGATACAGGGTTGAGTATGGAGCAGAGATACAATCCTGAGTGCTTGTGCTGGGAAAGCCATTTTTGTGTGGCCTGTGTGCACGATATTACCTGTATGGAGTATAATAATCCACTTACCTTTCTCATAACATTCCATTAAAACATATCCCAAAGGGCTAGCCCTATCAACTTCCTATTTCAGGGGTTATGCTCAATACTAAATTAAATTAGATTGTAATAAGACACTTTATTCGGAATTTTAATTGAGACATTGAAACACCATAGAGTACAATTTAAATGCACAAGGGATTTAATTAGACAAAGCATTTCATTTACATTCTGAATTGACCCAACCACGCTTATTTCACCTGGCTGGATATGAGTACCCAGTTCACATTAAATTTAGCCTCATGTGGTGAGCTTGCATGAGCTGAGAGTTGTATAGTATAATTATGACAGTTTGTTGTTCAACACTTTCTTCTGTATGACAGTGCAAACACTGTGGCTACTCTGAGCAATGTAAATATCAATATGTTTTCGTGAAAATATGTAGGCCCAAACATGCAGACCTAAAATAGACAGTTAATGGCAGTCCAGTCTGGCTTAATTTGATGGTAGGGATTGTTAACATGAGGATTTATGAATCACCTGAGGGCTGAGCGACACTTAGCTGTCAGTCATTGACTTATTTGAAAGATTTTTTTCCCCATAGTGAATGCATTCATTAGTCCAAGCTGTTGAGTCACTCGTACTAAATATGGCTGTTCACATTTTTGGTTGACTGAGGCCTCACTCCGCTGTCACTGTTTTGGAAGTAGGATTTCACCATTCTTTCCACACTTTTAATGAAATCTCTTCACTTGCTACCACCGAGCTATAGAAAAGTCTGAATCGATGTCCAGAAATCAATCGTTATAAAACCTTACAAAATAAAAGAGTGCTAGACCCAAATTTACATTTTGATAGCATTATAAACAACAATCTTAAAGAATGTGCAAAGTGGGCACCAGATTTTTTCAGAAACATATTTCCATTTATTTATCTTTATCCGTATTTATGTCTCTACATATTCAATAATATTTTAAATATAGCATCGATAAATTTCAACAATCTGGTTCCGATAAACACACTAGATATGAAGTGGAAAAATACAATAGTAAGTTAAACTGGGGTGGAACTGAAATGGATTTTTCTCTTAAGGAGACTAAAGCAGATTTTTGTCAGTGATGTATTGGGACAGCAGTGGAGTCAGCAGTGATCTGAGAGTGGAGCTACCAGTCCGCCTCGGGAGCTTCAGGCACCTGGGGCTGTAACGAGGCTGATGGGCGAAGCTGGCTGAAGCTGTCTGAAGCCTCTCCCAGCTTCCAGTCTCCTCGCTGGCTCTCATTAACAGACATCTGTGTCTTTCGCTTAATCCGCGCCTGCATTCCAAACACAGCAGATTGTGCTTTTCTCGCACAGGTTTCCCGGCTGCTCCCTCCTCTGCCGCCTTTGTCTCCTTCTCCGCCGTCTTTCAGTTTATTTTGGATTGTATTTTAATCCCCTCTTCCTCACACTCTCCCCTCCTCTTCCTCACACACCGCATTCCCTTCCCCTACCAGATAAATGTCTAGTCAAATTTACGTGTTTTAAAACTATACAAATTGTAATTACTACATATGACAGTAACAGTATGTTTTTTTAACATTCTAATCATATCAAATTTGAATCATCAACCCTTTTTTTCTGCGTATAGTGCTGTATTTTTAATAATGCATGTAAAATTCCATTCTGGGTAATATGCTAAAAGCACCCATTAAATCGTTTCCAAACCATGAAATTGTATCTTATGTAACATAAGGTAAAATGTCATTAGCGCTATCATGACCCAGTCTGCTGGGCTGCAGACATTTGCCGGCTTAAAATACCCAATGTGTCATATCCTATGGGAGGTTTTGGCCAGGGGTATGCCTGTAGCGCTGCAGACTGGTTCATATTAACCAGGCCTATGTTTGGAACATTTCATTCTGCTCTGAAATTCACATAGCAGTCTTGAGGCAGAAAGTTAATAGCTGGAGTTATTCATACAAATGTATATGCTTGGTAAATATTGCACTATCCCAACACTAGGTTCTTACAAGCTGGTTTGTAGACTTGCCACCATAACTTCTCCTAACTAATATCAATGACACAATTAACTTATTTTTATGACATTATTTTTATGAATACATTTACTTTCAGCTGGACCAGTTGCTACGATTTACCCCTGAAACACAGCTAATATCTAAGCGTTTGTACATGCATACCTGGCCTTCTATAACATGATGGACACATTTACATATCATTACTTTAGCGTTTGGAAGAAACCTACTGTAATATGTATTATTACAACATATAGCGCAATTAAGCTAGTGCTAGGGGAGTAAGAATTCAACAGAAATAACGATTCTCTGAATTCAGCTGATTTTGATAATTAATGCCCTCGTTAAACATCCGGTGCTCTGAATACAAAACAAGTGACAAAACTACGAAAACTCCTCAGCTAACCAACACGTAAAAAAAGCTTAAATTGTCTTAATTGAATAATAATTATTAAAAATACTCGTTATGAATTACATCCCCATATTCTTTGAAAGGAGGATTGACCTGGTGGTCAGCTTTTTTTAGAAATATATACTGGCAAATATAACACTTTAAAGAGGTTTATTAGACAGTGAAAAGGAACAAAAGATATTAATGACAAAAGTAGAATATGAATGGATGACAGAGTTGATGAATGAATGGAATTCAAATAATGTTCCAAATTCATATCTCTATTGGGGAAGGACAAAGGAATCGCCCACAATACATTACATTACTGTCATTTAGCTGACGCTTTTATCCAAAGCGACTTACAGTTGATTAGACTAACCAAGGGCCAATGTCCCCTGGGAGCAATGTGGGGTTAAGGGCCTTGCTCAAGGGCCCAACAGCAATGGTGTTCTTGCTGTGGCTGGACTGGGACTTGAACTGCCAATCTCAGGGATCCCAGTCGTATACCTTAACCACTAGACTATAGGCTGCCCCACTAGACTATAGGCTGCCCAATACCAATACAATAGCAGCCAAATACCAAAAAGGAAAAATCCAAATGTTGCAAGATACCCCAGAACCAAAATTTATTAATATGAGGAAAAAACACAAAAGATGTGCACTGCAGAAAGAAAACTGAACAATATAGATAGACTGCTCAAAATAAACTGAGCTATGAGGCCTGTTCCAGGCCCAACTTAGGAAAGGTCTCTCCCCTCCTCCCTGATCAACACAAAATTAATTACCAGGTGGAGGAGTGCCTCAAGGTTTACTAATTTTACACATGTGATCCAAACCTCTGGGACCATATGTAACCTGTTTAAGATTATCATTTTGGTAATCAACGCTATATGTGCATCGCAGAGACACCAAACATTAATAGTTTTGGGCGGAGAGCTTATAGAGAGGAAATTTATTTTTAGTTTAGCTGCCATGTTGAGGGACACACATGTCGTTGTGAGATTTCAAGTTTTCAAGCATTTTGCATGACACATACACACAAACAATCCCTGCAGTTGTTGGCCTCCTTTGATGTCATTCTTTTGCTAAGTTTACCTCTTGGTTGACTACACAAGATGTGTTTGGGTATTATGTTATAAAGGTTGGTATCTCAGTCTCTTTCAAATTAGACCAGACGTAGATGTAGGGGATGTTGACAACAGGTGGGGTGCAAACCACAGCCTCCATTCCGATCCCTACTCTTTCATCTCAATCCAAACAGTAACAGACTGAATAATGACTGATGATGGCCCATTTTATTTTGTAACTGCTTGTCCCTTACATCAAAACCTTGTCCTTGTGTTAGAGAATTACAGGGCAAGCCCTATCAGTCCAGTGGCAGCCAGGCACCCCCACAGGCATCCATACTCCATAAGAGCTATGGCAAACAGGCACCCCCACAGGCATCCATACTCCATAAGAGCTATGGCAAACAGGCACCCCCACAGGCATCCATACTCTATAAGAGCTATGTCAGACAGACACCCCCACAGGTATCCATACTCCATAAGAGCTATGCCACACAGACAACGCCACAGGCATCCATACTCCATAAGAGCTATGTCAGACAGACACCCCCACAGACATCCATACTCCATAAGAGTTATGTCAGACAAACACCCCCACAGGCATCCATACTCCATAAGAGCTATGTCAGACAGACACCCCCACAGGCATCAATACTCCATAAGAGCTATGCCACACAGACAGCCCCACAGGCATCCATACTCCATAAGAGCTGTGGCAAACAGGCACCCCCACAGGCATCCATACTCCATAAGAGCTATGTCAGACAAACACCCCACAGGCATCCATACTCCATAAGAGCTATGGCAAACAGACACCCCCACAGGCATCCATACTCCATAAGAGCTATGTCAGACAGACACCCCCACAGGCATCCATACTCCATAAGAGCTATGTCAGACAGACACCCCCACAGGCATCCATACTCCATAAGAGCTGTGGCAAACAGGCACCCCCACAGGCATCCATACTCCATAAGAGCTATGTCAGACAAACACCCCCACAGGCATCCATACTCCATAAGAGCTATGTCAGACAAACACCCCCACAGGCATCCATACTCCATAAGAGCTATGTCAGACAGACACCCCCACAGGCATCCATACTCCTGTGGCATTAGCAGACACCCCACAGGCTCCATGTCATAAGAGCTACAGACACACCCCACAGGCATCCATACTCCATAAGAGCTATGTCAGACAAACACCCCCACAGGCATCCATACCCATAAGAGCTATGTCAGACAGACACAGGCATCCATCCATACTCCATAAGAGCTATGGCAAACAGACACCCCCACAGTCAAACAGGCACCCCCACAGGCATCCATACTCCATAAGAGCTATGGCAAACAGGCACCCCCACAGGCATCCATACTCCATTAGCACTATGTCACACAGACACCCCCACAGGCATCCATACTCCATAAGAGCTATGTCAGACAGACACCGCCACAGGCATCCATACTCCATAAGAGCTATGGCAAACAGGCACCCCCACAGGCATCCATACTCCATAAGAGCTATGGCAAACAGACACCCCCACAGGCATCCATCTTCCATAAGAGCTGTGTCAAACAGGCACCCCAACAGGCATCCATACGCCATAAGAGCTATGTCAGACAGACACCCCCACAGGCATCCATACTCCATAAGAGCTATGGCAAACAGACACCCCCACAGGCATCCATCTTCCATAAGAGCTGTGTCAGACAAACACCCCCACAGGCATCCATACCCCATAAGATCTATGTCAGACAGACACCCCCACAGGCATCCATACTCCATAAGAGCTATGTCAGACAGACACCCCAACAGGCATCCATACTCCATAAGAGCTATGTCAGACAGACACCCCCACAGGCATCCATACTCCATAAGAGCTATGTCAAACAGACACCCCAACAGGCATCCATACTCCATAAGAGCTATGTCACACAGACACCCCCACAGGCATCCATACTCCATAAGAGCTATGGCAAGCGGACACCCCCACAGGCATCCATACTCCATAAGAGCTATGTCACACAGACACCCCAACAGGCATCCATACTCCATAAGAGCTATGGCAAACAGACACCCCAACAGGCATCCATACTCCATAAGAGCTATGTCACACAGACACCCCCACAGGCATCCATACTCTATAAGAGCTATGGCAAACACACACCCCCACAGGCATTTCCATAACAGCTATGTCAAATGGAAAGATATGAATCATAAGTGATTTATTCCAGTGCTTTGATTCCAAATTACAAAACATCTTTGAAATACAAAGGTTTTGCTTAATATTCTTTGTGAAAAAGTTGCCTTTCTAATTTCTTTTCCATTTCACCAAAACAGGCTGCTACTCAAAAAATAATCAAATTGGAAACATTCCATACGATCAATTTACAAGTGATTTTTAAAGATTATAAAAATGCAATAGAGGATATTCCAATTAACACAGAAGTTCTGCCTTGTTATTCACAACACAGAAATTCACAGTGACTCCTTACCGATGATAATACATTTACTGAGTGTGAGAATGAGTTACCAGCATTGCAAACATAGCCCACCTTGCTCTGTTTGTGAGGGTCAAAGTTAGACAGACGTACGCTGAGCAGACCCAAATCAGGTCCGAACACTTACCAAAGTATTCCATCGCTGACTCTAATGATCCAATTCATTTGGTTGAGATATATTGGGGTGCATTATCTTTCGCGCCCTTTAAGATGTTTGGTCACCTTGCACATCAAAAACATAAGAGAATTTCCAAACTTGTATAACTGGTGCAATGATGCAATTATGACTATAATATATGACTCTGTATAATACTGTAACATAAAATATCTGAACAAAAAAAAATTCAGGAAATCAGACGGGGGAAATTCTTGAAGTTTTAAGTTCTGAATACCGTAGAGCAAGAGAAGGGAAAAGCTATCCAGCTAGCCTAGTACACATTCCAGAACGGAAAGCATGACAGCTTTGTGCTTTCCGTCTGAGAGGGTTCGGACATCGCGAGACCGCTCTTTTCCATTTATAATCGCCTTCAGATCACACAGTGAAAGAAAGAAATACGGTGAAGTAACCATTAACACCATGCAGGTGGAGCACAGTGAGACAGGACGCTGGGTAACTGTGTTTAGCCAGGGTGGACTACCTGGGCTGTGGCATGGGACCCTGTGACTCTGCTGAGGGAATACAGCATAGTTAAGATGGAGAGGGATCGTTTCAGAAGGGCCCACGGATATAGGGTTTGGTTCTGGTTTAGTGATGGATACCGTGGCAGATGGATAAGTGAGTGTCATTCTCCATCAGGTGAGTAGCCGTACTCTGTGGGCAGCGGCGCTGAGAGATACTTTAACATGGAGTGATGGTGACAGCTGGGAATCAGAAATGTCACCATTTCACAGCACAGTCTGTTTCTCTCTGGGATATAGCAAGGAAGTCAGAGGGTGTGTTCCAACACTTTTGCTCGTCTCCCCCTTTCCTCCACTCCCCTACTACCTCGCGTCTCCCACCCAGGAGTATGTGGAGGAAAGGAAGGGAGGAAGTGAGTGGAGGAAAGGAGGAGATGCTATGAAAATTGGAACAGCTAACCCGATCCTCCCGTCATTAAAGTCGACGTCAGCTATTGATGAAGTAGTAACTTCGACTGACTCTGAGGATAATTTAGCCAATCATGCTTGTCATACACCGGCAGCCCTTTTAATGTAAACGTCAGTTACTATACATTTAACATAAACATATATAAAAGGAAACAAATTAACCTGCCACAACATGAACAATTTTACATTGGTAGAATTCCAATTTGCAACTCAAAAATATGGATAGTGTGGATGTTTGAAAAAGCCAACGGTAATGTTTCCCAATTAATGTAAATTAGCCGATTACTGTTTTGGCACTTATATTTAAGTGTTGGGAAATCCTGTTTTAAAACTTTTTGATGATAAACGATTCTGTGGGAACATCTTTTAGTCTGACTGGTCATGAGCACAATTATGTCACCCAGAAATGTGAAAAGACTTCACACTTGATGTACCCTTCATTTGGAGAAGACGAGCAGGTAAGATTTAGCACCCTTCGCTCGTCTCCCACGATTTTGGAACATTGGAGGGAGGGAGGACACATTGATGCATTTCTGGGGCATGGAGGAGACTGGTATGTGGTACTGGAGGAGAGGTGAATACAACTTTTGAGTGTTGGAACGCACCAGGAGGTTGAAGCCAATGGAAATTTTTTTTGTTTTTATCGTGGTCTACTTCCTGACATGGGTCTGATTGGTCAGGTGATGGGTTTGATTTTATCTGCCAGACAAATGTCTTTTAAGGTCACACAAAAAATTTGATATTGTCTTAACACATATATTGTAAATTTACTTTATGTATGTATATTTATTTATTTATTTGTGTCTTTCCTCCCATTGAAAAGCAAATGAACAGGCATGAGTCTGAGCAGTATGTGTGTACTTCTCTCGTATCTCCGTATTCTGTTGTGGTGTGAAGCTTGTGTGAATTACGCAATGATATCTCCTAGTTTTTACAATTAGATCGTTTTCAGGAATTTGTACTGCCGACAGAGTAATGCAAAGTGCGGCGCGGTTAATGTCTGAGACCGCTGGAGCAGATCTGTAAATTAAATACTAACATTTACTGCCGTTCGCAGTTCCTCCAGGCTAGCAGTACGGGCTGAAACACTGGAGTGCATCATTAATATGCTAATTAATATGCTAATTACAACTGGACAAGTCACATGTGCTGGTGGGTCTACATAATATTAGAGTGCTCTTAGCCATTCCCTTGATCTGCCGCTTACATAACCTTTAAATCTCGCAAAGAGGTGGGTAATACGATAGTGTAATTCTTCTTTGATATGAGATTGAGAGGCTACAGCCTGGCTCAAATGTCTTGGTATGTAAATACATCTTAATTTGACTGAAAGCTAATTCCCTAATCTTTCACATGTATGGACTTCAAATATTTCAAATAGGTTCACATAATGTGAAATATCTTTGATATATGAATTAAATATGCTGGCCAACTGTGAGTTTTTCCCATATCATGTATTGCGCAAATCATGTTGTATTGTTTGCTTTTGATCTGTGATTTGCATAACTCTTTGTTGTGACAATTTGGATTGCATTATGAATGACAAATGTGCCATGTGAGCACAGTGTTCAAATCTATTTCTGTAGAGCTGTTCTGTTCTTGTATCATATTTAGATTTTACCAAAGGTTTCATCTGAAATATTCTGGTCCAGTTAGGCTTGCACTGTTAGGCATGTTTTATGTACTCGATTCAAATTCAAAACCATAATTGGTTAGCATGAAAATGCAGTGTAATAAAGATGACAGATGGACAGCACTCACATTTTCATAAGTATATGAATGATATATAATAACAACATCCTTGGAGATGTGGGCATGACTGCCGAAGTGTGTCCATATGCAAGCTACTGTATAAACACCAGCACTTTGCTGATTGAAATTCTAACATAGTAATTGTTGCCTTATTAGTTTTTCTTTTAAATGGGCGTTTCTCATTGTGTCCGCTGTGCTGATTTTTACTGCTGCATATTGCGTCTTCTCTAAAGTCAGTGGGTGCGTCCCATTACTCCTCTCCTCCTTTCTCCCGCTACCGCTCCTCTCCTACCCAGAAGTATGTGGAGGAAAGGAGGAGAGGGAACAAGTGGAGGGGAGGAGGGAAGGAGGAGATGGTAAGAAAATTGAAACAGCTAATCCATTTTTCCCGTCATCAGTTTTCATTGAATACTGATGAAGTAGTCATTTTGATACCTAAATCCAATCAAGATTCTTATCCACTGCCAGCCCTTTTCTTGTTGCAAAATACAAAATATCAATTACACTTTGCATGTACTCACTGTGTATACTCATTACTTTGTATAAACATGTTTTAGCGAATCAGTAAATCGACTGTTACAACAGCACACTCAGTTTCACATTAGTTAAATTACCATCAGCAATTCAGTAGAGATCATTTTTTCAGACAACAAAATGCATTTGAAAGAGTTTACTGAATTTTACAGTAGGACATCTGGACAGTGCTTTAGATCTTGGGCTTGGAGTCTATGGGGGGCGACGCTGTACTGGACGTCATTGAGCTGTGGACCCTCGTGGATCACTGGGAAGAAAAAAGAGACAGAAAAAAGTGGTAGGAGAAGAAACATTTGAAAGGTCGAGATGGGGAGGAGGAGGGATGCTGGATGACCTGGATGTTTGAGGAGAGGGGAAGGGAGTCAGTTTTGGGATACCTTTGTGGCTGCGATGATTAGCGGGGAACCTGGTTAGATTCAAAACATTTCTCAGGTGTTTTTGGAACCAGTGACGCGTTACAACTTTGCCCATCTCATCTATGAATAGGGGGTCATTGGCTATGTGCGCAATGGATGTGCAATAGTGAATATATGCTGAGAGTATTTCATAGGGGCTGAATGAAATTGGCAATTTTAAAGTAACAGATGCGGCACCCATTACTTTGCTTCATGGATTAGAAACTGAAGGCACACTAGATCAGCCTTTATTAATTAAGTTGACCACGGCTAAGTTATCAAAATGGTTCTGAATCCAAAAGGGATGGGATAGAGGAGGTGAGGGATATTACGTGCGACACAAAGGGCGTGCCGGGAGAGAGGATTTGCACAGCGAGGTTCAGGTGTTCTAGGAGGGACAGGAGCTCGCTTTTGGAGCATCTGGGGCTAGACAGGAAACCAGACAGTATGAGTGAAATGCGGTCCACATTGTCCTTGGGGAGAATGGTGCGGAAGTTGCAGGTATCAAGGAAAATACCTAGGAAGGTGGGAATGACCGGAATTAGGTAAAAATCCGCACATTGAAGTATTTGAGTCCAGAGAGCTGCAGACATTGGAGTAGGGTCGAACAGGGGGGCAGCGGCAGGGGGGGCGTCATGGTAGCGGTGTAAAGCCTATGAGCTTGGCCTCGAGAGGGAGGCGGAGGGGGAATGTTAGAATAGGAAATGGCAGAGGAGAGTGTGTGTGCATAAGGGTAGGGGAGGGGGGCGAAATGGACATGTACAGCGGCGGGAGTGACAGATAAATGAGAGATTGGGACCTTGGGAGCATGCAGGGGTAGACCGGCAACCAGGAGTAATCTGCCGGCTCTGGGTGTGCCGGTTGTAGGAAAACAGGAAGGGAGCAGAGCAGAGCAACATGGAGCACGCAGTTTGGGGCAGCTGGGGGCATGCCCATCGAGTGAAATCCACCGGCTACTGGATAGTTAGGAGCAGGAAGAGAGGAGGTAGGCATGGTGAGGCAGGAAGTGAAGATGACAGAGCAGGGATCTGTGTAGCGTGCAGGGGTGGGGCATGGTATCCGCTGGCTCTCGGTAAGCCTGCTGTAGGGAGAAAAGAGAAGGAGACAGTGAACAACCTGAGGGAGGCAACCCTGTGGAATTAAAGGAGTGCAATATTGAACCCCTCCACCACAAAAAAGTTCCTCAAGAAGCCCCAAACCAAAGGTCTCAAGTTGTACCCTTGTAGATGGGCTCCTGTATGGTGGAAATCACTCTAAATCAGTAAAAGTTCTCCAGGGAGCCTGTGTCTTTAATAGAGAAAGAGAAGGCCCGTGGCTGAGGGAGGAAATCTATACACTCAACAGCCAATGACATCTCAGACAGCTTCTTCAAATCAGTATGACTTATCTCAGTGAGGTGTGCATGCAAAACTGTGGCTGTTCTTTGCTTACACTGCAGTTTCAAGATTTCAGCCATACATCTGTCTAATTATACCACGCTGTCCAGTTCCAAGGTATCAGAGACTAATAAATAGGTGGAATTTATGGCAAAGCATTAAAAATTAATTATGTGAAGATTCATAATCACACAGTTAAAAAAAACTGTCCCGGAAACATTCAGTTATTCATCACCACCAGCCGCCCTCCAGCCGTTTTCCCTTGTAAAATCAGGATGTAGATATGTGTTGTGTAATCTGAGCGAAGGTGAACCATAGCTTTGTCAGACAGAGCCTTTTCTTGCCCAGTTTATCTTATTTTAATTCCGTTGTGGAAGTAAATGTGACATTGGGGTGACTGTGATACTTTGGGCTGTTTCTTCATCTTTGAGGATCTTTCATCTGAAAATCATAATTGTGTCAGAAACTGATACGATTGAATATTTGGGCTCGTTATCATGTTAGAAACTGATAGGCTTGAATGTTTTGGATCATTATCATGCTGCAAGGTTCATCTTCTCAGCTTTAGCCCCTTGGAAGGGGGGCAACAGGATTTTTATTGCAACATCCTGTTCATGATTACCTCTGTTCAAAAAATGTGTCTGCAAACAACTCCTAAACGAAAAAGGTCTGTCATATGTCTCACTTGCCATGGGGTTCATTTCTAGATAGTCTTCACACTTGTAACCCCACAGAAAGCGTGCTTGCAAGACTTGTTTTGGAGTTGGCGGTGTGCGGCTCATGTTATCTGTCATATTAGCCTTCTGTTTGGGTCAAAGTGAAAACAGGTTGGGTTATGTGGCCTGCCCACCCTGCTCTGAAACCCTGCACCATTACATGGTCCTCCCATGGTTGTGCTGTTAGCATTCCTTAATGCTAACCAGCTCCATGTCCTCTGCAGTGAGGTGCTTCATGGGACACTGAGGAGAAGAGACAACGTACTGAGGTGAATAACTAGCCAAGAGTTTTCTAAGTTAGCTAGCGCTAATGCAGATCAGGTTTCCTTTTTCACTGTAAAGAATTATGTATTCGTTAATGGTCAGGAATCCATAATAATTTTTTTCTCTCTTATATCCCAAAGCGTGCCATTGCTATCGCAACCCACTACAACAGCTATGTTTGTAAACATTGCAAGAAGTCTACAGGGAGTTAGAATTAACTTCTTTCTGAATGGGAAAGAGGATTAGGATATGAAATTGAAAGCTGGCATTTTGAGGCAAGCTGCATAAAAGGTATTTACAGTAATAACTGTTTAAGAAAAAAATGCTGCACTTCCAGGCTTGTAACGGAAATGTGAAAGGAATGAGAATTATCTAGGATTTATATCCCTGTGACAGAGCTTGCCTCACACCCACTGGCAAAGAGATATCTTTACATACAGTATATATTGCATTTCTGCTATGTGCAACCATTGACTTCACAGTTTTCAATAGTTGATATTACTGATAAATAACGGGAGAGGGTGGACTGTTTTCTACATTGTGATGCAAGCTGTTAGATCATGTTTGTAACAGAATTGACCATTTTTCCTGCAGTTATGGAGTTGACAGCATTTCTCCTTTTAGGAATTAACAGTATTCCTACATGTCAGAGGAATTTTGTTCTTGTGAGGTTACGCTGTCCTTCCGGACAACCTTTGCTGCTTGTCACAGACTATTATTTTTTCATTTAACTTGATGCAGGTGTTTGCCACTTTTGCAGAGAACCCAATAAATGTTACATAGAAGGCCTAATTCACAAAATGTGAGAGTGCACTTTTCCACAAACATTTCAGCATTCGTTATTTTTTTCTTTTTTAATTTTGTTCTCTGGTCAAAATCCAAGAGTGGCTGGAAACATTGATAAAGGCATATGCTGAAAAGGTTTCTGCTTAAAATTCTTTATTTTTCACCCAAAGTCAATTAAGTAGTTATAGACCTTGTATTAGCGACCATATGTTCATCATTGCAATTATAGGCATAAATAGGCTATTGTTTTGGACTTATGAATTATGATTATGAAGGTTAACTGATCATTGTAAGGCTAATAACCGCATGTAGTGAATGGTTTTATTGTAAAGGATATGTTTTTTTACAAACCATTCCTCACAACTACTCAACAGACTGCTTTAAGTTTCAAAACACTTCTCTCACATTGAGAATTCTGTCACTCTTTCCCTCCAACTCCCATGGTCCCGCAGTGCGGAAAAAGGCATGCTCATTAACTGTGACTTGAAAGATAAGACGGATACAATGCACTTGTCATGCTTATGTATAATATGATTTGGCGAAATGATGGATACTAGGTAGTTCACTGAGTTAAAAATATATGCTTCAGCTTCTGTGAAAAAGGGAGATAAATAAGTATACATTATTGCTTTTTATGAATAATGAAAATGATAAATTATGAAAACTTTTTAAAATGCATCAAAGCAGCACATATGGTGAGGAGAATGTTATCCTGTGGATTATCATCACTGTTGTTATCACAGCAACCGTTCCGCTGATATTACCTAGGCTATAATAACAAACCTATCGGGCTAGATATAAAATGGGAATTAAATTCATCCCAATCGATCAGTTGGCTAATAGTGGTGTGGAGAGATCACCCATTTTTGATTTCTTCATCTCCCGATGTTTGCACATGATCCTGAATGAAGTTGACTTGCCTCTTATGGAATTGCTAGGACATTTCCTTACGCTAATCAATATAAGCAGGCACACGCATCCAACGTCGGAACAACTGGTATTCATCATAAGACACACCAGAGGTGCGAAAAGAGTCAAGGGTCTGCGCATGTTTCATGAATCCCATATTGTTTTTTTTTAGACCTTCTTGAAAACAAGTAAGAATTTAAGTTTTGTGAATAAGGCTAGTTGTAAACTAGTGAGCATGGATTGTATTAAATAAGAAAAAATTGTAATACTCAGGTCTGTGGATTTTCAGGTGATTGAAGTGATATCCTCTCTTGTGTGGAGATGACTTTTGATTTTAAGATGACATAATACAGACTGAGGCTTATCATGTATTGACTGCTGTCAAAATCCTGTTTCATGGTCGCAATGAAAAGGTTTAGGTCACAATGGCCCCAGATGTCCTGTACGTAACTCAGCCATGAACTGAATTCTGGGAATTTTACACACTTTACATGTGCTCTTTACTGTTCTACAAAATCTCAAATTAAAAAGAGAAAACATTGAAATTACTGGGTACCAGTATATATCTGTTAAAAGCAAGTGCTTGTTTAACATTAATTAATCAAACACATGGCTTTCAGTTAGTTCCTGAGATATTGTTTACTTTACACAGTCCTATTTTCTATATTCAAAACTTACCAAAAATATAGAAGGGATATTTACTCCCACCAATGTAAACCTCAGATGTACTCAAGGTAGCTTATGAAAAAAAAAATTGAAAAAATTATGATTGTAGTTTTCTGCACAATGTACTGTAACGGTGCCCTTTCTGTCTCCTTCTCTTAAGGGGAAGCGAAATAAACCTGGGGCTGCGACAGCCAACACTTCAGATACGGCCCCTGGGCGAGGGGAGAAGAAACCCATAAAGTAGGTTCCTGGTCCGGGCTGGGGGAGGGGAGCATGAGGGCAGACTATGTTTACGTAACCACTCTTGTGTCTAGTTCCATCTCCACCTGGTTCTTAATGGCGGGGCCTCAAAACTATATATATATATACAGTGCTGTGACAAAGTTTTTGCCCCCTTCTTGATTTCCTCTTTTGTTTCATATTTCTCTTGCTGAATGGTTTCAGTTAATCAGATAAAAAGACAAGGGAAACTCAAGCAAACATAAATAATGGTTTTTACATCATTATTTCATTCACTCATTACAGATAGTCACCGGTTACCAATATTGCCCCCGTGAAAAAGTAATTGCCCCTTTAAATTTAATATGTGGTTGGACTACCCTTAGAGGCAATAACTGCAACCAAATGTTTCCCATAATTTGTTGAGTCTCTCACATCTCTGAGGAAGAATCTTGTCCCACTCTGTGGAACCTCTTTAACTCTGAAAAAAATGTGTCGGTCTTCGAGCATGAACTGCTCTTTTCAAGTCCTGCCACAGCGTTGTTATCGGGTTCAGGACAGAACTTTGGAAATGGATGTGTGTTTTTGCTTTGTTTTTCTCTGGTGCTGGCTACATGTTTGTAGCCTTGCTTCTTTCCTTTTTTGGTTGTAGTATTTTTACTATTTCAAGATGTCATACTGCCAGTAACACTGAAAATGCCAAATCCTTGTAGTCGCTGATGTCGCCTCTAACCTGTGGTGTGCTTTGGACTGTACCTCGCTGAATACCTCTGTCTGTCCTCTTCAGCTTCTTTTCTGTCCTTACCTTCATGTTTGCCATATTGTGATTTGTTTAATGATGCCTTAACTCTTTCTTCCCATCTCGAATGGAAATAATACCTGGAAAGGAACCTTGATTTTAATCTTGATTTTATGCGTTTTGCACTGCTGCTCCATAAAATGACTACTTTAAGGAACAGGCTAGTAACAGGTTTGTTAGATTCCTCCTAAACTCTTTCTTTTTGCTTCATCCTCCTTCCAGTGACACCAGGACCAGGACCATTGCTTGGAAAGCTTGTCTTGTGACTGTGTTCTCTCTGATCTCTCTCTGTCTCATATCTCTCTCTCTCTGATATTTGCTACAGCTATATGGCTATGTCCATTTTCCTTGTCTCCTCTCCTTATCAGCCCAAAGGAACCTCCATGTCAGTCTCTTTCTGCATGAATAGCAGTTACAATAAGGGATCTACAAACACAGGACCCTCCAACGATACTTTTAGAGATTGTGGCCTCTCCCTCTTTCTTCATATAGGAAAGGCCCTTCACAGAGAGCTGAAGGTAGGGCCATCATAAAGCACTGACAGAAGGGCCAGCGTAGAGAGCTGAAGGTAGTCCACCATAAAGAGCGGAAGGTAGTCCTACCATAGAGAGCTGAAGGTAATCCCACCATAGAGAGTTGAAGGTAGTCCTACCATAGAGAGCTGAAGGTAGTCCCACCATAGAGAGCTGAAGGTAGTCCACCATGGAGAGCTGAAGGGAGAATCACCATAGAGAGCTGAAGGTAGTCCCACCATAGAGAGCTGAAGGTAGGATCACCATAGAGAGCTGAAGGTAGGATCACCATAGAGAGCTGAAGGTAGGATCACCATAGAGAGCTGAAGGTAGTCCCACCATAGAGAGCTGGAAGTAGGGCCACTATAAAGGGTTGAAGGTAGTCCCACCATAGAGAGCTGGAAGTAGGGCCACTATAAAGGGTTGAAGGTAGACCCGCCATAGAGAGCTGAAGGTAATCCCACACCAACCACTGTGATTGGATGTGTTGCTTTGACCTTTCTCTCCTTTGGCCACAGAAATCTAGACAGAGACTAACAATGCCAGAAGTACAGTCCACCTCCAATGGAACTCCGATCCACCCAAGGAATTAGTACATATCATTTCCCCTTATACCCCTTATGGAGATCCACACTCTCACTCAAGTGAGTCTCGGTTGCGGCTGGTAAGACAATTTTATTCTCGTACAGGGATGTACCAAAGGTGCACTCTCCTCTCTCTGTCCACTAGCATGCCATTCCATCTATCCCCCTCCCCTCGCTCACAATTAATGCCAATTTGTAAATTTACTCTGTGACATAAGATAAACATGTACAGAGATGTACATCCTCGCAGCTGAATTTTGTGGGTGGAGGATGGCCGCTATTTGTCTCCAAAACCCGTTAATCTTTGCTCAGTTCCCTTGGCACCAGCAAAGCTCTGTTTTTAGATGTCGTCTGACTAACAGTTTTCTCAATTTAATCCCAGACTGCATTAAGAATGTCAGTGTGGTTCAGTGGACTGCGAATGACCACTGTAGCTGAATGTTGCTGGCTGTTGCTAACTGTCACTTGGATGCTTAAGGAAGTAGAAGATGGTGGCTGAAGTCATCATGTTCATGTCCAGCATAACTTCCTGGCTTAAATTTCTTGCATATCTTTTTTTTTTTTGAGCAAAGATCAATTCAGCCTTGTGACTCTTGGTCATCCAATGCCTTTTGTTGCATAGAACAATTTGGGAGGTTCTCACACATTTTAGCTTTATAGTGAAACAGAAGACAGAGATACAAAAACAATAGTCAAACAACCATTTAATGAACCCATAATAAATATGCTACAAACGTTTCATTTTTAAACTCTGATGCAAAAAGGCAAGCGTTAAGGGGGAAGACAATAACAATATGTACTTAATGCTTTAGAACTATGTGAATAGTGTACATCCGAAAAAGGGCTGTTTTTCCAGTTTTTCGGAATAGCCAAGTGATTCATTTAATTAAGTGGTGTAGAGAATAATGTGTGATGTGTAAATGTTTGAGTTAAAAGAACAAGATCAAAGTGAATGCTTTGAAGGCTGTGAAGGGATAGCAAGTCCCCATTATTGAGTTTTATCTAGGGCAACCTAAACAGTTTTGACACGGCTATTCGTTGAGACTGGTGCTTACGTGCAAAAATATGAAATACATACCGGCGTTTAGAAGATATCTGCACATATTTGAGAGCTGGAATAATCTGAATAATAATAGTTTTACAATATTCACACCAAAGGTCGTACAAATGTTTTAAGATGTAAACAACGGGCTAGTCAGCCGGTAATATTAATCAAATACACCTTGAGATATGTATATTTTGGCATTTACGCATTTCCAACTTCCAAAAGACCACATTGTCGGTCTAGCTCTCAAATTTTACTTTTATATCTGCGTACAGTCATGTTTTCATTACACTCACACACACACCTTTAACCAAAATATTATGTCATATCATTTTGAATCATCAAGAAAAAAATTCACAGCAGAGTGAAATTAAAAAGATAAAAAAGCTATCAGTTAGAAATAACACAATGCACGTTTCCTTTAATCTGCTACAGCCCATTGGTGTTTTCCCAGAATGCACAGGTGCACGACTCTTACACAGGAACTCATAATATTATACATGCTTATCACATGGCTTATCTCTATGACTGTACATATATATATTTGCCCAGCTAGAGATGGCACATATACCAGAGATAGGTATTATCCTTCTGTTTTCATGCCAGTTCTTCTGCATCTCACGTCATATCCCTGTGGAGAATGAGACCCATACGTCAGAGACCCACTGCAGTCCCACGATTCCCTCAAACCCCGCTCATTGTGAAAGCCTTAAGCCCACTGGGTGTAACCATAGCGATGGACAACTGTCATACCCACCCAAATCAGTTCCCCCGTGGCCCTCCCATAGCGTGCACACACACACACACAGGTTTGCTGCTGACCCCGCGGTAATTCATTGGAAGGCTGTCCATTGAGCTCAGGCTATGTGTGGCCTCCCTGTCCCGCCTGTGTTTTCTGCTGCACGCGCCATGTTGGACTACCTTTGTTTCATTTGCCTTTCTCTCCCTC
Source organism: Albula goreensis (assembly GCA_022829145.1). Taxonomy (NCBI): domain Eukaryota; kingdom Metazoa; phylum Chordata; class Actinopteri; order Albuliformes; family Albulidae; genus Albula; species Albula goreensis. The sequence goes on from CM040749.1 coordinate 36,605,998, forward strand.
TGTTCTTTCCCAGCTACTCTGACTGGCTTGCTGTCCCCTTTTAGCGATGTTACAGACTAACGCTTCATTTCCTTTGTAATCCTTTGTGTCTCTGTGACCCTCTGCTTTTGGAAACCTGGGTGGCCCGTGTCATACACCGCAGTGAAGTGAGACCCAGTCTATGGTGCTGCTGGGCCTAGCAGGCTCTGAGTTGGCACAATGCTGGGTTACTGTTCCACCCAGCTTTACTCAAACTCATACAATGTGACTGAGTTGGACCACTTTTATTGTCTGTGTTTGTGATGCTGTTGTTGCAACTGTACCCTACCTGGGAGGCTAAAACCAAGCTGTCTAACCACGTTTTACTGACACTCCATATCTGTATAGATAGGTCTATGGAAATGGGAAAAATGTTGGATAAGCTGCTTAAAGGAAAGGCTTGTTTTCTTGTCCAAGCCCGAGAAGCAGGTGAGTAATTTAACATGGTGCCAGCAGATCCTCGCAAAATCCTCACCTGACGCAGGAAAAGGTCTTCAGGAGCTTCTAGGAAACAAAGGGCAAAAAAAAACCTGTAAATCCTTTAGCTGTGAATATATATTACATATGTATTACATATATTACAATTACTATGGTGCTATATTGCTTTTATAAATGTGTTATAACATATTTAAAACAATGTCAGTTGCACAGTTTATTTAAAGCTGCTATTTTATTTTAAATGAAGGAAGCACATTGAAACATTAATGGATAACTCTATAGGAAAAGTCTCCATTTAGTGTTTTACCCCTCATGAATGGCTAATAAGCTATTCCATAAAATGAATTCAGGCATCTTAGGTCATGGAGAGACAGCTGAACACCACTCATGCTTATAGGGAACAATACAAAAAGATATCTCCAGTCTTTCCCAACAGAAATGCTACATTTTACTACAATCACACTTATACTATTACAGCTATAAACAGTATTAAACATTAAAGCACAATTTTGTCATAAAACCCACCCGTCTATCCCCTGAATACATTTCATTAACACCTTTTATCCACCAAGAATCCAAACAGGTTAGAAACTGGTTCTTCCATAAGTTAACCATCTAAAAATCTTCTAGTTTCAACTAAAATATTAGCTAATAGTAAGATATCAAACATGTCATGATAAGACAATTGTAAGCTAGCAAGCTATTATGTAGCAATGCCTGGTGAGAAAATGCAGCTATCTAGGTAGCAACAGTCTCCATTTTGTACATGTAAATTATTATAAGTTATTTGTTATATAGTTGTTAGTAGTTATTTGCTCGTTTATTATGAGAACAATAAGGGGAGTTCTTGACACACATGGTGTGACATTAGTCTATATGTAGCACTTTTCACTAAATATCAATATTATAAGATAAAAATTACATTACAGTATTTTGTTGTCTTCAGCAATGGATATTGAATTGATCTTGCTCTGTTGTGTTATTATATTCCTTTTGCACTAAAAATCTTAATCATGGAAAATCATGGATATGAATGGAGCAGTAAGGCCATATTTACTGAGCAGAATAGAGCACCAGGACAACCCTTTTTATGATATTTTACACTACTTATGAATATAGTTATAAAAGTTATTTTATTTATTTCCCAGGCATATACATCAGGCATTTTGAGGTAGCTTAGAAATGTTGCCAAGAATGGCACAGACAAGATATGTTTGAAAACACTGCTTGTTAATTTTAGTTTCTTGAACGATACAGTGTTGAGTTTCTTATAAGTTAATTTCTTTAGCCACAATAACTAACCCCATTCCCCAATACAGTCAACTTTAGACAACTCTTCCTTTCCTCTTTTAATCTGGAGGACAGTGCAACATATCTAAAAGACAGGTTTAGATTTTGTTGGGTCTTCAGTTTGCCATCTTAGTCCTGAATTTATCTATATAATGAAATATACAGTGCCTCCCCTTTCATATTTTTACTTGTGGTTAGTGTCGTCCATGTCATTCTTATCTTGAGGCTGGTCAATTGTTCTGGGTTACTTAGAAACAGGTAATTAATCTGTGTGGACATATACACTGGTGTGAGGAACTGCAGGCCTATATTCCCTCCAAAAACTGACAACCAACACAACTAATACATAAGACTCTGCATGGTGTCCAAACCTAACAATGATGAGTGACTGAAGGCCCTTCTAGACATGACACATATTCAAATGCTATTCTGTGACCACTAGGGGGCAGAACAGCTCTTTGCTTTAATCTTCACTCCTGCCATTTGTATTGTATACATTTCCTTTACTATACTTACCCTGAGTGCCACAAATATCACACATCTACATACACAGTGATAGATATCCCCATGGTAATGAATGCAGTGCAACCTACAGTGGTGTCCCAGTTGCTATGGCACTGGTCCACTCCAAGGTCATACACCATTATACATTCAAGGTTTCATGTATCAACATGAGGAACGAATTTGGTACTTGTCATTCTAGGTCTCACGTAGGCTCTCAAAGTCTTAGCACCAAATTTTAAAGGCTTCAGCAGTGCTTTGAGCTGACCTGAAGCCAACTTACCGTGGGCAGGAAGAGGCAAACAGGTTAATGACACCCGCCTTATTTATTCATGGTGGACTCTACAGCTTGCAGTAACGTTGTTAGCCATCGGCACAGAAAAGGTATCTGGTCACTACAGCTGCCATTTGTCAACGGAAGCCACAACGCACCCAGAAAGCACATTTCTGAGCGTTAAACCAGAATCCCAATCCCACACGACCTCGCTAACCCAGAGCCAGGGCTCATTGGCTGGCTACCTGTTCGCCTTTCTCTTGACCTCTCCGACTCTCTCTCTGCCCCAGCGGGGAGATGTCAGCTCAGAGGGGGGCGCCGGACGGGGACGGGGCGGGGCCCTGTCGGAGCAGCAGTATGAGGAGCGTGGCGACGGGGGGCGGCAGAGCGGGCAAATGGAAAACCGTCCAGAGCCACATGCAGTCCGGAGGCCTGAGGCCTAACAAGTGAGTGGAGAATGGGTGTGGGGAACGTCACGGTAACGCTGAGCTAATGTTGCAGCGGGGGTGGGGGTGTTATCTCAGTGTGAGGGTGTGAGCTTAGGGGAGAGAGTTATTTCAGGGTACAGCGTTATCTACATGGTAGAGTAGTATCTGCAAGGCAAAGTTATCTGGAGGTGAGGTGTTATCACAGGAGGAGAGTGTTATCTCAGGGTGGGGGTGTTATCTATGGGTGAGGGCGTTATCTCAAAATGAGTGTGTGTTTTCAGGGTGAGGGTGCTATCTCGGAGTGAGGGTCTTATCTCAGGGTGAGGGTGTGTTCTCTAGGTGAGAGTTTTATCTCTGGGTTTGGGTTTGTTCTCAGGGTGAGGGTGTAATGTGAGAAAATGGTCCTGATTGCGGCTTTGTAGCTGAAATGCGGTATGAGCACAGCGTACAGCTCCAAAGGTGCGCAGTCTGAATGGACAGGGCACCAGTCCATTTCTAAAACCCTTTATTCTCCTAATAAAGCTCCTGCTTGAAGAGTGTTGATCTGTTAAATCAAGGGTGTTAGCGCTAGGCTCAGTAAAAGCCAGCACTCACACTAGCCCTTATTGGATGAGAGTGGATGCCCCGGGCGTATACAGGTGCTAATAATACCAACTCTTAACACCAATTCACATGTTAGGCCACCACACTATGGCAGACTCAATACTCACAGGCAGTGGCAAACCGGTTTGTTTTGAAGCAAATGAGCTGTTTCTTAAGTGGTCATAAGCCGCACGGATAAAACTGAGTAAATTTAACATGAATGCGCCTGGATGCCCAATGATATGATTCATACAAAAGCACATCCGCTCAGTGAGGCACTTCTCTCCCTCTGGCATAAACTGAGGAGCAACTGCCATACCGAGTGTCTGACTGTAACCATGCCTGACCATATGACCAACAACCACCTTAAAATATTAATTTGAAGAAGTAGTTTATTCATTTCAGTCAAATGAATTGATCAACAACTCATTAAGAGCGTCTTAAAATGCTACTCCACTAGCATGTGCCAGAGAAGAGGCGTTTATGACGTACTATGTAGATATAAACTACATTTTGTGCAGGCGGAGAAACTTACATAGGTATGACTTGAACTTTGACCTTCTGTCAGATAAATGTATTTTAATAAACTAATAGACGATGTAATAAGATACAAAATAATAATATATGAGCATGACTTGCGATTGATGGTTTGTTAGCTTTAGCAGAAAAAGGACTGACATTGATACATAAGCTGAGGCAAATTTGAGGGCCGCTAAGTTAGTCATTTATACCATCAGCCGTGGTGGAGCAAGTTTCCATTAAACTAAAACTGGGAGGTGCTACACAGCTAGGGCCTGTATAGCAACCAGTTACTCAGTGCCTTGGGTCAACCTCACCATCGCCACCATAATCACGGCCCTCAACATAAGGGAAAAGGAAATTTGATGTCAATCACTCGTTAAGCTAGCTACAATATCTACCATGTATGAGACTGTGTAATTGAGATTCTTTTGTCTGAGAAGGATGGTGTAATTGATCTCACTTTAGCTCGATACATAGTATATATTAGCATTTAAAGTGCATCAGCTCTGGGTTGCAGACAGTAAGACATGGAACTGAAGACCCAGATATCTTTCCACACCTTCAGATGTTGAGACTTGTAAGGAATGATGTCATCGACAGCAGAGACCGCCCAGCACGGCACATTTATGTTTATTCTACATCATCTATTAGCTTTTGTTGAAATCGTCATGACTCAGAATAGGGCCCAAATGCGGAAGCATGAATAAATAATGGTTTATTGAGCAGATCATTGAAAATCCAAAAATCGTAGTTGAGAACCAGGCAAAGGTTAGAACCAGGAAGTAACAGCAAAAAAACAAAATCCAAGAGAATAGTCAAAAATCGGGCGGGAAGAGTTTGTAAACCAGAAGACTCTGCAACACTACAGGATCACAAGGCAAAGAATCAAAAACCAGAAAACGTACAGGGTAAATAACTGGCAGGCAGACAGGAACAAAAGGCTCGTAGTGCACACATGAACAGAAGTAACTGAGATGAACTGGCAACGAACAAAGAACAAGAACAGGATATAAATACACAGACTAACAAGCAATGAGACACAGGTGAACAGCGAGGCAGGTGAAACAGTTACAGAGTGACAAGATAACAAGACAGGAGGCCGGGCAAATACGAAAGGGCAATATAAACAAAAGAACATTGACGGGGGAATGAGGAAAAACCAAAACACGGAAACAGTCGAAAACACACAGTTACACATAGTTAAACGGCATTACTGAAAGAAATGCTGTCATGCCCATTACCCAAAGAGTGTCATTGGCCATAGCAAAAACAATGTTTGATGTAGAGAGACGGGGATCCTAGAGCACCAGAAAGATCAGTTCAATGAAGGACATATCTGTCCACTGGCTTCAAGAGACACAGATCTGTTTGTATTTCTGTTCTATCTGTGTGCTCTTCAACTTTCACAGTTTTGCTCAGGCTCAGAAGAAGAACAGCAGATAAGAGTCTGTTTTGGATTCAAGTTACTGCTTACAACTGCAAGTTTTTGTTTGAGGTAGTATAATTGTAATCCTACAAGAAATCATGCGATAAAAAAAATGCCACAGCAAGATATAGTTACTGGCTTTGAATTATGATTATATAACACATGCATGTATTCTCTCTCTTCCCATGGGGGAAAACTCAGTACAGCTTGGTAGAGATACTACACATCTCACAACAGCCTGGCAGAGATACTACACAGCACAGAACAGCCTGGTAGAGATACTACACAGCTCAGAACAGCCTGGTAGAGATACTACACAGCTCAGAACAGTCTGGTAGAGATACTACACAGGTCAGAACAGCCTGGTAGAGATACTACACATCTCAGAACAGTCTGGTAGAGATACTACACATCTCACAACAGCCTGGCAGAGATACTACACAGCACAGAACAGCCTGGTAGAGATACTACACAGCTCAGAACAGCCTGGTAGAGATACTACACAGGTCAGAACAGCCTGGTAGAGATACTACACATCTCAGAACAGTCTGGTAGAGATACTACACATCTCAGAACAGCCTGGTAGAGATACTACACAGCGCAGAACAGCCTGGTAGAGATACTACACAGCTCAGAACAGCCTGGTAGAGATACTACACATCTCAGAACAGCCTGGTAGAGATACTACACAGCGCAGAACAGCCTGGTAGAGATACTACACAGCACAGAACAGACTGGTAGAGATACTACACAGCGCAGAACAGCCTGGTAGAGATACTACACAGTGCAGAACAGCCTGGTAGAGATACTACACAGCTCAGAACAGCCTGGTAGAGATACTACACAGCACAGAACAGACTGGTAGAGATACTACACAGCTCAGAACAGCCTGGCGGAAGTATCTGCTTTTCACTGGATGTGATTTGAGTAATGTATCAGTAGGCGTGGCATGCTTCTACTGCATGATCTGGCAGGAAATAAGTGGATGAAGATGACATGATATCTTTAGCAGGCTTTGATGAGACATGTTTTTCAGCACGGTCACAGGTTTGCAGGTAATGTAGAGGTACAAAGAGGTTTTTGCTCCGTTTTCCTCTTTTTCTTCATTTCACACCTCTCTTTCACACCCCATGTCTGCTGAAGCCTCCCGCTTCGTTTCCCAGCTCCAACTTTTCCAGCCTTCATCCCTCCCCACCCCACTGTCTATAATTGGATTCTATTTTCAGGCACCTATAAGTAGTGCCTCTATCTTGTGTGTGTGTGTGTGAGTGTGTGTGTACACGTGTGTATGCATGTGTGATAATGCTATTGTGTGTGTGTTGTGTGTGTGTGCATGTTTGATAATGCTATTGTGTGTGTGTGTGTGTGTGTGTGTGTGTGTGTGTGCATAATTGTGATAATGCTATTGTGTGTTTGTTTGTGTGTGTGGGTGTGTGTGTGTGAGTGTTTGTTTGTGTGCACGTGTGTATGCATGAGTAATAATGTTATTGTGTGTGTTTGTTGTGTGTGTGCATGAGTGATAATGCTGTTGTGTGTCTGTAAGTGTGTGTGTGAGTGTGTGCATGTTTGTGATAATGCTATTGTGTGTGTGTGGGGGAGTGTGTGTGCGTGTGCACGTGTGTATGCATGAGTGATAATGTTATTGTGTGTGTGTGGGTGTTTGTGTGTGTGTGTGTACGTGTGTATGCATGAGTGATAATGCTATTGTGTGCGTGTGTGTGTGTGTGCGTGCGTGCTTTTTGTTTTTGCTTTTTGTTGCCATCCATTTCTTTGTCTCTCTCTTCTTCTTTTTTTGGAACCCGCGCCACTCCCTCTGCTCTGCCTCCAGTTTCTCTTTCTCTCGGTCTCTCCATCATTGTTCAGCCTCCATCTGCCACGTTTCATTTCTTTAGCACTAGACACAAGTTAGCTTTCAGCGGAGATGAAGCTGAAGAGGCAAGAAGAGATGAGATGATCAGGAGAGAGAACTTCAGCTTTTGGAGAAGAAAAACCAGAAGACTAGAACAGTACAGATAAAACTCACCTCTACGCTCAGTAATGCTCAGTAATTATAGAATCCTAAATATAAACACAGTAAAATACGGTAATGGCCCCATGATCAGTTTCTGGAATGATCAGTATTCTGTAGTCTCATTGGTACTGCAGACCGCGAAGGTGTGGCTTAGGGAGAACCTTCCACTGACCCACAGTCAATGTGCGCTGGACCCACTCACCTAGACTGGGGACAGACAGACAAGATGCTGGAAGTACGTAAAAGAGAGGCAGACAGAACGAGCTTGAAGAGAGACAGGAGGGGTCAGATATTTTAATAGACAGAGAGACAGGGAGGTGTGGAATAAATGAACAGGCGGAGAGAAAAGGAGGGGTGGAAGGCGGTTGGCTGAGGGTTCTCCAGGGGACAGGCGAGTGTTTAAAAGTGAGATTGGAGAGAACGGGTCACAGCTCTATCTCCATGGAAGCTGGGGATAGGAGAGTAAGAGAAAGAGTGGTGGGGAACAGGTGAGGAGAAGAGACCACAGGCAGAGCAGAAAATGAGGATCTCTCACCCACACCCCACGCACAGGCGGTCTGGCGGGCGGCACAGCGCCAGCCCGCACGCGGCCAGGCACGCGCGCGCCGTTCAGGCGCGGCCGACGCAGACCAGGCCGGCGCAGACCAGGGTACCGGCGAAGAGGGCCGCGCAGACGCGGCCGGCGCAGATCAGGGCCGCGCAAGGGCACGCGGTGCAGGGACAGGCGACGCAGGCATGCCCCGGACGGCGGCGTAGCGTGCAGGCCGTGGCCGCGGTGCCGATGCACGCGACGGAGACCGGCTGCAGCTTCCACTGCTACCTGTGCTACCTGTGCTACTGCTGCTGCCTCGGCCTGCTCTCTCTCTCACTGCTCGTTCTCCTCTCCCCTCCCCCTTTTCCCTCCTCCCACTCGCCCCCTCCTCACCCCTCCTCCCCTGCTCCCCCCCACTCTCCACCTCCTCACCCCTCCTCCCCTTCTCCAACTCCTCACCCCTCCTCCCCTTCTCCACCTCCTCACCCCTCCTCCTCTGCTCCCTACACTCCTCCTCCTCTCCCTTCTCCCCCTACCCCCACTCTCCTCTCCCCTCGTTCCCTGCTCTCCCCCACTCTCCTCCTCCCCTCCCCTCCTCCCCTGCTACCCCCACTCCCCTCCCCCTCTCCCTTCCACCCTCATTTCCAACCCCCCTCCCTCTCTCCCCTCCCCCCTCTCACCCCCACCTGCCGTTCTACCTCTCCCTCCTCCTTCTTGCCCTCTACCCCTCCTCAACCTTGTGTGCCCCTCCCTCCCTACCTCTGGCCCCGCCCCCTCTCTCCTCTCTCTGCCCCCCACGGCCGCCCTGATCCCCTCCTCGGCTCCCACCCCTCATCTGAATGTTCCATTTACCCATGCAATTCCTCCTGCCCCCTCCCCGTATCATCACCCCCCCTTTGCCCCGCCTCCCCCGGGCCCCACCCCTTCCCCCCGCCCATTCCGCCTGGTGCCCCCATCCCTCCTGCTCCTGCCCCGCCCCAACCCCTGCCGACGCCGCCCATCCTCCCGCTCCCTCCCCTCCCTGCTTCTGTGTCCACCCAGCTTTGGGGACGCACCCCTCTCCTCCGCCTCCACGCTGGAGCACATCCCCTCTGCTGCGGCCCCCCGGCCCCGCACCCTCGTCCGGCAGCAGAGCCTGCAGCAGCCCCTGTCCTTCGGGCCTTCCCTGGCCCCGGACGTCCTGCCCACCACGTCTCAGAGCCTGGGCCAGCTGCACCCAGGGCCCGGCCAGCGGGGGGGCCCAAGGGGGGCCCGGGGGGGCCCAGCAGGAGGAGCCTTCCAGAGCAGGGGGGCCGGAGGGGAACGCGCACCCTACAACCCCGGAAGCTGGGACCATATGATGGGTCAAATCCGGAACCGGGGCCTGGATGTCAAATCCTTCCTGTGAGTCACTTTCCTGTCTTCCTCTTTCAACCAACATTCGCCATTAACTTTGACTGACAATTAAATGCAAGTGTTCCCTTTTATCTTCACAAACACAGTTTGGTGAGTTCAGCGATCATGAAAATTAACTTGCCAAACTGTTGTAGAGAAAAAGCATTCAGTCTTTCAGCTGAAAGTAAAAATTAAGGACAAGTGTTGATTGAATCCTAACCTCAGTCTATAAAATACACTGTTCTGTTCCTAAAAACGTCTTTTAAATGTGTGTCTAACTGGTCAGTTCTGTCAATGGTTAAGTGTTTTGTCAATTTTAATCCAATTATTTGTTAACACATATATACAGTATATACTAGTGGTTAAATATGGACTGTCTGTTCCTGGTTGAGGTATCCTGCTCCTTTCTTCTGTATTATTGTATTTGACAATTGTGTAAGTACTCCTTTTTACCAAATGGATGTCATACATTTTTGTATTTTGTGCCAGATTCTGATCATTTTAATTCATTTCAATTAAGTAATACAACTGAATTCAGTTCATTTCAACTTAATTTATTCCACATGGGGCTGAGATGTTAAACCATGCCCCGTTAATAAATAAATTCATCCAAGTTTTTGTAGAACACCGTTTGCAAAGAAGTCATAAAACAGTGTTTCAAAGACAGCCTAGTTGAAAATATTTTCCAGGCTATAGTCTATGAACACCACAACTCCTGGGAGGTGTAAATTTGAACGTTGTGTGTCAGGTGTTGAATAAGAGCCTTTTTTGATACATTTTTGTCTGAACTGCCGGATAAGGTCTTGCAGTAGCCTGAGGAAACAGCATGAAATGAATCATTTGAAGTTAGAAACACCTTCAAATGAGATATTTTACAAGATGTGCGAAAGGAGCCTCACGCGCTTTCAGTAATCAAAAGCAACCGCAAGATCAAGACATACTCACAAAGACACCCTTCTTTTGTCGGAGGAAAGTTTTGTGTCAGTTGGAATTGTTATGAGTCATTTCCGTTTCTGGACACTCTTAACAGTGTTGCGGAATTCCAGACTTATATTTGTCATTAAATTTGAAGGAAGACATTTTGGAGAGGAAGCTCTTATGCTTACCCAGAGTCACAGCCATGGTGACTGGAAGCCTACAGGAACAGCAGTATCTGTGTATTCCAGTCACATCATGACCGACCATGGCTGGAGGCCTGCATCGGTCTGCCCGGCTTTACTAGGGAGATGATAGGGGTTAAGCTAGTTAAGTTCATTGGTCTTATCGTTCTCTATGGGGCGGTCCTGTCTGGCTGGGTGTCTGCAAGTACGCACACAGAGAGAAGACACGTCTCAGCTTCCTCCTCCTGGGTCAGTGAGACAGGCTATTTGCGACTGTTTTTCAGGAATAGAAGCTAAACAGCTGCTAACACAACTCTGTATTTATGTGAGAATTACTGAACAGTCGCAGTGTGTGAAAATCGCTATGAAGATTTTGAATATGATGTCACTCAAAACTTTCCTAATGCCTATGCTTTAGGAATTAAATGCTGTTGGAATAAAGGTAAACGGCACTATGAAGCTGTGCCTCGCCGGCCGTTATGTTTATTACCTGATCAGTAAATTTAAGTTCAATTTTTCGAGCAGTTCCCGCACTACTTGCGCCTGGTTTCTCCGAATCCATTTCACAGCGCCTTCTTATCTGGATGTGGAAGCATGCCACATCTGCCCTTTTTTATGCGCGTCTCCAACCGCAAAATTGTGAAATGATGTTTCATTTTTTGATTGCATTACTAGAGCAAGTCTTTTAAATTAATAAATTAGTCTTTAATATTTTGGTGTCTGTGACCACAAAAGTGTCACTGTGTAGTGAATAGTTTTGCACTCTCACTATTCCTTAGTAAATTTGTTCCTGAGAGTCAAATGAGTAAAAGAGAGCTCTCTCTTTCTCACTTAATGAGAATATCTGAGACCAGGCAGGAGTGAAGGTATTTGGTAAAAACATATTATAAATAATACCAAAAAACCATGGTGATAGTATTATAATCTAGTAACAAGTTGGATTTTGAGCTGACTATTTCAGCTGACAGGAGAAATCAGCTATTATCTGTAAGTGAATTACAATTTTTAATAGACATTGTCAATTTGCTAAAATCCAAAAATGCAGACAAGGGGGTGTAACTTTCTACATTTTGCTGCAAAAACACATGAGGGGGAGACATTTGCCCTCTCCTGTGCTGGAGGGGACAGCACGCGGCCCCCGCTTCCACGGGCCGCACGGAGAAACGCTGGGGGCCGTTAATCCTGGTACGCCTGTGGCCTACGCCTGCGTGTTTGTATTTATGTAAGAGGGTGTCAGTGCGTATCAGTGTAAAGACAGGGGTTAAGCTGCATTCAGTGGATTCTGTTTAACCCCACTCTCCACAAAACATTGATCCTCTGTCTGAAAGACCATTACATCCATGATAGATTGAACCTGCTGGACAGAAGGATAAACGAATAGGGGAGTCGGGAAGCACGAAAAGGAGTAAGAGAAATTGAAAGATGGGGTGTTCTGGTTAAAGTAAATTGCAGTATGACATTTGTAGGGTTGGTATCATCTGAATTTATACGTATTCTATCATTATTTGTGATGTAATCATTAATCACCGTTAAGTGTGATTTTTATCGGCTTGGCCGTTCAGTTAAGCACAATCTAAAGAGTTGATATATTCTTTAAAAAAAAACATTAAACCACTACTATTTGAGAGCGCGGATTCCTTGGCCCTTTGTCAAGGTTGACATCCCGCTAAACAAACTGTCCAAATCGCCGTTACACCATAAGCGAACTTCCGTAATGGAAATGTCATACAACGGATAGCAGGCGGGTTAACAGTCATCTCCAAACATTCAGTGTTTTATTAAGTTCAAAACACTGGTAAAACTGTTAGACACGCTCAGTCTGCCATCAGCGGTGCGTTATTGCTCTGTGTCCTTGTGCCCGACTGCTTCACGCACTGACTTTATTACATTACTGGATCCGTAAACAGTGTCAAACTCCCTCACTGCCTCCGACAAGGACCAGGACCGCTACGTGGTGCTTGTTTCAGGTAACAATTCATTACTGCCATCATAACTGACTACGAAACTCTTGGCATCTCAGGGACTGGTTTTAAATGACCATATAACTTATTCCTGCCACTCCAAGGATAGCACCTGTAATGCAGGTTAAGCAGCGGTTTCTCTGCCACCTTCAGACTAATGCAGTCATCATTTTCTCCTCCTCCGTGCCCACGTCTTTAACCTAACCGTTATGTTTGGATTTAGGTCACATCAGTTGTGCTTGTGGGTCCTCAGATTTTTGACCCAGCTTGGCAAAATCACCTCGAAATACCAACCTTTCGTTCAGCTAAAATTATGAAATTATTTCATACCTCATTACCAAATAATAGAGCATACCTTTAGTGTAAATCAGACTTTGCAGCATTTTATTTATAATCTGCAGCAGTGGCCATGGTACACAACTTAAGCGAAAGTAGATGTACCCTTGGTAAAAATGTACTTAAGTATATTAAAAGTACTGTGGTTTTTTTATGTTATGCTGGCATGATTTATTCCAATAATGAAATCAACAATAAGTGGAATCTTTGATTGAACGTTAATTCATTGATTCGTTGTTTTTCCTGGTTGGCATTCTCAATGCTATCTCGCTCTAAAGTGACCAGTTGTCTTTGGCTTCTTTGGAACATTTTTGAGGCGGGGCCAATGTGAACCAATCAGATGAATAAACTGGCCATGCTTTCTCATTATTGGTCACTTCAGTGGGTCTTGATTTACAGTAACATCATTGGTGATATGATTTTTGGATTAGCGATTTCACATCAACAGCACCATGATGAAGGAGGTAAAAAATGTAAAGTTTATGCAAAGATAGTGTTGCATTTCACTGCGTGTTATGACCCACAGGACACTTCCGATATTGAATCATTTATGAGCGTGTAACAGTGTGTCACTGGTGGGCAAATCTACGTTTGGAGCTTTGTGACCGCTTCGGCGATAGATGTGTGTGAGTTTCTCTGTGTCTGAGTGTGTGTATCTGCATCTGTGTGTGTGTGTATGTCTCTATGTCTCTGAGTGTGTGTATCTGTGTCTCTGTGTGTGTCTCTATGTCTCTGAAAGTGTGCATCTGTGTCTTGTTTGTGTCTCTATGTCTCTGAATGTGTGCATGTGTGTCTTTGTGTCTGTGTGTGTCTCTGAGTGCATGTATCTGTGTCTATGTGTGTGTCTCTGAGTGTGTGTATCTGTGTATTTGTGTGTGTGTGTATCTGTGTATGTCTCTGTGTTTGTCTCTGAGTGTGTGTATCTGTGTGTGTGTATCTGTGTCTATCTGTGTCTTTATGTGTGTGTGTGTGTGTATCCGTGTGTGTTTCTGAGTGTGTGGATCTTTGTCTGTGTGTGTGTCTCTGAGTGTGTATCTGTGTCTCTGTGTGTGTGCCTCTGAGTGTGTGTCTGTGTGTGTGTGTGTATCTGTGTCTTTGAGTGTGTTTATCTCTAAGTGTGTGTATCTGTGTCTATGTATGTCTCTGTGTTTGTGTCTGTGCCTTTGTGTGTGTGTGTGTGTGTGTGTGTCTCCGTGTCACTCCCTGATGTGTTGGTTTTAAATGCAGATGACTGTCCAATGTGTACTTCACCACCTCTTGTCCATAATCCTGTTAGCTTAGGGTGCTGTTGCGCCCTTCTTATTTTAAGTGTCTGTTTGGCACATCCTGATTTCCAGCTTTAATGACACACCTCCGCTGATTCTTGGCACGCCAACACAAATGAGTGTGTAGAAGGAGAGCCTGGAATTTCATGATCAAAAGACTTGAAATGAAAATGGTGCCAGATGAAGTGAGCATGGATCTGAAAGGGCGAGAGTGTGGGATCCACAGATAAGAGAACAGTGAGGAAGGAGGAGGAGGAGCTGAGGGCATGACACGTGCAGGAGGAAGGAATGTGGAGACCGAACGTGAACACCACTTAAGAGGGGATAGACAGAGACTCAAGAATAGGTTGAAGGGAATTACTGTAGGGGTGGATGGGGTAAGAAATGGGAAGGGAGGGATGAGAGATCCAACAGAGCCAGGAATGAAAGGAGAGAAGAGAAAGAGAGAGCGAGAGACAAAGGAAGTGTGAAAACAGTCAGCGAGGAGATGGGTAGGTGATGAAAAGATAAAGCTGAGACACACAAAACAGGGACACACCGGCCACCTCAGGGTATACTCTCACTCAAATAGAAACAATTAGTCCAGATATTCTTAACTCTACAGTGGGCTGAGAGGAAGAGAGGATGGGAAAGCGAGTCTTTGGGGAGGGCGGAAGGGTGCGTGCGTGCGTGCATGAGCGCGTGTGGCGGAGATGCATTTTTGGGAATATGTTCTCGCAGAAACACTGGATTCGATTTGTTTGGCTGTTAGTGTTTATGATTTGGATGGCGATAACACAGCTTGTACACATCCAGTAGTGTTTGCCAGCAAACATTCCTGCGCTTTTCTGTCCACCCTGCCTTCTGACAGTTTTCTTAATTCACAAATGCAACACGATGTGTCTGTATGTGCTTGTTTTTTTCCCCATCTTGTGTGAGACTATTTACTCCCTCATCTTTTCATACTTCCTTATTGTATCGCTCCCTGTTTTTTCCCTCCCACCTGACCAATTTCCCTTTCTTTCCACTCTCCCTTCTTCCTTCCACGCTGTTCTTTTGTATCTCCTCTATTCTACAACATCTGCTCCACTCCTGTCATTCTCTTCCTGTCCGTGGCCCTCTTTTCCTGTCTGTGCCTCTCTCCTCCTTTCTGTCTGTTACAGCGAAGGGAAGATGGTGGTTCTTTCCCTAGCGATCGGGCTGGCCGAGCAGGACGATTTCGCCGACATCCCCGACCTACAGGAGGCGCCTCTGAGTCACGTCACCCCCCCGGATAAGAGGTACCGGTGAGCGCACGGGAGAGTGGAGGAGAGTGGAAGAGGAGAAGGTGGAGGGGGAGAGAATGGAGGAGGTGGGAGGGGGAGGAGAGAGTGGAAGAGGAGGAGGTGGGAGGAGGAAGGAGAGAGTGGTGGAGGTGGGGGGAGAATGGGGGGAGGAGGTGGGAGGGGGAAGGAGAGAGTGGAAGAGGAGGAGGTGGGGGAAGGAGAGAGTGGAGGACGCGCTGTGTTGTAAGGATGGAGTGGTGAGTGAGTAGAATGGCAGCGATAGACTGGGTGTGATATGGCTGGAGTGAAAAGGGATCATTGCAGGGATCCATATGAATGCGTTTAGTCACTTAATGCAATTGTTTTGTGTCGAGAACCGCAGCAGTTATAAACGCAAGACATTAGGATCGTCTATCTGGAGAGGTGTGGACTGAGGTGAAAGGCCATTGGACAAGGCTGGTCAGTTCCATTCTAACTGGACGCTTTGCTTCCCTCTCCCTCGGGGAGGTGCGAGTGAGCGATAACAGGGTGAAACGTTGTGACTGTTGGTTGTTAGTACATGATGAGCTGGTAAATCATTTTAATAGGGCTGTCATCTGTGGCTACACTGAGACTACGCTCATCAGTCATCAGTCTGGAGTGTGAATCCTTTGTGATACCGGGGCTTGTATTTAATTGGGTTCTTTTATGGTTGCAGAGCACCTCTCTCTCTCTCTCTGTTCAGTTTCTCAGATGCTTTAATTTATGTTTTGGCATCCCACACTTCATGAAAAAAGTTTGTGCGAAATGGAGTCCTTTGCTCGTAATTATAGGATATCCTTTTATGGCAGTATGAAGTACCTTTAACGGACCATGAACAATCCGTGTGGCACTACAGAACCCTGTCTGGTACCAAACAGTCAGTAAATATTAGTAATTTTTCAAAATTGTACCAAAATGTTCCCCACTGACTGCAACCGAAGTACCAGATTTAACGCAACTACTTTTCTCTTAGATTATGCTGTGTTTCTTTTTCCTTTATTTCCTGTTTACATGCTGTCACAAGAGCTCTTGTGACTATGTTTTCAAACACTGAGAGTCAGTGATGCAGTGAGAATGCTCAGTGAGCATATTGGACATAACATCCAGTTAGCACGTTAGCAGGCCAGGACCCAAGATATACCAGTCAGTCAAAACAGACCTTAGCCTTCTGAAGAGCATGTGATAGTCTATTTTAGAACGAAAATCTGACATTTCAATTGACGTTTTGCTCATATTCAGTAAAATGAAAAACACTCCAGGGAATGTATGCTGTCATGAGAAGCAAATGTTAGTCGAGCTGCATATATCCTCTGAGAGTCAAATAGGCGAGTTTGATGAGATGCCATATTTTGGGAAATCAATTCGCTCTTGAAGCATAAGGGTCCACAAACTACTCCATGAACAATTTAAAGAATGTTCACAGAATTTCCGTGCTTATTTTGCATGAGAACGGTATCAGTAACCGGAAGCACGAATTAATCATTAATCATTTATGCAATCAAATGTCCAAAAGACATCGGTATTACACCGGTACCTATATATACTCTGTCTTTCAATCACTCACCTTGTTTTCATCCATTATGAAAATGAAACATCTATGCGACAATACTATAGGGGATAATAACATTGTCCAAATAAAATGGTAACATATGTACAGCCAAGTGGTAGATAAATCTTTATTTGTCCTACGACTTTATGAAAGTAACATTGGCTGTAATTCACTGCGGATTTAACATTTTCCGAGTGGGAAATACACCCTCACATTTAACTTTGTTCATAAAGACCGTGAAATGTGCTTGGGCACTGCAGGTATGAACATACAGTTTACTGTCTGCGGAAAGGTTTAGCCTCTATCTCCTGGCAACAAGATATTTTTCCTCTTACAAGTGGTCCTGGGTATTCGTGAACATATGAGATTTGAAGTACTACTTGAGCCATGAACGGTTTTGGGAAACGACACTTGAACGGACGATGATTCGTACGAATGATTTTGCGATGCTCTCAGCCCTAGGAACGTTTTGGGAAACCCACCAATGTCCTGAATTCATAAAATATGATGATGGAAAAAACCTGACTAGGACAGGTCTATTCAGCATAGTGCGTCAGTATCCCATAATGCTTTGTATGTTGTCGATGCTAGTTTTTGTGATTTGTAAACATTACTAATGACAAGTAAAGTTAGTAAAGGCACTTCCATAACCGTGAGCAGGACTGTGTATGTGGAAAAAGAGTCTTGGCCCTCCAGAAGTAACTCAATAGAGTTTGAAAGGGCTAAAAACATTGCTGAATGCTGTATGTGTTATTACAATACGATTATTTTGAGAGAGACTCAAGAATACTTATAATTAATGTAAGTTTCAGTTGTAGTGCCTGAATGCTCCAGTGTCCACAGGTGTTGTTTTGTTGGCTCATAGCTGTACCTTTCTCAACGTGCTATAGACTTAGCCAGGCAGTATGTCTCCGTATACCGACAAAGTTCTTCAGATTGAAAGGTTAAGTAAAAACATTTGAAGCTCGTATCGATCCTAAGTGTATATAATTCTCTCTTTTATGTTCCCCCAGCATCTTTAAGCATCTTGGCAGTCTTTACAGCTTGTACTAAGCTCAATATTCACTGCCACTCACTTTCGTTTATCAAATCGATAAACCACACCGATATTATTGAGCGATAATTAGCAGTAGTTGGACAGTCTCGAGAAATTCTCTCAGCTTGCTTTTAGTCAGGTTTGATCTTTTGAATGAGCATGGATTGAACAGTGATGAATGGGAGTTGCAAATGCAAAGCTAAAACAATCCCCCTATGGTTGGCACCAGCTGCTGCTCTTGGTTTGACAGTCATCATGTTCTGGGCTTGCTCATGCGTCATTTCACTCTCCATAGTTCTGGGGTTAAATCACAAAAGACAAGCTGCGGTGAGGGTAGTATAGTGGGTGCATCGGGTAAGCAGAGTATCCATGTGAAAAAGTATCTGTATTTCATGCCGCTCGTCATCAGCATACCTCCTCTCCGAATGCCGCGCCATCATCGATGACAAAAACCATCTGTCTTGGTTTGACCGCTGTGGTTTTGCCTCAAACCTCCTGGACTATTTCAGCTTTTTGAGGGAGCATGGGACTGAATTTGACAAGGAAGGTCTATACCTGTCAGATACAAGAGGAAAGATGTATGTTTCCTCTATTGAACTGAGCTGTTCAACGAATCCTAACTAAGGAATAATATGCGCTAAAGCTGGGCACGGCTCATGCAATAGCAAGCATAGGAGTCAATATTTAAAATGATATGTTAAATATATATTTGATAATAAACACTGGAAAAATATTGATTGCACTTTTCATTTTTGTCTGAAAATATGGGGTCAGTAAATTGTACAGAGATTGTACATTGTAACGTAATTTCATACATTGCAGAAAATACATCATTAAGACAAGCTGTAACCAGTAAGGTAGGTATGACTGAAAAAAGTCGTAAACCCATTAAATCTGCAACAAAGCACAAACATTTTGTGGTTACAATTGTCAACTTTTTTTATTTAAAAGGCAAATCTTTATTTCAGGCCAGTTTTATGGAGTATCTGGAATTGTTGGCTTAGCACTGAACTGTGTGGCTCTCAAGGTTCATGTTGAGCTTGTTTCCAGTGTTCTACTGTCTGCCCGAACAATGCAGTGTTAAACTATTATAACATTACTCTTTCATACCCTTCTCCTGGTATGTGTCTGTATCTTTATCCATGAATCATTTTGAAAGCTACTTGTTCTTCAAGGTGAAATCTTCAGGATATGTCTTATGGCAGAATGGAGTAGCTTGTGTAGCGCATTCTGTGTCACAATTTCAAGGCAATAGCATTTAAAAGGTTCATTTCACCATCATCGGTACATGAGTTTCTTGACCATACATTTAGCAGAGAGTAACTGGAAGCATTATTCTGACATCTCTTATAATGTACAGGTAGGTGACAGCTCAGTATTATAGCTCAACACAAGCCACATTTTAATATACAACACAATTCTTGGTTAATCTTGTTGGTGCTTAATTTACCTATTCAGGACACAGTCAGCATTTAGCAGCCACAATTACCCAATACGGACCTACAAAATAGGCTGCCGATTATAATTTGTTCTGAAAAGCTCCTTATTATAGTAGATTACATGTCTTTTAAGATATGTTCCTGGCATTGTTTTTGCCTACGATTAGTTTTTAAGTGAAATATGTATTTTAATTGAAATATGTGTTCAGTTAATATTACATGAAGAACATAGGCCATAAAAAGGAGCTAAAGGATAATATTGAGGTCAGCAGTTACTGTTGAAACATTACTGTCCATCAGTATTCTTCACAACAAGGACCACTCACAGAACCACACAAAATTGGTCAACCAAAAAAAAAAAAAAGAGATTTTGATATTGTATAAGGATCTAATAAGTATCTAGCCTTGTATTAGGCGGGTACAGTAGAAACGTGGTTTCTCTGCCTGGTATAGTCCTCAAACGGTAGCCAGATTATTTGTCTCATATTATTTTACACAGTCCAGAGGCATATAACTTTCTCTGATACGTTAGCAGGAAAATCTCGGTTGACTTTTTGGTTCTCGGGTAATAAGTTGCGAAACAAGGTTTTTTTGTTCCCTTTGTCTCCCTGCGTACTGCCTTTACTCATCCATTTCACTGGCAATAGGTGAGCAAAATGTCAGGAATCACACAGACTGCTGGGAAATAGCTGGTGTGGTGGGTAATTTTCAGCGTATAATGCTCTTGTCGCCGCAAGTAGGCCAAGGCTGCTTTTTAATGATCCCCAACGTCGGGATTATGTAAGAGGCAAGAGCCTGGAGAGGGAGGAAACGTGACTCCTCAGTAGAACGAAATAGAGCAATGCGAAGACACGCGGTTGAAACCTTATGTAGTAATCTTCTTTTCCGTTTCTCACACCTCCGAGAGAGATAGTATTTGCCATTTTATTTTTCCAGGGTGTAGTAAATGACATATGGTTTTCTGTGAGGGTCACCTGTGTCTGAAATTGAGGTGTTTCATGTTTTTTTGTTAAACTCTAAACTCTGATAAGTTCTCAGACTTATCAGACAAAATAGGCACAATCGTTCTGTAAAAATATAGTTAAACGTAATCATTAAGTAGTCACTTCCTGTCATGGAAAAAGGCTCACTGACTCATTCTCTGGCTGTTTTTATAGCAGGGGTTCTGACGACCAACAATTCTGCGTCATTTATTGAGCTTTAGAAGCTTTGACGGAAAAATTTCAAAAGCCGTTTGTAGTTTTGAGAGATAAAACTCAAGGACTGCAATGGCCATGGACTGCAACAGCCTACAATATCAACGAGTCTGTGTGAACAGTCAGTTGTAGCTCTAGCCTTTCTGCAGTGTTGTCATTGTTAATTGATGCTTATCCCTCCTGTTATGCCATTATCCCTCCTATAAAGTTATGACCTGCAGCAGACATTATTCCTGTTGCTGCTAGAAGAAGGCAAAACATATCAATAGATGATGTGTCACAACAGCTTGGGATGTGAAGTTTTTTTCAGTAACAGCGATTAAAAATGACCCACTCAATCAATTGAGAAATAGAAGGGTATCGTCTCAGTCACATGACAGACAGGTAATGCGGTAAGGCTGTGTAGTAATGTTAAAAAGAAATTAGCAAAGAATAAAATAAATATATATTGATATTGTTTGTTTTTGTCAACAGTTACCATTATTGTGACTGGAAGCGAGTCTCTGGAAGCAGGCTTTTTAATGATAATGCCCTATACCCAAGAGACCAAAAGAAATTTGCACTGTTGTTTCCGTATTACTTGCGATTAATTCAGATCACATTATCCGTCGTAATCTGTGTTGTTGTTGGCCATAAATTAATGATACATTAAATTAACAGATGTGAGCAATCAATGTATGATTAATCTTTTTTTTTTGTTTACATAAATAGACCTAAAGGGTGTGACGATATCAAGATAGTTTGACCATGGCCACGTTGGCACTGCTATGATCAGCTCAGGAGATTACAGGAAGATCAAACAAAGGAATTTGTAGCATAATGTAAATTTTTCAGAAAAAAATGAATGTGCAAAACACTCAATTTGGATAAAAAATTTATTTTTTAAGTTACTAACTTTAGTGTTTATGAAAAATGCCAGCACATACTTGTCCTCCACAAATTACCCTGATAAGTGGACCTTGGAGACAGCTGAGTTTAGCCAAACTCTGTACAGTTTTAATGCTAATTTCTTCTTCCCAGCCCAAACTCCTACAAAAGATGAAATACTGCAACTTAGTCACAGCTGTTATTCTACATGCCAGCGCTGTGCGAGCATAAAGTCTAAAAAAGATGTTTCCTTGTATAAACCAGCTGCACTGGAGTTCTGCACCAGATTTTTGCAACAGCAAATTTGGGCTCAGTGACAGATATCCACCATAAAATTGAAATCCAGCTGGCAATTTTACTTTGAAAAAAAAAATATTTTCATTAATTGGCAGTAATGTCAGTAACTATATTATGATTTCAAGTCATAATTAATTTTCAATGGTGAATGACTTAGTGACAGTTCATACACGAGTCATGATTGCTAGTCATAATTACATTATTAATTTATTAATAATCACATCAAGTATTCATTTGTTAGGATTTTTGCTGATATGTTAAAACCACGTGAATTTGTCTGAACATGTTCATTCCCAGTGATACAATTGCATTAAGTGTCATTAATTGATTTAAGTGGATATAAATAATTTTATGAAGGTTTTCAAATGACATCAACACATGATACTGTATTTAGAGCTTAAGAATGATCTTAAGTTTAAATTCTGAGTAACTCTTTCCTTGTAAGCCATTAAGCATTGGTTGTGTGACCACACTGTAATATTTCTTTAATCTTGATAAATATTGATTTACACCAGCATTGTAATAGATGTTTTCTTAGAGCAAAAGACAGATTTTAATCAAACCTACGACCCTTATAAGCATTAATACATATGGGCTTTGGAGTTACAGTATGCCCACCTTATCAGACAGTATACCCACGTATTAGCCTTATTACCCTTAATAAATATGGGCTTTGGAGTTACAGTATGCCCACCTTATCAGACAGGATACGCACCTATTAGTCTTATTACCATTAATACATATGGGCTTTGGAGTTACAGTATGCCCACCTCCTCAGACAGTATGCCCACCTATTAGCCTTATTACCATTAATACATATGGGCTTTGGAGTTACAGTATGCCCACCTCATCAGACAGTATACCCACAAATTAGCCTTATTACCCTTAATACATATGGGCTTTGGAGTTACAGTATGCCCACCTACTAGTCTTATTACCATTAATACATATGGGCTTTGGAGTTACAGTATGCCCACCTCATCAGACAGTATACCCACCTATTAGCCTTATTAGCATTAATACATATGGGCTTTGGAGTTACAGTATGCCCACCTACTCATCTTATTACCATTAATACATATGGACTTTGGAGTTACAGTATGCCCACCTCCTCAGACAGTATACCCACCTATTAGCCTTATTACCATTAATACATATGGGCTTTGGAGTTCCAGCATAGTCACCTTATTACCTTTCAAACAAATGGGATTCGGAGTTACAGTATGCCCACCTCCTCAGTTACAGAACTGGTCAGTGAGGATTGAATGCAAAACCAACCATATTCAGGGGGTAGTAGTATAGCATAAAGGTTATGGAGCTGGGTGTGATTCCCAAGCAGGGCACTGCCATTGCTCCTTCATCTGCATTCTTCAGTTAATATTCAGCCGTGTGAATGGACCGTGTGTAAAGAAGGGAAACCGTGCAGAGTATACGCGTAATGCCATAATATAATGATTGCTGAACTATGGCACCGTCGGGCAAGTGAGCTTCGGTCGGAGCCCTGGGAGGGATCGGCGTGTGTCATCTCACACCGCCTCTGATTCCGCAAGGTCAAGAGTCCGTGGCAGTTTGGAAGAGATACTCCCAAACAGTGTGCGAACTATACCATGGCTTTCGGGGGGGTTAATTTTTTTTTGTGTGGCTGGGGGGGCTGTGTGCTTGTGCTTGCCTCAGAGAGAGGACTGACTGCGACTTTGGTTGTAAAGAAACATTCGTAGCTGCAAGCAGTGTAGGCCTACTTGCTTTACATCAGCTCATCAGATATATAATAATAAAAGTAATAAATTGTCGTCAAACTAACATTTGCGGTAGAAGACGCCTCCGGCTCTGGTTGCTCTTCAGAGTCGATTGGCTTAATTCCAAATTTTGCAAGTAAGCTTCCTTGCTATATCTGTATGCTGAATACAAAACAGAGAAATTAATAACAGCGATTCGGCAGGCAAACAGAGTGGGACTAAGAAAGTTTGTTTTTTTCTGGGCTTTGAGTTAAAGTGTGGAAAGTTTATGATATTACGTCGCCACGCTTTGATGGTGATGGCAAGAATAGCATGCATGCCGGTGTCTTTATTAAAGTGAATTAGTGATGAATCATCCACATGCATGACTCATACATCAATAATAGCCTAATATTAGGCATAATCCATGACTATGAAGAAACAGAAAAATGGAAATGCATGGCAAAAAATTGCATATTGTCAATATTTTAGAGACCCCCCCAAAATTTCGCGAATCGTGTTTTCGGGGGAGCCCATGTCTTACTAAGAGGAGCCAAGCTCCCCCTGGCTCCGCTGTAGCTTGCACCCCGCTTCCAAACCTGCCTAAAGGTGAGGGGTCAGCTCACACACTCAGGTGGAGGTGGAGAGGGCGGTACCGACGTGGAGGGAGGGATAGAAGGAGGGATGGAGGGGGGGGAGGAAAGGGAGACATTTTTCGGCTATGCCAGGGCACATGCTGTCCTTTTACAGCGCCGTGTCGCTTCAAACGCTATTTGTCATTCGCATGCACAAAAATGTGTGTTTGTGTGTGTGTGTGTGTGTGTGCTAGCATGTGTGTGTTGCTCGTGACTCGAGCGACGCAGCCGTAACCTGTTAGCAATGTCAGGGGGACTCTGAGCTTTGCTCTCTGTTCAAAAAGCTCTGAGTGACAAATACAGTTATGCAAATGCAGGGGCTTGGAGGGAAGGGGGGGTGCATGTAAACAGAATATCTGTGTCATAGTTATTACCGCGGGTGGTAGCTGGGGGTAGGTCGAGAGACTAGAGGAGATGTCCTTGAGTTTAGTACAGAGTAGTCTCTATAGAGACTGGTACAAACGGATGCTACAGCCCTTGAGATCTTTTCTAGCAAGTGTTTCAGTTTGCTGGAAACTGAAGTTGTTTACAGTCATAAAAATGTTGTTTTCCTGGATAAAGAGGATGTGTATTATCTGGATTTATTTATGGCGTTGGAGATAATGTGTGATTTTGGGGTCACGCTGAAGTAAGGGCGTTGCTGTCGTGTTAGGGCCGTGATCGGCCCAATCGTACAGCAGTGCTTTAAAGAAGATTCAAGTACTGCTTTGTTTTGGCTGAGATGCTGTGATAAGAAAATGGAGACGTTCTGCCAAAAGCCGGCAGTGCCTTGCTGCTTGCCAGACTGGTGTATTACGAGCTGTTATGGCATAATTCCCATTCTAAAATAAGACTGTGCACTTCCTGGAAGTTATGAATTGCCAGACCCAGTGAGCTCTGAATCACAGCCCTGACGCTCACTAATGTATGAGCGCCCTCTTGAACATTTATAAATAATGCGTATTTATAATAGCAGGTGATTATAATACAGTTCTTAAAATAACCACAATTATGATGAGATTGGGCCGTATAGATTTCTAGCGTAAATGAGTTATTGTCTTTTAAATGTGAATTTGGGGTGACATTCCTTCATGAGAAGCAAGGACACTCATCGTAGACGTCACAATGTACACATATGGCTGTTGATTTATGCTATATTTTTATGATTTATATTGAGAAACAATTGCGTTTTTGTTTTACACGAGCTGCTGGGTGTTTTGAAAAGTTGATGAAAAGTGTACAGAGCTTAATCTATGGTTAATCTGTGCAATAGTGCTTTAATTTAGTTCGATTTCACCCCTTTTTCCACCATGAATACAGCCGAACTGTTCAGCCAACTGCAGCAAACTGCTCCCGCCGACTCAGGAGGAGGGAACCGCGGCACGTGATTCCTCCAGCTCATGTAACGGCCGGCCCTTGCTTCTTTTCATGCTGCAGGCGCACCACCAATCACACACTGCCTATGTCGTCAGAGGATCACGCAGTCAGTTTATGCTCGCAGTCACCTGCGGGCATCTGGCCGACCAAGAGGGGTCACTAGAGAGCAATGAAAGTTTTAACTGGCCAACACCTTTACAATCCCCAACAGGCTGGGATGACTTTTG
Source organism: Albula goreensis (assembly GCA_022829145.1). NCBI lineage: Eukaryota > Metazoa > Chordata > Actinopteri > Albuliformes > Albulidae > Albula > Albula goreensis. The sequence goes on from CM040749.1 coordinate 36,631,638, forward strand.
CCTCGCCCATGCGGTAATGGCAAGGCTGGGATTCCAACACCCAACCTCAGGGCTCCCAGGCGAACGCTTTACCCTGTGAGGCCAGGCGGCTGCCCTGGAATAGTTGTTTTAAAGTATAAACAGACGTATAGTCAGTGAGAATCTTGTTATATATGTAGGGAGAAGGCAGGTGTGGTTTACTGTCAAACAGGTTACGATGATGTAGTTATAGATAATAGAGCCAACAGAGTATCACGTCTGCATTCTGAGTTCTCTTTTGCTTTGAGGTTGTTGCAGTTTGATGCTCCCAAGTTAGTGTTGTATGAACTGAAGGTAAGATTGTGTCATGTACCTGTCTGTGCTGTGGTCATAGCCCTGCCTGTTTCTCCACACTGCTGTGGTGAACTACAGTGAATGTGTCAGATTTTGATCCAGTCAAACACATTCACAAGATGTTGCGGGAGAGTTGGAGCTTGAAGTAGTGCACCACCCCCTGCTGACTACTTAATGTGACAGATGAGCTTACAGCCTGCATCTTAAGCCAATAGGAGGGGTGAGCGTGGAAGATCACAGGTGTGTGCATGTGTGTGTGTGGGGGGGGGGTGTTACTCTCAGAGGAATAACTGCCCTTGACCTAGACTAAGAGCTGAAGATAATGCTGACGGTGTCCTTCCAGACTGGCCCCCTGTCTCAGACCCCTCTCTCTGGCCCCCTGTCTCCTGTCTCAGACCCCTCTCTCTGTCCCCCTGTCCCCTGTCTCAGGCCCCCTCTCTGGCCCCCCGTCCCCCTCTCTCTGGCCCCCTGTCCCCTGTCCCCTGTCTCATACCCCTCTCTCTGGGCCCCTGTCCCCTGTCTCAGGCCACTGACTCTGTCCCCCTGTCTCCTGTCTCAGGCCCCTGACTCTGTCCCCTGTCTCAGACCCCTCTCTCTGGCCCCCGTCCCCTGTCTCAGACCCCTCTCTCTGGCCCCCGTCTCCTGTCTCAGGCCCCTGACTCTGTCCCCTGTCTCAGGCCCCTGACTCTGTCCCCCTGTCTCCTGTCTCAGGCCCCTCTCTCTGGCCCCCCGTCCCCCCTCTTTCTGGCCCCCCGGCCCCTGTCTCAGGCCCCTCTCTCTGGCCCCCCGTCCCCTGTCTCAGGCCCCTCTCTCTGGCCCCCGTCCCCCTCTCTCTGGCCCCCGTCCCCCCTGTCTCAGGCCCCTCTCTCTGGCCCCCCGTCCCCCTTCTCTCTGGCCCCCCGTCCCCTGTCTCAGGCCCCTCTCTCTGGCCCCTTGTCCCCTGTCTCAGGTCCCTCTCTCTGGCCCCCTGCCCCTGTCTCAGGCCCCTCTCTCTGGCCCCCCGTCCCCCTCTCTCTGGCCCCCTGTCCCCTGTCTCAGGCCCCTCTCTCCCCCCCCCCCCTCTGGCCCCTGTCCCCTGTCTCAGGCCCCTCTCTCTGGCCCCCTGTCTCAGGTCCCTCTCTCTCGCCCCCTGTCCCCTGTCTCAGGCCCCTCTCTCTGGCCCCTTGTCCTCTGTCTCAGACCCCTCTCTCTGGCCCCCTGTCCCCTGTCTCAGACCCCTCTCTCTGGCCCCCTGTCCCCTGTCTCAGGCCCCTCTCTGGCCCCCTGTCCCCTGTCTCAGACCCCTCTCTGGCCCCTGTCCCCTGTCTCAGGCCCCCTCTCTCTGGCCCCCTGTCCCCTGTCTCAGACCCCTCTCTCTGGCCCCCTGTTCCCTGTCTCAGGCCCCCTCTCTCTGGCCCCCTGTCCCCTGTCTCAGACCCCTCTCTCTGGCCCCCTGTCCCCCTCAGGCCCCCTCTCTCTGGCCCCTGTCCCCTGTCTCAGACCCCTCTCTCTGGCCCCCTGTCCCTGTCTCAGGCCCCCTCTCTCTGGCCCCCTGTCCCCTGTCTCAGACCCCTCTCTCTGGCCCCCTGTCCCTGTCTCAGGCCCCCTCTCTCTGGCCCCCTGTCCCCTGTCTCAGGCCCCCTCTCTCTGGCCCCCTGTCCCCTGTCTCAGGCCCCCTCTCTCTGTCCCCCTGTTCCCTGTCTCAGGCCCCCTCTCTCTGGCCCCCTGTCCCCTGTCTCAGGCCCCCTCTCTCTGTCCCCCTGTCCCCTGTCTCAGGCCCCCTCTCTCTGGCCCCCTGTCCCTGTCTCAGGCCCCCTCTCTGGCCCCTGTCCCCTGTCTCAGGCCCCCCCCTCTCTGGCCCCCTGTCCCCCCTCTCTCTGGCTTCCCTGTCCCCTGTCTTCTCTGTCTGTCCCTGTCCCTGTCTCAGGCCCCCCTCTCTCTGTCCCCCTGTCTCTCTGTCCCCCTGTCCCCCGTTCCCTGTCTCAGGCCCCTAACTCCGTCCCCCTGTCTCCAGCACTTCCACACTGCAGAGCTCTCCCTCTCATTACATAAGAGCCGTTGCTGGAGTATGTCGCTGGCTGGAGGGCACAGCGACGTGACCAGAGATGACAGGCTTTATGGCAGGGTGTTATGCTGCAAGCTGACATCATCACACAACCTTCCACACCACTAAATCTGAGAGGAAAGGAGCTCACAAATATAAATTCTGTCTTTTTGGGAACAGAGCACGGAGTACCTTCCCTGTACCCAAGCCAAGCTCATTAATTCCAGTTTGGCTGTGAAAAGACTTCTAATTGAAAAGGTGAGTTGCAAATAAGAAGGGACCTCAACTCAAACTATAATGTTAGGCACCTGCAATCCATCTATTCCAGGAACACAGACGGGTATTTGGCAGCTGTGCGCTTGTCAGAGCCTCTGTTTTGTCCTGTGTAAATTGCCTCAGCTTTGTCTTTGAATTGTTTGGAAGGGAAATGTACTGTTTGTGAGGCTACATTCAGCTGCTCTCTGACTGGTGCTGGTTCATTTCAGCCAGCATTGTTACAGCACCACTGTGTTACAGCAGAACTGTGTTATTGTGCTACTGTGTTACAGCAGGGGTGTGTTACAGCAGAACTGTGTTAGAGGACCACTGTGTTACAGCAGAACTGTGTTAGTGCACCACTGTGTTACAGCAGGGTTATGTTACAGCAGAACTGTGTTAGAGCACCGCTGTGTTACAGCAGGGTTGTGTTACACAATAACTGTGTTAGAGCACTACTGTGTTACAGCAGCACTGTGTTACACAAGAACTGTGTTAGAGCACCACTGTGTTACAGCAGGGTTGTGTTACACAATAACTGTGTTAGAGCACTACTGTGTTACAGCAGCACTGTGTTACACAAGAACTGTGGTAGAGCACCACTGTGTTACAGCAGCACTGTGTTACACAAGAACTGTGTTGGAGCACCACTGTGTTACAGCAGTACTGTGTTACGCAAGAACTGTGTTAGAGCACCACTGTGTTACAACAGGGTTGTGTTACACAAGAATTGTGTTGGAGCACCACTGTGTTACAGCAAGGTTGTGTCACAGCAGAACTGTGTTAGAGCTGTACTGTGTTACAGCAGAACTGTGTTAGAGCACCACTGTGTTACAGCAGGGTTGTGTCACAGCAGAACTGTGTTAGAGCACCACTGTGTTACAGCAGGGTTGTGTCACAGCAGAACTGTGTTAGAGCACCACTGTGTTACAGCAGGGTTGTGTCACAGCAGAACTGTGTGAGAGCACCACTGTATTACAGCAGGGTTGTGTCACAGCAGAACTGTGTTAGAGCACCACTGTGTTACAGCAGGGTTGTGTCATAGCAGAACTGTGTTAGAGCACCACTGTGTTACAGCAGGGTTGTGTCACAGCAGAACTGTGTTAGAGCACCACTGTGTTACAGCAGGGTTGTGTCACAGCAGAACTGTGTGAGAGCACCACTGTGTTACAGCAGGGTTGTGTTACAGGTCAGTGGTTGAGGTTGGCAGTAATCATCACTCTGAGCTTCACCTACACTTGATCATGAGTAGAAGTTACTGACCATTGATGTGTTTGAGCAAACCCCAAGCTTCCAATCTCACATCATCATGCCAGTCTACCTGAGTCAATAGGACTGGGGACTGTGAAGATATCTACTGAGTTACTCTGCTGTATTTGGGATAAGGTCTGACCTGTGTCTTTACACTGAGTTACTCTGCTGTACTTGAGATAAGGTCTGACCTGTGTCTTTACACTTTATTGAGGTCAGAGTACTGAGGGTTTGTTAGGCTGTACGTTGTGCTGCTCTGCTTTACTCGCCTGAAGTGTAACTGGGCCAGCCTCACATGGTGGATGGAGAACTGCAGTTTAAGTGTGGTGTGGACTGTGTCATGTAAGTGGATGGGATAGTGAATGGTAGGTGTGTGTGTATGTGCTTGTGTGTGTGTGTGTGGTTGGTGGATTGTTGGGGAGATGGGCTTTGTCTCTTTCTTGCGTTTCTTCCCAGCCTGGCAGTGGAATGTCACCATTCCTTCTTCTGAGAGCAGCCGCGCCTCGGTCAGGTAGTATGCATACAGGATAATATCACAGGTCAGGGTGAACTGCAGGTGGCCCCGCCCACCTGTGCGTGTGAACACGCCCCCGTTTGTCTCCTGGCTCTCACCTGTACACCTTTACCTGTCATATATCCTGCCCTACCCAGTGCTCTGTGTGTGTAGCTGTCCGCTGTGCATTAACTGAGCTGTTTTTGCACTGCCAGTCCACTTCATGGGAATGGTGTGCTTTCATGCCTGCCCTATGCACACTCTGCCCCCTGCTGGCTGCTGCACGCCACTGCGGGCTGACATTCGCCTCCCCTACACGGCCGGCACTTTTCTACTGATGGAAGAACGCTTCATGAACTCCATAATGGGTGGAGTTACAATGAGCCGTAAATCACCGCCTGGTCTGAACCAATCCAAACGTTTGTGCTCTCCCCATTAAAAGACAATGAAAGGTTCAAATCAGTGAATCATTGATTGCTTTTGGTAGCTCTGCCTGTTTGTGTCATGAAACCTCAGTCAACCGGACCTGTTTCGTACTAAAGTCCAGTCCACGCTGATATTAAATATGACCCTACATTCTATACGTTAGTTTGGAAGAAGCACAGACTTAGCTGTAACAGTGCACAGTGAGGCGTAGTCACTACAGTGTCAGATAAACTGGACAGCGGCTTCTTACTGACCAGTGTTACTCTGTGACCTCATCACACGGGCTGGTCTGTACACTGGTCTGTTTCACGATTCAGAGCTTCAGAAATGTAGCATAATTTAGCAACCCGCAATTCGTTTATTCTAGTTTTTTCAGCCGGCTGTCAGGGTCGCGATGCTGGCCTGTCAAAAGACCTGGCAAACACGCTGTAATCACTGTCAGTCAGGTACCGAACTAACGCAGCATGTTCTTACGTTTGCTGCACCTCGTTCGGATTCCTACGCGCACGTCTCCATGGATGTCGTTCCGCCCATGTCCATGGACACCGACCCGCAGCGGGAAGTCCGCCGTGCTGCGCTGAAACACAGCCCCCCGAACGAGGGCAGCTGATTGGGCTGCAGTGGGGTAAAATGGGTGGGGCCAATGCTGCTAAATGGGGTGTGATGGGAACACCGTTCACGGCCTCTCCCATTCTCTCTGTTGCTGTGGAGAGTAAGACAAGAAGGTCGTAGTAACTGCTAGCCCCTCCGATTTCCTGCGAAGCCCCTCTTCCATCACTGCAGTCCTGTCCCTTCTCCCTTCAGACTCACTCTCTAAGCACTGATCTGCATGCACCACCTCCGCCTGCACAGTGTCGGCCCACCTGATAGGCTGTGCTCCAATCAGATCCCTGCAGCATCGAAACATCCATCCCATGATTATGCCTGAACAACTGAAAGATGCCCCCTCCTTTTCTTCTTTCTTTATTTCACCCCCTTTCTGGAATGATCATGAATGCATGTGCCTGTCTGTCTGTCTGTCTGTCTGTCTGCTAGCCTGTCTGGCTGTTTTGTATGCTTGTTTCGATGTCTGTCTGACTGCCTACCTGTTATGCCATTTTGTCTGGATATGTTTCCCTCACAAGACTGACCACATTATTTGTGCTACTCATTTTGTTTGTGCAAATTTCCTCCAAGTCCAGAATGTTCTCTCCGTCCTAGTCCCCATGCTAACCTTCAGACACGCTGGCCGAACACAGGGCAGGCGGTCTGTGGAGTTTCTGTCCAGTGTCTCACCGCTCGCCGGAATGATAGGTCTTTCTGCTTTTTCACCTCTGAACACTGTTCCTAAACCACAATTAAGTTGGCTTTTACTGTGTTGCATATCTGGGGTAATTGATAAAAACTAAAGGGTCATTGTCCCTTGTCCCTCGTATTTGCTTATCTTATCTTTTGCATAGTCTGATCACTCTTCTTAAATCATCCCGTATTTCTGCATTGTATAACTCCTAACTAAATGTTTTCTCCTCTCCTCTTTAGCCTTCTTTAACCTCCTCATCTTTCTGCTTTCTCTCCTGCATCCTCACTTTAAATTGCGTATTTATTGTCACTGTTTATAACTGTCTTCGTATCTACTTCAGTTGCATACTCTGGTCGTGGTTTTCTCTTGTTTACGTTCTATTCTCTTGCCTCTCGTCCTTCCTGTTGTAGCTCCTCTTTCGAGTAAACGTTAAAGCATCTCGCCATAATCTTTGCCTCTAACAGCCTCTCTCATGCCGTTTCTTATTTTCTTTTCGGTTTGTTTATGAATCAGACTAAGTTTTACTTGTATTTCCAGACTTCTCTTTATCTTCCACCTTCTTCCTGCAGCTGTTTTCTCGAGGTCTAAGCGCAGTGTCTGTCTCTTTTGTTATCTTGCTGTCCGTCTTACTGTTTGTCATTTTACTCACGCTATTAACCTACTGCCTTTCAACGGTAAATGTATCTCTGTCTTTCTCTCTCTCTGTGCTTTTTGTCTTCCCCACAGCAGCTTCTCGTAGTTTTCGTGTGCCTTTTTCGTTGTGCGTCCGCCCGTCCTGACTGCCCCTGTACGTGGCAGTTGCCTGTCTTTTCTCTGTCTCAGTCCCAAACAGCCTGTAACTGTCTTGTCCCTTGATGTGTTTTGAATTTTGTATTTATACTGGAGTGTTTACAATTGCTGTTCACTAATTTATAACATACTCCGAGGAAGGATTTTTTTTTTTTTTTATCTCACACTTTTTTGCTGTCTCATCCTTTGTCCCTCTGATATCTCGACCCGCTGCTCCTCATTGTTTGTCATTCTGATGTCGATGGTGTCTTTGCTGCTGCTTTCTGCGACATTGTAAACAGTTGTATCATTGAGATTTTCTTTTACCTTTGAGTCTGTGTTTATCTTCCTTGAACAGCTAATACCCATAACCTACATTATGAATACCTGGAACTGTGAGGCTGACTGCGTGGTTGTATTGCGTTGTGTTAGGTGTCCCAAGCGTATCAGGCTGTACGTACGCACTAGGATCCCAGTCGGATTCTCCTACTCTTATTGAAGCTCTCTCTCCAAACCCAAAAGCTCTCAGTCTACAGCAGTGATTCCCAACCTTTCCTATGCCCCATGCCCTTAGCAAATGTTTGATTAATGTCCGCACCCCCCACAAAAGTAATATCACATTTGAAGATGGACAAGCCTAATTTCTCATTTTTGAAGCACGTACAACACTGCAGGTGAACAAAACAAATCCCCTTTTGATTAAATAAACGTTGAGACTGCTATCTACGCAACATAACCACCTACTACCTCTTCTCAAGGCACACTGGCAGCTGGCTGAGTGATGACTCGGGACTCGTCACTCAAGGACACAAGCCACTCTTTGTCGCAGCCCCTAAAATTCCACCTAGCACCCCCGGGGGGTGCGTACACCCCAGGTTGGGAACCCCTGGTCTACAGGATTGATTATTAAGGTTCCAAGCCTCGGTACTGAGAGTCTGAATAAGCCCGCAGGCCTCAGTGTTGAGAATCAGAACTGTGTTAGTAGCTCCAGTGCATGGGCATACAAACCACAAACATCTCTTCACTCCAGGATCTACTACACAGCACTACTACACATTCAGGAACACTTTAACCACTTTCAGCAACAACGTGCTGCACGTTAAAACAAGATAACATCACATCTATAGAATAACATTACAGGATTGACTACTATTTTGGGGTATCTGGGTATTCAGGCTGATAAGGTCATGTGACTGTGAGTGGGTTGCTATGAACCTGAGAGGTTTGATCACTACTGATATGTATCTAAAGCATGCTATCAGATGGAGTGAGGTTGCCTGGCACCGCTGATGCACTCTGGGAATGAAGTGCCAGGCATGTGTTTGTAACTCTGTAACATTATTTGAACTGACATTTAAACATTAAGTAAAGACCGCGTTTGAACTTCATGGCCACCGTACTAGTATGAAGCGGTATCTTTTCTTCACTCATCTTCGACACTATACCGCCATTTGAGATTTCGTATCCTCGCTGAGAGCTAACACATATCGATGAATGAGATCCAAGCCAAATACTATCTCAGCATCTTCTCAAGGGGTTTTTCTTTGGCAACCTCCGGCCTTTTGTGGACAAAATGCGGTCGTAATTGCCAACGGTCAATTATGTGTGCTTGTAAATCCACAGCTAAGCCCAACTGAAGCTATTTGTGGTTGAAATAAGTGCTGAATCCCTACATGGAATCATGTGAGGAGCAGAAGGGTTTGTGTGGGACAGGGCTTGGCCCTAGCTAGCATATGCTTAGGGTCCCCTCCCTTACAGAGACTCCTGGGCAGGTCATTCCCAGAGGTTTATGGGATACCAAAGGTAGAAGGTTCAAAGAAACCGGAATAGGCAAAGACCCCCTGGCTCCCAGGTACCAAGCATTTCATTTACTTTCCAGACACAAATCAGGTCAGTTAAGGTGTCTGGAGTAGAGCTTTTTAATGTTTTAGCAGATGTAGGTGGTCCACCTGCAGAATGTCACCCCCCCTCCCATGGAAAGGGGTATCAAGGAGCTCAGCTGTGCACCACTTCCGGCTGAGTCAGACCCACACTGCTTCCTCAGCCAATCACGTTGTGCTCTGTCCTCACAGGGCCGGGGGAAACAAACTGGGCAACAATCCCAAAGGCCACCCCCCCGATGCCGATGGACACTCCTCCGTCTCCGACCTGGCCAACTCCCTCACCAGCGAAATGGTGATGGTAAGACATTCTTCCTGCCAATCGTTCAGACCCCAGGTGTAGGAGTGTGGAAGGGGATTCACTCAGACCCCAGGTGTAAGAGTGTGGAAGGGGATTCACTCAGATACAGCCATAGGAGTGTGGAAGGGGATTCACTCAGATCCAGGTGTAAGAGTGTGGAAGGGGATTCACTCAGACCCAGCTGTAGGAGTGTGGAAGGGGATTCTCTCAGATCCAGCTGTAGGAGTGTGGAAGGGGATTCAATCAGACCCCAGCTGTAGGAGTGTGGAAGGGGATTCAATCAGACCCCAGCTGTAGGAGTGTGGAAGGGGATTCACTCAGATCCAGCTGTAGGAGTGTGGAAGGGGATTCAATCAGACCCTGGCTGTAGGAGTGTGGAAGGGGATTCACTCAGACCCCAGGTGTAGGAGTGTGGAAGGGGATTCACTCAGATCCAGCTGTAGGAGTGTGGAAGGGGATTCACTCAGATCCAGTTGTAGGAGTGTGGAAGGGGATTCACTCAGATCCAGCTGTAGGAGTGTGGAAGGGGATTCACTCAGATCCAGCTGTAGGAGCGTGGAAGGGGATTCACTCAGATCCAGCTGTAGGAGTGTGGAAGGGGATTCAGCTGTAGGAGTGTGGAGATCCAGCTGATCCAGGAGTAGGAGTGGAAGGGGATTCACTCAGATCCAGCTGTAGGAGTGTGGAAGGGGATTCACTCAGAACCCAGCCATAGGAGTGTGGAAGGGGATTCACTCAGATCCAGCTGTAGGAGTGTGGAAGGGGATTCACTCAGATCCAGCTGTAGGAGTGTGGAAGGGGATTCACTCAGATCCAGCTGTAGGAGTGTGGAAGGGGATTCACTCAGACCCCAGGTGTAAGAGTGTGGAAGGGGATTCACTCAGACCCCAGCTACATAATGACTAATGTAAAGTACAACATGATGCATGTTGTATAGTTTGAGTTGTAAGGGTGGAGGTGACTTTGTTATATTGACAGAGGGGTTCAGCAGACCCTCCCGGCTGGAACATGAGGTTTTGAGATGGTTGTGAGGACGGGTTGGGTAAATACGTCCTCACACAACTAAGGCAGGGAGATATATTCAAGTATTATCATACTGACCAGTATTATCTGCTGTTGTTCAAGTTATACATTTGCACCAGGTTGGACTCATAAAGTGTGAGCTGTGTTTCCCAGAATCCTCTAGAATCCCCTGACCTTGTGCGAACACCCCGCAGTCACACATAGCGTAACATACCCAATACGCTTTGAGAAGTTTACACAACCAGCCTGAAGCAATTCAAATGTTTTTTTTACTGTCTAATCTGTGTCTGATCTCTCTTTTGGGGTATAAACAGCAAATGTTCATATGGAATCAGATTTTTTGCTTAACTTATTTGGATCACGTTCGTATGTGTTTCAAATGCCATAAAAATCTGATTCCGGCCCAAGTGACATGTGCCTGTCCGATTCAATCAGATCTTTGTCCGTTAAGAGATTTTTCCATCATTCTCCATGTGACGCAGCATTGACTCATATTGTTACTCCATGCCAAAAATAATAGCAGCTTGTATAGCGATGTCAGCAAATTATCCTGTCAGTTGCTTGACAAAACAGATCCGATTTTTTTCCCTTTTTTTATTGTAAGTAATTGGCAGATCACCTCAGTATCCAAACCGCTAATTTCGAGTAAATGAACTGGATGTGTACATTCATGCAAGCTACTGGCATTTGGTTGTTTGCTGATCTTGCTACACCGACTGTTATTATTTTCCGTTTGGAGTAATGATGTAAGTCAACTCCTTTTACTGGAAGATATGAGGGGGAAAACACTTGAAGGCACAAAAAATATTTGACCATTCAACAGAAGTTTTGTAACTGAATTCAAACCACTTCTAAATGTGGATTTGATCACATTTAAAAATATCAGATACGGTTTTTGCCCATTAAGACTGAAAGATTTTGAAATTGCCAAAGTGAATACAGTTGTAAGGGCTGTAATGCAGACAGTCACATGGAATCTTCTTTTTTCATATCATGTTTGAGCTACATTCAGGCTGTTGAGTAATGTAACTTTTTGGGTCTCCAAAAATTAATATAATGGATATGAGGAATGTTTTGACAGGAAATGCCTACTTGGCACACAACAGACCATAGATGAATGTTGTCAGATCAGATATGAGAGAACCAGATTTCCTGTGTTTTCTTGCCATTCACACATTCATGACACATGTCCATTAGGTGTGGGTGTGACAGATGCATCATTTTCATACACGAATTGTAATTGTCTGTGCTTTTATTATGTGAATTTTTTTCATTAGTTATAATACATCTTAACTGTGGATGGGGTTGCCCTGCTCTCCACCTGTTGAGCTCTTTATAAATAAGAGAACATGTTTGATGGTGAATGTTGTACAACAGAGCTCCCTGTAGCTGGAGCCCCTTCATAAGGGAGATTACACAACATTTTTATCCAAAGCTACCTACAGTTGATTAGGCTAACCAAGGACAAATGGCCCCCTGGGAGCAATGTGGGGTTAAGGGCCTTGCTCAAGGGCCCAACAGCAATGGTGTTCTAGCTGTGGCTAGACTGGGTCTTGAACCACCAACCTCAGGGGTCCTAGTCGTGTAACTTAGCCACTAGGCTACAGGCTAGACTTCTACACTGCATGCCAAATTTCAACCAAATATTTTTCAGTTGTAATGAAGGAGACACTTAATGAAAAGACTGGAGTCCTTGCAAACCTAATCCAAATGAATTTAATTTAGTCTAGATGATTATTTAGATTATTATTATTGAAGGGAAGGTATTAGGGTATTGTCCAGGAATATGCAAATCTGCAACACAGAATATATGGATTGTGACAGTCATACTGAATACTGCAGACGCTCTGCATCAGTTTTATTGTCACAGCGCTAGATGATGTACAGTCGTTTTGTAGTCTTTAATTCCTCAGTGTTTGTGTTTTATTCTCATCTGAGGATGTCTGTGTGTGTGTGTGTGTGTGTGCGTCCATCTGCATGCAGACTTTGTGTGGGATTTAGAAGCGCTGCCGCGCAAGGTGGAGATGACTTATACGTGGGTGGCGTAACTGCATCATAATTGCCGTTTCTTCGCTCGCAACGTGCCCGGCGTTCTAGATCCTTGCGATTTGTAATGACTAGGGTTAAACAGCTCTTGGAAGGGCAGGTCCTCCACACCTACACACACACACACACACTTACTGTGAGTGTGTGTCCTGTGTGTGCGCTCTTGATTGAAGGAAGCAGATAAAATCCCCTCATTAGGTGGAGTCGGGCTGGGTGAGAGAGCTGGGAAGGTCTGCTTGTCTGTGGAGGGCTGTTATCTTCCTCCTCCATCCCTCTCTCCCAGACTGTGCTTAACCAATCAGGCCTGAGAGAGAGAGAGAGAGAGAGAGAGAGAGAGACGAAGACATAGGGATGCATGGAGATAATACATACTACTGTTCAGGGATAATAAGCATAGTCCAGAAATTCAGTTTTAGTCCATGGCTCTTTCTCTCTCTCACTCTCTCTCTCTCTCTCTCTCCCCCACTTTTAAAACGGATTACATTTTGTTTTGCCGAAGCAGTGCGGCAGAGTGAGAGAGAGAAAGAGAACACACTATAGGATCAGCCTGGAAGCTTCTTAAGTCACAAACAGCTGTAGAAAGAGCAGCAGACGTACAGGTGCGCTGCTGGGTGGCTCACCCTGTTAAGGTGCCTGTTCCCGGGGCAGATGTGAGCCCTGCAGAGGGGCAGCTTGCTCTGAGCTGAGCCTGAGGCCCACACTGGGGCGGTTGGCTCAGTCTCCCCAAGGAAAATTGGTTCTCAAGGGGCCCCTCCTTCGGGCTGGGTGTCTGCAGGGGTATGAACAGAGCATGTGCTCTGCCAGAGGGGGCGGTGTGTGACCGCAGGACCAACCAGCACGTTAATCAGGGGGGTCACATGCTCACAGCTTCGTCCTCCCGAGTCACGTTATAGTGACCGCCAGGTACAGTGTATTTCAAGTCTTTGCAGGGCAGCAGGGATGTGGATTCTGTGCAGGGCAGCAAGGAAGTTCAGTGATTTGTTTTGTATTTGAGGCTCGGTCCTACAACAGGCCAAGAGTCCAGATGCTATATTGAACAACAAGGTGGCAAACTTACACCATGTTATTTTACCGCATGCAGTCCTTTGTTATCAGTGCAATGGAGTTGCTATGCCTCACTGTTTGTTCTGGAGTGCTCTAGTCCCACATGTAGGGAGTTGTAGTCCTTCCTCATTTCTTGAGTTGTAGTCCTTTGCTGTCATAGCAACGCAGAGCAGGCTGACTCTTTCCCCTCTGACCTCAGCTGTCTCCAGGCTCGGAGGAGGATGACGGGCCGATCAGTGAGAAGCTGGGACGCATCCAGTTTAGTGTGGGCTACAACTTCCAGGAGTCCACCCTCACCGTCAAAATCATGAAGGGCCAGGACCTGCCCGCTAAGGACTTCTCCGGAACCTCCGACCCCTTCGTCAAGATCTACCTGCTGCCCGACAAGAAGCACAAGCTGGAGACCAAAGTCAAGAGGAAAAACTTAAACCCACACTGGAACGAGACCTTCCTGTTCGAAGGTCAGCCGGGTGATAAAATCGCCGCTTTTCTGATCTGATTGGTCAGCTTAAATGTCTCTATCTTTATTGAGTGAGAGCTGCCGCAAGTAATGGACACACCTTCGTTGAAGGAAATGACTTTTCATTTATCTAGGCTTTTTGTCTCAGTATCGATTGTTTTGACGAACCCATTAGATTGTGTCCATATAATTTAGTCTTTCTGCTTTGTAAAATTGTAATGAAAAAAGTCAGTTTCTAGGTTACATTAAAGGCCGGCTGTCTCTCTGTTTGCCTGTCTGTCTGCCTGTCTCCCTATCACAGGCTTCCCTTATGAGAAGGTGGTCCAGCGGACCCTATACCTGCAGGTTCTGGACTACGACCGTTTCAGCCGTAACGACCCCATTGGGGAGGTGTCTATCCCGCTCAACAAGGTGGATCTGGCCCACATGCAGACCTTCTGGAAGGAGCTGAAACCATGCAGTGATGGCAGTGTAAATACCGTAACCATCAACCACACCATTTTAAAATGCGTCAAGGAACCTACTGGTTGCCATTCAGAAGATGCTCTGCTAAATTTACCACACATCCAGATCGTGCACTATTCTCTGAAAGCACAGTTGGTTCTCTTATGCATTATGATGTTTGAGTGTCCAGAAGTCCAGTCTTTCTGGAAAGGTATTACAGATATACTCTCAGATTTATCAGAAAAGAGATTCCTCTTGATCCAGTCATTCTTTTTACTGAATGATGATTCCAAACTTCCGATAAGAGAGCAACAAAGGAAATTTCAGTCAGCGGGCTTAAGTGCAACAAATATGACGATTGTTCAAAGATGAATGGCACTACATTCATTACCTCTACAGACCTGGCTGCCGTATTTTTATTATGTAGTGCTTCAATAGTCAATGACAAGAATTCATAAGGCCAAAATTACAAAAATAGAAACATGCGTTAAAGCCAAACATGACATTTTTGAATTACTTAATTAATTGTTAACCTGACTTGACTGTGAGACTTTGCATTTGCTTTATTCTATATAATTGCCTACGTATGTAAGATGTACATGACGTAAATTTGATATTGACCTAAAGGGAGGGGAGTTTGAATTGAAATGATATTTTGACCTTGTAACTTTGAGTCAGATTGAACTTTCAAAACGTTGATCACAAAAAAGGGAGGCATAAGGCTAGGAACCTTGTCAGCTTTTTCCTCTCAGGATGTTTATGTTTGACAAAAAGAAACACGGTTCCCTTATACAAAAATAAAGATATATATAATATACGTACCAGGAATGCTGTAGATCTTCACTGTTACACGTATCAGAGTAACAGACTGTCCACTCAGCAAGGTGGATATGAAAGCATATACAATTACACCATCTCAATCTCTTCATAATTGATGTAACCATCAAGCAGAGTAAAAAAAAGAAAATGAAAACAGAACTAATTGCATTTTTCAATCCATAATGCAGTCGCAATTTTACTTATGTCACTTTGGGGTATGCCTTGTAAGCGTGATAAAGAATTCGACTTGTAAATGAAATCAGTGGTTTATATGAAGAGGAATGAAAACAAAACTAATGGCACAAAAATCTAATTTCTGTAATTAATCATCATATAAATGTTTTATTACAACAATTCAATTCAACACAAGAAATATACAAGGAATGAAGTGAAATTGGAAAGCTATGCAATGGTTTTCCCATAGGAATGACACAAACGATGAAACACTCCTACTCAAACCCCAGGACTGGTTCAAATACACATAAAAACGATAAATAATTAATGCCCCATTCGGTTGAGTGACTTCCTGTGTCCTTCCTCAGGGTCGCCGTGGAGACCTGCTGGTGTCCCTGTGCTACAACCCCTCGGCCAACACCATCACTGTGAACATCATCAAGGCGCGCAACCTCAAAGCCATGGACATCGGAGGAACGTCAGGTACCGTTCCCCCGATCCGACGGCCCAGCACATCTAAACATCACTTTTCCTACTTGTTATCTTCATCTTATGGCTTCCCTTCTCACACTATGTGACAAACCAATGCCTCAGAAAAATCAAACATGTTTGATATAACCCCAGGGTCTGAGAAACCTCAAAGATGGAAAGATTTGTGGTCACACCAATGAGCATCTCACATTATACTAAAACTGTGCAGGGTACATGTATCATACGCCAAACAGTTTCTCATTTCTGATTTCACCGGCACATTCACTTCCCACAGTGCCGCTGTTCCCGACAGTGACAGCAGCTTTAGAGGGAAGTTTCTCCAGAGAGTTTCTCTCTGGAGCAACTTTTTAAAACTTTATTTAACCAGGTAAGTCAGTTGAAAACTCAGTTCTCTTTCACAGTAATGGTCTTTGGATTCAAAGTAGGCGGACAGTAGAATGGATTATGAAACAATATGTGTCACATTCTTCGTAGCCTCTTCCCGCAGAAAACTGTACTGTAAATCCTTTCATTACCAAATGTCGTTGCAAACTATAATCTGCGCTGCGTTCCTGGAGCATGATCATCTTGCCACTCATATATATTTCTGATAGCGCTGGTGGTTTAGGGAGAGTTCAGGATTCCACACCTGTAAGATCAAACTGACTGTGTTTTTCTATTCTTTGATCAAACTGACTGTGTTTTTCTATTCTTTGTGTGTGTGCTCCGCCCTCAGACCCCTATGTGAAGGTGTGGCTGATGCACAAAGACAAACGGATAGAGAAGAAGAAGACGGTGGTGATGAAACGCTGCCTGAACCCCGTCTTCAATGAGTCCTTCCCCTTCGACGTCCCCGCCCACGTCCTCAGAGAGACCACCATCATCATCACGGTCATGGACAAGGACAGGCTGAGTCGCAATGATGTGATCGGCAAGGTTTGAGTAATGTGCTGACACACTGAGACAAACTTTGAGTAATGCACACACTGAGAGCTGTACTGACACACTGCAAACACTGAGAGCTGCACTGACACACTGCAAACACTGAGAGCAGCACAGACACACTGCACACACTGAGAGCAGCGCTGACACACTGCACACACTGAGAGCTGCACTGACACACTGCACACACTGAGAGCTGTACTGACACACTGCACACACTGAGAGCTGCACTGACACACTGCGCACACTGAGCTGCACTGACACACTGCACACACTGAGAGCTGTACTGACACACTGCACACACTGAGAGCTGCACTGACACACCGCACACACTGAGAGCTGCATTGACTGAAACAGACACTGCATATATCCACAGTTCAGATGTCACCATGACAGACAGTCTTACGATCACAGACAGTGACACTGACAGACTCTGACAGACTGAAACTCCTCCTCAATGTGTGCAAAATGTGTGTTTACTCCAAGAAGGATCATATTATTGCCACAAATACTGTTTTCTGATTGAAAAAAGTCTATTTCTGGGCTGAATTCAGGTTACCATCAGTGATCAATGGTGCCCCCTGGTGGAAAAGAAAGCCCATTGCAATCTTTGTACCAAATTGTATGTTCCACTATTACAACCCTGTTCACACGGATGGGAAAAAGTGACAGTGTCATTATAATTAGTATCGGCGCTATTTTAATTTCCACTTAATTGCTTGGCTACATCACTAATGCACTAAATTTCACTAATGTATGGTGATTTATTCTATGAATGGGGACAACCTATAGGCTAGTGGCTAAGGGTGCTGGATAGGGACCCAGACAGTTGTTGGCTCAAGCCCACGTAAGGTCAGTGCAGCTGTTGGGCCCCTGAGCAAGGCCATGTGATTATATGAGGATTGGCCCCTGGTTTGTCTAATCAACTGGAAGTGGATAAAAGCATCAAATAAAAGATAACTGTAGTGGTTTGTGGACTTTTCTTCCATGACCGTTCCATTTCATCAAAACTCCTGAGCAAAACGGGCATTTACACCTTATATTCATGCTAAGTCAGGTTTGAAATAGCTTTGGTATTTTGGCTGTAGTAATACATGAAGTACCGTATACTTGTCCTTGTGATTTCAGAAATGCCATCGTCTTTTTGTCATATCTGTTATGCAGCTTGTCTCTCTGTCTCTCGTTCTTAGATTTACCTTTCGTGGAAGAGCGGGCCGGCCGAAGTAAAACACTGGAAGGATATGATGGGGCATCCGCGTACTGCAGTGGCCCAATGGCATGCTCTGAAGGCCTGATTGCCCCGCCCACCTTGGCCCAAGCCCCCTCCCCCCACCCCCACCCCCTCGAGGCCCGCTTTCCCCAGCCCCTGTCCTTATGCACAAGACTGACATGCTGCCAGGCTGCGAAACACGGGTACAATTAGCCATTCACAGGATTCTCCGTCTCTCTGAACCCAGTCTTCACCTCCTCTCTCATTGCTTCCTCCCTCCTCCTCTCCACATTTTTTTTTCCGTTGTCGTTTTGTGGGTCACCTCCTCCCCCGCCTCCCGCGCCCCTGTTTCCGTGTGTCTGTTCTGTATTCCCCGCGCAGCCCTGCCGTGTTTTCTCTCCCCAGACGTCGCAGGTGAGGGCCTGCCGTGGTCTGCCATCCAACTTCCCTATATAGCCATGCAGTCAGACGGCAGAGAATCCTCACCGCACATTGACCTAGTCCTACCTATTCCCAAAATAAAACAGGTCTGTTGTACAGGACAGGATCTAAGGAGCGTGAGTGCCGACGCCTTGGTCACGCTTATTATGGGATGTTCATGCATGATCTGGTCAGGTCTTTTTGTGTCTCAGTCTGTAGTCCTCCCCACCCACCCCCACCCGCCGCCCCACTATCTCTGCTCGTTCCTTTTATTTTTTGGGGTACTGCTGCCCCTTAGTGAAACCTCAAGCCTTCTCTCCTCTTCTCCCCTGTCTGGTCTCTCGGCCGCGGGACACAGACAGAAAGTGCTGGAAAGGCTTGACGCGGATGATGGGTGACCTGGAGACGAAGCAGCAGAAGAATAGACGTACCGCACCGCTCTGGACTCAGACCTGACTCTCTTCTCCCCTTCTCTGTCTTTCTGTCTAGCACAATAATACTGAATCTCCCCTATCAGAGCACTTCTCTTGTTGTTTATGTGTGTGTCGTGGGTGCCGTGCCGTAGCTCCAGAAAATGTAGTGTTTTAAAAAAGAAAAAATACAAAAAAAAACACAAAAAAACTGGTTTGGAACAAAAAGAGAGAAACTGACTTTTTTATATACAAATGGTTCCAGGTTTTCCTCACAGCTGATGGAGACGAAAACTTGGCAAAGGATGAAAAGTTTGAAAAGAGAGCGAAAAACACGAAAAATAATGATGTCATTTCTTTCCTCGTTAAAAGAAACCGAAGGAAACTGAAGACAACGGTCAACAAGTTCTTCCATATTTAAAGTGAAAAAATAGCGGTGAAAAGCCAGGATTGAGTCGCACTTTGTGTATGTAAATGCGTGTGTGTGTGTTCGTGTGCGTGTCTCTGATGAGAGCGACTGGAACTGTCTGGTTATGGATGAATAAGTGTGATAAGAGTTATGTAAATGTGTTATGCTTCATTGGGAGGTGATTTGAAAAAAGGCGAGCTGCAGACGAGGGACAGACTGGCTGGCTGGAGGGTTTGGTGGGGCTGGAGAATGTGGTTGGGTCTGGGAGACCTGATTGGCTAATGGACAGAGCACCTCTGTGTTTTTGTTGGAGTACACTCCAGCAGTGTGACAGTGATGAGTACATAAACCGTTCTCAGCGGAACATTGTGAACAGTGCAGCATTACTGAGTGTCAGGAATGTGTTGTTTGTTTGGTTATTTATATCGATATTTCTGGAACTTGAGGACGACTTACTCTATACCACTGGTTCTTAAGCTGGGTTCGATCGAACCCCAGGGGTTCGGTGAGTCAGTCTCAGGGGTTTGGCGGAGGTCAAGACACACACCCGACTCATATGATGTCACGCCCCGTTTTTGTTTTTGTGTGAAAATCATGTTTTGATGGTTTTGTTCTTTGAACACAGTGATGTTGATGCACGGTTCATTTTGTGCACCAGTAAAATATATACCTATGTTTTGAATTTGAAAAAATCATATTATATTTTTCCAATATCAATCATATCATTTTTGTAAGCCAATTAGACTGAAAACAGAGCAGCTGTAAGCCATGGTTCAAGACTGCATGTAACCTATGGTTTAAGACTGCAGAAACAGAGCAGCTGTAACCTAACGTTTACGACTGCAGAAACAGAGCAGCTGTAAGCCATGGTTCAAGACTGCAGAAACAGAGCAGCTGTAACCTATGGTTTAAGACTGCAGAAACAGAGCAGCTGCAAGCCATGGTTCAAGACTGCAGAAACAGAGCAGCTGTAAGCTATGGTGTGAGACTGCAGAAACAGAGCAGCTGTAACCCATGGTTCAAGACTGCAGAAACAGAGCAGCTGTTTAAGACCAGAAACAGAGCAGCTGGTGTGAGACTGCAGAAACAGAGCAGCTGTAACCCATGGTGTGAGACTGCAGAAGACAGAGCAGCTGTAACCTATGGTTTAAGACTGCAGAAACAGAGCAGCTGCAAGCCATGGTTCAAGACTGCAGAAACAGAGCAGCTGTAAGCTATGGTGTGAAACTGCAGAAACAGAGCAGCTGTAACCTATGGTTTAAGACTGCAGAAACAGAGCAGCTGAAAGCCATGGTTTGAGACTGCAGAAACAGAGCAGCTGTAACCCATGGTCTAACATTGCACAAACAATGGCAAGCCTGGGCAGCTATACTCCGGGCTACTCTGCATATTTTCAATAAGACTATAAATTTGTTTTCTTTCACATACCGTGTTGGGTGATTGTAAATGTACGTATTTTGTATTGAGACTGTAGCTTTTGCAGTGGATGTGGCAGCACAGATGTGGTTATCCTCAGTGCATGCAGACAGTCCTGAGAGAGGAACAGCACTGCCTAATCATGCAATCAGCTTCCTGACCCATCACACTGGGGCAGGCTAACCCAAGGCCTGACCCAGCACACTGGGGCCACCTAACCCAAGGCTTGACCCAGCACACAGGGCTCAGCTAACTAAAGACTTGACCGGGCACACTGGGCCAGGCTAACTCAAGGCTTGACCCAGCACACTGAGCTCAGCTAACCCAAGGCCTGACCCAGCACACAGGGCTCAGCTAACTGAAGACTTGACCCGCACACTGGGCCAGGCTAACTCAAGACCAGACCCAGCACATGGCAGGCTAACCCAAGGCCAGCATGTCTCAGGTTCAGCATATAACAAACACACATGCTACACAAGGCCCCTAGCCGCACAAACAGCGGGGCGATCTACCATCCCACAGCACGGCCACACGGTCCACAGTGCCCAGATCTCAGTTAAACATTTGTGCCTACACGTTTAATAAAAACCTGTGTGCGTGCATGTGTGAGGAAGAGTGCCGGCGTGCGTCTGCTAAAAGCCCATTTCTGCCGAAAGTCACAGTAACGCACAGAGACATTCCACCGTCCTTAGAGCGATCGGCCGGGCCGGCTGCACGGCACCCTGTTATGACAGTCCATGCCTACGGTGCCACACCGCATTACGGTCCCATTAAATTGCCAGCACTCCCTCCCTGGCCACAATGCCTAATCCGGGGGATGCGACTTACCCTAAAAATAGACGCCGGAGCACAGCCGTGGCACTCGGGATGCGACTCACCCTTTAGGGTGACACACCCAGTGTCAGAGCTGTTTGGCCCAAATTGATTTTGAAAGTTGAAGTCATCCTGATGGCTGAAGTACTAATGAGCTATTTCACTTTGCTCCCCTCGCCCAGATGACTGTGTAGCATGTTGACATTAGCACGATGTAGCACGATGACATTACCTTAACGCTAACAAAAATACAGAACACATGCCACTTGTGGCTTCTGCTAGCCCGTAAAAACATGCCTCATTAACAGAATGTTGTGCAGTAATAGAGTGTTTTATGGTGATAACAGGGAAGCTGCACTTGGCGTTTTGCTGGCAGTCTGAAAGGTATCCAGCAGCGTTTTACCTATTCCTGAACACCCTCGGGTCGCTGCCTCTGAAAAGATTCTTCTTAGTGTCACTGCAAAACTTTTTCCCATCTAAGCTCTGTTTTTTGTTTTTTTTTTTTGCAAAAGGGTCGATATATTAAACAGTTTATATAATCAAATTAGAATCGGAGTCGCCTTTTGCTAAACTTGTTTTATGCTTGAACTAATTTTGTTGCCTTTCACGGTACAAGAGTTCCCACATGCTTTTTTTACATCCAGTGCCCGGAACTGGACATTGCAACCTGGTGTACTGAAAGGGCTGGGTTCAGAGGGCCTTGAACCTCGTTTATCCTTTTACAGTGTCCAGACAGGCCTCATCATTTTCAGATTCCTGTTTGAATCTAATGGGCAGTGCTGGGTGGGATCCAGATCAGTGCTGGGTTAGCAGGCCCTGAATCAGGGCTGGGTTAGCAGACTCTGGATCAGGGCTGGGTTAGAGGGCTCTGGATCAGTGCTGGGTTAGCAGACCCTGGATCAGGGCTGGGTTAGAGGGCGCTGGATCAGGGCTGGGTTAGCAGACCCTGGATCAGGGCTGGGTTAGCAGACCCTGGATCAGTGCTCGGTTAGCAGACCCTGGATCAGGGCTGGGTTAGTAGACCCTGGATCAGTGCTGGGTTAGCAGACCCTGGATCAGTGCTGTGGGTGTTATCTCAGTATGATTATGTTCCTGCCACCAGCCCTCACCTGCTAGTGCGACTGGCACAGGCATAGTGGTGCCGTGCTGGTCTGCCGGAGCACCAGCTCAGCCCTTCTGTGTATATATGTGTGTAAGCGTGCCAGGGTGAGTATGTGTGTGTAACAGTGTGTGTGTAGTTGACTGTCAACTCAGAAAGTGTCTCTCCCAGCTCGACCTCCTCATTTGATCACCATCGGAACTCCTCCCAGTCAGGACTCAAGGAAGTGTTATTCATTTGAGTAATATCAATAATGCGTATGAATCACAACAAAAGAGTAATAATAATTTTGTGTTTACATATGATTGTTGGTCTATGTGTATGTGTGTGCTTGGTATTGTTGTTTTATTTCTCTGCTATGGAAACTGAGACCTTGTTCTTTTTTGAAAACTTTTTTTTTCTGTACAAATTGTTGGGCAGGGACTGGGAAATTAATATTTACTGTACACTGAGATTTCATTTGTCACTTTAAATGACAAAGACAATAATAATGACGCTGTCAGTGCTGGTGATAATTATGATCTTTTACCCATCCTGAAACAGGGTGTTTGGTGTGTGCTGTATGTTTGCTGGTGGTGGCATGGGGCCGAGACGGAGGCCAGCTCTGGAGAAAAAGGGATCAGCCCGACCACTCGGCCGCTCAGCACTGGAACTCTTATCCTCTGTAACTAAAAATTAGACAATATCACAGTAGATTACCCAGAATCCCTTGCTGAGGCAGGCTCCAGTGCAGTGTTGTTGGTGGTGGCCGGCGGCCATATTCTGTTATTAGCTTCCGTTCCACCATTGGAGTGAAGTGTGTGCATGGGCTACGCAGCGGTAGCGTCATGCTAAACCCCGCCCCCATAAAGGCGTCTTGGTGCTAACGTCACACACTATGCTGACCATAATCCCACATATTTAACTGACGTAGAGGGAAATTCAAGTTTAAGTTTGAAAAAGCCATAATTGAAGTGTTTCAACATACAACTTCTCTCTAAAATGCTGCTATAGGTGATGTGTTTGTGCTGGATAATATTATATTACCGGGGGTGTTTCCCTAGTTCACCTCTGTGCAAGTAGAGAACAACGGTAAATATTTTAATAAGCAGCTGAAAACACAAGCTTTTTCATTATGTTATTGTTCTGGCAGAAAACAAGCACAATCCCAGGAAACTTATGTTTTCCTTTGTAATTTTGTCGAGGGTTTATGTGATTTTTAATTACTTTGAATGCACTGAAACATAGTTTGTCAGCTGGAAATTCAATGGGCTGAATTGTATAGCAACTAAACAAATTTGCCCTAAACCTGATCTTTACGTTCTTCATTTGCAAAACTGAATAATGATGATGAATATAAACAATGGATGAGTGATAATGAAAACATATAATGCTACTATAAAAACAAAAATGAATTTCCATTTGGTAGGGTTAGTCTGTTTAGTGTTGATGTCATTAATAAACATACATTTTGATCAGGAATAATCTGTTCAAAAGTAGCCTGCTGTACTTTCAGCCTCAGATACTCATAGCAGAAGGAAACTGCCATCTGGCAGAATTTTGGAAGATTTGCGGACAGAATAGTGTCCAATCATAAAATATGAAAAGAACAAAGGTTTGACACACCCGTTATTCACATTTTTTGTGTTACATGGATATATTCACAAAACAACCACCAGTGAATATGTGAAAGACAGATCAGTAATATCGTAATTACCTTTATTAGCATTTCTACTCCACCTGGTTAAAACGGTGCAAGACACTGCGTAGATAACCCATGAAACAGGAGAAAAAGTGCAACTGTCTTCCTTCTATCTACTATGTGCACTGTACAAACAAAAATAAAAATAAAACTTAAAAAATAAAAGTATAAAACAGTGCAGTACCTCTTTTAAAAATTTAAAATTACGAACGATCGTCTAATAGTAGGGAGCCTCGAGCAGTCGACGGTGAAATTTTGCATTTACTCACATCAGTTAAAACAATATTGTCAATTTTAGCCAACGAGAAAAAATGTTTTCCCGCAAAGCGTTCACTTGGAATCAAGAATTTTCGACAAATGTTACATTCTTGATGCTATCCCGCTCGCGCAAACTGCAAGGGCTCGCAGGCCATAAACCAAGCCTGAATGCAACACACTCAGAGGTGGCTGTCTGTGCTTCCTCGGAGCTATGAGTGTGGTGTGAAATGGTCTTTACGTCTTTCCTGCTGACCAACATTGCTAATATTCCACATTTACTCTAACTCTAGCGAAGCACAAATTTACATTAGACATTGATCGTGTTTGGGGGTCAAAGAATGAAAAGGGGCGAATCAAGGTGAATCACAGGTACCTGGCTTTATCAAACCAAAAGATTATGGATGTGTCCCAAATTGCATGCTTGTGTACTAGTTCATACACGTATTAAGTACAGAAGTTAACGGTCACCTGATCAAGCAGGTCCCAAACTGAAGTGTGCATCCGCTGACAAAAAAATATGTAGCGAGCGACATTTTTTTCTGCGACAACATCGCTAGTTAGTGGTCAGCTACGATTTCAGTCGTTGCTACAAGCCTAACCATTACCGGATGAGTTTCTCGCAAAGGTCAGAAGAGATATGTGTTAGTACAAGTACGTCTGAAATTTTAACCGTTCTGTGCACAGGGGGTCCTCGGGTTACAACGGTCTCAAGTTACGTTGTTTCGTGGTTACGATGCACTCCCATAAATTACTTAAAAAACCTAGTTTCGACCTAAGTGGTTTGGTTCGTAAATACGACCACAGAAATAAAGATAAGGAATTGTTCTCTCTTTTTTTATAACTGTTTCATTTAATTACTGTATTTTATATGTCCTTCATGTGTTGTGTGGACAGTGTGAGTGACTTAAGGTGTTAACTTAATAATTTAGGTATAAATTCCAACTTACGGCGAAAATCGACTTACGACAAGTCGTAGGAACGGAACTCGTTCGTAAGTCGAAGACCCCCTGTACTTGCCTACTAAATAGAACATTTTAGTAAGCGTACTTGGAAGTATGTACTCGTAAGTACACAAGTATGCAATCACGCAAGTATGCAATTGGGGACACAGCCTATGTTTTGATAAAGCCAGGTACCTGTTAGCTACTCATGTTCTGAGGAGGCGAAAGGAAATCGGAGTGTCAATATTCCTGGTCAGGTCCGTGATGAGAGGGGGTTGATGGGATACTCGTATGTCTCTAATGCTTTTCGCAAGAGCCGTGTATGACACACGTGTGGTACAGGATGTTTTTATGGTTCATCATATAAAGCAGGTGGACAAGAAAAATCCAACACAAGGCAATATGCAAGGTCCTCACTGGCATGAAAAAATATATATACACTCTGAAATTGTGTTTTAGTATACAAATAATAATACTGACCAATGATTTGCAGTCATGAATGAGTTTAATGTGGTCAACTGTAAGCAAGTGTATTTTAGATTGCATTGAACATTGCAAATGAAATGTAATCCCAAAAGAGCAATATTGCTCACCTGTGACATTGATATTACATAATTCATATACAGGACCTATATCTGAAGCATCTTACTTACACAGAGGAAGCATATTAAAACTGCGGAATATACATCAACTACATAATACATTTAGCACAGGATTTGAGAGGACAAATTGTCATGAATTAGGCAGTGACTCAAGCGCAGACAGAGATAACAATCATGCAAACATAGTCAAAACAGGCAGAGATCAAAACGAGCAAAACGCAGCAATCGGGCAAAGCCTGAACCCAAAAATAAAAAGCTGAGAAAAACAAAACAAAGTCGTAATGGGCAAGAATAACAGCGGGGACTGAGACAGAGCAAGCACTGAAATGAACCGGCAACAAGAGAACAAAACGGGGGAAAGATACACAGATCAGGTAATTAACGCCAACAAGCAGGGAAACAGTAGGCGGGGCAAACACACGAGGGAAATCGCAACAAAAGCACATGAAGAGAGAAAACCAAAACAAAAACAAACCGGTTTGTTGAAGATCCCAGTTTATTGATACTAATATAATGTCCAGTGTATGTGTGCATCATGTAAGAGTCATGTGATATAACACACTTGTGCCTGTTACAAAGAAAAGCAATACATTTGCCCTACCCTGCAACGCATTTGTTCCAAATAAGTTACATACAGGTATCTGACAGTAACTATACAACATTCCTACTTTGTGACAGGCTATTTTCTTACTTGCTTGGACTATGACCAGTTTCCATCACCTACAAATACCATGTATATATTCTGTATGGGAGGGCACTGAGAAGACCTGGAAAAAGCAATGGAAAAACCCTGGAGGTGACAGGGCAAAGCCGGCTTGCTCTGGCACGCCCCAGGGCAGTAAAGGGTTGTGCTCAGTCTCGAGCTCTAGGGATCATCCTGCACAGCCTGGAGGATCAGACGCCTCTCGCACCATCACACGCAGGTTTGGTGCCGGGCCTGGTGCAGTGAGTCAGAGCCTTCTCTCATAGTTCTATTAGGCTTATCTCTGCTTGCTTCATCCACCCAATTCAAGGAGAGCTTCAAGAGGAGAAAGAATCACCACCCCATTCAACGCTGTGATTTGGGGTTAGGAAGATCGACAGCGTGGACAGTAAGGAGTTATGTCAGCGATATGACGAATACATTGGGAACCAATGATGGGCTGAATCCATTGCCGGTGGTTTTTTTCTGCCAGTATTTTGCCGGTTTAAAGTCCTTTGTTTATTTAAATGTTTGCCCCCCCTCGAAGTGTCAAGAATGAAGCAATCTTTATTGTGCAATTAAATGTGTGGCACGAATTCTTGTTGTTCTGATTGTGATCTAATATTGTCTACTCTTTGCTGACATGACATGCACAGTAGCCTATGTCATTTTATCTGTGAAAGCCGTTTATACCCTTTATTTCTGCTACCATACATCCCAATCCAAACAAATGTTCCACACAGCATATAGCCCCAGAACATGAGAAACCTAGCATTATAACCGAATTACACTCTATTTGATAGCCTAGCCTGCTAGTCTGTCTGGCTGTTCATAATTTATTATTTGTTTGGATGTTGACTGCAGATTAGCCGATAGCCCTCGAGGTTTGCACTTTTGTTGTAGGCTAGCTTTAAACATTGTGTAAGCCAATGTGAATATAATTGATTAAGATCGTAACAAAAAAGATATGCATAATATTGTTATGATTTTCATGTAGGCCATAATACAGGACGTTATGGTTTTCATACAGGCATATTTAGCCTTACTTTTCATTCCATGTTAAAAAGAAGGTTACTTTTATGTCCTTATGTTTCTTATTTATCATTTCTGTTAATGACAAAATAAATATTCAATATATAATATATTTTATATATATAAAATAAATATTCATTTTGGTTTACAAAATCCCACACACACAGCTAGCAGACTAATATAATGAAGAAAAAAAACAAAAATAAAAACAAAGAAATTGTGGTCCTATCCCTTTATCATTGCAGGCTATGGCCTTAAACTTGAAAAAAACAAGCTTTAGAAAAAAAACATGACATTTCTTTCTGGAATTTTTTGACAAAAAAAATTCTACTCTCAGATATTTTTACGATAACACCCATAAACTAGGCAACAAACTTTTTAAAAGCAGCATGTAATTAAAAAGTTGTTCTCTTAACAACCATGATACATCGAACAGACTAAAACTGAACAACAAAGTCAAACCAGAACATGAGAGCTTTCGTGAGCTTTCAACCAAGTTAGTGGATCCCTATCTCTATCTATTGCCACTTCCTTGAGATAGCTGTCCATCTCTGTCCATCTTATGACGCAACAATCAACATATTACCCCAAGTAGCTGTTGCTGCACTGACCTCGAAGTGACATAGAGTCAATTTCACAAGTATGTGCTGAACATGTGGCTATAACAGTTAACTACCAAACTGCTATCAAATTAACTTTGCCCTGACACAAATATCACACACATTTCAAATAAACAATGTCCTTGTTATTTAAACTACTGGAGTTCTTTTTCTATCACTGTGTCAAAACTGACATATTTTACTGACGTCTAAGGATGAGTCCCAGAACTTTTTACTCCTCACCTCCTTCTCTCCTTTTCCCCACTACCATTCGTCTCCTATCCGTAGGTCCATGGAGGAAAGGAGGGGTGGAGACTAGTGGAAGAGAGAAAAAAGAGACGTTGACTATTGATGAAGCAGCCCTATCATAACTTTACCTGATGCCAAACAGGCATTTTAGTGCTGCAAAATATGAGTGGCAATTACACCCACATTATATCTGCCTACTCCACTGTTTAGAGGCACGATTTAAGATAAAAACATTTGCAGGCAAATACATCATCCCTACAGCTGCAATAACAAGCTCAGTGTTACAGTAGCTGAATTACTATTCAGTAATTACACGTCACGGTTTACAAAGACTTGTTACAGCAAGTTGGAGTACTCTTGCTGGTTACTGTACTCTGTTCTGGCTCTTACTTTTGTGTGTTAGAAGATATGTTAGAGGGTAGATCTCTCGCAACATGTTACGTGCTGTGCCAGGATTTTGCACCCTTGGGCTCTCTGTCTCTTTGGCTTACAGGTTACCCTGTTCCCCTAATCCCATTTTAGCTCTTCCAAGACGCCGACGAATAAAAACCAGCCAACATCTATATAAAAGGCATTTTGTGAAACCTCCATGTTGCTTGGGACATTCGAGACTGACCTGTGTTTGGCGTGTTGTTTAAACAATCCGTCAGTGAATTTGCTGTGTACCAACAGCACATTTTAGGACTGGGATTCGGATTTCTGTTTATTAGCCAGTGGCCAGGTTTGTTGAGTGTTAGGGAGGGGAAATAGATGGGTAATATATCATTTGTTTCTCTCGTCTCTCTTTCTGTTAGACTTTGTTTTGTGAGAGAAGGCAGTGAGGCTCGGAAGATTTTTAGGGTTTTCTTTATATTATATATTACTATAATTAATCATTAATCAATTATGCAATTGAATGTCCAAAATACACCGGCATTACACTGGTACCTATATATACTCTGTCTTTCAATCAATAACTTTGTTTTCATCCAGTAGGAAAATTAAACATCTGTACAATGATTTTAGCAATTACATTTTGGATTAGGGGATTTAATACATCATTGTCCAAATAAAATGGGAACATACTGTGTTGCCGGGAGAGGTGGAGGGAGGAGCAAGCTCCTCAGCTCCTCCCATTGTACTGCTGTCAGTCTCCTGGTTTCCTCCCTCAGCCTGGAGAAGTAACTGGAGCTGCAACAGCATTTCTAATCAACTCAGCTGTGAGCACTTGCCTTCAATTAGGCCTTTTATTTAAGCACAGTCAAAGAGGCTGATGGGGACTTTTTGGTTGGACTTTGGGTTTGTTGTGTGGCTGTGCTGGTTTTGTGTTGCACCCTGTTTTGATCACTTTATTGTTTTGTTGTTCCTTATCTCCCCAAAAGGGGATAAATAGAAGGCCTTTGGCCATTTTTAGTTTAAATCTTTGGCCTTTTTGCTTCCACTCACCACCCGGCTTCGTGGCCACACCTGCCACTGCGCCACAATGCGTACAGCCGACTGTTAAATAATTATTTATTCTAAGATTGTATTAAGGTAACACTGGCTCTAATTCACAGTGGATTTAATGTGTTTCAAGTGGGAAATACATTCTCACATGTCTCTCACTTTGTTCATTAAGACTGTGAAATGTGCTTGGGCACTGCAAGTATGAACATACAGTTTACTGTCTGCAGAAAGGTTTAGCCTCTCTCTCCTGGCTGCAAGATATTTTCCACTTATGAGTAGGTACTTGTGAACATATGAGAGATCTGAAGTACTACTAGAGCTACAAACGATTTTGGGAGACCCATACCTGCTTTGTTCATTAAATCGTTTTTCCGCAGGGGTATGGATGGACCTTCATTCTCCTGGGTACATTATCAGAGCATTGTGGCTCCTCAGTTATATAAGATATGAATGTCCCCAAAAAAACATTTTTGCACTTTGAAATGTGAAAACAAAAACTGTCTTTCCACATTTCAAAGTAGCCTCAGTGATAGCGAGGGATTCTTTTTGAACACTAAATCAAAAGCGTTCTGAGAGGGAAGACAAAAGACTGCTTGAAGGTTTGATGTCGGATACACATGCATCAAATGCTGTACATTCACACTCAAACCTAAATGGTGGACAGGCCTAAGTCACTCGAGCCCTAATGGTGGACAGGCCTAAGTCACTCGAGCCCTAATGGTGGACAGGCCTAAGTTCTCTAATGGTGGGCAGGCCTAAGTCTCTTGAGCCCTAATGGTGGACAGGCCTAAGTCTCTAATGGTGGGCTCTCTCGAATGGTGGACAGGCCTAAGTCTCTTGAGCCCTAATAGTGGACAGGCATAAGTCACTTGAGCCCTAATGGTGGACAGGCCTAAGTCATTCGAGCCCTAATGGTGGACAGGCCTAAGTCACTCGAGCCCTAATGGTGGGCAGGCCTAAGTCTCTCTAGCTCCCTAATGGTGGACAGGCCTAAGTCTCTTGAGCCCTAATGGTGGACAGGCATAAGTCACTCGAGCCCTAATGGTGGACAGGCCTTAGTTCTCGAGCCCTAATGGTGGACAGGCCTAAGTCTCCAGTCCTAATGGTGGACTGGCCTAAGTTTTCGAGCCGTAATGGTGGACAGGCCTAAGTTCTCAAGGCCTAATGGTGGACAGGCCTAAGTCACTCAAGCCTAATGGTGGACAGCCCTAATGGTGGACTGGCCTAAGTTCTTGAGCCCTAATGGTGGACAGGCATAAGTCACTCGAGCCCTAATGGTGGACAGGCATAAGTCATTCGAGCCCTAATGGTGGTTTTTATTGAAAATGGAGTGCTTCTGTCACCTTGTGGATTTTTTGAGAATTGCAAGCAAAAAAAAAACTCACTTCCAGCTTCTTTCTTTGTCTAATCAGAACTTTCTACTTTATTCTGTGTATTCTTATCCAGTTAAATTGTATTGTTAATTATTAAAGCAGAGGGCATACAGGAGAATAGGTAGACAGGCTGGAGGACAGACAGGAGAGCAGTGGGTCTGTGGAGCTGGCCTGATACTCAGTGTAGGTCGCTCCTTGACTTCTGTGGGCCTTTGCTGAAGAGAAGCCAGGAGGAATGACTGACCTGTGAGTTCCCTCAGAATTAGCACACACCTGAAAACATCATCCAGTCCTGTGGCCAGCTGTTCCACACTGTACAAAGCAGACCGCTCCTGCAGCAGGCCAGCTGGACCCTCAACACTGTCTCCACCAACTGAGTAGACGGACTGAGTATGACAACCCCAAGGCATGACTGACTGAAGAGTACGAGAGAACTCTTTTGCGTTTTCAGCAAATACGTATTCTTTTTCTGATCTATGTTGTCTGCAAATGTTATATTATTAATCATGTTGTCTCTTTAATGAAGTGGGATCTGCTGATAAAACAAGCTCAAATGAACGGTTTCGGTAGTGTTCTACCAAATGACACATTTTCATTTGAGTCATTAATTATTTTTAATCTGAAATTCATTACCTGGTGCCTGCTTGGTGGAGGGAGACCTTGATCCATATCTGAAGCAGATAATTTAAAAGGATGTGGTCATATTTTAATTGCCCTCTCCACTTCTGGAGGACTGTTAAACTTGACCATGTTTTATTGTTATCTATTCTCAAGACCTCATTGGTTTTTCATTTGTCCTGCTGGGGGAACTTTTAAAAGTTCATCTTAGATACAGATATCTTTAAGGGGTTCTTTATATAACCCTCAGAATAAGGTTCTACAGAGACCCTGAGAATGAAATCCATATTAAAGAAGAACCTTTAAGGGTTCCTCCAGCAGGACAAGAGAAGAACCATTTTGAAACTTTTTTTTTTCTAAGAGTATACTTGTATTCAGGGCTCCAGATGGTGCCTAAAGTAGTCACCAATGCGACTAAGTTTTTTATTTTGCGACTAGTGCTCCCTCATCTCCTCTTGCGTGTTCCTGCTCTGCTTCACTATCACATGCAATCCTGTACTGTCCTGCTCTGTTCAAATTGATTGAAGTGTACACAGATTCAGAGAAGAATCTGCATCTGGTGTGCAGGAGACAGGGTTTGGATGGGCAGGGACTGAATAAAGTTGGATAATTTTCATTTGGCCGTTTAGTTTTCTTGTCATTGTTAATGTTCCAAGACTAATGGTAGCTAACGTTGGCTAACTAGCTGAGCCTGGCTTGGCCAATGTACAGTCATTGCCAGCGGCTCCATCACATGAAATTCAATCCAGTCTGATGCAACATCAGGTTCTGAGCAGCTGACATAGCATCCATTGCTATAACGACACAGGAATGACCTAAGATTTAGAACGTTGGGAGATTTTTGGGAGAAATTGCTGGCAGTTTTGCAAGACGATAATTCAGAGGAATTTGACTCAAGAAGAAGAGAGCGGGGTTACATAATTTTAGTACAGTTTAGGGATTTTTACCATTAATGTGGATGTATTGAATATGACTGTAACTTTCAGTTTTCTACACTAAAGCTGACGTCTAATATGACCGCACCTGACAAGTTACAAAGTTGTGCCTGACAGCAATAGCCTGCATGATTGCTAGCTAGTTATTTTTTTTTAGCTACCAAAGATCAAACCTACAGCACATACCTTAAATATACGTGTGGAGATAACTAGTAGTTCATAACAAGGGAAAACAGTATCCGCCAAGATAAAAAAAAACTTTTAAAAAACGATTGGAAAGGCAGATAGAAATAATGTTTGTTTCAGAGAAACATAGCTAAAACCTTTTTTTAAATGCTAGCTAGCAAACACCACTGGATCAAGTTGTTTTTTCAATGGACAGAATGATTCGTTTCGCTGTAATGTTGGACTATTGTATGGCTTTTCTTATAAAGATGACCACAGGAAAGTTGGTCGGATCTCTGCATTAAATGTTTACTGTTTGTGGAAGTAAATTTTCACCCTGGCCAGAATTCAGGAGTGAAAAGTAATTTGCCTCTTGATGCAGATGGATTTACATTGGAGTTAGTTGAAAGGCCGGTGTGTCTGATACAGACGCCAAAGGGTGCCTTGCCATTCATGTCTTTTCCATGCGTTTTTTGGAAGAAACGCAGAAAACACAGCGCTTCTGTCTTTCACCCTCAGTACTGCAGTGCTTCTGGCTGTCACCCTCTGGACTGCAGTGCTTCTGGCTCTCACCCTCAGTACTGCAGTGCTTCTGTGTCCTGTCCTCAGTACTACAGTGCTTCTGGCTCTCACCCTCAGTACTGCAGTGCTGTTGTGTCCTGCCCTCAGTACTGCAGTGCTTCAGTCTGTTACCCCCAGTTCTTCAGTGCCTCAGTCCCTTATCCTTAGTGCTGTAGTGCTTCAGTCTTTCACCCTCAGTACTGCAGTGCTTCAGTCTTTCACCCTCAGTACTGCAGTGCTTCAGTCTTTCACCTTCAGCTCTGCAGTGCCTCTGTCCCTTATCCTTAGTGCTGTAGTGCTTCAGTTTCTCACCCTCAGTACTGCAGTGCTTCAGTCTGTTACCCCCAGTTCTGCAGTGGCTCTGTCTGTAGCCCTCAGTACTGCTGCTTGGCCCAGCTTGTTAACACCATGAAGGCAGACTGAAGTGTAGATGGCTGAGCAGGAGGGCCAATAAAATCCAGTCTGGTGACTCTGCAATTTTAGTGGGCTTGATTGAGGCTAGCCTGGAGCCAGCTGTCATGTTTTCAGTGATGCTAGAGAAATAAAGCATGAATTATTTATTCTTTGAGTGTAAAAGTAGCTGTGTTTTTTGGTCCCAGCTGATGTCAGACCTTCGCCATGCCATTATTACACAGTAGTTACAGTGACTCCCTGGTGCCTAGGCTCTGCTGCAGTGCAGAGCTGCGGTCTGTGGTGCATTTTGAATAACAGCTGCTGTCTTCAAATGGTCCTTCACTATAAATCACTAAGGTATGTACCTGAGTGATTCATAAGGGTTAAAATTAAGTAAGACATGACTGGTTTCAACTCAAATACGTGATTTTCATCTCTGTATAAATTCATACCTTTAAATGTAATGATTTCTGTAACATTGGTAAGATTAATAAATTAGTTTGTTACAGCCAACAATCCCGTCTTACAATATCCAGGAAAAATCAAAAGACTGAGCATGAAATTGGCACGCTACAAGCCAGTATCAGAAAAAAGTAATCAAGGGGGATGGCCAAACCTACAGTGGAAGGATGGTTTGTGCCTACATTTTTGTATTCAGGCATAATCATAAGGGGAAAAAACGACAGAAAATGTACTTGTAACTCGTATTTATGAATACTAAAATTATCCAAGTATTTACAATATTATTTTATTTATATAATAACAACATACATCCGTCATGTTATTTGAAGCAAATAAATACGTTGGATAGATCACAAGTGACCAGGTTAGCTTGGCACTTGTCAGCAAACGAACACGTGAACGTGTTATTATCTGCGACGGTCTCATTCAAGATTAAACACTGGTTGAGCTGTTGCTTAAGTTTTGTTACATAAACAAACGTATTATCTGTTTATAATAACACATGACACTGGTTATCATCTCAGCTGTCGTTGTCTTCTCCTTTACTACTTTACGTTCCTGCTGAACCGGTCGCTTAGCCATTTTTACCTGTAGCATCTGCAATCCTCGTCCAAAGCAAAACTCACGGTGAAGTTGCTTTAGCTAATGAGAAGCATGCATTTGCAGGCTCTACGCAAATAAGCATCTAATCAAATCAAAAGCCACAAAAGCATAGAGGATACAAAACAACACTGGAGCTCAAATAAGGTAAGACAGACATTTAAATATCGCTGATAGGTTTCCTCTTTTCGTGATCAGGAACCAGATTTATCCAACACATGCTTTTATGTTCAGAAGCCTAATGGTTCGGCGCAACGGCCCGGTTTAAATCATGTCAGTTGTTGCATTTCATTTTCTCAACATTGTATGTTGCCCCTGACAGTTTCTGTTTTTGGGCCATAATGTGGGGAAATGTATAACCATTTACAAATCCTCAGATTATTTTTGCATCTCCCTATTTGCCCTTATTTCCCTACACCCAGAGTGAAATTTGTGGTTTCTCGCTGGAAGTAATACTAGTCAGTCTCTAGAGGGCACTGTTGACATTGAGTAAAGAGAAACATTGGTTTATAAGAGAATCCATCTAAGTTCAGCAAAAAGCAGCGATCTTTCTGAGTATCCTTGTCAATGGGTTACGTGAAAAACAAGCGGACACATTGAGCTAACAGGCAGCTGAAAGATTTGTCTGTCACTTCACCATTTATTTTAACAGTGCCATGGCTTCTGGTACCGTGTAAAATGGAGGCGATCCATAGTTCTGACGTAGCCTAATTGTGACTTCTGCTGCCCGTTCTATGACATGACAAGCACTCGACATTCTGTATATTCTGAACAATCACACGCTGAAATCATTTGCGAGAAGATCTAACGGCTCGTTCACAAGGAAAATGGAATACCTGAGATCAGGGTAAGTTATGTATGTTTAATTCGTATACATCTCTGGCGGAAAATTGACAACATGAATGACATTACAAACGAAAGGGTCCGTAGTCTTATACAGTCAATTGGAAATTCACTGTAGGACTTCAAACACGATACTGATCTACCGGTCCGTTAACTGGTTTTCCTTGTACTGCAGTTCCGTGAAAACATTTCGAGTCAAGCACGTCCAACAACTGCAGCTAGACTTGGACACGCAGCGGAAGTGATATGACGAATGGAGGAGGTTAGCCGTTACATCCGGCGTACCTATCCACACCACCATACTGTGGAACTAGTCTTATCTTTAAATGATCTCATTGGAGCTGGGGAGACCAGCCCCAGCCGTTGTCAGCAGTCGCTATCAAAGAAGAACAAGGAGAAGGGTCTTTGGATTTGGAGGAAGCTCTCCCTGCACTGTTGGTGGGTACTTTACTAAAAAATGTTGTTTACAATCTTTTAAATATAGGAAATAATTTTTATTTAATGTAGAAAATCTGTCAGTTATGCTTAGTAATAACAGTGGCCATTTCTGTTTGCATTAATGGCAGCTATTTGTGTGGAGAAGCAAGCAATGGGTGTTGCCATGGCATGGAGGATCACGTTGTTGTGAATGGCAAGGCAACAACTGTTTCTAATGGAGACAGTGTAAGAAGGAGACTAAGGATGGAGAGGGGTGCATGGATGAAGAAATTACTGCATCAACTGCTGTCATGGCGGAAACTTCGAAAGGAAAGGCTGCAAAAGCAAGCAAAAGTCTTTCTGGAAGAAGATCTTTCACATGAAAAAATGAGAGCAGTCTCCTGCACACCAGGCTATGGTATCAGTCTTGGCAGCTCATGGTGAGTTGGTACAGGCAGCTGGTGTTGCCATGGAGGAGACTATTGTTGGGAATGGCAAGACAACGTCTGTTTCTAGGGGAGACAGTGTAAAAACAGTCAATTGTAAATTTGCTGTGGGACTTCAGAAACGATACGAATCTGCTAGTCTTTTACCTGTTTTTCCTTCTACTGCAGTTCTGTGAAAACATTTAGATTCAAGCACGTCCAACAACTGCAGCTACACAGCTCAGCTGCAGCTCAGATAACTGACTGCTGTCTGTCAGCTAGTGTTGCCATGGAGGACAACGTTGTTGAGAATGGCAGGGCAACGACTGTTTCTAATGGAGACAGTGTAAGAAGGAGCCTAAGGATGGAGAGGGGTGCATGGATGAAGAAATTACTGCATCAACTGCTGTCATGGCGGAAACTTCGAAAGGAAAGGCTGCAAAAGCAAGCAAAAGTCTTTCTGGAAGAAGATCTTCCACATGAAAAAATGAGAGCAGTCTCCTGCACACCAGGCTACGGTATCAGTCTTGGCAGCTCATGGTGAGTTGGTACAGGCAGCTGGTGTTGCCATGGAGGAGACTATTGTTGGGAATGGCAAGACAACGTCTGTTTCTAGGGGAGACAGTGTAAAAACAGTCAATTGTAAATTCGCTGTGGGACTTCAGAAACGATACAAATCTGCTAGTCTTTTACCTGTTTTTCCTTCTACTGCAGTTCTGTGAAAACATTTAGATTCAAGCACGTCCAACAACTGCTGCTAGACAGCTCAGCTGCAGCTCAGATAACTGACTGCTGTCTGTCAGCTAGTGTTGCCATGGAGGACAACGTTGTTGAGAATGGCAGGGCAACGACTGTTTCTAATGGAGACAGCGTAAATGAGGAGGCTAAGAATACAGATCTCCAGGGTATGGAAATGATCGATGCTCTGAAGCCAAGCAAAAAGCCAAAGACACCAGCAAGGCCAGGGACAGCAACTAACTAGCTGATGAAGCTGCTGGAAGAAGCTAGAGTAATCATTGAAGCATTGTCAGGATGATGTTATGCTTTTCAGCACTATTTTTAGCATTGCACATATAAAACAATGCAAGAGCTTATTACCATCTAGTATATTGGTATGTGGACATTTTGAGTAACAAGGAAGACTAATGTTTAAAGAATTTGAGGTGTTATGACACCAAAAATAGTATCATGATATTTCATTAATACATCCCTAGGTAAGATCTTTAGAGTTTCTTAAGAGGGTTCATGAAAAATATGACTTATTGGAAATTTCAGTCTTTCAGATCCTTTTATTCTTTTCTTCTCTGGTGATTTTTTTGCTGGACATAAGAAAGAAAGTAATTTGCTGTAGGAGCTGACCACTGTGGTGTAGTTTAAAAGTGTAGTGTAGTTATTGTGTAGTGTAGTTTAGAGGTGTAGTTATTGTCCCATGCCATTAGGGGGAGGTAGAGGCCTGCCTCCCCTTTACATTAGCTCCTCCCCTTCCCTTTTCATTAGCTGATGGCCCACATCAGTCCATCATCCCCATGCGCAAACTCAAATTAATGTCACAGATCACAAAAGCACTGTAACACTTTGTGTACACATTGTGTCCTGTGGCCACCGGCGTAGCATTGGCAGGCCGCCGGCGTGGTGGCGGCAGGCTACTGGCGTGAGGGGTGCGGTCACTGTCCGGCGCCGCTACGGGACTGGCCGAGGACGGTTCTCCACTTGTCTTGTGGCGCTCGAACCGTGCGCGGCTGCTGGTTAGTCCGCCGGAGGACCGCTTTGGACGGTACTGTTGTGTCTCAGAGACACAACGGGGTTGTGCAGAAGCAAACGGCATGCTCCATTTAGAGACTGACCCTGAGTCTGTACTCTGCTGTGAGGAGTCACTGGAATCCTGGAGCAGGTAGTGCCTGTGTAGCTGCACTGTCTGCTCCAATTGCAACCTCACCTTCCCCCTATTTCCAGTTCTGTCGGCAATATGATGTACCAAACCCTTACTGTATAAAACCCTGCCACCTTATCATGGACAGTTATGCGCTTGTGTTAGTTCAATTACACCTATGTTAGTGGCATAGTAGTATAGTTAAACAACATATAGACAGGCTACATAAAACCGCTGTCTATATCGTAATAGAAATATTAATAGAAATATTACTTCTGTTTCCCACAGGAATATGACTGATAGGCCTATTAGTGGTTTATTTTTTCAAAGACAGCTGTTTATTAACTCAGTCTTGTGAGTTGTGAAACAGCTGTCTTTAAAAAATAAACCACTAATAGGCCTATCAGTCATATTTCCAAGGGAAATAGAAGTAATATTTCTATTACTTACAGCAGTTTTTATGTAGCCTGTCTATATTGTTGTTTAACTATTAATAAAAATTAGGCAAGGTAACTATCTTGTCTAATTTTCTGTTTTGGCATCCAGCATATATTGTTGTTTAACTATTAATAAAAATTAGGCAAGGTAACTATCTTGTCTAATTTTCTGTTTTGGCATCCAGCATATATTGTTGTTTAACTATTAATAAAAATTAGGCAAGGTAACTATCTTGTCTAATTTTCTGTTTTGGCATCCAGCATATATTGTTGTTTAACTATTAATAAAAATTAGGCAAGGTAACTATCTTGTCTAATTTTCTGTTTTGGCATCCAGCATATATTGTTGTTTAACTATTAATAAAAATTAGGCAAGGTAACTATCTTGTCTAATTTTCTGTTTTGGCATCCAGCATATATTGTTGTTTAACTATTAATAAAAATTTGGCATGGTAACTACCTTGCCTAATTTTCTGTTTTGGCATCCAGCAATAAAAAGGCTATGAATAACCTCAGTTGTCACAATAGTGTGATTTTGATCAAATGTTAGTTATACCATTAGGACTAGTCCGTTAGTTATAATGTTAGTACATTTTATATACATTCAATTATATACTATCTGAAGTATGTATTTTATTGTACATATTAGTTGTGAAACACTACATTGCTAGCTTCATCCTCAGTATACCGTCACTCGACAGGACAGTAGCTGTAGCTAACCACATAGATGGCTTGCTGTGCTATAGTAACTACTGTAGCTAGCAGGCTAGCACCAGTAAGAATGTCATATGTGATAAGCACATGTACATTGTACATATTAGCCATTAAGCATTGAATGCTAGCTAAATTGCTAGCGTCATTCTAAATATACGTCACTATACAGGCCTTAGTGTACTAGTTAACTTTACTTACTAGTTTAAGCTACTCACATAGATAGCTTGCTGTGCTATAGTAACTACTTTAGCTAGGAGGCTACCACCAGTAAGAATGTCATACTTGAATAAGCACATATAAATGATATATTAATATTGTACATATTAGCCATTAAGCACTGAATGCTAACTAAATTGCTCGCTTCATCCTAAATA
Organism: Albula goreensis; assembly: GCA_022829145.1. NCBI lineage: Eukaryota > Metazoa > Chordata > Actinopteri > Albuliformes > Albulidae > Albula > Albula goreensis. The sequence goes on from CM040749.1 coordinate 36,671,482, forward strand.
TACTTCACTATACAGGCCTTAGTGTACTAGTTAACTAACTTACTAGTTTAAGCTACTCACATAGATAGCTTGCTGTGCTATAGTAACTACTTTAGCTAGCAGGCTACCACCAGTAAGAATGTCATAAGTGAATAAGCACATATACATGAAGATACCACAGCACATGATAATGTGACACAGTTATATCCAGTAACAGGAAGAAACAGAACCAGAAATAGGTGGAGGCTTTAGGGTGCAAGGGGAGCAAATGATGGGTACCTTCCAGTACTCGAAAAATGGGAGCATATACATTTTATATACATTCAATTATGTACGATCTGAAGTATGTATTTTATTGTACATATTAGCTGTGAAACACTACATTGCTAGCTTCATCCTAAGTACACCATCACTCGGCAGGACAGTAGCTGTAGCTAACCACATAGATGGCTTGCTGTGCTATAGTAACTACTGTAGCTAGCAGGCTAGCACCGGAAAGAATATCATACTTGAATAAGCACATATAGATGATATATTAACTCAAGTGTATATTTTATTGTACATATTAGCCATTAAGCACTGAATGCTAGCTAAATTGCTAGCTTCATCCTAAATATACGTCACTCTACAGGCCTTAGTGTACTAGTTAACTAACTAACTAGTTTAAGCTAATCATATAGATAGCTTGCTGTGCTATAGTAACTACTTTAGCTAGCAGGCTAGCACCGGAAAGAATATTATACTTGAATAAGCACATATGAATGATATATTAAAATTTTACATATTAGCCATTAAGCACTGAATGCAGGCTAAACTGCTAGCTTCATCCTAAGTATATGTCACTATACAGGCCTTGGTGTACTCGTTAACTAACTAATTAGTTTAAGCTGCTCACATAGATAGCTTGCTGTGCTATAGTAACTACTTTAGCTAGCAGGCTAGCACTGGTAAGAATGTCATACGTGAATAAGTACATATAAATGATATATTAACTCATGTGTATATTTTATTGTACATATTAGACATTAAGCACTGAATGCTAGCTAAATTGCTAGCATCATCCTAAATATACCGTCACTCTAAAGGTCTTCGTGTACTAGTTAACTAACTAGTTTAAGCTACTCACATAGATAGCTTGCTGTGCTATAGTAACTACTTTAGCTAGCAGGCTACCACCAGTAAGAATATCATATGTGAATAACCACATATAAATGATATATTAACTCATGTGTATATTTTATTGTACATATTAGCCATTAAGCACTGAATGCTAGCTAAATTGCTAGCTTCATCCTAAATATACGTCACTATACAGGCCTTAGTGTACTAGTTAACTAACTAACTAGTTTAAACTACTCACATAGATGGCTTGCTGTGCTATAGTAACTACTTTAGCTAGCAGGCTACCACCAGTAAGAATGTCATATGTGAATAAGCACATATAAATGATATATTAAAATTGTACATATTAGCCATTAAGCACTGAATGCTAGCTAAATTGCTAGCTTCATCCTAAATATAAGTCACTATACAGGCCTTAGTGTACTAGTTAACTAACTAACTAGTTTAAGCTACTCACATAGATGGCTTGCTGTGCTATAGTAACTACTTTAGCTAGCAGGCTACCACCAGTAAGAATGTCATAAATAAATAAGCACATATAGAGGCTTAAGGCGCAAGGGGAACAAACGATGGGTACCTTCCCATCCCATGGGTACCTTACTCAAGGCAGGGGTGGAGGGGAGCAGGATACATTTCGAGTGTTGGAACACACCCTGTGCAGTTGCACTTGATCCCCTACAAGACTACCACACCAGAACTATCCAGATCATAGAATTAGTATGATATATATGCCATTGGTCAGAACACTATTATTTAACATATTTTAAATGGTTAACATGGTCAAGTGGGTGATTTATGGTAAACAATAGTATTCTGACCTTGTCATTTCATGTGGTTATTTGCACAAAAGTACACAGACAAAACAAATTCGACTGTCTGGACTAGGGCTGTCTGGACTTGGTCTGTCAAAAATATTCTAATTTACGCTCTTACAATTGATTGTCCATTCTATATACCATAACCTAATTATTTTTTGTTTATTCTGTGATGTGTACGTATGTAGCAACGTTAGATTAGGTAGGTTAGAACCTATTTTTTTTTTTTTAGAACGAAAAATCAAAGTCATTGGCCAGTTTTGACAGCCCTAATCTGGACACAGCAGAGTTCTCGCATGGTACTCTCGCAGCGGACCACATGCTAACTGCTGCAGGATTCCAGTGGCTCCTTACTGCAGAGCACAGTCTTGGGGCGGTCTTCTAATGAAGCATGTCATCTGCCTCTGTGCAGTTCCAGTGTCTCGAGACACTTTTGCACTGTCTGAGGCCGGTACACTGGTGGACAGACTGGCGGCTGCGCCGTTTGAGTGCCGCGAGCGCTGTGGAGGACTGTCCTAGCCGGTCCCCCTGTGGTGCTGGACGGTAGCTGCGCCCCCCGCTGGTGGCTTGCTGCTGCCGTGCTGGTGGTCTGCCATTGCAACACCAGTGGCCACAGGACAGTACACAAAGTGTTACAGTGACCCCCACCCCCTCCCCACGCCCCACCCCCAACCTGCCCGTCACACCCCCCCACCCAAACACCCAACCCGCCCAAACTTCCTCCCCCACAGCCCACCCCCAACCCGCCCGCCACATCCCCCTGCTCCCCAAAGCCCCCTCCCCCCCCCATAAAGGTAGGAGCTATAGATCCTCCCCACGCCCCACCCCCAACCTGCCCGTCACACCCCCCCCCCCACGCCCAAACACCCAACCTGCCCACCCCCCACGCCCAAACACCCAACCTGCCCGTCACACCCCCCCACGCCCAAACACCCAACCCGCCCAACACTTCCTCCCCCACGGCCCACCCCCAACCCGCCCGCCACATCCCCCCCGCTCCCCAAAGCCCCCTCCCCCCCATAAAGGTAGGAGCTATAGATCAGGGCATAGCATAGTAAGCTAGAAGTAGAAAAGTTCATTGAGAATTAAAAGCAGCAGTGGAGAAGCCTACACAGAGAAGATTGTTTGTCAATGTCCAGGAAACTTTCTTTTTTCTTGTCATTATGTATATTATAATGTATTTTATTATAATATATGTACATTTAATTCTTCTTATTATTATTATTTATTATTATTATTGTCATTATTATTATTATGACTTAAAATATTTATTATATATTTATATAAATACATATAAATAAAGCAATAAATATTGCATTACAAAAGTTGTTTCTGAACTATTTTTTTATTGTATGTGTTTCTACATTTAATTTAATCTTAAAGCACATTCTGACTTGTACTCTAACTAAGTTACAGAAGAGATTGTACTCTGTAAAAATGAAAAAGCTGGTTCAACTTCAAATAATTTGTAACCTGGCTGCCTTAAAATGTTGAGTTAGGCAAGCTAAGTGACTTCAGTTGTTCAAACACATCTGTGATTCTTAAACTTAAATAATTGTTAATAGAATAAATAGCTGGGGTGACAAAGGTGAAGCTGACAAAATAGTCCCATTAACTTTATACTTTAAGTTGAGTCAACAAGTGTTTTTAGTGATGCCAGCACAACATTTCAAGTTGTACAAACCTTAATCCTAGTTGAGACAACATAGAATGACGAATAAACCAACAAACATGTACTGATATCTTGTTGTTCAAACATGAAAATTAAAGTTGTTTTAAAAACTAAGCATCTTGCTGAATTAATTTATCATTTTTAGCTGTGCAAGCATAATCATAGAAGTTGGCTCAACTAAGCATCTTGTTGAATTTGAACTTATCTTTTAAAGGCAGCTAGGTTACTTTTTCAGGAATCGTTAATCTTAGTTGCAATGGTAAGTTCATTCAAAAAATTGAACTGCATAATTTGCCCATACAACTTAAGTTTCTATTTTCTAACAGTACTACATACAATTGATTCATCAACATCAAAGAACATTCAGAATGCTATTTTATTTGTATCTTATTTCATTTCAAAACTGACGGTGGCCTTTCTGGTATGAATCAACTTGGTATTAAAACACCACCATGAGGCATAGCTGAATATTATGACAAATACCAAATATTAAATATGTTTCTCTAGCTATTAATATGTATCTAATAAAATAATGCAAAAAAGTAAGAGCTTGTTTGGTCAAATAAAATGTTTTATAAATAATAGCACTTCACATACAACACACCCTTTGAGTCTCGATGAGTTGGCTTAAACGGACCAAGAGTGAACACACTTAAATGTGTGATGGTCCGCGTCAGGTCATCAAGGCTGCTGCACAGGATTGTGGGGAAGGTCTGCGGGTCCCTGCCAGAACCCCCCAGGGCGTTTGCAGAAAACCGTACTCCGTCTGACCAACGGGATGATGAATGTGAGTATAGTTTCCCTGCACTGGCTGTCACTGCTGATATTGGGGAGTGGGAGGAGGGGAAGGGGCAACTACTGTCTTTCATGACCCCAGAGCTGCGGTAGTTTCAGACAGATGGGAAGATGGCGGCCTACCATACTCGCATTAAGGTATCTCACTTACGCTCACTGGCAGGGATGGTGGTCGAGGTGGGCTGAATTGTTTGGCCGAAGGGCCACTCGAGGTGCTTGTACAAGGGACCCCATCGAGAAACGGACGGCTGACCTCTACCGGAGGATCATCTATGGGGCTATAGCCACAAACAGACATCTGGTGCACCTGGATCCCAGTGTTGGGGAGGGTTGTCCTTTTTGTTCAGAACCAGAGTCTTTGTTCCACCTGTTCATCTAATCCAATTGTGGGTTGTATTGGGTTTTTTTGTGGTTGCTGATGGTTTCCTGTTGTTTGGGTTTCTGGTGTGGCTGGTATTGTGTTCTATGATATGTATGTCTTACTGTCTCTCTCTCGCTCTCTCTCCCTCTCTGCCAACCCTGGAGTGTAGTGATATACATTGGCCAAAAGAGGGAGACATCTCCCGCAGACAGGAGTTCTGCAGTGAAACCAGCATCTGCTCAGCCAGTGTCATGTCTGGGGTCTGAGTTGAGAGATGATTTTAGGGTGAAAAGAAAAACCAGACAAGTGACACTCACAAACACCTCACCTGTCTGACAGGGTGGAGCTTATCAAGTCATCCAGTCCCTCTGTGTGTGTGTGTGTGTGTGTGTGTGTGTGTGTGTGTGTGTGTGTGTGTGTGTGTAGCTGAGGATTTTAGAAACCTGTTGTATGTGTAAGGACACAGTTTTTGCCAATATTTTCATTTCACACCCAACAAATTCAAATCTGTACAACTCACTTTATAAATGATTCAAACCTGAAATGGTCAATATGTATTCTATTAATTTCAAATGTAATCAATTCAAAGCTGTTAGAGCAAAATGCTATTTAAATTTTAATGTCTTTGGCATTGATTTTCCCCCATTTAAGCCCTCTCTGTACGTGTGTTGAGGAAAATTGGAACTTTCTCATCGGGAACAATTCGCTTATTGCTGAGAAAATAGGAAAAGGTTTTGATTTTATTTGTGTATATTAATTCAGACCATTTTAAATCATATTGTGCTTCGAAAAACTAAATCCCATTTATCTCAGATGCAAGTGATGATGTATACTTTCCAGTTATGTATCAAGCTCAAAAACAGGGTTTAACGTAGCACTGACATTATGTTCATTCAGAGTATTATTTTACGAATGAGATGATCAGTGGGGCTGAGTTTTTACCATTGTTAAGTAGATGGGGGCTGAAAAACGGATAGAGTTTCTCAGTGAAGTTGTAACCACTGAAGGAGTAGACATGAGACCTGGTCTCCACATTGTAAAAGGAGACCTGACCCCTCTCATAATCCACATACACCCCCAGTGTCCTGGGCTTCTCTCTCAGGGGGAGGAGGACAGACGGATCAGCTAGAGCCCTGTACTCAGTCCCATTCCTCAGCCACACAGTCCAGTAGCCATTCCCAGGGTTCAGTTTAATACTCCCCTTCCTGTTGATGGACTCCTTGGCCATTCCTACATCCCAGTCAGTCTTCTCTCCAACCTGCACCTCATAGTAAAATCTCCCTGAGGAGAACCCCTCCTTTCCCAGGACACTGACAACGGGATCAAACCTCTTTGGGTTGTCAGGGAGATTCTGTCGTGTGTCTCCAAGTCTCACTCGTTTCCCATCCTCAGACAGGATGAGACTGGGCTGGGCCGTATCAGGGTCCAGAGTCACATCCACTGTGCAGGAGAAATTACAACTGAGTAAACATATCACGTCAGTTATTGTTTCAGAGAATGTCTCTGTTTGCAGGTGCATTTTAATGAAATTATAGTGATTTCCTTCAGGATTCATTTTTCTATGTTAGCAGTTGTTCCTTTGGCAGGTGCTGCAAGTGACTTTAACTGTAAATAAGCAGGATAAGAGAGAGATGCAGGAGGACAGAAGCAGGGACAGGCTGGTACTGAAAACTTTAATGGAAAATATATGGGAAGTTTATATCTGCAATACATACTGGAAAACACAGTTAAAGTTTGTGGTGAGCCCATAAAATAAGATAGAAATATAGTTAGAGTAACAGAGTGTGAGTGTTTGTGTTTATGACAGTGGTGTCAGTGTTGATTGTGTCAGTGTTGAAGGTGCCAGTGTAGTTTAAGAGGAGGATAACCCTACCTGCCGCTTCACGGATCCACGCCCACACTGGAAGAGAAGACATATTAACTGATGTTACTGCAATAATTTACGTAACTTGGGTTAACTGGAAGAGATTGTGCATTTTGTTATTTTATGGGTCCGTGTCCATCTGAACCACCCATTTGTGAGCCTTCTCTAGCTGATGGCTGAGGAGGGAGATTGCTGAGTGATTATTCTTACCTGAGGACGGACTCAATGGCAAAAAGTTTGTATGTCCTGATCTAAGATGCAAAAAAGTCTCCACTAAGCACCTGAACCAATGCAGATGGGATTTATTTACAAACGGGTTGGGGGGGGCAGTGTGATGGGGTGCTGGGAGTCTGTGCTGAGAGTATGGGCTCTGAGAGTCTGTGCTCAGAGAGTCTGTGCTGAGAGTCTGTGCTGAGAGTCTCTGCTGAGTCTGTGCTCTGATGCTCAGAGAGTCTGTGCTGACAGTCTGTGCTCAGGGTCTGTCCTGAGTCTGTGCTCTGAGTATGGGCTCTGAGAGAGTCTGTGCTGAGAATCTGTGCTCAGAGAGTCTGTGCTGGGAGTCTGTGCTCTGAGTATGGGCTCTGAGAGTCTGTGCTCAGAGAGTCTGTGCTCTGAGAGTCTGTGCTGGGAGTCTGTGCTCTGAGTATGGGCTCAGAGAGTCTGTGCTGAGAGTCTGTGCTGAGAGTCTGTGCTCTGAGAGTCTGTGCTGGGAGTCTGCTCTGAGTGTGCGCTCTGAGAGTCTGTGCTGACAGTCTGTGCTCAGGAGTCTGTGCTGAGAATCTGTGCTCTGAGAGTCTGTGCTGGGAGTCTGTGCTCTGAGTCTGTGCTCAAAGAGTCTGTGCTGGGTGTCTGTGCTCAGAGAGTCTGTGTTCTGAGTGTGGACTCAGAGAGTCTGTGCTGAGAGTCTGTGCTCTGAGAGTCTGTGCTCTGTGCTCAGAGAGTCTGTGGACTCAGAGAGAGAGTCTGTGCTGAGAGTCTGTGCTCTGAGTCTGTGCTGAGAGTCTGTGCTCAGAGTCTGTGCTGAGAGAGTCTGTGCTCTGAGTGTGGACTCAGAGAGTCTGTGCTGAGAGTCTGTGCTCTGAGTGTGGACTCAGAGAGTCTGTGCTGAGAGTCTGTGCTCAGAGAGTCTGTGCTGGGAGTCTGTGCTCAGAGAGTCTGTGTTGGGTGTCTGTGCTCAGAGAGTCTGTGCTCTGAGTATGGGCTCAGAGAGTCTGTGCCCAAACAGTTGTTTAAATGTGTTCTCAAATGTCACAAATAAATATATTCAACAGCAACATTAAATAATGTGCTTGACCCTGAACATGGTGTGTGGTGGTCAGGATAATTAAAAAGGAGAAAAACAAACCAAAGCTCAGTACACTTTTCCTGAGCTATCAGCTAAATTCTGCCCCATCCCACACTTTTACTAAAATAGCTGAATTTAGAATGAATTGCTTTTGCTTTTGTAAATTAAAATTAGTTCTTAAAATGTAATTACAGTATTTAACAGTGACTCAGTGGAAAGGATCAAATGTGTTAAAATTGTGTTGTAATTGTGATGAATTGTGTTATTGTGTTACCTGGTTTCATGACGACTCCATCCCTCCCTGCAGGGAAATAGATGCAGCTTTATAGTACCTTATTCATGAACACAGATTGTATGGCAGTCACAGATTGTAAAAGTGCGGTATGTGTTTGTGTGTGCGTGTGTGAATGCATGTGTGTGTGTTTGTGTGTGTGTTTGTGCATGTGTGTGCCCGTTTGTCTGTGTACATGTGTGTGTAACACCTGTCAGACCGGAAATGTGTGACTGTGTGTGTGTGTATGTATGCGTGTTATGTGTGTGTGTGTAACAGCTGTAAGCACTGAAAGGTATGACTGTGTGTGTGAGAGAGAGTGAGTGTTTGTTTTTCTGCATATTCGTCTGTGTGTGTGTGTGTGTGTGTATGTATAACTTACATGACTGTTCTCCAAAAACACCTCTGACTGGAGGAAACAAACAAAACAAACAGACCATTAAATGTTAAAAATGTATCAATGAATTCATTCAGGGAAATGTGATTATCTCTGTATAATGATATGAATCATTATACCACGGCTTGGTTAAATACTCTTCTCTGATTGGCTGGTGGGGTGTGCATTATTTCCCAGTGAATGCACGGCATGGCTATAAAGTAGTTCCAGTGAAAGTGGCCGTATCACCGTTCGAAACGAACACTCAAGCTAAATTCAGCCAATCAGAAACGAGTATTTAACCAAGCCATGGTATATAAAATCAGAATAAACCATTCCTGGCAGTACAGTTCTATTTAAATAAACCATTTCAAAGGGGTTAATTTCATCACACCACCCTGTCGTGGTTTATTTCCATAGAACTGCATCAGCACTTTATTCCTTACAAATCACCTAGTACATACCTCATTATCAGCAGTGATAAAACCATTACAAACATGAACATTTCTTGGATATTTAGACTGTTACCTGTTTTGTTTGTGTCTCTGGAAAAGCAAATCTCACTATTGTACTTGGTCTGCAGTTGGGAGTTCTCCAGTTCTTTCTCACTCAGCTGTTTCTGCAGTTGGGAGTTCACCTGCTCCTTTTCTCCCAGCTGTTTCTGCAGTTGGGAGTTCTCCTGCTCCTTTTCTCCCAGCTGTTTCTGCAGTTGGGAGTTCTCCTGCTCCTTTTCTCCCAGCTGTTTCTGCAGTTGGGAGTTCTCCTGCTCCTTCTCCCCCAGCTGTTTCTGTAGCAGCACTGGGGAACAAATTATATACAGTAAGAATTAAGAGAAGAGGAGAAGATGAAATATCAGTTGATATTCAGAGTGATTATTATTGGTGTAACAATATTTTGAACATGCTGATATTGATTCCATATTAAATATAAAATAATGTTTTCTATTTCAGTGGTTAATTATGACAAATATGTTTGGAAAACATGAAGAGAAAACCTTAATTTTACTCTTGTGTAATACAGTTCAATTTAATATCAGGCTTGATCCTTAACGTCTTTTATGATGTTGATGGCTGAATTTGTTAGCTAGAAAAACCTCACAAATGCAACATTTTGCCTTAGCTTTGTGTCCAAACTTATGGTTATGCCCTCAATATTTAGAGATGATGATTCTCATAATAATTTTGGTTTGTTTTTAAGTTTTTGGGAGTTTTTAATTTTGAATTAATGGGCTTAGAGCAGCTAGGTTCTGGAAAACCAGAGCTCTGTTCTGATAGTAAACTCCTCAAGAACACATACAGTAGAGGCCCAGTGTGGTTCTGTTCTGACAAGAAACTCCTCACTAACACTTACAGTAGAGGCCCAGTGTGGTTCTGTTCTGATAGTAAACCCCTCATTAACACTTACAGTAGAGGCCCAGTGTGGTTCTGTTCTGACAGTAAACTCCTCACTAACACTTACAGTAGAGGCCCAGTGTGGTTCTGTTCTGACAGTAAACTCCTCATTAACACTTACAGTAGAGGCCCAGTGTGGTTCTGTTCTGATAGTAAACTCCTCATTAACACTTACAGTAGAGGCCCAGTGTGGTTCTGTTCTGATAGTAAACTCCTCATTAACACTTACAGTAGAGGCCCAGTGTGGTTCTGTTCTGATAGTAAACTCCTCATTAACACTTACAGTAGAGGCCCAGTGTGGTTCTGTTCTGATAGTAAACTCCTCATTAACACTTACAGTAGAGGCCCAGTGTGGTTCTGTTCTGATAGTAAACTCCTCATTAACACTTACAGTAGAGGCCCAGTGTGGTTCTGTTCTGATAGTAAACTCCTCATTAACACTTACAGTAGAGGCCCAGTGTGGTTCTGTTCTGATAGTAAACTCCTCATTAAAACTTACAGTAGAGGCACAGTGTGGTTCTGTTCTGATAGTAAACTCCCCATTAACACTTACAGTAGAGGCACAGTGTGGTTCTGTTCTGATAGTAAACTCCTCATTAACACTTACAGTAGAGGCCCAGTGTGGTTCTGTTCTGATAGTAAACTCCTCATTAACACTTGCAGTAGAGGCACAGTGTGGTTCTGTTCTGATAGTAAACTCCTCATTAACACTTACAGTAGAGGCCCAGTGTGGTTCTGTTCTGATAGTAAACTCCTCACTAACACTTACAGTAGAGGCCCAGTGTGGTTCTGTTCTGATAGTAAACCCCTCATTAACACTTACAGTAGAGACCCAGTGTGGTTCTGTTTTGATAGTAAACTCCTCATTAACACTTACAGTAGAGGCCCAGTGTGGTTCTGTTCTGATAGTAAACTCCTCATTAACACTTACAGTAGAGGCCCAGTGTGGTTCTGTTCTGATAGTAAACTCCTCATTAACACTTACAGTAGAGGCCCAGTGTGGTTCTGTTCTGATAGTAAACCCCTCATTAACACTTACAGTAGAGGCCCAGTGTGGTTCTGTTCTGATAGTAAACTCCTCATTAACACTTACAGTAGAGGCCCAGTGTGGTTCTGTTCTGATAGTAAACTCCTCATTAACACTTACAGTAGAGGCCCAGTGTGGTTCTGTTCTGATAGTAAACTCCTCATTAACACTTACAGTAGAGGCCCAGTGTGGTTCTGTTCTGATAGTAAACTCCTCATTAACACTTACAGTAGAGGCCCAGTGTGGTTCTGTTCTGATAGTAAACCCTCATTAACACTTACAGTAGAGGCCCAGTGTGGTTCTGTTCTGATAGTAAACTCCTCATTAACACTTACAGTAGAGGCCCAGTGTGGTTCTGTTCTGATAGTAAACCCCTCATTAACACTTACAGTAGAGGCCCAGTGTGGTTCTGTTCTGATAGTAAACTCCTCATTTACAGTAGAGGCCCAGTGTGGTTCTGTTCTGATAGTAAACTCCTCATTAACACTTACAGTAGAGGCCCAGTGTGGTTCTGTTCTGATAGTAAACCCCTCATTAACACTTACAGTAGAGGCCCAGTGTGGTTCTGTTCTGATAGTAAACCCTCATTAACACTTACAGTAGAGGCCCAGTGTGGTTCTGTTCTGATAGTAAACTCCTCATTAACACTTACAGTAGAGGCACAGTGTTGTTCTGTTCTGATAGTAAACCCCTCATTAACACTTACAGTAGAGGCCCAGTGTGGTTCTGTTCTGATAGTAAACTCCTCATTAACACTTACAGTAGAGGCACAGTGTTGTTCTGTTCTGATAGTAAACCCCTCATTAACACTTACAGTAGAGGCCCAGTGTGGTTCTGTTCTGATAGTAAACCCCTCATTAACACTTACAGTAGAGGCCCAGTGTGGTTCTGTTCTGATAGTAAACTCCTCATTAACACTTACAGTAGAGGCCCAGTGTGGTTCTGTTCTGATAGTAAACTCCTCATTAACACTTACAGTAGAGGCCCAGTATGGTTCTGTTCTGATAGTAAACTCCTCATGAACACTTACAGTAGAGGCCCAGTGTGGTTCTGTTCTGACAGTAAACTCCTCATTAACACTTACAGTAGAGGCCCAGTGTGGTTCTGTTTGATCGTAAACTCCTCATGAACACTTACAGTAGAGGCACAGTGTGGTTCTGTTCTGATAGTAAACTCCTCATTAACACTTACAGTAGAGGCCCAGTGTGGTTCTGTTCTGATAGTAAACTCCTCATTAACACTTACAGTAGAGGCACAGTGTGGTGATGAGAGCGATCAGAGTGATGACAGAGATAATAATGATCCATGCGTAGATGAACTTCAGTTTCTTCTTGGACAGACAGCCTCTCCTTACAGTAACTGTAAATTAGTGTTGGAAAGTACTTCATTGCATTAACCTTTGATTTATGCACACATACACACACACTCACACACACACACATATATATTTGTGTGTTTGTGTGTGCGATATATTGATATGTCTGGACATATGTCAATTAGCTGCACAAGATAATTATTTACATCATATCGTTAAACAATCAGAAGGTGAGCAATGGATAAATATAGAAAATTCTCAATTAATGAATCATAATGTATTTTTCTGTATGTTCTCTAAGAATCAAATTAAGAGTACAGGATTTTTTTTTATAATTACTACCTTAAAACCATGGTATAAAATGAAAAACATGGACTATTGCAATTCCTGTGGACTCAAAACTTTTGTTTAATTGCATCTGCTGTGTGTGGGTCCTATTCTTGACATAAATATAATCAGATTATGAGTTATATTTATCATAATTTTGACCTAAAAAAACCAAGCGCAAAAACCTGTATTAAATAAAATTTAGTTTAACCCAGATAGTAATAACATGATTAGTAGGATATATAAAACGCTGTGTAAACGAAATCATGTCTCAGTATTAAATGATAGAGAATATTCCAAATGGAATAAGGTTGTAAGGGGGGATTTAGCAGAAAAATGGAATCATTGTCTTTCTGTAACTAAGGATATTATATCAAATGTAGGCATAGTTAATTATGGAAGGCCTTAAATGATGCATGAGAGTCCCTCTATATAATCTTTATTATGTGTCTTTTATTCTTACAGTATGTCTTAATTAGATTGTCCTTAGAATTTCAGTATATGCATAACATTGAACTAGTGTTCATGTACTATGTCTTACCATAGTCTTTTGAGAGCTTCTATATAAATATGTATTTATTTTTATTGTTTTGGATTACATGTAGTGTAGTTTATGTATGGGATATGAGTGTGGTGGGATTAAATAAGGAAAAAATGACAATGTACTACATGTTTGTATATGTTCGTATATGAGTACATATCGGTATGTATACATGTTATTTTGATGTGTTGATGAGCTTTGGAAGGATGATTCATTACCTGCAAATTTATGATTTCACAATATGTCTAGTAAACACACCTGATGCTGGCTTCATGGCTGTCTCTTCCTGCCCTGATGTGGTGTCGTTTCCAGGACAGTCTTTCAGCGCTTTCAGCTGAATCTCGTCATTTTCAGGATCCGTGGCCATGTTCAGACTCTAGTGCTCGACAATCGCCACACTGTGGTCTCTGCCTCTGATAGTATCGGAGAAAAGTACCACACGGTGTTATGGCCGGGGTACGGTGACCTTAGAAATAAACCACATGGATTTCACAAGGTGAAATAAGCGTGAAGAGAAGAACATTTCAGCGTGTGATTGCATTTGAATGCACCTAGGAAATATTGTCACATTTTACAAAAACATGTCTCTATAAGGAAAAAAGGTTGTTATAGGCAGTGTTCAGTGAGACTGTAGCCCATACGCTGTTATAGGCAGTGTTCAGTGAGACTGTAGCCCATACGCTGTTATAGGCAGTGTTCAGTGAGACTGTAGCCCATACGCTGTTATAGGCAGTGTTCAGTGAGACTGTAGCCCATATGCTGTTATAGGCAGTGTTCAGTGAGACTGTAGCCCATACGCTGTTATAGGCAGTGTTCAGTGAGACTGTAGCCCATACGCTGTTATAGGCAGTGTTCAGTGAGACTGTAGCCCATACGCTGTTATAGGCAGTGTTCAGTGAGACTGTAGCCCATACGCTGTTATAGGCAGTGTTCAGTGAGACTGACCCATATGCTGTTATAGGCAGTGTTCAGTGAGACTGTAGCACATACGCTGTTATAGGCAGTGTTCAGTGAGACTGTAGCCCATACGCTGTTATAGGCAGTGTTCAGTGAGACTGAGCTGTTCGCTGTGATAGGCAGTGTTCAGTGAGACTGTAGCCCATACGCTGTTATAGGCAGTGTTCAGTGAGACTGTAGCCCATATGCTGTTATAGGCAGTGTTCAGTGAGACTGGTGCCCATACGCTGTTATAGGCAGTGTTCAGTGAGACTGTAGCCCATATGCTGTTATAGACAGTGTTCAGTGAGACTGTAGCCCATACGCTGTTATAGGCAGTGTTCAGTGAGACTGGAGCCCATACGCTGTTCGCTGTGATAGGCAGTGTTCAGTGAGACTGTAGCCCATACGCTGTTATAGACAGAGTTCAGTGAGACTGTAGCCCATACGCTGTTATAGGCAGTGTTCAGTGAGACTGGTGCCCATACGCTGTTATAGGCAGTGTTCAGTGAGACTGTAGCCCATATGCTGTTATAGGCAGTGTTCAGTGAGACTGTAGCCCATATGCTGCTCAGTGTTCAGTGAGACTGTAGCCCATATGCTGCTCAGTGTTCAGTGAGACTGGTGCCCATACGCTGTTATAGGCAGTGTTCAGTGAGACTGTAGCCCATATGCTGTGATAGGCAGTGTTCAGTGAGACTGGTGCCCATACGCTGTTATAGGCAGTGTTCAGTGAGACTGGAGCCCATATGCTGTTCACTGTGATAGGCAGTGTTCAGTGAGACTGGTGCCCATATGCTGTTATAGGCAGTGTTTAGTGAGACTGTAGCCCATACATGTTCAGTGTCCACTGGTGTTTCCTACAGCCATGCACCCCTGCACCTAGGTTATCCTATGCTGCCTAAATGGTACATTTGAATAGAGCACTGGAATAATGCAAGACTCAGTTTCTCTTGAAATAAAGCACACATTACAAAGTTACTCATAATAAAACATATATAGAGTTATTTTCATCGCAGTACTTTATACTTATAATTATGTATGAAGCATTCCATTTATGTTTGTTTTTGTGTCACGTTTTTATATTACAGTTTATTCCTTTTTATTCAGGATACAGAAGCTGTCCACAGCTTTGCGGCAAAATGGTGGAACTCAAAGCAGCTTTATGAGTGGGGAAATAAAGCACGGACATACCTGATCTTAGCTGGAGCTGCGGACGCAGGCAGAGGAGACTGACCGACACAGAGGAGGGGCCCAGTGCCGCTAACACAGAGACTGCACAGAGAGGCACTGGGGAAAGAGAGTAGAAACACAGAAGAAGAAGTTGGTGAGTGTAATGAAGGTTCACGCCAGTTTCCTTAGAAATCATATCGAATTTCTTGCACACAGGAAAAAAAAAGTTTAACTCAGCTTAATACTGCCTGGCCTGCTTCCTGTGATTATGCGCAGACATTATGAAATGCATTTCCGTTTGCACTGGCAACTGCACACAGGAAAAATGCAAGTGTTTTCTGAACATAATTTTCATCATCATCAACATCATTGTTAGTAATAATAATAATAATAATAATAATAATAACAATAATAACCTGAGTGGGTAGAAGTGCCCTTCATTACTGGAGTCCCAGCTTGTTGCTTCCC
Source organism: Albula goreensis (assembly GCA_022829145.1). Lineage (NCBI taxonomy): Eukaryota > Metazoa > Chordata > Actinopteri > Albuliformes > Albulidae > Albula > Albula goreensis. Next base: position 36,687,200 of record CM040749.1, read on the forward strand.
CCTGAATCATGGGGGGCGGGGGGATTTGGGAGCTGATAAGTTATGCTTGTGGTGGTTTTAGCGACATGAGGTAATTAAAATGAAGAGTCCTTTAGTAGCAGAATGAGCTGTTGGAATATGACCATGTCCCTGTGTGTGTGTGTGTGTGTGTGTGTGTGTGTGTGTGTGTGTGTGTGTGTGTGTGTGTGTCCCTGTGTGTGTGTAGAACTCAGAGGGGGACCAAAGGACTAGGACCATGTCCCTTTGTGTGTATGTGTGTGTGTATAACTCAGAGGGGATCAATGGAATATGACCATGTCCCTGTGTGTGTGTGTGTGTGTGTGTGTGTGTGTATAACTCAGAGGGGGTCAATGGAATATGACCATGTCCCTGTGTGTATGTGTGTGTGTGTGTGTGTGTGTGTGTGTGTGTGTGTGTGTGTGTATTTCTCAGAGGGGATCAATGGAATATGACCATGTCCGTGTGTGTATGTGTGTGTGTATTACTCAGAGGGGATCAATGGAATATGACCATGACCCTGTGTGTGTGTGCGTGTGTGTGTGTGTGTGTGTGTGTAACTCAGAGGGGGTCAATGGAATATGACCATGTCCCTGTGTGTATGTGTGTGTGTGTGTATATTACTCAGAGGGGATCAATGGAATATGACCCAGTGTGTGTGTGTGTGTGTGTGTGTGTGTGTGTGTGTGTGTGTGTGTGTATAACTCAGAGGGGATCAATGGAATATGACCATGTCCCTGTGTGTGTGTGTGTGTGTGTGTGTGTGTGTGTGTGTGTGTGTGTGTGTGTGTGTGTGTGTGTTACTCAGAGGAGATCAATGGAATATGACCATGTCCCTGTGTGTGTGTGTGTGTGTGTGTGTGTGTGTGTGTGTGTGTGTGTGTGTGTGTGTGTTACTCAGAGGAGATCAATGGAATATGACCATGTCCCTGTGTGTGTGTGTGTGTGTGTGTGTGTGTTACTCAGAGGAGATCAATGGAATATGACCATGTCCCTGTGTGTGTGTGTGTGTGTGTGTGTGTGTGTGTGTGTGTGTGTGTGTGTGTGTGTGTGTGTGTGTGTGTATTACTCAGAGGAGATCAATGGAATATGACCATGTCCCTGTGTGTGTGTGTGTGTGTGTGTGTGTGTGTGTGTGTGTTACTCAGAGGAGATCAATGGAATATGACCATGTCCCTGTGTGTGTGTGTGTGTGTGTGTGTTACTCAGAGGAGATCAATGGAATATGACCATGTCCCTGTGTGTGTGTGTGTGTGTGTGTGTGTGTGTGTGTGTGTGTGTGTGTGTGTATTACTCAGAGGAGATCAATGGAATATGACCATGTCCCTGTGTGTGTGTGTGTGTGTGTGTGTGTGTGTGTGTGTGTGTGTGTGTGTGTGTGTGTGTGTATTACTCAGAGGAGATCAATGGAATATGACCATGTCCCTGTGTGTGTGTGTGTGTGTGTGTGTGTGTGTGTTTACTCAGAGGAGATCAATGGAATATGACCATGTCCCTGTGTGTGTGTGTGTGTGTGTGTGTGTGTGTGTGTGTGTGTGTGTGTGTGTGTACTCAGAGGAGATCAATGGAATATGACCATGTCCCTGTGTGTGTGTGTGTGTGTGTGTGTGTGTATTACTCAGAGGAGATCAATGGAATATGACCATGTCCCTGTGTGTGTGTTTTTCTGAATGCTTTTCATTCTTTTCTTCTCTGCAGCCCGAGTTGCTCTGCTAAATGCTAATATAATTTATTTCTCACAGGACTTCCACAGACATAAAATAAGAACCAAGCGCCACTGCAGAGTTACATTTCGATATCAATAAAGATGCTCCAGCGCTGTCATAGACCCTACAGCCAGGGTACCTCCTGCTTTAAAATGACAAATAACAGGACACAGAAGCAGAACCAAGATTAGCTGGAAAAGCAATAGAACCCTTTTCACCCAGAAACTTTACAAACAAAATGGCTTCCTCAGTTCTGTAAAATATGAAACAGCGTTCATCCCTGCTTATGTGAAGTCAGAAAATTGACTTTTATGACAAAAATACTCATATTTTCACCAGCATGAAGATCAGGTCAACAATCAGACTATGTGGCAAGATATATGAGCTGTGGCAAGCCGGACGAGGCACTACGGGGTGCGAGATATGAGCTGTGGCAAGCATGACGAGGCAGCTAAACGGGAAGGTGTCAGTAATGCTGTCTGATATGGTGGTTTTTACTTGTTCAGTCCTCATATGCTTTGGTTTTTGTGACTTTGGTTTCTGTTCCCTGTCCATGTGCTTTTGTTTTCATTCTGTGTCTCCGCCCACCTTGTTACCTACCATGTTGATTACCTATGTGTTTCACCTGCCCTGCTGTTTCACCTGTGTCTCATTGCTCGTTAGTCTGTGTATTTATACCCTGCCTTGTCTTTTTTTGTCGCAAGTTCGTGTCAGTGTTTTTGTACCTGTTTCGCTACAAGCCTTTCTGATCCTGCCTGCCTGCCTGCCTGCCTGCCTGCCTGCCTGCCTGCCTGCCTGCCTGCCTGCCTGCCTGCCTGCCTGCCTGCCTGCCTGCCTGCCATTACCCGTGTCTGTTTCCTGTTTTATTGATTCCTGTTTTCTGATTTTTACTTTTGCCGAGCCTGTCTGATTACGAACTCTTTGCCTGTTTTTGGCCATTCCCCTGGATTGTGTTTTGTACTTTTGCCGAGTCTCTCTGGTTTTGACCTCTGCCTGATTACCAACTCTGATTTTGGATTTGTGGACTGTGTTTTTGGTGGATTAATAAACTCCTGTTTATTAATTATCTCTGTCTGCGTTGGGTCTCTCTGGGATCTGACAGAAGGAGGTTAATCTATCATGTAAAATATGGGATATATGGTCTATATATAATGTACGAATTATGTTTTTGCACTTTATGAAACCTTGACAAAAACAGAATGAATTGGGTGCGTGAAAGCAGTTGATATTGTATATGTGTGACTCGTATACTGAAACTAAGACAAACTGTAAGATGAAAAATATTTTCGTAAACTAAAATAATACTAATAACAGCTAAATAATCACTTACTCGTATGTTTAATTCTTTTTTGCTCTTGTTTCTTTTGACTACTTAAGATCTGTTAAAACATTAAACATGCTTTGCTCATCAAAAAGTCTGTCTGGTCACCAGGCTCGAAAGTAAACCCCAGAATGTTTCACTGTTCTGTTCAACTAAAGTTACGAAAACTAAAACTGAAATAAAAATATTTTAAAACTAAAAGGAAACCTCTCTGTAAAATAAAAACTAAACTGAAACTTGAGATGTGTATCCTGTATTTTTTTCTTTCCACAGTATTACAGGTTGTGCATTGTGTGAGAAAAGTCGTTGAAAGAGACCATTCCTGACCCAGAATTGTAACTGCACTAATGTCCTGGACAAGGTGTTTTCAACTGAATCCAGGCTAGCACGAATAATTAAATAAATGACCACCATTCACTAATGTTAATCTAAGTTGTAAAACTGATTATGCTGATTAATGAATAAAATATTTTTAGAAAATTAATCAATAAATTAATCAATTTTGTTAAAAAATGAGAATAGGAATAGTTTCAAGACAAATTCATCACTTCTACTCAAATACTATTCTCAACTGACTTGTCATCGAAAACCTCAAAACGATTTTGCTACCATCCATAGTAGGTGCCTTTCCTTATTATTTATTCTGATATTCATTTTATTTATTCATGACATCTCTCTGTTTTACACTAAAAAACTCTCGCAGGATGACGCCATTACCTATAGAAGGGGGAGGGGCTAGCACATGATGAAACTGAATACAAAAGCACATAGCAAAGGACAGGGAGAAATAAATACAAAATGAGGCTAAGAAGCCAACGCGATCCAGCCCCAGCAGAAGGCGTCTCAAACTTTGGGCAGAATGTCTTTGCCTTTTGGAGAGATTTTGGAGTGTCAGAACACAGAGCCTGAAGTGAACAAACGTGCACAGAGCATCTGAGAGGGTGAGGTGTGGACCACTCAGTGCACTGAGATACAGGTGCATTATGGGTAATGGCCAGATCCTAAACTGTGGCAGTTACAGGGATATCAGATTTAGGAGCTTTGAAGAATTATCTTGCAAAAATCCACTTGGACTGGAGCACAGGCTTTCAGTCTGAAATGGCAGACACACTAGAGTAGGAGCACAGGCTTTCAGTCTGAAATGGCAGACACACTAGAGTAGGAGCACAGGCTTTCACTCTGAAATGGCAGACACACTAGAGTAGGAGCACAGCATTTCACTCTGAAATGGCAGACACACTAGAGTAGGAGCACAGAATTTCACTCTGAAATGGCAGACACACTAGAGTAGGAGCACAGGCTTTCACTCTGAAATGGCAGACACACTAGAGTAGGAGCACAGCATTTTGCTCTGAAATGGTAGACAGTCTGCTTTGGCAAAAATATTTGGAATGACTAGTTGAACCCTATTTTGCAGTGTCTCCATGGCAACATCTCACCAGCTTCCCCAAAAACTGTAACAATGCAGCCCCACCCCACCAAACAGCACACAGCAAAGACAGAGAGAGAGAGAGAGAGCAGTATTCATTCATTCATTCATTCATTCATTCATTCATTCATTCATTCATTCATTCATATGAGGAACATTGCACAAACATCCACATATCAGTAGTCACTATCAATGCAAATTTAGCACCTTTTTAAAGCTAGTTTTTTCCTTGGCTGATTGGACAGATAATCGTAGACAGCCGTTAAAATTATAAAATGCAAAAACATGAAAAATGGGCAATAATAATATTTATAATGTCAACAGAGAGTGTTTCGACAGCAGTGATTTGATTTCACCTGTAAAAGACTAATAACTATAGCCTTATTTCTAATTTGGAAGTAAAGAGTGTGGCTCTCTCCGAGAAACTGGTCTGACTGAATTTACCTTGTCTGGATGGAATCTCCCCACCAAAGTATGCAAGGGTTCTGTGACTGTTTGCGGAGGAGACATGAGATGTCACAGACAAGCGTGTGTGTGCATGTGTGTGTGTGTGTGTGTGTGTGTGTGTGTGTGTATGTGTGTGTGCTCTCAGGTAGCTGCTTGTATGAGAGATTTCTTCTGACTCTCTCTGCATCACTCTGGCAGCATGGTTACTCATGTACTCATGCACTCACACAGTCAATCAATCACTCACTCATATGGTCACTAGCTCACTCGCACACCCACTTACAGCTCAGTATTAAATGTAATGACAGCACTTCACCACTAGAGGGCGAAAAAGGCAGTCATATAACAGCATACTGGCGCTTATTGTCCTGTTAAACGAAACAAAACGACTTGCATTTCCTCCCAGTGTGGTTAACTGGCCTTCTATAACAAGGACATCTAAGGAAAGCAGCCAGTCAACATTTCCGTGCAAAGGTCATGAAATATTTATGTCTCTTCAATGAGGCTGGTGCGTTTGAAATAGCTGACTGGACAGAAACAGAGGAAACGTGCTCACAGTTCCCTCTGGAAACCTCCCAGCCAAATCCCCAGGGACTTTTTTCAACTAAAAGCAACTTTTTGAGGGCAGAAGTGTATTGACTTTCTGTTCTGAGGAGCTGGGAATATTTTTTTTTCTTTCTGGAGTCACCTCCCCAATGAAAGCCTTCACCCAAGTCTTGTTTGTAGTCTAGCTCCTCCTACATGTCAATTCACTTCCATTACGCTGTTTCCCCTTACAGTCACCAATGAGTAGCGGGAGCATAAATACCCTCCTGTAAGGACACCAGCGCAGTCTTTCTGACAGGAACACAAACCTTGGGGGTGCCAACCCTGCTTTCAGAGCTCTATGCCCCAGGCAAGGCCAGGCCGTTACCACACCTCTCATCATAAAGAACAGCTCCCTGCCAGCCGGAGCTCTCCAGCTACTTTTTTAAGATGAGGGAGGAAGTGTTTTTTTTTTTTTTTTTTTTTGAGGAGAGAGCAAGCAGAGTTCAGGCGCTGTGTACGAGCTGGAAATAGCGCAGGGCTCCACTGGCGGGGCCCATTGTTGTTGTTGTTGTTGTTGTTTTTGTTGCGTCTACAGCCTCGTGTTTGAGAGTCACGAGATGCAGTGTTTATCTATCGTCCCAGCCTCCTGCTGACCTTCACAGGAGGAGGCAGGGCTGGCAGACAGAGGGCTGCATACCACACTGAGTATGAGGTGCTGTGCAGACACAGGGCTGCATACTGCGCTGAGTATGAGGCGCTGTGCAGACACAGGGCTGCGTACCGCACTGAGTGTTAGGCACTGCGCAGAAACAGGGCTGCATACTTCACTGAGTGTGAGCCGCTGTGCAGACACACTGCTCTGCATCTGTACCCACACTCACACATATACACTAACACACAAACAAGCACTCACAAAAACACATGTACAGACACACACACACACACACACACACACACACTCACACACATGCATACACGGTCTGGTGAAGCTTAAGCTCAAACCAGCTCCCCTTTCATTCAGCAAGACTCAAGCCTGGCATCCAACTGAGCTGAACAGAAGGAGTCACAACACACCCCGCTCCCCCCCCCACCCCCATCAGAGCAGGGGCTGGAAATGTGGAAACGCACAGGCAGGCAGACAAAGGACAGAGGAAAGTCCTGGATGGGGGGTGTTGCACACAGAACGCAGGCAAACCTCAAATTTAAGGAGGTCCTGTGATTCGGCTCAGGCTGGTAATGAGGAGGAGAACTCAGTCATCCTGTGTCCCTCGCTGATTTTACTGTACGAGTGTTAGACTTCTGCAGAACTCAGTCGGTCTGTGTCCCTCGCTGATTTTACTGTACGAGTGTTAGACTTCTGCAGAACTCAGTCATTCTGTGTCCCTCGCTGATTTTACTGTACGAGCGTTAGACTTCTGCAGAACTCAGTTATCCTGTGTCCCTCGCTGATTTTACTGTACGAGCGTTAGACTTCTGCAGAACGCAGTCATCCTGTGTCCCTCGCTGATTTTACAGCATGAGTGCTAAACTTTGGCAGAACTCAGTCATCCCTCACTGATTTTACAGATTTTATTTAACAGGAGTCTAACGCTAATCGGAAAGCCCTTACCGTTTGATTGTTGTACATTAGCAATGCAATATTAATTGATGGAATGTTATTCAAGGTGACTTTCATGCAGTCTGGGATTGATGAAGTAGCGGTCCCAAATCGCCAGATCTGAACGCGCTTATCTATGTGGCTACTCAAAGCCATGAAACTGCTTAATTCATTGGAAATCTGATAGTAACTGGGAGGAAGTCATTGTGGGTTCGCTGTTTGTTGTTTTTCCCCAGCCGCCCATTTTGGAATTGGCAAGAGTGCTAGTGCTATACTCTCACATCATCTGTGTGCTGCCCCCACCCATACGGAGAGACACTGCTTGCCCCCACGCGCAAAACAAGGCCTGTGCTATATGCTCTATAGTCCCTTCAGTTTACAACACCAGAGTCAGCACTGATCAGACAACATGGCCGACGGGTCTTACCAGACTGTACCCAGTAAATGAACATGGTTTGAAATTATTGGGAAATATTGTGTTTTCATTGGGTTAAAATTAGAATATGCAAATTTGCATCAGCAGGGATGATGCCAAACACAGCTCTGAATGTTCTGAATCTGTGTGCTCAAATAAAAGTTTACCAAGTGTAGCCTCGCTAAATAACTCGATTGCTATCCCTGTACTTTTCCTCATGACTTTAAGATAATGTACGCCCGTGGGACCTGACAGGTCTGGCCGCTAACAATGCTAATGTTTCACTAACGCTTTTCTAACGCTCTCCTAACGTACCCCTGTGATCTGATGTGGAAGGCCACCGTAAGTGGCAGCAATGTGTGCGCTGGGCACTGCGGCCTGACCGCCTCCGCTGGCTACAGACGCAGCCCAGACTCAGCCCTGTGATTCCTAAGCCGCAGGGCTCAGCCTCCGCAAGGCTAACTGGACACTCAAGCGTTTCGCGTGTTAGTGTCGCTTCAGATTAAGGATGCTCTTGAGAAATCGATCCTGGCTAAACTTGGACTTGAAGCCATATGGTCCCAGCGGTTGCCCCGGGTTACATTCAATTATGACTTAATAAGCTGGACCACTCCCACATTTCTGAGCCCCCCCAAAATACAACATAATCCATGTCTGTGATTGGCTATGTGGGGGGAAATTAGAGGAGATAGGCAGAGCTGATTGGGAGGAGAGGGGTGGGGTTTGTATCTAAGTGACACTTGCTGGGTCCTGATCGAGCAGAATAAGTTTTAAAATGACAGTTGATGGACATCGATGTTGACGTACATGACAGTCATTTCGCTGCCCTTCTCTGGCAATTATCTACGTCACTCATACGGCTGGCTCGCCATGCCCCGTCTGTGGAGCTGCTGCTCTGTGTATCCCTGATCTCCGATCTGAGTCCTGGTCATCCGTCAAGCGGTGCGCTGGATTGCCAGCTTAGTTTTGGAAAAAAAATGACACAGATAAAAATATAAGATATGCTCTTCCTCTCTAATAAAGAAGTCCTCAAAAAACTACTCTCACGAGACACAAGATGGCATGCGTACAATCACCGATCGCCATTGCTCAAATGCGTGTTATGAAGTTTCACCACGATTGGTGGACCTCCACTCTGTTTCAAAGCACAAAACAACAGCATTGCTACCATACTCATGCGTCGCTATGCCTGAGGAAATGCGGCTACGCTCGGTGTACTTCTGCACTTCCCAGGAGAGCAGCGGGGTAGCAAAAGTCTGCAATGGATTACGGCGCTCGATGGCAAGCCTTAAGACTGAACAGACTGCCCCGTGTCAAGTTTCATTACGTGCAGAGGGAGCACTCGGCACTTAGCTTATAACATATTAGGGGATTTGTTTAGTAGGATTCTAGCTTGGGAAAGGGATTCTTGGAAAAGACTGCAGGAGGGAGTAGGGGAGGTCAGATGGAGGACTGAGGAACAGGAAGGCTGCGCGGGCATAAACATCTTCACTCAGAGACGCAATTAAAACCGCTAAAGCATATGCCACAGGCTTTCAGGAAGTAATCTCAGGGGTTGATAGTCACAATCCAGACCAAGTCGTGAGTGGCACTGCGCACTGATTATGTCACTGTGTCCGTTTTCCACGCACAGCGCTCCGTGGCACTGTGCTGCGTGCTCTAAGGTGTGCTCTGTGCTGTGTGAGGTGTGCCCTGTGCTATGTGTGCTCTGTGCTGTGTATGATGTGCTCTGTGTTATGTCCTGTGTTTTGTGTGAGGTTTGCTCTGTGCTGTATGTGCTCTTTGATGGTTTCCTCTGTGCCGGTCCTGGCCATGCAGACGCTCTGGTGTTGATTTCAGTGAAACTTATTTAAAACTTACAGTAGCCCCCGAACCTTGTTTACTCCCTGTTTTCTTGGAAGTCTGTCAATCAATCAGTCGATCAAAATGTGTTACTTGAACAGTTTCACAGTTTCATTTCTACCAAGTTCTGTGGGAGTTTACTTCAGTAGCAAGAGCGTTTATCTGTGGTGTGTAAGGGAGCGTGTTTGTTTGTAGTGTGCACAGGGAATGTGTCTTTGTAGTGTGTAGGGGGAGTGTGTTTCAGTAGTGTGTAAGGAAGTGTCTTTCCGTGTTCAGAGGGAGTGTGTTTCTGTAGAGTGCAGGGGAGAGTGTAGTTGTAGAGCAAATGACATTAAGGGCGCGTTCCAATACTCGTTCTCGAGTTCCTTCACTCCTCTTCTCATCTCTTCTGTGCCACGGACACTATCTGTGCGCCCTCCCTTCCTCCACTGTTCCAAAAAGGTATGAGACGAGATTTCGCCTCCTCCACTCGCCTCCTTGTCTCATCCAAACGAAGGATACATCGGTGTATCCTACAGCGGAAGTTTTTCACATTTCTGGGTGACATCATTGTGTTCATGACCAGTCAGATCAAAAAACCAAGAACAGATTTCTCATTCACTGTTTTCCCATCCAGTATTTTCTGCTTTTGCAGAATCAGCTTTAATCTTTATGCCATTGTCTGTTACTGTAATCACACAGAACGGCAAGTCACGCGGAGTGCCATATGAAGGGATAAGCCATCTCCCTTGCCTGAAATATCAGATTATTCCGGTCTGGCAGTTAGCCAAGTTAGCAGCAGCCGCCGTAATGTTAGCACAATCAACCAAATGAGCAGCATTAGCCAAATTAGCACAATCTGCAAAATTAGCATCATCAGCCTAATAGGATCAGACTGGTTAGCTCCATCAGGAAAACCAGCACAACTCTGACACTAACCATGGACTGTAAACCTACTGGCATTGGGCTTACAGTACCTGTATGGTTCGGATGGTTAGAACCGAATCATGACAAAATCAGTGACTACAAATATATTGGTAAATAGATTTGTTATTCTGTTGGATATTTATTTCATTTACATTATATTTAAATGGTTTAGCTTCTAATAAATGCATGTATTTTATACTGGCTTGCCCATTAGGCATACTACATGATTAATATAATGAAATCAGGTGTGATTTTTTAAAAATGTTGTTTCATAATTTATGCACATCTCCAGATAAGAGAATCCACTACATGGTTGAATCCATATTTTTTATTTGTCCCTCAGTGGTAAGTATGCAGTGAATATATTATTTCATATTCTGCATGAGACCTGTTGACGGGAGAAGATATTGAGAGAGGTCTTAGATGCTGCACAGACTGTCAGATGCTCCTCATCGGTCTCCGAGGACGTGAGACAGGTCGCGTTTAAACATCGCGACATTTAACGCTTTCAAGTGTGGGATAGCACGAGCGTTTAAGACGACTGTTCTTGTCACAAAAGCTCTCTTTATACGCGGTGGTGAAAAGCGAGAGGATGGAAGCGGCGCGGAACGTGGCCGTACACTACGGTAGTGAGAGTAGATGAATGGGCCGTCTATGTTTGGGAATTTACAAGGGAGGAACCTGGGCACGAACCTTCCTCTGGTTGATCTGAATAGATTGCATTGTCCTGCCCAGTGCAATCGGGCACGGGAGATTATGTGCGGTTTATGTACAGCATTTTCGTTTAGTGAGGAGACATCTGTCTTTCAGTAATCGTTCCTGCTCTGTCACTGAAGAGCACATGACACGGACGCTCAGTCTGTGCATTTTTAATCAGTATTTGTTATTATTTATCAAATGCGCTTGCAGCATTACTGTGTCTGGTGATTCTCTTGAGCTTTATTTGTTTGCTGAATGTTTTGCATGACTGATTTGTTTGTATTACTAGCTGTGTAAATACATGTGTGCCATGACGTGAGGTGAGTTTTAATGGGACCTGTGAACATGAGGCACAGTGTCCCCTGAGCACAGGCTGTGAGTGAGAGACCCTGAGCACAGGCTGTGAGTGGGAGGTTCTGAGCACAGGCTGTTAGTGAGAGACCCTGAGCACAGGCTGTGAGTGAGAGGACCTGAGCACAGGCTGTAAGTGAGAGGCTCTGAGTACAGGCTGTGAGTGAGAGACCCTGCGCACAGGCTGTGAGTTACATGCTCTGAGCACAGGCTGTGAGTGAGAGACCCTACACACAGGCTGTGAGTTACATGCTCTGAGCACAGGCTGTGGGTGAGAGACCCTGAGCGCAGGCTGTGAGTGAGAGACCCTGAGCACAGGCTGTGAGTGAGAGGCTCTGAGCACAGGTTGTGAGTGAGAGACCCTGAGCACAGGCTGTGAGTGAGAGGCTCTGAGCACAGGCTGTGAGTGAGAGACCCTGAGCACAGGTTGTAAGTGAGAGGCTCTGAGCACAGGCTGTAAGTGAGAGGCTCTGAGCGCAGGTTGTGAGTGAGAGACCCTGAGCACAGGCTGTAAGTGAGAGGCTCTGAGCACAGGCTGTGAGTGAGAGACCCTGAGCACAGGCTGTAAGTGAGAGACCCTGAGCACAGGCTGTGTGTGAGAGACCCTGAGCACAGGCTGTGAGTGAGAGGCTCTGAGCACAGGCTATGAGTGAGAGACCCTGAGCACAGGCTGTGTGTGAGAGACTCTGAGCACTGGCTTTGAGTTACAGGCCTTGAGCACAGGCTGTGAGTGAGGGGCTCTGAGCACAGGCTATGAGTGAGAGACCCTGAGCACAGGCTGTGAGTGAGAGGCTCTGAGCACAGGCTGTTAGTGAGAGACCCTGAGCACAGGCTGTGAGTGGGAGGTTCTGAGCACAGGCTGTTAGTGAGAGACCCTGAGCACAGGCTGTGAGTGGGAGGTTCTGAACACAGGCTGTTTGTGAGAGGCTCTGAGCACAGACTGAAAGTGAGAGGCTCTGAGCACAGACCCTGTAAGTGAGGGCTGATTACTCTCCTGTCCTTCAGTCACAGTAATACAAACAGCTGCCCTGCAGTCAGGCCGTCCTGGGGATTGTAATTAACCTTCCTGCCATGTGAGTCGATTCGTATCCACCTGAATTTAGTTCTTATTGATTCCAGAGCTGCATTTCGGACTGTCGCACATCGCGCGGCGCGGCCCCACACACACTGGAAGAAGGACTTCTGTTGCTATGGTGATAAGCACAGCCTGTTTTTGGGGTTGGCAGCTGGTGTTCCGGGCTGGGTTTAGAGGGGGACCTCAGAAACCAGGTGGAATCATCATTGTCCCGTCCCTGCCTTGCTGGTGGGCGGAGCCTCGACAGTGACATCACAGCTTTTTCACACCCCATGGACTATCTGGGGCAGTGCAATCAGATGATGGAGATAAACAGTGTTTTACTCTGATTAGAAAATTATTGTTTTATTGTCTGAAATAAAGTGTGGTTTCTCTTCATCTGAGTGCAGGCAGGAGTATTACGATGGTATAGGTAATCGTCTACCTCCTTTGTGCTTCTCCAGCTCAGCTTAGATGCACTTTCACTATGGGAAAAGAGTAGAGCAGGCAGACTGCTGGTGTCTAAACAGCCACAGGGGGCGCTGTTGCATGATCAGGTGGGTGGGCCTTGTGAGACCCTTGCTGCCTGGGAAACGCTGTAGCAGATGATGTGGCTCTCCTAGCAGAGGAAGCAGCCAGGGTTCGAGTTTAGACATCAGGATTCATTCACGGCTGTGGGCGTGTTTGTTTATATGCATGCATTTCAGGGTTGTATTTGCCAGGACGTGGTTTGGACTCTACTCTTCAGCTGTGGAACTGAAACTCATTTTTATGCCGGCTCCGTATTTCTGCTCTCTTCATTTGTAGTAGCTGACTGAGGACACAAGCCTCCTATCAGTCTGCGGCTGCCCCCACCATTCCGGAAACTTCCATTTTAACGACTTTGTTCAGTGTGATCTTTTATGTTCAAACACATTTACATTTACAAGCCCCTTCTGCTTTGCTATTCATACCTACGTAAACATGGGCCTTATTAACCTTGTGTAAAAGCACTGGAGTGTGAAAAACGGATAAGAATGAAGTCCCTTTACATAAATGGCGGGGATCAACACCTTTCAAACAGCCATGTCGTTGGTCTATGTAGCCTCAAAACCCACAAACAAATATGATCCTCTTTCCACACCAAGGACACAGATCCTCAGTGAGTATTTATGGGTAAACAAAAAAATGAAGGGAAAGTGGCTTTAGGTTTAAAAATAGATTTTCTACAGAGTCCCAGAAGATAGCTGGTTCTCAAAGGCACGTTCCCCTTTCTGTGTGAATGTCAGGGCGCAGCACTAAGGCTAATGACCCTTTTTACTTGGGAACAAAATGGCTCCCGAAGGAATGCTAATTTTTCACAGTGGCTGGGTTGTGTAAATGGGCTGCTCGGCATTGCAAAAGGGAGCGTGCTCCTCTGGATATACATTCAGCCGATGAAAGCCGATTGTTTGTTATAGCGCTGGCTATGTAAAGGACATGTGTGCCCTGAATAGGAACGGCATTGTCGGAGGTTCCTGGACTTTAGCTGTCCTTGAGGCAAAGGAAATGAGTTATTATGGCTCTCTGTCTGCATACAATATAACCCTGATACAAACCGTGATGTCTATACGTTTGTGAATCCTCTTAATGCGTTTTACAGTATTTCAGGGTGGCTCATAAGGGTGGTTCAGAGGGTAAGACGCTTGCCTGGGACCCCTGAGATCAAGGGTTCGAATCTCAGTCTCGCCATTCCTGGTTATGGTCGGAGGTCCATATGGTGCGAGGCAACAATTGGCTCTCCTCCCAAAGCCAACACAGTGAGATCAACAAGTTCAGTGGAGTTTGGGTTGGGAAAATCAGGGTTAAAATGAAAAATAAATGAAATGATGTAATCATACTGTATATATAGTCCTAAGTCAATGCAAAATAAGTTGATACTTTAATGGATAAGTGCTGAAAGACCACACAACAATGACCTGACGAGTTAGCACTAACCTGAATATACACCTTTGTGACCCACTTTCTCAAAGCTGATATTAATAGGAGGCACGTGTTTGGAAACTGCTGGCCAATGAGCCCAATGCACAACAACGGATTGTCCAATAGAAAGCGCTCACAGCCTGGGCGGAGAAAAGAGGACTGAGAAGTAGTGGAAAGTGATTATGATGAGTCAGCTTTTACTCTTACACCTGCGTCTGAATGGGAGTGTGTTTGGGGGAAAGCGAAGGAAATCCGCAGCTCACAGCGCCTGCTCCTAGCTGCATCTGTCGTGGTGCGGACTGGCATCTCGTAGGAGTCATACGAGGTCCAGCTTTTAACTCTCCCGAAAGAATAAGTTCTTTAATCATATTACGTTGAGCTTGCATATTTGGACAAAGGCCCAACATTCTATAAAGGACTAATTGAATGGCCCTATTTACTTTAACAACATAAAATGTTCAGTGTAATGTTCTCAAGATGTAGAAGAAAGCTGCAAGTGCAATGGGATGGAAAGGTCATGTGACTTGAGAAAGTTCAGTTGGTAACAAATGAGTGAAAATAAATAAAGTAAATAAAAAAAGTAAATAAATGTTTTGTATACATCTGGGAAATGTGTTCATGGTGATATGGTTGACATCTGTTAAGGTTTTTTTGTGAAATTATTATTTTAATGTATTATTTGTTAAAGCTACTTTGTAGCAAATTAATGCAACAGCACCCCATACCTCCTCTCCTGAGATCCCTCCTCCCACCAGCGAAACTTCCTACCCAAATGACAGCCCCCACACCAGCCCATCTCACACTGCACTCCTCTGCACCCCAAAATCCTTCCCATCAATCCTGCAGCCCCACCATGCCCACACCCCCACAGAAAAAAACAAACATCATTAAAATTCTATCAAACCAAAGGGAAGAGTATCCCAAGACATAAAACGGCTCCATCGCCACACTGTTCACAAATGAAATGTAACACCACAATATCAGAAACATTTTGCGGAATCTCAGAGGGAATATACAATTACATTTTACTTGTGTAACTCACAACAATAAGACCTACCTGTGCACTTATCTGAACCACAGCCACAAGATTTTGCTTGTTTGCAAAAATGGCTGAACAGAAAACGATTCTACCAAGTACATGAAGACACATCAATGGTATGGAAACGATAGACCTTGAGTTGTAACTGAAGTGAAACGTCCCTCTGAGAACAGGGCTCAATAGGATATCTTATACAGAGAATGTCACCTAAGACCTAATCCTCTGTGCTGTGTTCCAAAACCGCTGTACCATAGCGCTTTATCCTCAAGAATGTGGCTGTCCACTGACATAGCTCTCAGAGCCGTCACATGACCAGACTCTCAGTGTCCTGTTTTGCAAAGACACAGAAAAACAGTGTTATAGTTGTGAGAGTCACAGACATGCAGCCACATCCATTTCACTTTAGTTAAAGAAGTGCACACTGAGTGTAGGGGACACTAAGTGGAGTGGGCAATGAGGGGAGTGGACACAGTGAGTAGGGGACACTGAGTGGAGTGGACACCGAGGGGAGTGGACACTGAGTGGAGTGGACTAGAAACTGAGTGGAGTGGACACTGAGTGGAGTAGAAACTGAGTGGAGTGGACACTGAGTGGAGTGGAAACTGAGTGGGCTAGAAACTAAGTGGAGTGGACACTGAGTGGAGTGGAAACTGAGTGGACTAGAAACTGAGTGGAGTGGACACTAGAGTGGAGTGGACACTGAGTGGAGTAGAAACTGAGTGGAGTGGACACTGGGAGTGGACACTGACTGGTAGAAACTGAGTGGAACACTGGGTGGTGGAGTGGACACTGAGGGAGTGGAAACTGAGTGGAATGGAGTTGACACTGGGTGGCATAGAAACTGAGTGGAGTGGAAACTAAGTGGAGTGGACACTGGGTGGAGTAGAAACTGAGTGGAGTGGACACTAAGGGGAGTGGACACTGAGTGAAGTAGAAACTGAGTGGAGTGGACACTGAGTGGAGTAGAAACTGAGTGGAGTGGACACTGAGTGAAGTAGAAACTGAGTGGAGTGGACACTGAGTGAAGTAGAAACTGAGTGGAGTGGACACTGAGTGGAGTGGACCCTGAGAAACTGAGTGGAGTGGACACTGAGTGAAGTAGAAACTGAGTGGAGTGGACACTGAGTGAAGTAGAAACTGAGTGGAGTGGAAACTGAGTGGAGTGGACACTGAGTGAAGTAGAAACTGAGTGGAGTGGACACTGAGTGAAGGAGAAACTGAGTGGAGTGGACACTGAGTGGAGAAACTGAGAAACTGAGTGAAGGAGAAACTGGTGGAGTGGAAACTGAGTTAGAAACTGTGGACACTGAGTGAAGTAGAAACTGAGTGGAGTGGACACTGAGTGAAGGAGAAACTGAGTGGAGTGGACACTGGACACTGAGTGGAGTAGAAACTGAGTGGAGTGGACACTGAGTGGAGTAGAAACTGAGTGAAGTGGACTATTTCCTTGTATAAATGAGTAGGATGATGGCTCTTAATGATGTAAGTAGAATGTGTCGAGTAGGACAGCAATGCCAGTTGACTATATTTTGCTTATTGCTTATTTGGCTAACAAATTTAAGCAGCTGCCTGTTTTTATTTGCTTACATAAGGCAGGTAGTCACAGACTTTGAATATGAAAAATGCTGGACAAAACAAGGGTAGAGAAAAGTTTAAAAACAGCACTTTCAAACAGAAGTCTTAACAAAATGCAAAACTCTTCCCTCAGATCTTTTATGTATAAAATACATATTTTGTAGAATTATGCAATTGAGCTATTACATCATCAGCACACAGGCTAAATTCAGACCATGTCCTGTGTCTTCTCTGTCATCATTTATCTAGCTGTATATGTGTTCTGATCCAAATGCAGGCCCTTTGTTTTCTCTGACTTGGTGCTCAGTTATAGGAAATTCTGCAGGGGTACCTTCTGACTTGGGCCACGTCAAGACAGCAAAATGAATATGTTTATGCATGAGTGTATGTACTATTAGACACTTGCAGCCCTTAATTTTAAATAAAATGGACAATGGAAATGAACAGAAGCTTCCACCAACAGAATTTCACGGCAAATGCTAAATCCAAAGCCAAAGATATATTTGTGTTTATCTCACTTTACGTTTCACACCACATCAACTTTAAGGCACATATTGTACTCAAATCCATGAGCTTGATTACTATTGTGATTAAATATTTTGAAGAAATTTGTAACTACAATTAAAAATAGTGCATCCCTGCTTTAGTGGGCCAGCTTTTTAAATAAATATGGCTATAAGCAATGCGGTTTGGCAGCTGCTCCATGTTCAATGTGATTTAAAATCTCACTGCACTCCACATTTCTGCTGACTCACGAAGATCAATAGCATTAAAATATTTTGACATAGTGACAGCTCATGGTATTTTCAGTGTTATCATGCATTTAAGACCTTGGTAAACAAATTAAAAACCTTCGTAAACAATGCTAATATTTGTGGACATTTTCCAAGAGGACTAGAAACTCCACTTTGTCTCTTTGAACACACGAGAGGCGCCCGGACAAGTGCTTCTTCAGATCTCAGCGAAACACCCATCAACGAGGGATACTTTTTCTTCTCGGCGTTTAACTTGGCAGCTTGGCAGCGAAAGCGGCGCGGAGCTACAAGGCCGGAGGATGTAAGTGAGCGCGGGGGCTGTGATTTACAGTCCGCCCAGGCCCCCGGCAGACCGCTGCCGCGTCTCTATTTATAACAATGTCTGCCCCACTCACGCTGAATGAACTGGGAAACGTCAGCAGATTTTTTCATCACAAAAGGCCAGGCAAAACAGAGCTTTCTGGAAGCCAGGGAACCGTTCCTCCGAGCGTCCCGAAATCCTGCCATGGGAGACTCCTGAAAAAGCACACCCATAAATGAAGTGAAAACTTAAATCCTCCCTTTCCTGACACCCAATGAGATTACACAAATCTGTTTCTATATAATATATACAAAGATAAATTTACTTTACCTCCCTGTTCTATGAGTGTGGGAAGTCTTCATTGTTATGGTAATAATGTATGACTAATTATAATAGTTACAAACTCTCCGTAAGATACACTGGAAGACAGATAACAGTTCCTGCCTCAAATTATCATTTTAATTAGCCTTTTGTTCCGGATCAATGGACTGTGAAAAAATGATATTTTGAATGGCTTTAGATAGTGGCAAAAAGGCTGGTTAAGTCATTATGAAACATAAATGAAATCTTGCCCAATCAGAGTGGGATATAGCCTGTTTGTGTGATGACACATGATCTGCATATTCATGAGTCATGAATATTCATTAAACCGCTTCATTAGAGAATCAGACAAATACTTTGGTCAAAGTTTCTTCTATGTTGTAATGTCTCATTCTTACCTTTTGAGTTCCTGGTCTCCAGTAGAAATGTTTGCACGTAAAATACACACACGCAACCACTTTCACAGAAATACAACACACATGTACACACACACACACACACACACACACACACACACACACACACACACACACACACACACACACACACACACACAAAACAACCTTCATTGTCACAACCACTGTCACACATACACAGATATACAGAGACAAACTCATGTGGGCCCAGTTCAAATCTGTACCGTTTTACACATGCCCACATTCACACACATGCTCAAAAACACTCCCGCGCATTAATTCATCAACCACCCTCAGCAGCTACTATCACAGAGTCAGTTAGTGCCACTCCGACCTGATAACCCACAGGCCTCCTCACAGCCCCTACAACGAGCAACAAAGTGAATCGAGAGAGAAAGAGCATTCATTATGCGTAAAGCGTTAATTATGCACCACAACAAGTTTGAGACAAAGTTCAACCAATTTAACCCCTTCAGCTCCACCAGGCCCGACAATCTATACAAAGCCGTTATCTGAGTTGCATTACACTGAGGACACAAAAAAGTGAATCACATTGTCAAGATTTTGGGTTTTCCTCTATGGATCTCTATCTATAGAAAACCATTCATTGATTGAATACAGGCATTTGTACTTAGTTACTACCTTACATGGAAAATGGAGCTTGCGTGGATCACTCACTATACTCCTCCGATGCTGGGTCTTTCATAATGAAAGCTGTATAGGTTTCAAATTAACCTTTAACATCACATGAAAAGATGGGTATAGTCCATCTGAAACGGATGATGCTTTGATAAGAAATGTCATTTTATAAACTCCCCATGCTCCTCTTGCACATGTTTTTGAACAAACAAAAGAACGGAGGCGTCGCTGCTTGCGGGCGCCTGGTTGCCATATGTGCAGTATCAAAGAGGCAGGAAATGTCAGATCACGGAGAAAAGCAGCGCTGCTGGATTAGAATTGCATGGGCTCTGCATGACTGTTCGGTCTGAGGTCTGCTTCTGTCTTTTATGTAGTGTTGGTCAGAGGTCTCTGCTGTAAGACTCCACAGTGCCTGCTGAGGAGCATGCGAACAGCGAGAAAGTGATCACGATGGACAATGCTATCACTGGGAAGGATTTAGCTGTGTGCTTCTGCCAACAAATGAACGAACGAGCGAAAGAACGAACCTATTATACAATGAGTGGTACAAATGAACAATATCAGGGGCATTTAGATGTTTGATCTTCATACAAAGGGGCATGAAAAGGCAACATTTTAAACACACTGAAGGTGACAGACTGGCAAATAAATGATCAAATTCAACCTTTCACCTTCATGGTTATATTTAAAATTATTTAAAAACAACAGAATGACTTGATAGCTTATGAGGGTCACTCAGAGTACATTTGCAAGGTGTGAGTATGTTCCAGAAGTACCGGAAATGTATCCTAAAACTGCCTATTCCGCTGGTAGGCAGAAATTAAGGGAACACATAGCCTCTATGGCTGCACTTTGTGGCCACTTGTGAAAAGGATTGGATTTGGTTTCAGCTTAATGAAATTGCTCTCCTGAGAGAGGAATGCATATCCAAACACTGGCAGCTTATGGCTGATTTTATCTCAGATCCACTCAAACTGGAAGGTGCTGGCTTTAAAAAAGGTCCTAACATGGTCGTTTGGTGGGGCTGTGCTTGGTGTCAGAGACAGAAGGTCTTACTTCACTAAATGGTGAGTGTCACTTGATGCAAGGAGACAAGACAGAAAATGGCAACCGTGAGTTGCAAATGAGCAGCCAAAAGACAAGAGATCTAAAACAAATTGTAGGAGGAATTATGAAAATCCCTCATAAATGATAGCAATACATTTTTTTTTCTAAAACTAAAATATAATGCACAATATTCTTTTAGATTTCATTTACACCACCAGAATTTGTTTCCAGCACAGTATGTATGTCCTATGCAAAGCCAGATGAGGTTTGTGGTTTTGCTGTAGGACCAACTCAGACTGGTTTCCCACAGGAAGTGGTGTGAGATTGACCATTAAACCAATCTATGGCCTAATTTCACATTGATATGATCACCTTATTATTTTCTCAGATGCTAATAAGTAATTTTGGCTATGAAGAATACCACTAGCCAACATCTATGCTTTGTTTGTATAAAAAATAAGTAATACTTCGTAATTGTCTCCCACTTGCACCTGTTTTTTTTTTTTTTTTTTTGCATAGTTGTATGACAGACGCTTTTTCAGGACAATCTACAATACCATAGTTCTGTTGTAAAAAAATAAAATGGCCTTCGATAAAACAGAACGGTGAATGTTTTTCAGTTCCTTCGAACTTTTGACTAATCTCCAAAACAGGAACACGTTTTAGTAAACCCATCCATCGTGTCCACTTCAGACAGACTACTAATTCTATTTTCCACCTTAAAAGAAGACGCTCAAGCCTCTCTACGGTTGGAAAAGAAGCCACGCCTTGCGTTAACTCCTATTGGATTGAATCTGGCTGCGTTTTTCCCATTGGCTAAGGGCTTGTCCATTGAATCCCCCCCTCCAGTTTTACTTTGTCAATTTATGCGCCTTCATTGAAATCCCTTGTTTCTCGAGGCTGTGAACTTTACAGCCCGTTTTAGCGCATCGAAAGGCGCCCAGACAAGAAAAGGGGTTCCGGCGGATCGGGAAAAGAACACTGGGAGAGGAAATCCTCATAGCTCCGGATGGTACAGTACTTTGGATGCGGTCTGCCAAGTTGAAGGAGAGGGTACACTGCTGTATTCCAGCAAACTGGAGGACCCCACAAATAGAAACGAACTGGACTACGGCTTGCTTATTCACTGGGAATTGGTCTTCTGCATTTGGTTCCGGCAGACTGGTTGGAGCGGCGCGTATTCAGCAATGATTATCTTGAAACGACTTCATCAAAGTTTTCCAATCTGAACTTTTCCCTTTCTAGCTGTCAAGCTATTTTAAACAGCAACCCACCCATTCAGGGAGCCGTACTGTGAATTATTTTAAAAGGGAGTTTGTAAAATGCCTGACCAAATTACAGTGTCGGAATTCGTGGCCGAGACCAATGAAGATTATAAATCGCCCACAGCTTCAAACTTCACCACTCGGATGTCGCACTGTAGAAACACAGTGGCTGGTTTGGAAGAGGTGAGTTTTCCACAACACAATGACTTCCTTTATACAATGTGCACAAACCCCGGATGAATAGGGCAAGCAATGAAAGAACGCAAACAAGTGTGCCGATCGATGCATAATGTGTAGCCTCCTAGGCTTAAATGGTGTGATTGTCTGTTTTGAGTGAATTGTTTTAGCCTCGTCGTTGAACAGTGTCCATCTATACCCACGACTTACAGATCCACTCCCTGTACACTACGCGCATCACCGCAAAGCAGAGGGAACTGTCCTTTGTTGACATCGTGGAGTTGCCTCACTATTGAAACTGTAAACACTCAAGATCCAAGCAGGATTTACTAGTTTGCTCGCTTATTTTTTTTACCTAGCTTCCCACTGTAGGCTAAACAAGCAATACACAAAATCTTCTATTTTGAAAATAATTAGTTTCGTCCCCGTATTTGGTTGGCTAGTGCACTATGTGTTATTCATGAACACACAGGCAACTATTGATGCAAAGACTGGCTCTTTTCTTAATACCATTCAGTGGGATAGCTAGCGAAGCTACCTGCCTATATTTCGCACTCATTCTTTGTCTTAGTTTCATCTGCAAACCTTCCAAACCACTTGCATCCGCAAAGCCTTTAATCGGTTATACCCTTATTGCGGTATTTTTTTTTATCACGTTATTATACAAATACTTTTCATTTACACCACCAAATAGCAATCTATAGGCTAATGTCTCCGTTTTGTTCTATTAAAGCTTTCCAGTTTGGTTTGCTTTATCCCTTCTGTGCCAACGGCTCCAGGGAGTTGAGCCTCGCCCTGTCAAATGATATAAATAGCTTCTCTACATCCCAGCCGGCACTGTAGGTCTGCTTCCATGTGCTATCCAATTATTCCCATTCACGCTTACTTATCGGGAGTAAAATAAATGTACGCGTTTATTAAAGTAGCAAATGTATTTTTAGAGCCATGCATTCGTTGGCATTATCATTGCTATGGTTTTGACTGGTTTATTCTCGTGTGCACTGCATCCACCAAAAGCAGTGAAGAGGAATGGCATTTTGAATAATGTTATCTACAAGTAATTAAAGTGATATGCCCTAGATGTCCCCCGTAGTGCTTCCACTATTAGTGATAATGGTGGTATAAACTGGGCCCGGTCTCTTATGCCGTTATTTCGCCATTATGTAATAGCTATTGTGGATGCTATCTTCATCAGTTTCTGCTGGTTACTTGATTTGTAAGATCACCGTACCCGAGGTGACTTTTGATGCAGTCATATCGGACGACATTGTAGCGCCTAATTCAATATTGTCAGATTTTAACTTCGGTGAAAGAGATATTCTGAAGTTGTCTCTTGGTATATTCAAAGTCTGATGATCACCGTCTTGAATGTATAGCCCAACGATGCCGCTAATCTTTATTTCACTAATTGGACAGCTTTTTCAGAGGACGAATTTAAGCAATAAAACGTGTATTTCACAGTGTTACTTATGCATGGTTTGCATATGTTAAATGTGGTTTACTATGAGTTATATTCTGTTCATTGAGTGACGCTAAAGACCGCATATGCAGCGTATGGCCATATTGATTATTGTTAACTTTGATCTTTTTTGGTCCGTACACGTTTCATATTGGTTTATGTTTTAAATAGGGTCAAATTATTCATCTGACGCCTCGTTTATTTGCTTTCAGTTTTGAAAAGAGAGAGTGGTTGCCACCGCAGGTTATTTCTGGACTTGAAGTTTGTGTCTGGTGTGTGTGACACGGTTTGGTGAACTGACAGAGAACAGTCTGTGGAACAGCCCACAACGCAGACGAGTTTGCCATCTGTTCACTGCACGACCTGTGGGTGGACGGTCTTAAGTGTGAATTACCAGCCTGATTACCAGATCCCCAACTCTGCCCAGGGACTAGCCGACAGCATTTTGATTTGCACATTCGCTTGGCTTTAATTTTTATATCTCCTCATAGACCGTCAGTTTTAACTACATGCATCGAGTTCGTGCATTAAGAAGGCTGGTGAGCCGGTCGCAGGCCGCAGTATCGTAACCTCAGACGCGTAGGGCAGACCTGAGCAGGAAAAAAATATGTGGCCAGACTGGTTCCTCTAACTGCGACCTCTCCAGCGCGTCACCAAAAACACAGGGTCGATTGTTGCGAGAGGAAAAGTCCCGCGTCTCTTGGCCCAATTTCACCGCGCGACTTTGGAAACGAATACTTCCAAGCTTCCACATATTGTGTAGAGGCAGCTGCCACGAATTAAGAGCTGCCCACGCTGTCTAAAGTGATCTACCTGCACTGAATATACAGTTGGGTCCAAAAGTCTGAGACCACATTGAACATTTTTTTCCCAAACCTTTTTCATGTAAACCTGAAAATAATCAAAAGTATTAGGATTTTGAAACATGTAAAACAAAGAAAAGTTATGACATCTAAAATGAAGAAGAAATATTGAAGATTCTGCTCAATGTCTAGGTCAGTTTTAAGCAAATTTCTGACACTGACCCTGTCAATCCCTTTGTAGAAAAGGTCAGACCCCATCAAACATTTATTGGGGCACTTAAAGACCATGTGATAACATGTATCATCAGGTTTTGCTCAAACTTGTGGAGTTCATGCCAGCTCCAGTGCCATTAAAGCAAAAGGGAGACTTACTGAAAACTAAGACATTCTGGAAATTCATGTACATCATGTACATGATACAACCTTTCACTCATTGTTAACATAATTTGTAATTCAACAATTGTATTAAATTGTAAAGAATGCAAAATAGAAGCTCTTCCACTGGTGGTCTCAGACTTTTTGACTCCACTGTAAGTCACAATCGTATACGAGATGGATTTTGTACGCAGAAACTACAGGGCAGAAAAAGCAGACGAAACAGTTTGGAAAGTACCCTGTACCTTTGGCTTCACAGTTGCCATTTTCTGTAGGTCATCAAATATATAATAAAGGTAATATTCAGAAGGATCCACCAAGCATAAAAAAAAACCCCCTCTATGGAAATATGGTGCTTTTACGAGAAAATAGAGCTAGGACGAATTTTATGGTTGGACATGCCTGGTATTTCTAAAGCAGTCCAGTATGAGTCATTTAAATTGGGTGATACATCTAAATCCTTACCAATGTTTGGCAAAGTATATTACATTTTACACTGCCAGATGTATGCAGTCAGTAGTGTTTTGTTTTTCTCTGAGAGCCTTTTAAAGTAGACCAGGCTAAAAGTTTTACGGTGTTTGGAGGCTGTGGTGTAGGCGTTTTGTTTATGTTACAAATTGCTCTGGCTGAGAAGCAGGTGCTCTGTCTCGTCGTAGCTGCCACCAGTCACCCAAAGCTTTGCTCCTGACAGGTGTGAGTCAGCATTCTGCCGCAGAAGAAAGTGGTGAGGTAAAGCGCAAAGCCACGTCTTTGTGTCCTGATCCGTACGGTCTACTGGCAACACCTTCATTTTGAGTTTTATCAATATAGCTGTAAGCTGAGTCTGCAAGCCAGGCTTAAGGGCAAAAGCTAAAAATCCAGGAAACGGGATAATATGTTTTTCAAAATGTATAGCGTTTGTTTAGGGTGGATGTGGAAGTATTTTTAAAGGCAAGGAGAATCCCTTGTCTCCAGCTTCAGTCTCTGCTGTATTAATTAACTGATTGGAAGAGACAATAATCTGATATATCATGTAATATTTGTGTGTGATACTTGGGGTAGATTTAAATATTTAAATGTTGCCTTCTTATTCATTATTACAGCCATTAAAGAGTATCGCTTGTTCTTTGTAAAAGGCACTTATAACAGTAGCATCACCTCAACATGAGAACAACACACACACAACTAAGATTTCGGTGAAGTTCCAAGTCCAAAAAATATTGGAAGGCAAAAACGTTGATGTATGTTATTGTATGTGCAATATCAATGCACAAATCAAGGAATTTAACAGTGCGTGGCTAACTGCTGATATTGGACATGAGATGTGGCTTCAAGTTCTGTACCATAATACAGCAGAAATCTATATATATATATTTCTCTCTCTCTCTATGTCCCTCTCTCTCTATCTATCTATCTATCTATATATATATATATGTGTGTGTGTGTGTGTGTTGATGGTGTTGATGTTAATCTTGGCCGTTGTCACTATGAAGCAGGGTGGCTTTGATGGCTAGGGCAGAGCTGGGAGCTCTTTGAGTGAGAGGTGCGTTTGCAGTAATGTGATTGGTTGTAAATCTCTGTCCAGAGAGGGCACTCAGTCAGCGTGTGCCAGGAACAGTACCTGACTCGGGTGTGGTCAGAGAGTGCTGGTTCACACAGTGCAGTCCAACCACAAATGTGTGTACGCTCACAGTAACCCTCAAGCAACCGCCATGTGCGTGTGTGTGTGCTTGAGTGCAGCAGGCATTGAATTATTCTTTAGTTGTATGGTTTTTTGGAATATGGAATAATTGTATTTTTATGCCAGTGGGTCAAACTCAAATTGTCATAAACTGCAAATAATACTGTAGCATGGCATGGAGTTGGGGGAGGGGGGCAGAAAGGCCTGGTCTATGCCTGGGACACCCAGCAAAATGATGCAGTGGCCACTGGAACAGTCAGGAGTGTGATTCGGCACTTCCACAAAAACTAACTCACCACAGGAGGGTCAAAGGAACACTTGTTTTATGGTGCCTTTTGAGGATAGAGCTGTATGATAGAGCATCACAGTTATCTTGTAGGCTTAGATATGGACCCTCCTCTCCTAAGGCAAACACTTTTATGACCACTTTGAGCAGGGGTCAGTTGTCTTGATGAGCCATGAAGCTTACTTGGTAAACCTACATTACAAAGACCTTGAAGCTTTTTTTAAATGAAGGAATGAATTCATAAGTAGTATTAATTGATTGTTTTACACAGCATAATATTATGGCTATGAATACAGTCCTCAAATGTCACTTGTTACACATTGCCTTCGGAACACACGTACACACACATGCAGGGTCAAGTAATGATAAGGCATGTAGATTGAACATCAATTCTGTTAACAGATTTTATGCCCCCCTAACCTAAACATGGCAAGAGTTATGGAAGCAAACTCTGTCAGTGTACTGTGTGTGTACAGTGAGGACTGTATAGAAGTGAACTATCAGAGTCTCTCTTTCTGCAAGGCTATGTCCATGGAGAGGAACTTTCATTGTTTCCAATAGAATTTTTTTTGTGTCCTTGACTTTTTGCATCCTGTATAACTTTCTCCCCAAACTGTAAGTGTTTAGCTTAGCTGAATGTTATTGAACCTATAGCCTTGAGTTTAACCAATCAAACTCTGGACAACAGGAAGTGATGTCACAGTGTTGCCAATACCCATGACTGAGCTCTGCAACACTGTGCTGTGCTTCACTGTACTTTCCATTGTGACATCACCTACGTCTGTTGTGTGACATCACCTGCGTCTGCTGTCTCAGGAGTTCACTCTGCCTCTACTTCCCACGACTCCTCTGTCCTCTGCCTCATTCGTATTTTCACATATGTCTGTGTGCCGAGTGCCCTGCTGACCCACTGACACCTGCAACAGGGAAACGGTGCTGTTCTGCGGAGGTCAATAGTCATGATTTATCAGCTGCTCTCCAAACCAAGAGAGATACATGTTTGATTCGACAGCTTAATGTTTCTCTCGCTAATAGCTGCCGATCAGCGATAAATCCACCTCACAGCAGCAGTAGGCCCATATACGCTTATACAGCTCCGCTGGGGGAGCAGGTTTGGGTTTTCCCAACCACACAGTGGTATAAAAACATAAAGAGCCGCAGCGGACGATGAGGAGTGCCGGGTCAACCGAAATGAGCGATCGGAGACCAAACGGGAAGTGCAGATGTAGCCGCTGAGCGTTAAGTAATCAGCGAGGAGGATGTTGGCGGTAGGAGTGACGAGGACGCATGTAACTACACAGCGCTTAGCCAAGCGGACGCGGTGGGGGGGAATCTTCATTTTGTGGTCATTGTGTGCTCAGGGTGGGGGCAATGGTGAGGGGGCGATTGTGTGGGGAACGGGTCTTTTCGCTTACGCATTCCTGCAGTCTTGCGGGCCCAAACTAACCCCACAGCACAGCTGGGACGTCCCGTCTGCATGGGCCAGGGGTCCCGAGGGGGCAGCGGGAGGGGGATAGAGTTGCATTTGTCTGCGCCAACTCCATATCCATTTCACTTTTCGGTAGACGTCATGGATATTTTTAGGGCAGCCATGGTAGCCCAGGGTCCGGCACCGATGGTTTAATCTGAGAGCAGGCTAATTTCACTCACGGTTGGAATTCCAGACGCGCCGAGCAGCTGTGCTTCTGCGTAGATGTCAGTGTGGGACAGCAGAGGGATCTCTCTGGCATTCCCGGCCTCTCATTGGAACAGCCAGTGACCTGGAGATGACCTGGAGCCGTCGCATTAACATGTACATTGCTTTAAAGATGACGTCAGTTATCCGCAGCACCGCATCTGTGTTTGCGTGTTTGCAGACCCATGTTTGTGTGGAAAGCGTGCTTTTGTGTTTGTGTGTATGTGACAGTATGGATGTAGTATGTTGTGTTTTGTTGTGTGTGTGGCAGTAGGGCTGCAGTATGGTGTGTTTTGGTGTGTGTGTGTATGTGTGTGTGTGTTTGTGTGTGCGTGTGTGTGTTTGTGTGGCACCTATGGTTGTTTTACATCATAACCTGAAAGTACCATAAGAAAGTTGTCATTGTTCCATTTTTTTCCATTTCCATGGAAATCTGTTCTGGTTGCCGGCCTGTTGCTGGGGTGGGTTCAGAGATAACTGACGCTTTGAAACCAGATGATGCTTTGTGTTTGCGTTCAGTGTGCGCATTGCAGTGTGTCCGTTTAACGTGTATAACGTGATTGTGTACTTGCTCTGTAATTTGCAGCTGAGCCCTCTGTCCTGGGTTTGGCTTGTGACCGTGCAGATGGGTTCGGCAAGTTATGGGACAGGAATGCGGCCATGGCGGGAGACCGTGGCATAGCTGCCATAGTGCCATAGCGGCGTGGGAGACCTAGATGCCACAGAACGCAGTGGACTGCAGTTAACCTGAACCCAAACCCTAAACCCTTTCACCCCCTCCCCCCGCCCCTGGGCATGTCCCCCACCCCCCACATGCCTCTCATTGTTGCCATTAGCCGTGTGAATGTCCTAGATGCCGCACACAGCTGTGCGTTTCAGCAGGTGCAAGGGGAGAACGTTTAACAGGTGATTGTAAAGAATACGCCGGGATCACTCTCTCCACACATGCTACGCTGGTTTCACTCTCTCCACACATGCTACGCTGGTTTCACTCTCTCCACACATGCTATGCTGCGAACACTCTTTCCACAGCTCCACACACACTACAGCCTGGCAGAATAGCCCCCCCCCACCTTAGACCAAAAGGAGAGATGAGGAGTTAATTGCCTGTGCCACACCCCCTCCCTCCCCCTCCCTCCCTCCCCCTCTCCTCTCACATGTGGCT
The DNA here is from genome assembly GCA_022829145.1 of Albula goreensis. Lineage (NCBI taxonomy): Eukaryota > Metazoa > Chordata > Actinopteri > Albuliformes > Albulidae > Albula > Albula goreensis. The sequence continues at coordinate 36,716,391 of CM040749.1, forward strand.
ACGTGCCATTTGCTCTCCGCGGTCGTTCAACCCTTTAACGGCTGTCATTTGTCCCTTTGCTTTGGTCGGACCAGCTCCTCCCAAGTGTTGAGATTGACACAGTAATTGCAGGTTTGGCTGATGGAATGTACCAGATTCAGAGCGTATTCTCTTCTGCCACAAGAGCTGTTTGATTTGTCCTCCAGGTCTTATCCTGGGATGATTTAAGTTTCCTCTTACAATGGTCTTTCAAAAAATGGTAATTTAAGTAAGATCAAAAAGTGCTCTGACCTTCAGAAGCTTTAGTTAGACTGCCAAAGCACTTCGCATCACTTCCTACTGGCCGAAACCCACTTGTTTCCCACACGGGAAACCGGGAGGTGTTATTGGCTTTGGAGGGTGTGTTTTTGAAAAGCATCGCAGCCAAAGAAGACCGTCTGTCCGCTGGTGTGTATGGGGGGGGGGGGGGGGGAGAGTACTTCTGGTCATCTTTAAAATCAAGAGCTGCTGGAAGAGAAGTCTGTTAGAGGGGCCAGGAAGGGAATCCCTTTAATTGGCTGTGGTGTGAGTTGTGTGACTGTGATAGGCCAGATTTAGCCAGGATGTATGGCTTTGATTGGAGGAGGTTAAGAATGGGTCATGCTTCAGACATTGACTGGGTCAGGTCAGCTCTTCAGCGAGAGGCGGTAACCTCCGTTGCCATGACAGCTGGCACAGATCATTTGAGACAAGGTTTTTTTTAAAGGTATTATTCACTGACAAGCAGTGTGTCCTCCTTAATGAACTCCTACATTGATTTACTCATCTTCATTGAGTCTTTTGAGAATCCAAAGGGTGCTTGAGGTGTCTGTGTAACTGTGTAATAGGTCCAGCACTAGCAGTGTCCCGACAGATTCGCAAATGTGTTTTAGAGCGGATCTTCAAATTCTGAACCCATACTTTTTTAGGATAAGTAAAAAAAAAATTTCAAAATTCAGTAACTCAGATGTTTTCAGGTAGTGTAATATGAAGAGGAAACATGTAGCATCACTGAGTGAAGATGTCTCGTCGTTTTGTTTCCTGCGTTTATTCTCCTGTGTGACTCCGGAGGATTTCCAGGTCATCTTAAAAAAAAGTTAAATCCACAGACGTGAAATCCCAGGAAACTGGTGTTCTATTTTCAGCGGGACTGAGATTTTAAAATCTCTAAATCCTGAGTGCCTCAGTTAACCACAGTTTTGCCCTCGCACTTTCGTACCGAGTGGGTCGTGTAAATGGACAGCATTGCCCTCGGAATTCCACACACCCTGGACGTATTACAGAAACTCTGCTTCTGGTATTTAGTCTTTCTGTTTACCATGTAGCTGCAGCTTCAGAATCGCTGGGTCTCCACGCGGCAGGTTTAAAAACATTCCCATTAACAGCCCAGCCGGGTCTGCTGGTTCGTGTTATGGCAGTAGGCCCGTTAGTTCCGTGAGCCTCCAGACTCTGCCCTCACGCAGCCAGATCTGCGTAGGTCCCTTGGAAGCAGCACGGCACACATGTGGTCCTCGTTTCCTCAGTACCACCCAAACAGAGTTTTCATGACCTCTCCTGCTGTTTATAAACTTCACAGCACACACCAAAGTTATAATCAAGAGCCCTCATTGCATTAGACACCACAGAAATATGCCTTGTTTCTAGATAGACTGGTTATTGGTTAGGTGCTAGATAGACGACATACCTGTATTTGCCTGGTTATTGGTTAGGTGCTAGATAGACGGTATACCTGTATTTTCCTGGTTATTGGTTAGGTGCCAGATAGACGGTATACTTGTATTTGCCTGGGTGTTGGTCAGATGCTAGATAGACGGTATACCTGTATGTGCTTGGTTATTGGTTAGGTGCTAGATAGACGGCGTACCTGTATTTGCCTGGTTATTGGTTAGGTGCTAGATAGATGGTATACCTGTATTTGCCTGGTGTTGGTCAGGTGCTAGATAGACGGTATACCTGTATGTTCCTGGTTATTGGTTAGGTGCTAGATAGACAGTACCTGTATGTGCCTGGTTATTGGTCAGGTGCTAGATAGACGGTATACCTGTATTTGCCTGGGTATTGGTTAGGTGCTAGATAGACGGTATACCTGTATGTGCCTGGGTGTTGGTCAGGTGCTAGATAGACGGCATACCTGTATGTGCCTGGGTATTGGTCAGGTGCTAGATAGATGGCATACCTGTATGTGCCTGGGTATTGGTCATGTGCTAGATAGATGGCATACCTGTATGTGCCTGGGTATTGAGTCAGGTGCTAGATAGACGGCATACCTGTATTTGTGAGCTTGATGTTGTCTAAGAGACGATGTGTTGACATCCTGGTGTACACATTTAAAGTGTCCTGTCAGTGTGAAACCAAGAGCCAGTGGGGAGTACTGCTGTAGGCGGGATAGGGGTTTCTTGTGTGTGTCTTGCTGACGGTTTTCTCATGTGTGTCTTGCTGACGGGTTTCTCTGTAGTACTCCCCTTTGCTGTGGTGATTGATTTGTCCCGCCCTTCCTTTTGCGTGAAGTCAGATGAGGCATCAATTCTGTTTTTTTTTTTTTTTTTTTCTCTACATATATAACAAACGCACGTGGTACCAGTTCTGCATGACTGCATGGAAAATACCCTGTTTATTTACAAGTTTAGTATCAGTCAGGGACAATACAGCGGGGTAGGACACAGTGATTTCCTGTGTGAGGACATTTGCACATACAGAAATATAAGCAATAGGCTAGATTGGCATTATAGAAGTGGCCAGAGGGGTTACAGGAGTGCAGTACATGGCGCTACAGTGCACATGGTTGTACGAGCCTTTGTGTATGAAGAAAAAGGCTGCCAGTCGGTGCCGAATGTTTATTGTTGTAGTGTGTTTTTTTTTTTCTTGACCAGCAGCTATTTTTCTCCTCTGAGGTACTCAATTACGGCATGTCTCGGATGAGGCCGGTCTTGGGAGCAGGTGCGGTCAGAGACCGGCCTATTCTCAGCGTGCTCCCAAGACCGGTCTATGCAGCGGCCGCACGGGGGTCAGAGGTCATCCTGTTGGGCTGCCGATGTAAGCCGACCAGCGCACGGGACAGGAAGCGCGTCTCCCCCACGGCTGCTCGTCGTTTTCCTCTTAGTTCACTGTTCTCCATGAACCTCCCCTGACAGTGGGATTGGCAGGCCTGCAGGGGACCCAAGCGTTCCCCACAGCAGCGGAAACCGGGGCCTGCTGGAGCTCAGAGGCCGGTGGACAGTAGCGCTGCTCAGAGAGTGAGGGGTAGTGTCAGCATGCTGGTCCTGCTCCGTGTTCACCATTCTCATTTGAAAGGTTTTGGTGGTGATATTACTGTCTGTCTGTCTCATGCATACAGATAGACAGGGTCTTGGACAGGGGTGGGGTCTTGGGGTGGATAGGGGGGTATCTTGTTTCACATGCAGACATGGGCAGGAAAGGGATTATTGAAACTAGTCTCAGTGTTTCAGTTCTTTTGTTTTTTTTTGTGTTTACTTGGGAGCAGATTCCTGTGAGTGAAAGCGGCCACGTTGACGTGCTTCGGCGGTGGGCTGTGGGCCTGTGTTGCGGTTTGTTGGCTTAAAGGTGTTAGAGATGTTCTATAAGAAAGCTTATGTTCTCTGTTTGCTGTCCTCCGTTTTAATGTGATTCTGAGAGCAGTGTGCGTTTGTTTTGTGTGATTGTGAGGACAGTGTTTTTAGTGTGTGCGTGTGTGCGTGTGTGTGTGTGTTTTTATGATCTTACCCAGAAGCACCAGCTGAAAAGGGCAGGCCCAACAGATGTTGTGATGTGGCTGTGGGTTTTGCTTCAGGCAAGAATAAGGTTAGAGTGTGATCATAGATTTCTCTTTATTTGAAGCTAAGTGGTGTATCCAACAGACTCTTGCAGTGGGGAATAAGTTAGAGCGTAGTCGATTTGAATTTAACAAGAAGAGTTTTGTTTTTGTGTTTCTCCTTTGTGCTTTGTGTGTGGCTGTTTTTCAGTTTTCTGGTTTGGCTTGTTTTTGGTGTGGGCATTTATTTTGTGGGTGACTTTAGTGATTCGGACTGTGTAATGAATAAAAACAAAGTTTTAAAATTAAAACAATTAATAATGAAACGGTTAACAGTGACACATTAGGAACATTTGGATATAGTTGGATAAAATAAGATACAAAAAGATTTTAAAAACCCTCTCCTCTCTATCTCTCTCTCTGGTTCTGTGTGTGTGTGCGCATCTCTGTGTCTGAGTTTAAATGATTACAGAGTACGGGTAAAAAGGTCGGACACGCCCCACTGTGATTCTGATTGGCCAGATGGAGAAAAGGGCCCTCATTGGGCTGAAGCCAAACGCGGTGATATGCACAGTGAAGCGTGACTGTCAGCAGTGAGCGCATCACCACACACGGCATTCCAAAAAGGGGTGGAGTAAGACGGAGGGCGTGCCGGGTTGCTGCGGGCTCGCCATGGTAACCGGTTGTGTTATGGTCAGCGTGTGGTCAGCGATCTGCTCAGATTTGTGACGCATGTGACAGGTTCACTGCGTGAAAGGACTTGGTTCACACACACACACAGCTGGGGAGGGCGGTGCTGACTGCAGAAACACGCACTCCACGGCAGAAACCCCAGGTATTACACACACCATAATCGCCTTTCAAAATGCTCTTAAATCACTCTGATTTTATAGCTTCTGATCTCCATAAGGGCCTCATCAGTGTGGATTATGCCCTGAGACCCTCCAGAAAACCTAAACAAGAACGTAACTGCTGTTAATTTTCAGCAGAGGAAAAGACCACAGCTAACAGGTCTGCTGTGACAGGAAACAGATTGCTGGTATTAGGCAGCCGCTATCACAGGTTAAGCCTTAGCGATGTTGGTGTTCAGTGTGGGTGACTACAGAGGTTATGAAATGACTGTATTTGTAAATTTGCACAGTTATCTGTTCCCAGTCATACTACACCCGTTATTCACTCACTGTGCCACACTGCACTGACACACATGTAGTCAGGCATGTGTGTCACACATGCATACACACCCATTTACACATGTGCTCATGCACACATATACACACACCCGCATACGCATATACACACACTAACACATACATACTCACACAAACATGCATACACGCACTCAGTCACACATGTACTCACGCTCACACATACACACACACTCACAGTCACACTCAGATTTACACACACACACACACACACACACACTTCGTTGTCGCGTTCCCTGTGCAGTCCTTATCAAGCGTGCACAGAGACTACTGTGAGAGATTTACTGCTGTGGTTACAGAATGGGAATTCCACACATCCAGCAGCCGTTTCTCAGTGCAGGAAGTCTGTTCTTTCATATGAGCTGCTCTCATTATATGGACTGTTCTTTCATATGAGCTGTTTTCATCACAGGGAGTCTGGTCTTTCATATGAGCTGTTCTCATTATAGGGAGTCTGTTCTTTCATATGAGCTTCTCTCATTATATGGACTGTTCTTTCATATGAGCTGTTGTCATTACAGGGAGACTGTTCTTTCATATGAGCTGCTCTCATTATAGGGACTGTTCTTTCATATGAGCTGCTGTCATTATAGAGACTGTTCTTTCATATGAGCTGCTCTCATTATAGGGACTGTTCTTTCATATGAGCTGCTCCCATTATAGAGACTGTTCTTTCATATAAGCTGCTCTCATTATAGAGACTGTTCTTTCATATGAGCTGCTTTCATTAAAGAGAGACTGGAGATGGAATTGAAGGGCAAGGGGTTTGTTGTTTTCTTCAAAACCAAATGTGCTAAAGAAAAACAAAGGCTAGCGGATTATTAAAAGCAGTGTTTTCTGAAAGGGGAAAGTGTTTTTCAGGGTGTAAGACTGTCATTTCTCTGGCCCGTGTGAGGGTTTGCTGTAGCTGGCTGGTGTTACACTGCTGGTTATGGAAGCGTGATTGGGTGACACCAGATGGGCACCAGACACCAGACACACACTTATTTAATGGCCCCTCCTCCCACAATGCATTGCAGCCTGCAGGGTGTGATGTAGCTATGGTGGGAGTGTGGGGCGTAGGGAGTATGGACAGACTGCAGACCTGCACAGCTGGTGTTTTTTTTTTTCTCCCTCAGGGGGAGGGGTCAAAACCCTCAGACAGGCTCTTATAGAATCATCCCACAGTGGCCGTGGGGGAGGGGACACACCAAAAGCTCTTACAGACAGTTCTCCTGGATCCCTGTGGTGCTAACAGAACGCGTTCCTGTAATCAGCAGGTTTTCTTTTTTTGCTGAAAGTGCATTTCTAGATCAGTTTTGGAACTTTATTCAAACGTTGCAAAACTCTCTCCCAGAACACATCTGTGTATCTCTGAGCGGTGTGTAGTCTTGGGAATGTGAGCCCACTGCCTATGCCCTGTACGTTTGGTACACGACTGACAGGCGAACGGGAGAATCGGGATGTAACGGTTCATCTTATCCCAGTCAGGTACCGACATCAGCGTCTCGGCCTCCGTTCAAAATATTTTTGGTACTGCAGGAAAACTAAATGCCAGCAATAAATCTGTCTTCTGTTTAAAACATGTAAGCTAACATGTGAAGTAACAGGGACCAATATACTAAGAGCATTAACTTCCTGTGAAAAATCCTTAACTAAAACCACATGATCATTCAATACTCAAAATGAAATTGAAAGAGGGACAGAAATTCAAGGAGGGAAGGAAGGAAATACAGTGAGTAACATATTGGCTTGCTTTGTAAGTTTTTATTTCCCAGATTGGAGGCAATGAATGGGACTGACATGTTAAAGTGATGGAATGACATTGGAAGTTGGAACAAGAAGTTAGCTGGGAAGTTAGCTATATTTGTAAGGGAGTGGGCCTATTATTCTGGTCGGTAGGGAAGACGAAACGTTCCCAGACGGGAGAGCTGAGGGCGATGGAGAGTCCTGGAGCTCCGGCTCGTCTTCTCCAACGTGCAGAGACGGCATGACTGCTCTGGGCTAATGATCTGAGATGTTGCATCGCTGGGGTGTGAATTTTGATCAGGACCGCATCGCTGCGGTTGGGTAAACAAATAAAGGAATGAAGTACTGTGTTTTTCACTTCGCCTCGGGAGCCGTAAAACACAGCATGCACTGTGTTTGTGTTTGATCCTTTTTATATTATTTCACAGCATCATAACTATTTCTCAGTGGAAAAGTATTCAGCTAATCTGAGCTCACTGTACCGAACGGTTCTGTGCAAATGTGTTTACTGTTATTTCAGAAAGTGAGAATTGAAAGACATTGTATTTTGGGACAAAATGGGGTGATGGACATTGGGACATTGTATTGTTCAGTAATGATTTTTGACACAGTGTCCTGAAAAGGGAATGTTTTGTTTTGACTTTATTGGCTCAGGAAGTAAGTTATGTTGTAACATTTTGCATTAATGACCTGGAGAAAGTTATGTGGAAATGTATGTTATAAATGAGTTAGATGTGTAAGAGAATTTTTCATTGGGTAGACCTAAAATCATGTTCGGGGTTCAAGTAAAGCATCCTACTTCAAACAAAAAGAAACAAGATATAATAAAAAACAATACAACTGTCATGTGCCTGGTGCAGCATGGATTGTTCTGTGTATGCGACTCATCTGGAGGTACTGGCTAGACAGACCAAATTATGTTGTGGTATATTCTTGTGTATAAAGTTAATAAAAGTCAAATAAGCATCAGAACTGCTCTAGCCGTCTGTTCTGTATAATCAGGAGATAGAACAGAATGAAACAACCACACCACAATGTGGAATACAGGTTCTGGTGAGACTTCATGAATCCCGTCATTGGTGAACTTATGAAGCGATGTCAGATGTTTTAAAACCTTTGTTGCCCACGTTAAAATGCTATGATTGGTTTGAACCAATGAGTCATTGATAAGACGCTAGGTTTGCTCATATAATGGTTACACAGAGCCTGACCCTTCCATCACAACTTATTTGCCTTTAAGAGTGAGAGTCGATTAGCGATGTGGCATAGTTCTGCCTAGGCTGCGTGTATGTGGACAAGCTAGCTATGAGAGTGTATTGCTTACTTGGGTAGAAGGCTGTCTAGAATTCCTGTCAAATTATCTCTCTTATAAATGACAGGGAAGTAATTTTCGAAGTGTGGGATTGTAAAGCGAACGTTGAGTACTCGTTGGGTGAAGAAAAGCAGTGTTTAAGATGATGCTGTTTGTTTTCTCTCCATGGTTCTGCTGAGCCAGGAAAAGAGTAGCTGCACTCTTAAAGACAATGAAGGTGCTCTATTAAGCTCATTAAATATTCATGCCCCCACCCCCTATGTTTTTATAGTTTAAGACTTGTTAATAATGCAGGGAAAGTGCCGAAGGCCAAACATCTCTGCGCTAACCTGTTAGAAGAGAGAGTTAGGCCAGGTAGCTCAGTGCTAACCTGGTCGCAGAGAGACTTAGACCAGACAACTCAGTGCTACTGTCTTGGTAGGCCAGCAGCAGACAGGTAGCAGAGAAACCAGGCCAGGCATAGTGCTACCTTGATACCTGGTAGACCAGGCAACATAGCGCTAACCTGGTAGCAGAGAAACTTAGGCCAGGCAGCGTTGTGCTAACCAGATAGCTGAGAGAGTTAGGCCAGGCAGCTCAGCGCTAACCTGGTAGCAGAGACAATTAGGAAAAACACCTCAGTGCTCACCTGGTAGCAGAGAGAGTTGGGTAAAACAGACCAGTGCTAACCTGGTAGCAAAGAGAATTATGCTAATCAGCATAGCGCTAACCAGGTTGCAGAGAGGGTTAGGCCAGGCAGGTCAGCGCTAACCTGGTAGCAGAGAAAATTAGGCCAAACAGTTCAGCGCTAACCATGTAGCTGAGGCAAGTAGGCCTGGCGGCTCAGTGCTAACCTGGTGGCCGATAGCAAGATGTTAGGTCGGGTATTGTGGTGGTGATGCTGGATTCTGCATTGGTGTTTGGGTGGTTTCATTCTGCCAGGGAGCAATGGGAGCATGTCCAGAGGTCTGTGGGCCTGGAAATCCATCTTCATTAGGCGATTGATTTAGTTATGAGAGTAAAGGGGACCAATGATGTTAACTCAATCGTTTTGCCAAAGGGTATTCTGAAATGGCAATTCACAAAGCCAGAGAGGAAGATACGAATAACCATAACCTGTTGACTTCTAGAAAGTACGTTGTTAATGTATTTAAAACGTTTTTGTTCAATGTATTGCTATCTTCCCATCTGATTTATTATCCTCCTCACAGTAAACCTGAAGTTGTTTTGCGGAAATTCAGTTTGTGGAAATTACAAGGCGATATCCAACGAAACAATGGTCATTCACTACAGAAAGATGACTGCAAACTATTACTCATTTTCTTGCTCAGAATTTCAGATCAAGCACTGAAATCACGAAAGGCGAAATACTGACAGCTAAGGTGCTACAGAGCTGTCCCTCCGTCCTGGACAAGTGTCTGGAGTATAGGGTGACGTGGTTGCCCTGGTGATGTCCTTGGCGCCAGCGCGTATCCAGACTGCAGTGAGATGATAGTAACGGCGATTGGCCTCTCGACATGAACCCATTCATACACTTCCTTCATTTCACTCACAAAAACAATCCTGGCATGATTTTCAAATATTGAGTAAATGACTTCCAGGGTTTTATTTTTAGCATCACAATAAAGTTTTCATGTATAAATCATTTATATACACCAAATTATGTGTCCTCTAAGTCTGCTTTTTTATATTCAGACTTAAAGCAATGATTGACATTACATATTTGAATAAGAAACATATGGATGGAAATTACGGTAGGAGAGAGGATTTGTATTTCCAAAACATCAGCTTATGAGTGACCTCTGTGACTTAGAGAGTGACTCATTTATTTTTCATGTATTTTTCTACAGTATACTGTTAATTCCACATTTTCATCCATGGATCTTGTTTGAAAGTGCTTTAGCATTTTTTTGTATCTTCAGCTGTTCTCTGAAATGTTGTACGTTAACAGATATAAGTAGTCATCAGTATTCTATGCTTAGAATGCAAAATATTTGGATTTAGAAAATGATCTGAAATACATTTTGTATTTTTATAATTAAAATGTATGTGAATTAATGCTATTTGAGATATATTACCTCGTTATAAAATATTGGAGTACAGGAAAGAATTTAAAAAGTCATCCACAAGCACTACGTTATTGTGGTGTTCATATTTTAAGTCACTGGAGACATTATAATATGTGCTTTTACATCCAAGTAAACTTGTTTACTTGGTTTGTGTGCGTCAGAGTCTTCCTGCTTGCAGAGTGCAGCTACACTGAGACCTGGGAATTTGTTATCAGGTTTTACAGTGCGGAGTCGGTAGCCCTGGATTTCATCTAGAAGGGTAGTTATTATTCACTGCTTGTTCCCTACACTTTGGGCACTCTGATAAAACAAAAAGGCATGTTTTCTTCTCCTGATATAAGACCGAGAAACTGCAGCACTGACCCGGACTACGTGGTGGTAGTGTTGGGCCGTGCTCTGCTCTCTGCTGGAATTCTTACAGAAACCCTTCAGTTTAACAGAGCCTGCTCTCTAGAATGAAAGGGTCTAGTGTGCCATGACAGCACTTGATTGGTGGAGGGGCTCGCGGCCAGTGTTCCAGGCCGCCATGAGTTCAGTCAGAGTTTGGCAGCCATTTGACGATCTCCTGCCACTTGTGAACCACTCCATCTGAAAGCCCTGCCGCTCTCTCTAAACCGTCGCCGGATTGGCTGGTGCTTTGCTAAGAGGTCGCCATGCAGTGAAAGAGTAGCAAAAGGTGCCCATGCTAGAATGTGGATTCACCTGTCCCTTTGACAGCCTAGAAGAGCACTTTTCATACCCTCTGCCAGACAGCAGCTATCCAAGCCCTCTGCCAGTAATCAGCTACCTAAGCAGCAGCTATCCAAACCCTCTGCCAGGCAGCAGCTATCCAAACCCTCTGGCAGACAGCAACTATCCAAGCCCTCTGCCAGGCAGCAGCTATCCAAACCCTCTGCCAGGCAGCAGCTATCCAAACCCTCTGCCAGACAGCAGCTATCCAAACCCTCTGGCAGACAGCAGCTATCCAAACCCTCTGGCAGACAGCAACTATCCAAGCCCTCTGCCAGGCAGCAGCTATCCAAACCCTCTGCCAGGCAGCAGCTATCCAAACCTTCTGCCAGGCAGCAGTTATCCAAACCTTCAGCTATACAGCAGCTATCCAGACAGTAGCTATCAAAACTTTCTGCCAGACAGCAGTGAAAGAACACTATCCAAACCCTTTGCCAGACAGCAGTGAAAGAACACTATCCAAACCCTTTGCCAGACAGCAGTGAAAGAACACTATCCAAACCCTTTGCCAGACAGCAGTGAAAGTGCACTAACCAATCCCTCTGCCAGATAGCAGTGAAAGAGTACGATCCAAACCTTCTGCCAGACAGCAGTGAAAGAGCACTATCCAGGCCCTTTGCCAGACAGCTGCTATCCAAACATTCTGCCAGACAGCAGTGAAAGTACACTATCCAAACGCTCTGCCAGACAGCAGTGAAAGAGCACTATCCAAACCCTCTGTCAGGCAGCAGTGAAAGCACAGAATTATGTGCGTGTCCCTGGGGCTGGTGAGTCCGGACCTGAAGATCAATGTAGAAGCCTTGGAGGAAGATTTTACATTTCTTCAGTCTTGGCTGATCCCGCCATGAGGGCCTATCAGCAGAAATGCTTTCAGGGACATTAAGCACTAAGTACCTTTTAGTGGGAGACTCAAATATCAGCGGTAATGGAGAGAGCGTGGGTCGCCTTGCAAATGGAGAGGGGGGCACCATGGCGCACTTTAGCTCAAGGCTACGATAGTGAAGACGTTGGGTCTTCTAGAAACTGAACGGCATCACATTGCACATAAACCAGAGACGGATTAAAAGAGGACCACTATAAAAAGACCCCTTATTGGCCCAGGCACAAGTGATGATATCGCTTAATGCACAGTACTATCTATAATTCAAGTATTTTCAAAACTAAAGCTAACGATTTATGGAAAGTCATGTGGACTGTAGCAGATTTTAACCAGTTTGCACTGCGGGCACTGGGAAGAAGATGTTGTGGTTCAGTCAGCGGATCGCTTTACTGTTTATTTATCTTATTCTGGCATACCATGTTTACAGACGGGCCTAATACCAGGAGTCTGTGAATGATTCACATGACTGTTTGAATCATTTGAACTAAATGACGGTGAAGCCAAAACCGCCTAAGTGCTGCTGCTACAGGATATCACTCAACTAATTTAGAGCGGGCGCATGCCTGTGTGCCTGGATCATTAGTGTGGTCTGATGGCTCAAGCGGTCTGTAAGGCTGACCCCATCTCCCCCAACGGGAGTTTGCAGCTTTAATCACCCTGTGGTGTCTGAAAGCAGCGGTGTCTCCCCGACATAGATCCCTGCTCTTTCCGAGTGTGTTACATGGTGGTGTTTGGCCTGTGGGTCTGGCAGTGGCCGGCATGCAGTGGTGAGAAGCATGAGCGCACGTATGGGAGACCCCAGTGTGTGTGTGTGTGTGTGTGTGTGTGTGTGTGTGTGTGTGTGTGTGTGTGTGTGTGTGTGTGTGCTGTTCCGTAGCTCCACCCACAGTCTGCCCCGCCCGTGGAGCTCTTCTGTAGCAGACATGTCATTTGGACCAACATTTACCAAGTATTACTGCAATTAATTCAGTGAACTGCTTCTTTACAGTGCTGATATTGCAATACTCTTGTGCCCCCATTAATTGTATATTGAATGCAAGAAGCGCAAATTTGCAATAGCTGGGACCAGGCCACACCCACTACCACGCCCCCTTTTAGCTGATGCACACCTTCACACACACACACTTGACCTCCATGCCAAATTTCAGCCTCCTGGGGCGAAAACTGTGGCTGCCAAAGGGTGGGGGAATTTTTGTGGACAAACCGACCGACCAACCAACCAACTGACAGAGCAACCTATAGAGCTGCTTGTCGCAGCTGATAAATGGCAGGTGGTGCTGAATTGTGCAGGTTGATCCCAGTTCATAATCAGAGAGTCTTGTGTGAGATGTGTGAGAAGTGGGAAGCAAGCAAACATGTCTATTCACCAATCAGAGCGCTCCTGAAGGATATTGGTTGACATCAGACAGATTTACCGTGTTCTTTTCCTCGGTTCTCAGATGGCAGGTCTCCTGGGAGAGCTCGAGGGTGGATTTGAGCTACACCTCAGACTGAAAGCCAACAGACTCCCAGCTCAGCAGGCAGCTTAGTTTCCCAGCATGCAAAGGGAATTCCAAATGAAAAAAAATCATTCATCTATTCACAAATCTTAGGTAATAAGACATTTTTTAGGCTGAAGTCCTCCAGTGTACAATGAGCCCCGAATGTCGCTGTGCACACCCGTTGTCTGTGATTGTGATGGACCAGTAATGCTGTGAGAACAGTAATTTAAGATTAAGAAATGAACAATTCGTTGAAAGCCCTGACCGTCAAGATCGAGGTCAGGTTTTGTATATGAAAGCTAGCATTGTATGGGTGCAGTCGTGCTTCCGCTAAATCAGCTTGACTTGAACGCCAAAGTGGAATGCAAATGACTTCACAACTGACTAACTGAATTCATTTGGATGAAAAATAATCTCTCCCGTCTGCAGTGTTTTTGCGCCGTGCGTCACAGTCATTTGAGGGCTGTAATACGCGGCGTCACTGATCCCGGTGAGACACCAGGCGTTTGCTGTAAATCAGGAATGAAAGGGGGTGACTCAGAGAGGGGCATTCCCCCGGCCCCGTCCCGTAACTGTCGGCCAGCGGACACTGCTGTTTGTGTTCTGCGGAAAGGCACGGCGCCCCGCGTTTGACGTGATGAGAGAGGTCTGCGAGTCTCTGACCGGTGACTGATTTGTGTCTGTCTTTGGAAGTCCGAGCTCTGTGATTACCAAGGTCAGGCTGAGTTGTTTATGTCGGTGAAAGTGACCGCACGTGTGAAATATCTTCCGCAAGGTATTCCTGGTCACAGGAAATAGGGGAGAGCAAGGCTACTGCAGTTTGTGTAGCTGCTTGCCACAAGGACAAAATTCAATAAAGATAACAACACTCCCACACAGTGGGGGGGGGGGGGTTATACCCCCCCTTTTCCACTGTAGTTATGTGGATTTTTCAGGCCAACACTGAGCTGTGGTATACCCAAAATGAGCACAATTCCCACCAGAAATGTAAAAAAACACATGGTGATTTTGATAAGTGATGGGCTAAATTGGGTTGAATCGTTAAGCAGCCTGATTTGCAGGTGCGGTGCACGTTTCGGCTTCTCTGCTGCGTTTTGTTTATTGTGGAATTTTCCAGAAGCCGGGTTGTCATCAACAACCCTCACAGGTGTATGGGTGTACGGTCGTTGCCATGGATACACGCAACTTAAATACACGTAACATGAGTAGCTTCCTGTTTTGGACGTTGATTTGCTTTGTCTGCAGTTGTTTTGTCAGCGCATGCTTTCCTCTTCAGATTTTTCATGGGAGTGTGAGTTAAACTGGAATTTCAAGCCGCAGGATTCAGATTTGAAATGACAAGCAGCATGCAAGAAATATTATTATTATAATCATGATGACGATGATTATTATTAGTGTTAGTACTAGTGTTATTAGTATTACTGTTACTATCGTTATTTATTGCACTTGGGTTAAATGTGCTGTACAGCTGAAGGGGGGTGAGCTAAATGTGTTACGCCCATGTGGATGGTCAAGAGAGCTTTGGTCTTTGACACATTTCGCATGCAGAAAGAGTTAGATTTTTCCAGCTTCATGCAGGCTGTCTCAGCACGTCGGGGAGATGTCAGCCGTGTTCTCCCAGTGTCAGCATAATGGTGTATCAGAGGGAGGGGTTGTGACAGACCCTCCTGGGGCCTCCATCTGCTGCTCAGTGCTGAAACGCGCAGCCAGCGGGACCTGCCGCCGCCCCCCGCATTCAGTGTGCCGAGCACGCTGAATGCCCGAGCCGTGCGCCAGGCCGTGATCTCATCCGGGGTGGGCGGGGCCGTGTGACCCCCACTCCCGGCCCCCCGGGGCAGAGGTGTAATCGCTGTCTGTGTTGATGAGGTGTCCTCGGGCCGGTCTCTCATTGCCGTCGCTGTTTATGATGGCGCTGTCCCCTGAGGACGCCGTGCCCAATCACACGGATGAAAAACGACAGCCTGGCCGCTGCTCATTAGAGAACCCTTCAGTCTCTGTGCGGGGTGGCCTGTGCTGGAGATCCGCGGCTCCGCACGTGGAATGCCGATTACACCGGCCGGGCCTGCGGGACCTGCCAAACACAGGCTGTAACCCAGGGCAACAGCTCAACGGCCCCCATTGGCCCGTCTCTAGGGTGAAGGTCAGGTCGCGGTTATCCCTGCCCAGGCTCCCGTGAAAGGGGTGATCAGGCCAGCGTTCTCAGGCCTGCTCTCAAAGAGAAGAGCTTTACCCCTTCACCTCTAATCTGTGTTCAGTGATTTGGGATTTACTTCTGGATTATTCCCACTTTCATTTGAAAATATCCGTTTTAAAACCGTGATCTCTCTCTCTCTCTTTGTGATTTTTTTTCTCGGCGAGTCACAGTAAGAGGGAATAACCATGTACCCAAATGAGAAAGAGTAATGTGTTTTTAATCCGTCTGCTTTCTCCCTAATACACCCAAAAGCTGGGCTCCTGGTCAGAATGGGGTTTGTCGAGTTTGGCCCTGCAGATGAATGTGAATAAGCATAATGAGTGGCTCCAAATGGCTTATGAAATATAATGTACAGCAGAAACAGTGTACAGCTCAGGTTTCATACATACACACATTCTCAGGTGACAGAGTCCCTGTGTCTGTACCCTCTCTGTGTGGGTGGGGTCCCTGTGTCTGTGCCCTCTCTGTGTGGGTGGGGTCCCTGTGTCTGTGCCCTCTCTGTGTGGGCGGGGTCCCTGTGTCTGTGCCCTCTCTGTGTGGGTGGGGTCCCTGTGTCTGTGCCCTCTCTCTCTCTCAGAGTGGAGCTCTGCTGTGCTGTCACGTCCCTCAGCTTTTCCCACAGCTGCTCGGTCTCCTGCAGAGGAGCACAGCCTGTCTCTTCGGCCTATTTTTAGAAGCATCCTGAATAATGAATCACCTTTAGATGGAAGAAAGTTTCATAACCCCTACCACCACCCTCCCCCCTCCAGAACTCAAATCCACCCCCTGTCACTGGTAGTGAGATGTGGGGGTGTGACAGCTTGTGACTCTTCAGAATCTTAGCTCGGTTACTGCAGAGCTCCTTTACTGCAGAGCTATTTCAGCAGACTGGGGGCTCATTATACCCCCTTTCACACTGTAGAGCTAGAACCAGGCTGGCTCATTATACCCACTTTCCCACTGTAGAGCTGGAACCAGGCTGGCTCATTATACCCCCTTTCCCACTGTAGAGCTGGAACCAGGCTGGCTCATTATACCCCCTTTCCCACTGTAGAGCTGGAACCAGGCTGGCTCATTATACCCCCTTTCCCACTGTACAGCTGGAACCAGGCTGGCTCATTATACCCCCTTTCCCACTGTACAGCTGGAACCAGGCTGGCTCATTATACCCCCTTTCCCACTGTACAGCTGGAACCAGGCTGGCTCATTATACCCCCTTTCCCACTGTAGAGCTGGAACCAGGCTGGCTCATTATACCCCCTTTCCCACTGTAGAGCTGGAACCAGGCTGGCTCATTATACTCCCTTTCCCACTGTAGAGCTGGAACCAGGCTGACCCCAGACTGGTGTTCACATAATATTTTGTCTGTATCCAAATTAAAATGGGGGACAAAATGAAGTCTGTAGGGGATTTAAGGTTTTCTATGGAAGTACAAACATGGCATATGTTTATGAAAACTGAGAGATTGTGTGTGCGTGTTTGGGTATGTGTGTGAGTTGTAAATACAATAGTAGTGTAATAATCTGTATAATCTGTAGTATTCTTTTCCTCATTCACAGTCCATGAAAGCCTTGTTAAACATTTGAATAGTAACCAATGAAAACATTATAAATTATAGAAAATATATTCTGCACATACTTTAATATGCAAAACCTCATCACTGTATTTGAAAATGCATAAAATGGATGTACATTTTTGATTGCACCAAAATGCATAATTTTAGGTGGTATACAGTAACAGTGGTAGTATGAGTCTTCATGAACCCCATAATGGGTGGAGCTACAAGCGTGTCCTATCAGAACTGACCATGGATACCTCTGTCCACAGGCGCTGGACGTGGACCGCAGCGTCCTGTACAAAATGAAGAAGTCGGTGAAGGCCATCTACACGTCCGGTCTGGGTGAGTTATCTGTCATAGTCCACCGGCTCTGAGCTCTGCCTGATTGAAAAGCACCTTCGCTGGGGTGGGCGCAGGGTCCTGGGGGGGGGGGAGGGGGGCAGACTGGTGGGCCGCTCTTCTGACCTGCAGTGGGAAAGGAGAGTGGAGGGGTCAGGGAGGGACCGGGTGCTGCTGTTCTCTCGGTGGGCTGCTCAGTTTAAAACTATGGGAGGGGCAGAAGATGAAGGAGAGACAGAGCAGCTGCTCATGAAGGAGGGACATAGCGCTGCTGTTCTCTCTGTGAGCTGCTCAGTTTAAAACTATGGGAGGAGCAGCAGATGAAGGAGGGACATAGCGCTGCTGTTCTCTCTGTGAGCTGCTCAGTTTAAAACTATGGGAGGAGCAGCAGATGAAGGAGGGACAGAGCGCTGCTGTTCTCTCTGTGAGCTGCTCAGTTTAAAACTATGGGAGGAGCAGCAGGTGAGGGAGGGACAGAGCGCTGCTGTTCTCTCTGTGAGCTGCTCGGTTTAAAGCTATGGGAGGAGCAGCAGATGAAGGAGGGACAGAGCGCTGCTGTTCTCTCTGTGAGCTGCTCGGTTTAAAACTGTGGGAGGAGCAGCAGATGACAGCGGGACAGAGCACTGCTGTTCTCTCTGTGAGCTGCTCGGTTTAAAGCTATGGGAGGAGCAGGAGATGAAGGAGGGACAGAGCGATGCTGTTCTCTCTGTGAGCTGCTCAGTTTAAAACTATGGGAGGAGCAGCAGATCAGGGAGGGACTGTTCTCACTGTGAGCTTCTCTGTGGAGGAGCAGGAACCTGCACTTATGATAGAGAGGCTCTAGGCTGTCACCGCAGGTCTGTTTCACAGTGACAATATACAGGGCCATCGCTTTAAAACTAATTCATTTAAACTAATTCTGCATGTGATTGCAAAGTGCTCCATGGTTTTGGTTTTCAGCCGGAAAAAGACAAAATATGAATTCAAAGCATAATCTATTAATGCTATGTAATTATTTATTTTTCCTTTTCAGCATCAGAAATAGAGGGCATTCACTGTTAACAAGCATAAACAAGTTCTCATGAAAGAATTGTGTGTATGACAGAAGTATGAAAGAAAGAGTTCTTTTTCTGAGTGAAAGTCATGGACTGCTTTGACATAAGATGTTCTTTAAATGAACTGAAGTGAAGCCACTTGAAGTTAAGAGTTTCTGAGAATGCTGCAGTGTGCTCTCATTAAAATCATTCCAAAGACAGGGACAGAATCATCAAAAGAGAGGAGACAGCAAACAAATACAAACTAGCGAGGCTGGTTTGAGCCTCGCAGGAGCTGTGAAAGCATTGTCTTTAACACTCGACGAGTTCATCAAAGAGTTGTGTGAATGCTTTCAGCTACCAAAATATTTGAATTGCTTGGTTTTTATTTCAAACATAATTTTTTCACCAAGTACACTTTTGGCCATAGATTTAGATTGTGTTGGGAATAAAGAAGCATAAGTTGCGGTCCAATTGTGGTCTAAATAAGTTAATTTTATGTTTCATTTAGTCAAGCATAAAACAATATGGATTGTTGCCATTGGTAATTGACTTTCTGAAATTGTGAGTGGAAGCAGTTCTCTCCTTTGGGAGTCTGTGTTTACACAGAATTGTGGTTCGTACATTTTATATTGTGTGGTAGAATAACATGAGGAAAGCAGGGTTAAATTATTCAAATATTTTATTAGTAAATTTTGAATAAAATATTTATCTTCTGATGTGTTTGTCCATGTTTTAGTTCAGTGACTGACGGCTGTGTGACCATGCTGTGGCTTTGTTGCCTGTCTCTGATAACTGTGACCGTGATTGGTCCTGTCAGTGATAACTGTGACCGTGTTCAGTCCTGTCACTGATAACTGTGACTGTGTTCGGTCCTGTCACTGACAACTGTGACCGTGTTCAGTCCTGTCACTGATAACTGTGACCGTGTTCAGTCCTGTCACTGATAACTGTGACCGTGTTCAGTCCTGTCACTGATAACTGTGACCGTGTTCAGTCCTGTCACTGATAACTGTGACCGTGTTCGGTCCTGTCACTGATAACTGTGACCGTGTTCGGTCCTGTCACTGATAACTGTGACCGTGTTTGGTCCTGTCACTGATAACTGTGACCGTGTTCAGTCCTGTCTCTGATAACTGTGACCGTGTTCAGTCCTGTCAGTGATAACTGTGACCGTGTTCGGTCCTGTCAGTGATAACTGTGACCGTGTTCGGTCCTGTCACTGATAACTGTGACCGTGTTCAGTCCTGTCACTGATAACTGTGACCGTGTTCAGTCATGTCACTGATAACTGTGACCGTGTTCAGTCCTGTCACTGATAACTGTGACCGTGTTCAGTCCTGTCACTCACTGATAACTGATAACTGTGACCGTGTTCAGTCATGTCCGTGTTCAGTCCTGTCACTGATAACTGTGACCCATGTTCAGTCGTGTTCAGTCCTGTGACACATGTCACTAACTGTGACCGTGTTCAGTCCTGATCACTGATATAACTGTGACCGACCTGTCACTGATTCAGTCCTGTCAGTGATAACTGAGTCAGTCCTGTCACTGATAACTGAGTCCTGTCACTGATGTCCTTGTTCATTGTCACTGATAACTGCACGGTTGAGTTGCTGTCTCATTGTAGAGCTCCATGTGAGTGTGAGTGGGTGTGGGGTGGGGTGGGGTGGGGTGGTTAAGTGAATGCGTTGCGGGGGCGCAGGTCTTTTTTCAGAACAGGACCCCTTCTGTGTTAGAGAGGACAGCTGTCTGAGATCAGGCTGAGCAGCTGCAGGATGGCATAACCTTCTGCTCCTTTGTGTGTGTGTATGTGTGTATATGTGTGTTTATGTATGTGTGTATGTGTGTGTGTGTGTGTGTGTGTGTGTGTGTGTGTGTGTGTGCATGCATGCGTGTGCGCGTGTCTGTTTGTGTGCATGTCTGTGTCTATGTGTGTGTGTGTGTGTGGCGTGTGTGTCTTTGCATGTTTGTGTGCATCTGTCTTTGTGTGCGAGTGTGTCTGTGTCGATGTGTGTGTGTCTCAGTGTGCGTGTCTGTATGTTATTGTGCGTCTGTGTACATTCATGCATGCATGCATGTGTGTGTGTGTGTCTATTTTTGTGTGCGCGTACAGTATGTATCTGGGAGCTTGTGTGTTTGCTCTCTGATCTCTGCATCATGCATTTTTGTATCACTGCACACCCCATTGTGCATTATCCTGTACTTAACCTCCCTGCTGCTCTGGCCCCTAGTTAAAGTAATCCTCCTCTCCAGTCTACTCTAAGCAGTGTGCATTTCTGGTTTATTCATTTCTGTCTTTCCCCTCTCAAGAAGCCTGACAGCAGTTCTGTAGCAGTGGGATTCATTTGGCAGTGTGCCTGAAGTGTCTGTAATGGAGCAGTGTGCTTTAAGTGTCTGTAATGGGGCAGTGTGCCTTAAGTGTCTGTAATGGGGCAGTGTGCTTTAAGTGTCTGTAATGGGGCAGTGTGTTTTAAGTGTCCGTAATGGGGCAGTGTGCTTTAAGTGTCTGTAATGGGGCAGTGTGTTTTAAGTGTCCGTAATGGGGCAGTGTGCTTTAAGTGTCTGTAATGGGGCAGTGTGCCTTAAGTGTCTGTTATGAGGCAGTGTGCCTTAAGTGTCTGTAATGGGGCAGTGTGCTTTAAGTGTCTGTAATGGGGCAGTGTGCCTTAAGTGTCTGTTATGAGGCAGTGTGCTTTAAGTGTCTGTAATGGGGCAGTGTGCTTTAAGTGTCTGTAATGGGGCAGTGTGCTTTAAGTGTCTGTAATGGGGCAGTGTGCTTTAAGTGTCTGTAATGGGGCAGTGTGCTTTAAGTGTCTGTAATGGGGCAGTGTGCTTTAAGTGTCTGTAATGGGGCAGTGTGCTTTAAGTGTCTGTAATGGGGCAGTGCGCTTTAAGTGTCCGTAATGGGGCAGTGTGCTTTAAGTGTCCGTAATGGGGCAGTGTGTTTTAAGTGTCCGTAATGGGGCAGTGTGCTTTAAGTGTCCGTAATGGGGCAGTGTGCTTTAAGTGTCTGTAATGGGGCAGTGTGCTTTAAGTGTCTGTAATGGGGCAGTGTGCTTTAAGTGTCTGTAATGGGGCAGTGTGCTTTAAGTGTCCGTAATGGGGCAGTGTGCTTTAATTGGGCAGTGTGTCCTGTAATGGGGCAGTGTGCTTTAAGTGTCTGTAATGGGGCAGTGTGCTTTAAGTGTCCGTAATGGGGCAGTGTGCTTTAAGTGTCTGTAATGGGGCAGTGTGCTTTAAGTGTCTGTAATGGTGCAGTGCACTTTAAGTGTCCATAATAGGGCAGTGTGATTTATGTGTCTGTATTGTTGCCACTGGCTGGTGGTGTATAGATGGTAGTGTTCACTCTGGAAGTTACCCTTGATTGAAATTTTCCCCATGAAGCTTAATAATAATTTTAATGAGGAGTGATAACTTTCCCAGTGAAATGACTGCCCTAAATGGCAAAAGCACCATCAGTATGCGTGAATGTCGGAGAGAAGAATGGACTCCTTCAGATGCCTTTTAAGTTGTCCTCAGAGAAGGCCATAAGGGGTCTTTGTTTTTCTGAAAGCCGGCTTTATTTTGTGTATAAACTTGTGTTGTTCCGTGAGCGGCAGTCAGCTCCACACAGCGTCTCCCTCAGCGACCGTCACGGCTTGTTTATTCCCGTTTTTGCCATAGTTACCACCCTTCCGCCAAAAGGACGTAGCGCTGGCAGAAAATGGAGAGAGTGCACCAGAGACCGGGGTGAAAGGAAGCGAATCTTGGCAGGCTTTTTTAATGATGTTCCCGGCCTCGAAGCACAGATGAATTACGTAAAACAGAAGGGCTGCGAGATGATGTCATTTCCTCTGAGAGGGGACAGGTGTGTCCGTTGTGGTGGTCAGTGGCGATGACCAGCTCTTCTGTGCCATGTTCCTTTCTGTGCTGAGGATATGTGGGGTTCAGTGGTTTGGATGGGCTTTACTGGTCTGACTTGTGGAAGTTTGGTGGTCAGTTCTCTCGGGGTCAGTGGGCAGGCTAACTTGGGTTTGGTGTTGAAGCCTTAAAGTTCAGTAGTGAGGTTTGTTTGGGTTCAGCAGTTTTGGGTTCAGTGGTGAGGTTTGTTTGGGTTCAGTGGTTTTGGGTTCAGTAGTGAAGTTTGAAGTTGTTTGGGTTCACTGGTGAGATTTGTTTAGTTTCAGTGGTTTTGGGTTCAGTGTTGAGGTTTGTTTGGGTTCAGTTGTGAGGTTTGTTTGGGTTCAGTGGTTTCAGCAGTGCGACTGTTTATTCTCCAGGCTCCACTGGAGGTTTGGGGTTCAGCTCTTAAACTTGTTTGGGCCCAACATTCTGCGTTGGTTGCCCCATGAGGTTTGTTTTTCATTTTCAGGGTGCCTGCTTTTTGGTAGTGCTCAGTACACAAGACACGCCCCTCAAACAGCCCTTTCCCCCCCAACTTCTCAGATATTCGTCATGAACTGAGAATGCCCAGAGTCTCTCCTTTTCGCTAGTTCCCATTCAGAGCTGGAGGTTCTACCCTCTGGGCCACGGGCTGGATAAAGCAGGAACCTACAAACCAGTTTCCGCCTGGCCTGTGAGGAGGAAGGACACAACCCCCGGCTACAAACTGGCGCTCTTCCAGCAGGAAGCAGGGCCGGAGTCTCATTCCCATTCCCACCCCATCCCCCCACCCCCGTCATGGGTCCGGGACAGCGTGGAGTTGTGCTGCCCGCCCTCCGTGCTCTCTGTGCGGCAGGCAGGTAGCTCCGCGCCCACCTGAGTGCGCTCAGCGCTCATCAAATAATCGCTGTGAGCACAGCTGTCATTTAAACCCCATGAGGAGGTCTGAATAAAACCCTCCAATCTTCCCTGCAGCGCTGAAGCTCCTTGCGTATTTATACAGTGCTTACAGCTGCCGAGGAGCTCTTTCTGGCCCTCTTCACTGATGTCAAGGATTCGCACAGACACACACGGCGGGAGCTGTCCCGCTGTTGTCAGAACTCTTTCCCTCCCTCTGGTACTCTGTTCATCTCACCCTCCCTGTACGGCCTCCTCAGTCCGATTCTACATTTTATCTCAGACCGAATATTCCCCGGATCCGAGCTGCAGCGCAGTCGATGCGGGAAAAGAGTGAACGTCGAAGCTGACGAAGTGTGAGAAAGATCGGATAGCTCAGTGAGAAGTGCAGCCATCTCACCCCCTGTCTGTCTAAGTAAAGAAAAAATTCTCTCCAAAAAACAGAAAAAATGCATTTAATTTAATTACATAAGTGAAGTCCTCTCACTCCATAATCCACACACACGTGTGTTTGCTCATATTGTCCGTATTTAAGCCTGTGTACACACATTGTGAATTGTCTCCCTATTGCCAGAGCGCTTTAGCTCTGTTGGTTTAGAAACCAAAGTTTTTCAAGCGCCAGAGTCTTTCTCTCTCTCTCTCCTCCCCCCCTCTCTCTCTCTCTCTCTGTCAGAGCAGGTACACCTTTCCATTGCATGAGGCTCTCAGCCTGTCACCAGTGCTGAAACACCCATGACATGGTTTGCATAAAAATATGGGCCCTGTCTCAGTCAGACTGACTCACTCTCAGGGTCCTGTCTCAGTCAGACTGACTCGCTCTCAGAACCCTGTCTCAATCAGATCGACTCGCTCTCAGAACCCTGTCTCAATCAGACTGACTCGCTCTCAGAGCCCTGTCCCGCAGACTGACTCGCTCTCAGAACCCTGTCTCAATCAGACTGATGCGCTTTCGGAGCCCTGTCTGAATTGGACGGACTCGCTCTCAGGACCCTGTCCCGCAGACTGACTGGGTCCTGTCTCAGTCAGACTGACTCGCTTTCAGGGCCCTGTCTCAATCAGACGAACTCGCTCTCAGAACCCTGTCTCAATCAGACTGACTCGCTCTCAGAACCCTGTCTCAATCAGATCGACTTGCTCTCAGAACCCTGTCTCAATCAGACTGACTCACTCTCAGGCCCTGTCCCACAGACTGACTCGCTCTCAGAACCCTGTCTCAATCAGACTGATGCGCCTTCAGAGCCCTGTCTGAATTGGACGGACTCGCTCTCAGGACCCTGTCCCGCAGACTGACTCGCTCTGTAGCTCAGGGGAGTGGGGAAACAGCTGGTGCTCAATGTCATTAGCTCATGCATGGCGTGGACACACACCGTTGTCATAGAAAC
Source organism: Albula goreensis (assembly GCA_022829145.1). Classification (NCBI taxonomy): domain Eukaryota; kingdom Metazoa; phylum Chordata; class Actinopteri; order Albuliformes; family Albulidae; genus Albula; species Albula goreensis. Next base: position 36,740,745 of record CM040749.1, read on the forward strand.
ATGCACATGTGTCCTTCGGGGCTGAGTCAAGCCATTATGTCAGTGCCTCTAAATTAAAAACATGTTTTCCACTCTCTCAGTGCTTGCCATTGGATGAATATTTTGTGTATGTATAAATGCGTGCACTGTGTATTCGGCCCGCCTTTTCCGTGGGTTTGGCATCTGTGGTTTTGAGGTTCGAAAATATTTTTTAAAAATCAAGAATATTCTCGAACAAGAACATTTGAAAGTCCCGCGCACAGCGTACGCTAGAATACTGTAGTCAGTATGATCTACATGGGTTTTAGCAGTTCTTAGTAGTACATATAGGTGGGATTTCGAGTTATGAACACGTATACGGTAAAATTCCGTCATTTTATATGCGTCCTGATCATCTGTGGTTTTTTGCACATCCGCAGGGGTCCTGGTACCATACACTTGCGGATAAGGCCCACCGATTGTGTATATGCAGAGTGTCAGCGTGGCTCAGTGGGCACAGAACCGAGCTCATTAACTCAACGTTTGATGTAATCATGGTACACGTGTCACATAAACAAACGTCCAAATGTATATGAATCATATATGGAAATGATACATAAAAACGTCAGCTCTGTAATAGGGCCTCTGTCAAGCGAATACATAAATGTAGTGATATGCCATTTGTTGTGTTATTCACAAATGTAGTGAATTAGGTGTATTGTTTTAAAGGAGAAGGGTGTGGTAGTAAAACTAGGGAACACAGGGTGTTACTGTCATAGAGTGCCGTGTAGTTAAAAGCTGCATTCGTGACGAGTAGATTTTATGAGGTGTCGTGATACGAGATCAGGTACTGCATGAATGCAGAAGCCGTTGCGAAGAGTCAGCGCTCGCTGTGTTTTGGAAAGATCCCAATCGCACCTGTTAGCCCAGCTGTTTGCTATGGTGCCCTGCAGCCTGATCTGTAGATTCCTGTTGATCCCTAAACAGTGCGACTGTTGACTGTTTAAACACAGTTTGAGCTGCCGGGTACATGAGAAGTGTGGAGGTCACCTGACCAGAGCGGCAGCCTCAGCCTGAGGCAGTGGGAGGGGCCAGTCAGGTCGCAGCGTGCTACTGGATGTCACATCTACACTGAGCTGTCCAACTGAGCACTTTTCTGAACTTTCCCGGCAACAGTAGAATGTCCAGCTACAAATGAGCAAAATAAAAACCATTATAACGTAAACATTTTAACATTAATAATGAGAAAATGTGGTTTTAACATTTGGTGTAGCTGTGCATGTGTGCATGTCTGTGAGTAATGTGACACTGTTATCAGACACAGTGAATACTGTTACATAGTGAGTGAGTACTGTAAAACTGCTAACATAGGGGATGAATACTGTAATACTGCTAACATAGGGGGTGAGTATCGTAAAACAGCTAATATAGAGGGTGAGTACTGTAAAACCGCTAACACAGGGGTCAGTACTGTAAAACCGCCAACACGGGGGTGAGTAAGGTTTGACTGCTGAACATTGTTGACCCAAGGACCAATACCGTATCCGGGCATGTCACCCAGGAGGCCTTGCAGTTCGGCTGTTCACAAAGCTCTCCTGAAAGACGTCAAAGTGTATTGACTGCTACTTCCTGAGTCACAGGGGGTCCCGAGTGCAGTCAAACCCTGTGAGATTGCCTGGGTGCTCCTGGACCAAATCCATTATGCGCTCCCGTATCCCAGGAGCCTTTGGGGTATACATTATCATGGGAATTCCCATGTCCAACTAGTAGGCCTTTGCCTCATTAGTTGCGCATTTCTGTGCCATCGAATGCATGGTAGTAAGACCCGCTCTTCTGCTGTTTACAGCAATGGAGTGTCTTCCTCCAAGGTGGGTTTGTAGCATTGCTACACCACAAAGCTCTCTGTAAGTACGCAAATATGGGTTCAACCTGAGTTGGCAGACCTGTAGAAGCTCCTGGGGAGTTTTAGGTCATTCTGTTCATGGTCACATTGAGGAGACCAATTTCCAATCTCAGCGCACATATGTCATGTGAGATGAACCACTAAAATCCAATCCCACTCTTATTCTACTGTGAAGGGTCTTTGTCCAGGTTCAACCTGGAGCTCCTGGTGCGTGTAGACTGCGTAATGAAAAAGGCCGGAGGTTCTCAGTCGTGTCCAGTGCTCTCTCTGTAGAGCACTCTAACTCTGGTCCCATCTCAGGTTGTGGGGGACTCCTGCTTTTCCATAAAAACCATAGAAAGATTACGTTTGATTGGTTGTTGGAAAAGAGAGGAGCTGTGATTGGATACTGCTTCTCATTGCACACTTGCAGCGATCACAAATGGTTTTGTGAACATATTCGTGTGCACTGCCTTATTTGCCTTGTTTGTAGTTTATACTACAGGCTTCTCCCTTATCTCAGTCAAATCTATAACGTTCTGAATATTAGTGATGGTATCAGTGATGACTATTAGAAACCGTAACTCCTTCCTCATTTTTTGCACCTGCCCTGCAGTGTAGAGAAAGACTTGGATTAGTTTTTGTCTTTTGGGCGGTTTGAATTTCAAATAGCCTTTTAACCCCCTAATTTTGTTTTAACATGGACATTCATAATAAAATATTCTCATAATTATGGTTTGATCTCATAAAGTGGGCAGTAGGCTTCTGGGTTACTTATCCGCGTGAGTACGGCCATACAGGAAGTGAGTGAATACAGCTGAACAGGCAGATATCCTGGCACTATAACACAGCAACGTGGGGAGTGAAGAAGCAGGACTGGAGGATAGAGAAACGAATGCAGAAGTACCGTAAGGGAGTCAGAAATACACACACAACTGGGCAGGAAGTGAGAAAAGCCTACGAACACAGCAGAACAGGAAGGGCGCTAAGGCAGTGACAGCAGCTACTCCTTTTTTGGTTAATTGTATGAACACAGGGCAGGGCAGGGCAGGAAATGAAGCAAACAAATGAGCACAGCTGGACAGGAAGAGAATAGGGACATAGTAATGAGTCCCCTGAAACTGTGCTTCTGAATATCTGTGCTCTCATGGTCCCTTAGCATGTGGAATTATTTGCGTTTATTAATGTAGCTACCAGTGTGGGGTCCTCAGTTCAAATGCTCATGAATGGGGGTACTCTTGGCTGCTAACTCCAGTAGGATACAGCAGCAGTGCTAGCATCTGGTAACTGATATTGTAACATCCTGCAGATGTGATAGCAGTCACACACCCCCTCTGCAGTTGGAGGGGCATGAAGTCAACATGTGATCAGTTCACAGTTGTAGCAGGCAGCCAGCTGGGAGAACCCAGCAGAGAGTGATCAGGCTGGGGATTTTGACCAGCTTAACCCCTTCTGTTCCCTGGGCTAACTGAGCTAAGTTTGCATGCCTGTGCAGACAGTAGCAGTGACCTCTGCCATTTTGCTCTGTTTCAGCACACGTGGAGAATGAAGAGCAGTACACTCAAGCTCTGGAGAAGTTTGGGGAGAACTGTGTCTACAGGGACGATCCTGACCTGGGCTCCGCCTTCCTCAAGTTCTCCGTCTTCACCAAAGAGCTCACCGCCCTCTTCAAGAACCTGGTGAGAGCGATCAGGCATTTTCTGTGTGTGTCTGCACTTCTGTGCCTGTCTGTGCATTGTTTTTTTTATCTGTGTTTGGGGTCATGAAGGTTGGGTTTGTAATGTTAGGTTTATACTGCTTCAAATGTTGGAGTCTTTCAAATGTTAGGCAAGTAAAGTGGACTATGACTAATGAGTTTAGTTTAAAAGCCTTGTGACTGCACCAGTGGTATTACAGTTTTATTTATTAACTTTTGTAATAAATGTGATATTAAAAAAGTTGGATTACAGTTAAAATGATTGAAGAGACAGAATGTCTTCCTGGAAACACTGAATGGTCATCAAGCCCTTTGTCTCCTTGGTTAATCCAAGTTCAGTAGCTATAACAGCAATGCCAGGCCCTACCTGCACTCTGTCAGCATTATTTTAATAGTGATGTCATTCACTCTCCCCTGTCTTCAGTTTCAGAACATGAACAACATCATCACCTTTCCCCTGGACAGCCTGCTGAAAGGGGATCTGAAAGGAGTCAAAGGGGTGAGTGTGAATCTGCCCGCTCAACCGAGTGTTCACTAAACCATCTTCCTTTTTCAACTGTGTCTCCATTTTCCTTCTTATTAGTGTAATGGATGGTGAAGGCCTCAGTGCCTTGGATAGGTAGTGCCCATTACACTGTCAGGCTAACTGTTAGCCTGGTCTGCACCAGGTTTAAGATCTTGCTGTCAGGCTGACTGTTAGCCTGCTCTGGAACTTCAATAATTAACCCTGCATCCTTACCTGTGTGTTGGGTGGTACGGGGACTGGCAGGGTGTTGGGTGGCACGTTGGGTGGCAGCAGCATCCACGTTTTCACTCAGAAGGATGACCTTATGTCCAAATCCCATCCGTCCTGATCTCTTGCCTGATTTGTCTCCATTTTCTTATCCAGTGCTTAGTTTTTAACCTCAGCATCTGTACTGCAGTATGTTCGCCGGAGTCTCTTAAGCACCCAGCTTAAACATACCCACCCTAGTGCTCACAAACACTAGTGCTACCATCAGCGGTTACGGCTCTGAGAAACAGTGGTGTAACTAAGATACCGGCCTGCTCCCCTGGTCTCCAAATGCAATTTCAGACAATCCCTTTAGCAGCAGACAATAGGAGAGAAAGTAGAACGGTGAGCGGGTGAGAAAGAATGGAAGAAAGGGGAAGAAGGTAGGGATGGATCCATTTTTTAAATCAATGGCTGGAATTTCGCCAACATTTTTTTTTTTTTTTTTTTTTTTACACAGATTGTTATAACAGTATTTATGAATTAGCCTAATGCCTAAAAAAGCGTAGTAAAAACATTTGTTTGAAGGAGGGTGGGTGAAGAAAGGGTGAAAGAGTTTCAGTAGCCTGTAAATTTGTAACAGCCAGTTCTCTGAACTGTCCCTCAGTGAAATGGCTGCTGTTTCATTTTGGGAAGCACCTTTTCTTATTGTTGGGATTTTCCTATTAGTGGTACAGGATGTTAGCTTCCTAAAGCTGACAGTATTTCCCCAGCTCTGTCTGCCTTGTGGTGTTGTTTGGTTGATTCATTTTTTTGGTTGCTTCCATCTCTCCACTTTTTTCTGTCTTACCAGCTCCCTCCATCTCTCTCTCTTGTCCTTTCTGTTCCTCTCTTCTTCTGATGTCAGCCTGCAAATCAAATCAGGAATAGACCCACGTCTTCAGTGTGGTAGTCATGCTAGTGGTGGAAATGACATCATCAGGTAGTTTACTATCTCTGATTGGATGAAGGCTTCACCCTTTTCACCAACCATAATCCATTAATGATTGCAGAATTTGGCCAAATTAAAATACTCGGTTGTTTCTACTTTGAAGTGACCAGTATGCTGCTGTTGTATTTAATTCCCTTATTGACTAGCTGCTTATTTCTATGTAAAATACATAAAATAAATAATTACACCTACCTGATCAAGAGCTTATTTGCGGTTTGTGTTAGTGGTGCCATTTTAACATATTTGGCGACACTGCGATGAAAAAGCATGGCTGAGAAAGTGATGCATGATATTATATTTGGGCAGCTGGGAGAAAAGTCCTAGCAGTGCCTGAATTTCACGAATGATTTGCTTTGCTAATGTTTTCCTCATGCTCACCTTAATCAGGAGGTAATTACATCCATGGTGGAAAGAAGCAAATGATGCGCGGTGCCACAGCAAACTGAGGGCCTATTGATTGCCCTTGTGTTTCCTCAATGGAAAATCGATTGAGATGGCCTAGTTATGAGGATGCATGCCCAGATTTAGGTGTTAATTAGAGACGGAGTGATTAAATTAACAGATTTTTCAGTCTCAGGCCCCTCCCTCTGTTGAATTTGTTTTTTACTGACCGTGAGTGACGGCAAGGAAAATGCGCATGTTCCGGTGGACTTTTTCAGACTTGTGAAAAGCAGTGTGTCGATGCAAAACGTCATCGTTTTCATCAGGATTGATGATATCTCAGTTTAGTTTTAATACCATTGTGATTTTCTCTGCACGTTTCTCTCTGCAAGATGGCTAGCACAGCTGATTCCATTTGTACGCTTGTACATGAAATTACTGGAAAAGAGTGCCATGCTACAGGGTACAGCATTGCAGCTACAGGCTGAAGGCTACAGCATTGTTGCTATAGGCTACAGCCTACAGGCTTGCAGATACAGGCTACAACATTGCTGCTACAGGCTACAGGCTACAGCATTGCTTCTACAGGCTACAACCTGCAGGCCTGCGGCTACAGGCTACAGCATTGCGGCAGTAGGCAACAGGCTACAGTTTTGCGGCTTCCGGCTACAGGCCTGCGGCTACAGGCTACAGCATTGCGGCAGTAGGCTACAGGCTACAGCATTGCAGCTACAGGCTACAGCATTGTGGACATAGGCTAGCGGCTTCCTGTTCCACTGTAATTCATGCAGGTATGAACCAGGCCCAGGGTGCCCTGCCTCCCACACACAGGGACTGTCTGGGCTGCTGCAGGACCGGGAGGTTTCTGAGCATGTGCAGACAGCTCTGATTGTGTGATGGCCGTGTAATCGAGATGGACTGTGCTGGGACAGTGCCGTGCTGTTTTCCAGGGCCATGCCACTAAGACAGCAGGCACATGCCCTCCACTGCAATGTAAGGAGGTGGGAACAGGTCAGCCAGCCTCTAAGCTCACCATTTGGTCTAGAACATGCATTTCTACAGCGTTGACTGCTATCATGTGCCTAGCTGTGTGGATATTGAGAGGGCATTTGGTGGATCACAAAGGACAGGATTTAAAGTGGATTGCAAACTAATTGGGTGGCTTCAGAAAGCTGAAAAGCACAGTCATTTGATTTTAAATGTAATAAATTTTTTTATGATGGGTACAGATTTCTCATGATCACAGAGATGCTGGTGCCTCTGTATTCTTATGTGTTATCATTTCTTCAATGTGTTTTCATTTGTTGGTTCCGTTTTTGAAAAATGTATATTCATGGTTCTCAAAGAATGGATGACAATGACAATGATTGATGGGTTTCAAGAAATCTAACTGTTTATTCTCCATCACAATGATTGATTTTCTAAGGAATGGATGAAATGATCAAGTGATTGATGGGTTTCTAGAGAGTGTCTAGCACTGCTTTAAACCTGGTCTCCATCACAGTCCCTTCTTTACTGCAAGACCTAACAAGCTGTTCCATGTATTGATGACACTTCGAATAAAAATCAATTCAGCATTAGCGTGAAATTTTACCTGTAACTAATTTTCCACCTTTGTCTACTTGTTCTCTTGACAGAACTCATTCTATATTCTGTAGTCCCCTTTCAACAATCCCTACTTAACATTTTAAAAGTTCATTTTGTAGTCAGAAGAGGCTCATGTTTGTCTTTGTATGTGTTTAAACAAACTGGAACCAGTTTGTTTGCTCTTCTCTGTACTTCCTCATCACCTTCTGTGTGGCTCTGAATGGAGTGTGAATAAAGAACTTCAATGTAAACTTCTGATTTCTCTTTATATTCTTGCCTCCCGTTAGCCTCTGCTGTTAGCCTTTGCTCACAATGCCTGAATTCTAAGAATCTCTTTAGGGTCAGTTATGACGAGTAGGAGCCCTACTCACACAATGCTCCCCAGTGTTACTCGTAGATCTGATTACCTGCTTATTAATGCCTCATTCTTTTGTCTCCTCCTCACAGGATCTGAAAAAGCCTTTTGATAAGGCCTGGAAAGATTATGAAACGAAAGTGTAAGACCAACTTTATTCTTCTCTTTTCTAATCGTTGCATTTTGTGTACCCAACTGTACAGACTGTTGATTTATGTTTTTACTGGATTAAATGTTGTACTTAGATAACAATCTCCATAACAACCTGTATATCATCTTTTGTAAGTCTTGCATCCAGTTCAGTTCAATAGTCCTTCATCTGTCATACTTATGCTCATTACTCATACCCATTGTAATTAGTATAGATGTTATATTTATGATAGTTAGGGCTGTATTCACCTGAGAGTCGTAGATGAGTGGGTGGGGCCTCACAATTGTTGGCTGAGCCAATCACAGCGTTTCTGTATAGACACTGATATCATTCCACACAAGTTAATGATTGACAGTTACATGAAGTCACACACTTTACTGTAAGTGCTGATTTTCCTGTAATTCCCCCAGAGAGTGGTATGATAGATTGAAATGTTTGTATTTTGAAGAAATAAATCTGCTTTCCCAAAATAATCATTATTCATGATTACTATTATTGAGTGGGTGGTTATTGGTCACTGTTGAGTCACATGACCTGATAAACTGCCTTCTCCTGTCAAAGAGAGATGGAAACCATAGAAGAGTAAAAATGAGTGACAGACACTCAAGTTTTCTTTTCATAGATCAAACTATATGATGTCACTGATTTGTGTGACCCAACCAAAAGAGCCTGCCCTTTTTTTGAAAAATGCTCTGATTGGTTCAGATCGGGTATGTCACCGATTGAGGAATGTCCATTTGTTGAGGCCTCACTCTCCCATCGTTATGAGACAAAACCATTGTGCAAATGCAGAAAAGACATTGTAGGTAGTGATCTCCTCCATCTCCTCTTCCCCTGTGATTCGTCTTTGTGATTTTATTACAGACAGTGATGTGTGAAATTTTATAGACTTTTTATATATTTTACAAGCTGCAAAGGACATTTTTTACTGAAAGGGTAATACATTTTCTTCTAAAAAGCTGATGCGGCTGTAGGGGGAGGTGCAGCCGGTGTTTTTGTTGTCCCGGATTGGGCCTGCCCGTTTTCAGACCCTCCCCGTTCTGTAGGTGTGCTCGTCTGGAGCTTGCGGCCGCCCGCCCGCCGCCGTTATGTAATGAGAGTCATTTCGTATTTACAGACAGAGAGAGATGAAGTACTTTACCACAAACACCTCTTTGGCCCCGACCACGCTAAACTGGTTTGCGAGCACCCGGTCGTCAGTTCAATTTGATCTTCGTCGCGCTGGCTGGCGAGGGCTCTAGGTTTTAAACGAGCGTGTGCAGATGTCTCACTAATGCTCGGGACAGTCTCTGTAAATAACGGAATGACTTGCTGGAGGGAGATTATGTGTTTGACGTGCGTCTGCTGGACCCTCTGTAATGAGCGCGGCTCCATGTGGCGGAGCGCCGCTTGGTTTGGTGCGATGCGAGGTCCCAGCGGCTGCGGCGCTTGGCTGGTGCTGGGGGTGGGGAGGGGGGCGTGTTGTTTTTTTTTTTTTTTTTTTGGGAATGACCTGGATGCTTTGTGTGTCTTGATTAAAATCAGACAGGCTCCTGCAGTGACCTGCAGAAGCAGACCTGCAGGATCCTAAAGCTTGGTTTTAATGGACGGCCTCAGATAGAGGCTTCATAGCCGCAACGGGCGCATGAGGATATGGAAGTCTGAGGCTCTCCTACAGAGGGGTGGGGGGTTTAATTGCACCCCTGTAGGGTACATGCTACTGTAACACATGGAAAAGAATGCCCTATTGCATGTTTTGGTGCCTGTGTCTTCCGTTAGCGCGTGTGTGTGTCTGTGCGTGCGCGCCAACATGGGCATGCGTGTGATTTTTCGCGGCTGGTCGGGAGATCGCCCTCTGACGCCCCGGCCGCTCTTGATCCCGCAGCACTAAGATCGAGAAGGAGAAGAAGGAGCACGCCCGACAGCACGGCATGATCCGCACCGAGATCAGCGGCGCTGAGATCGCCGAGGAGATGGAGAAGGAGCGACGCTTCTTCCAGCTCCAGATGTGCGAGGTCAGAGTTCGGAGGTCAAGGGTCAATGGCACCTTGTTTCCTTCAGGCCTGAGTTGAAGGCAGTTTTTACATGGTCAGGTCACACTAATTTGGGATACTTGACGATTGAGTTTTAATCAGTATTCTTTGAGTATTTATTCAATTGAAATCACATAAAGACCATAAATGAATAAAACACTATCATTATTTTATTGCTTTGTGTATATCAGTGAGGCAATAGGAGGACTAGTAACAGGACTGCCTTGATTATGCAACATGATGGAACCTGAAATTCACAGTTGTGATTCCCATTTCTGCCCTGTCATGATGGTACGCGCATTTGCAGTACCTCCTCAAGGTCAACGAGATCAAGGTGAAGAAGGGGGTGGACCTCCTCCAGAACCTCATCAAGTACTTCCACGCTCAGTGCAAGTAAGTCCTCAGACGCCGCTTAAAACATGTCCGCCGCGCCTCCTGGACGCTCCGTGCGCAAACCTCGTGGTGTCTCTTGTGTCCCCGCAGCTTCTTCCAGGATGGGCTGAAGGCTGTGGACAACCTGAAGCCCTCCATAGAGAAGCTGGCCACGGACCTGCACACGGTGAGACAAAGCGACGAATGCCGCCTCGGTGCTCGTTCAACATGACCACGTTCGATGCGACCAGAGCGTTTGTTTGCACTGTAGATGAGCTGTGTTAATTCTCATAGTTCCACACAGTAAGGCCTGTTGCTCAGACACTCCATGCAGGGGCGTAAAGTGCTTGGACGCCCCACACCCCTTGCCCTCAGAGCCTGAGGGACGTGCTACCCCAGCTCAGCCTTTTTGGGGTGTTTCTGGACGAGGTAAACCCCCCTCCCTTCCCCCTCTCCAGATAAAGCAGGCGCAGGATGAGGAGAGGAAGCAGCTGACGCAGCTACGAGACGTCCTGAAGTCTGCGCTGCAGGTGGAGCAGAAGGAGGTAAGAACTGTTCTGATCATCCTTCAGTCATCGGGAAGTCAGTGCTCACTACCTTACATTATGAGTCCACCTCCACAGCATCCCTAGTAATTGTAGAAATACTTACCCACTCAGCCCTTACTCATATACTCACTAAATCACATGCTCAAATACTCAATCAATTACACACTCATTTGATTACTCACTCACTCACTGGATAAAATAAAACAATACAAAAAGTAAAAGGGCACAAGCCTGCTTCAACAAAAAAGCCAAGAACTAATGATAATTGTCCCAAAAGCTACTTCCCCTTTGCAGCCTGGTTGGCTGTGCTGTTATTAAAGGCTGACTGAAGGCAATGGGGCACACCTGGGCTGATTCAAAGGTACCCCAGATGGGCCTTTCTGTAGATGAGGCTGCTTATTTCAAGGTCTAAGGGGGAGTAGGCCTCTCTGCTTCTCACTCCACCTCTCCTGGCACCACAGCACTTTCATTTGCTCACTTTAAATACACTCACCCACTCTTTCCATCACTCAAACACCCAGTCACTTTCGTCATCATGTATTGACATAGTCACACAATGACTTGGCCATCCACCAGTTTTGTTTAATTTTGTGTATTTTACGATATAGACCTGAATAAGGGTGACACATGAGTGTGTAGTTACTGACATTGGGATTGACAATTGTTCCTGCTAATTGTGTAAGAGTGTCTCTTCTACACCCCTGTCTGAATGCTGCTCTCTCTTTTCCTCACCGCTTCCTTTGTGAACCAAGTCTAGGAGAGTAAGTGTAATGTGTGTGAACCTGTGTCTCTGTGCAGTTGTGATCAATCCGCCGTCTGCTTCCCGTCTGTGGTAAACTCTGTCATGAGCAGCTTTCTTGACACAGGATTACACCATTCATGACTGTGACTGTCCTTCACACAGCATTACATCATTCATGACTGTGACTGTCCTTCACACAGGATAACAGCATTCATGACTGTGACTGTCCTTCACACAGCATTACACCATTCATGACTGTGACTGTCCTTCACACAGCATTACACCATCCATGACCGTGACTATCCTTCAGACAGCATTACACCATTCATGACTGTGACTATCCTTCATACAGCATTACATCATTCATGACTGTGACTATCCTTCATACAGCATTACACCATCCATGACCGTGACTATCCTTCACACAGCATACACCATTCATGACTGTGACTGTCCTTCACACAGCATTACATCATTCATGACTGTGACTATCCTTCACACAGCATTACACCATTCATGACTGTGACTGTCCTTCACACAGCATTACACCATTCATGACTGTGACTGTCCTTCACACAGCATTACACCATCCATGACCGTGACTATCCTTCATACAGCATTACACCATTCATGACTGTGACTATCCTTCATACAGCATTACATCATTCATGACTGTGACTATCCTTCATACAGCATTACACCATCCATGACTGTGACTATCCTTCATACAGCATTACACCATCCATGACTGTGACTATCCTTCATACAGCATTACACCATCCATGACTGTGACTGTCCTTCACACAGCATACACCATTCATGACTGTGACTATCCTTCATACAGCACTACACCATTCATGACTGTGACTATCCTTCACACAGCATTACATCATTCATGACTGTGACTATCCTTCACAGAGGCCTGCATGTTGGATGAATGTTGCCGTACTCATCTCAGCTGAGTCTGAGAGCATCGTTAAGAGTGTGCAGGTCTGCATTCTGTGGCTACACCAGGACCTGCATTTGACAAGCATAATCAGAGTAGTGCTGATCTAGGATCAGTTTCCTCTTGCCCACATCAAAACGATTCATTAAGGTTAAAAAGCCAAGCCGATCAGCACTAGATTAATCCTAGATCCTAATCCTAAAATCCCTGCTCAGCACTCTTCCGCTGATATGCTTTTTAAATACTGATCCGTATCCCATATTTGCTTCAAGATCCTTTTGTTTCGTGGAAGTTAAAACGCATTTTAAATGAAACCCAGGGGAGGTTTTCAGTCGGACGAGATGAGACACACCGGCTCACCTTGGTGTCCTACTGAAAGCTTTCCCTGAGTTTTTCTGCTGGCCCACAGGACCCCACCCTGGGTTTTAAAGCTGCATGTTTCTCAGTGATGCAGTCAGGCAGTGTGAAGGCCAGCTAGTCCTGCACCACTCTGAGGCAGAGCTAACACAGGAGGAGATAATTCATTACAAAAATTGGGTCATCTTAAATTTACCTTAGATAACTTACCTTATTTATTCATAACTATACAACACTGACCCTCTGTGGGTCTATAATTGTGCATGATCTCACACACATTTGAAAGCAATATTTTGAAAGTTCCCTTAACATCAGAGAATTCTTATTTTGTTAGACAGGCTTTTTTAGACAACAGTAGCATTAGGCATTGATGCAGTTGTTTGGGATAACTCAGTGGGGTTAGTGCAGTGGCCTATAATAGTCAGTGATGTATGTTAGCGCAGTGGTTTATAATAGCTCTGTGGTGTGTGTTAGCGCAGTGGTCTATAATAGTGAAGTGGTGTGTTAGCGCAGTGGTCTATAATCGTGAAGTGGTGTGTTAGCGCAGTGGTCTATAATAGTGAAGTGGTGTGTTAGCGCAGTGGTCTATAATAGTGCAGTGGTGTGTTAGCACAGTGGTCTATAATAGTGCAGTGGTGTGTTAGCGCAATGGTCTATGATAGTGCAGTGGTGTGTTAGCGCAGTGGTCTATAATAGTGCAGTGGTGTGTTAGTGCAGTGGTCTATAATAGTGAAGTGGTGTGTTACCACAGTGGTCAATAATAATGCAGTGGTGTGTGTTAGCGCAGTGGTCTCTGATAGTGCAGTGTTGTATTAGCGCAGTGGTCTCTGATAGTGCAGTGTTGTGTTAGCGCAGTGGTCTCTGATAGTGCAGTGTTGTGTTAGCGCAGTGGTCTCTGATAGTGCAGTGTTGTGTTAGTGCAGTGGTCTCTGATAGTGCAGTGTTGTGTTAGCGCAGTGGTCTCTGATAGTGCAGTCTTGTGTTAGTGCAGTGGTCTCTGATAGTGCAGTCTTGTGTTAGTGCAGTGGTCTCTGATAGTGCAGTGTTGTGTTAGCGCAGTGGTCTCTGATAGTGCAGTCTTGTGTTAGTGCAGTGGTCTCTGATAGTGCAGTGTTGTGTTAGCGCAGTGGTCTCTGATAGTGCAGTGTTGTGTTAGCGCAGTGGTCTCTGATAGTGCAGTGTTGTGTTAGCGCAGTGGTCTTTGATAGTGCAGTGTTGTGTTAGCGCAGTGGTCTTTGATAGTGCAGTCTTGTGTTAGTGCAGTGGTCTCTGATAGTGCAGTGTTGTGTTAGCGCAGTGGTCTCTGATAGTGCAGTGTTGTGTTAGTGCAGTGGTCTCTGATAGTGCAGTGTTGTGTTAGTGCAGTGGTCTCTGATAGTGCAGTGTTGTGTTAGTGCAGTGGTCTCTGATAGTGCAGTGTTGTATTAGCACAGTGGTCTCTGATAGTGCAGTCTTGTGTTAGTGCAGTGGTCTCTGATAGTGCAGTGTTGTGTTAGTGCAGTGTTCTCTGATATCGCAGTGTTGTGTTAGTGTGGTGGTTTATGATAGTGCAGTGGTGTGTGTTAGCGCAGTGGTCTATGATAGTGTGTGATAGTGTGTGATAGTGCAGTGAATCCAATCATGACTGAAACAATAGAGATGGACAGCAGTGCTAGTGCTACTGATTAAAATATTTTGATCAATTTTGAGCAAAGTTATTAGAAAAGGTGAGAAAGATGTTTATTTATGTTCATTTATGATTTATTGAGGTCTGACCTAGTGATATATCCTCCTGTATAAAGGTGACAACCTACTTTCTCTTTTCAAAAATCTTCCCTGTCTGCCCACACTGTCTCTGAGAAATGAGAAATTAAATTGAATAACTGAAGTATATGAGGGAGGGCAAGATTTAAATCGATAGGGAGGCTCTACTCATCTGCCTGGATGCGTTTCCTTTTGTTGAAGGATTCCCAGGTGCGGCAGAGCGCCACCTACAGTCTGCATCAGCCACAGGGCAACAAAGAGCACGGCACTGAGCGCAGCGGCAACCTCTACAAGAAAAGTGACGGGTAACCCAGCACGCACACACACACCACTCCATCACAAGCACTCACATACACACACACCACACACCAACACACACACATGCTCACTCATGCTCACACACACGCATATACTCAAGCTTACACTTGTGAACGCAAGCACCGCTCCAACGCACTCCACAACAGCACACATACTCACACGCACTCACACATGCACTCACGCTCACACACACACACATGCATGTTCATACACATACTCATGCAAACATGGAAATACATACTATATCGTGTGATTACAGTATAATATTGTGCGGTTCTATGTTATGTAATGGGTATGTGTATACAGTGTAACGTGGTGTGTGTCTCCAGGCTGAGGAAAGTGTGGCAGAAGAGGAAGTGTTCAGTGAAGAATGGATATCTGACTATTTCCCATGGAACGGTAAGCCACAATCCTGCTAGCACCTGTCTGTGCACAGCCACACTCACACACACAGCTACACAGACTTAGACAGAAACACTCGCTTACGTAGACATAGACTGAAAGACAGAAATATACTCTCACCTTAACACTCACATATGTAGATTTGAGATTTGCAAATATGTTTGCTTTCACAAACACAAGCAGACGCACGCACTCATGAACACAGAGGATGAAACACTTATACACACTCACACGAGCACACACACACACTCAAAGACATACTCAGGCACATACATAGACTGAAACATAAATACATGCACACTGACATGCACACATACGCTCAAAAGCACAGACTTGGAAGCAAACACTTAGCCATATATGCTAACACACTGACACGCGCTCACAGGCTCAGACTGACAGACACACGCCCACACATCGGCTGTGTTTGTGTCGACTCCGCCGCTCTAAATAAACACACAGCCTCGTTAACAGCTCCGTCAGGCGTGCGTTAAACTGACAGCAGGCGGCCTGTCGGAGTCCAGACCCAACTGTGTCGGGGTTTTTCTGGACGAGGGCTGCCAGTTGCACTTGTTAGCGTGTTCCTCATTAGGGAGATGAACGGCAATTATATTCAACATCAATTTAGCAAATTAATTCCACCAGCCCTGGTGTTCAGTTTCGTTTGTTATATCCCTTTCACACTGTAGAGCTGGAACCAGGCTGGCTCATTATACCCCCTTTCCCACTGTAGAGCTGGAACCAGGCTGGCTCATTATACCCCCTTTCCCACTGTAGAGCTGGAACCAGGCTGGCTCATTATACCCCATTTCCCACTGTAGAGCTGGAACCAGGCTGGCTCATTATACCCCCTTTCCCACTGTAGAGCTGGAACCAGGCTGGCTCATTATATCCCCTTTCCCACTGTAGAGCTGGAACCAGGCTGGCTCATTATACCCCCTTTCCCACTGTAGAGCTGGAACCAGGCTGGCTCATTATATCCCCTTTCCCACTGTAGAGCTGGAACCAGGCTGGGTCATTATACCCCCTTTCCCACTGTAGAGCTGGAACCAGGCTGGGTCATTATACCCCCTTTCCCACTGTAGAGCTGGAACCAGGCTGGCTCATTATACCCCCTTTCCCACTGTAGAGCTGGAACCAGGCTGGCTCATTATACCCCCTTTCCCACTGTAGAGCTGGAACCAGACTTGCTTCACTTTGGCCTCACTTTGTAGAGCACCCATCTGTACCAGCTACAGTCTCCCTCAGTTCCTTTCCACAGAAACATACTTGAGCATATTTGCATTAGTTGTTTATGTATGTTGTTATCTAGGTTATGCATACATGTATATTATATAATATGACATGCATCTGACAGCATGTGTATTTTGTTACTGTATATATGGCAACCATTAACAAATTTACACTACTCAGGACAGTACATATATATTACTGTATAGGTTATGCAATTTGGTTCTCTTCTCTGCAGCTTGAATGTGACATTGAATTGTCCAATGGCTTTACCAAGAATAGTGCAGGTCACAGAGGTTATCACATAGTGTTATTTAAACAGAGATTTGGCTGAGGCGGCAGGCAGTGTGTCTCTGTGCATTTCTGCCGTTTCGTTTCCTCCCGGTGGTTTCCTCATGTGCCTTTCTGTTCCCTTCCCTCCCAGGCCAATAGACCCCCAGCAAAACTCAACCTACTCACCTGCCAGGTGAAGCACAACCCAGAGGAGAAGAAGAGCTTTGACCTGATCTCGCGTATGTGTGAACAGGAACAGAAACGTGTCGCAATTGCTGCTCGTATTTTGCATATTTTTGAACGTGTTGACAAGAAATTCTGCTCTCACTTACAGTGGCAAAAGAAAGAGCTTCACTCACTCAGCCTGTCAGTTTGTAAAGTCTCTTTTTCCCCTCTTTCTCTCCCTCCCTCTCCCCCTTTTCTGTCGAGGAAATGGTGCAGTTACACAGTGTTGTTTCTAATGCTAGTGTGGGTTATGTAATCCATTTGAGGAAATTTCCAGAGCTCTCACTCTGCTTTCCTACAGAGCAGAATTATTTCATCCTGGCAACTGGGGAATGCCAAGGCAAAGCGAGTGAGAGCTAGGAAAATGTGAGCGTTCACCACCTTAAAGACAAGCCAATTATTTAGACCTGTTCTTTTAATAGCACCGCCAATGTCTCTGTGCTGTAGACTGTAGCCTGCCGCACTTCACACTGTGAATCTAATGCAGGTCTGTTGCTGCTTGGTCTCCAGTTTGGCCAGCCTGTTCACAAACTGCAGGGTCTTTTGGGGTGGCACTTATTTGTATCAGCAGCAATGTGAGCTGAGGGGGAGGGTTTGTGATGCAGTGGGAGGGGCTGAGGGGGGGGGGTTTGTGATGCAGTGGGAGGAGCTGAGGGGAGGAGTTGGTAATGCAGTGGGTGAGGAGCTCAAGGGGAGGAGTTTTCTGATGCAGTGGGAGGAGCTGCAGGGGAGGGGTTTGTAATGCAGTGGGTCAGGAGCTCAGGGGAGGGGTTTGTGATGCAGTGGGAGGAGCTGAGGGGAGGAGATTTGTGATGCAGTGGGTGAGGAGCTCAAGGGGGAGGGGTTTGATGAGTGGGAGGAGCAGGGGAGGAGCTGGGTGAGGGCTCAACGGGGGGTTTGTGATGCAGTGGGAGGAGCTGAGGGGAGGAGTTGGTAATGCAGTGGGTGAGGAGCTCAAGGGGGAGGGGTTTGTGATTCAATGGGAAGAGCTGGTAAGGAGCTGATCCATTTGTGTACAGGTTTGTTTTCCAGATGAGCTGTGACATAGGATTATAATGAATCCAGCAAACATTCTGTCAACAAGAAGTGCAAACTCTATTAAAACGGAATGATATTTAAATGAGCCGTTTTAATCTGTTTTGCTTATTTTGCAGTTATATCGTGGTTACATCAATTGGCCCAGTCATTCTGCAGTCACACAAACCGAACTGTACTTGTCACATGTGGTTTGTTTTATTGTAGCCAGGGGGGCTGGGTTTTGAGTGGTGGCTGTGAATGACTCCTTTTATAAGAGTCGTTCTTGACCTCCATGAAGGGCTGTCATGTGACTCCCTCTCTGAGTGAAAACCTCATCTTTGCCCTGGTGCTCAGTGCTGAAAGCGTCTCTCGGTTGTGATTGATGTGTGTTCTCCTTCTCTCTCCCGTAGATGACAGAACATATCACTTCCAAGCTGAAGATGAACCCGAGTGTCAGATGTAAGTGTTCCTCCAAGCTGCTGATCCTGGGTCAGTTGAGGCAACTGAGCTCTGTACAGACACTACTTGTAGATTCCTGATCCGAGGTCAGTCATGACTGAGGTTGTGTTGTGAAGATTGCGGATACAGTGTGTTTCCCCACTGAGTGTGTCTCTGTGTGTGTGTCTGTGTGTGTTTCCTGTTATCTCTGCCCCCTTGCTGACCTTTCTGTGACCCCCGTTTGCAGATGGATTTCTGTGCTCCAGAACAGCAAGGAGGAAGCGCTGAACAACGCGTTCAAGGGCGACCAACATGTGGGCGAGAACAACATCGTGCAGGAGCTGACCAAGGCCATCCTGGCGGAGGTGAAGCGCATGAGCGGGAACGACGTTTGCTGTGACTGCGGGGCACCCGGTGAGCAGCAGAGCATGCTGGGAAGTGGGAGGAGCCTCGCGGGTCAGAAGCACAGGATGTATTGATGATGCAGCCCTGCACTGAAATGGTGTTTTAAACACTGCTACTTCCATAATTCTAAATAACTCTGGACAAAGTTGGCTGTTCACCTTACCCTTGGCTTTGGCTGTTCACCTTATCCATGGCTTTGGCTGTTCACCTTACTCATGAATACAGCTGTCTGGAGAAATAGCTCTGTACATCTGCTCCCCAAAATGGATGTATGTTTGGGATTGTGTCCTGCTGAGAGTGCATGTGTTCTGCTTCTAACTATACTTTTTTCTGTAAATTATGCACTCGATCTTGAAAATATACTTTGGCACTCAATAAATATTTCACAAAGAGATATTTTTAGAATTATGGGTCTAAACTTACAGTAAGTCTAACTGTGTAGACTAATAGGCTGGCTGTTTAGTCCGTTGAAGTCGTCCACCTGTTCACTATCTGTAAGGTGACGCTGGTAACCAGGGCTTCTCGCTCCATTCTCTCATCCCCCAGGTCCCACCTGGCTCTCCACAAACCTGGGAATCCTGACTTGCATCGAGTGTTCCGGGATTCACCGAGAGCTCGGCGTGCACTATTCCCGGATACAGTCCCTGACGCTCGACGTTCTCGGGACGTCCGAACTGTTGGTGAGTCCCGCGGTTGGGGGATGTTGAGACCGACAGCTCACCTGTCAGATATGTCCACTTAGCCCGGTCATCACAACTCTCATCCCGTCTGTGCACTAACACAGAACCGTACAACACAGTATCACTTACTATCACTACCTGTATCATCTACCGGCACAGCTGGTGCCCATAGATGGCTTGCGTGAAGGAGTACCATCTGCATCTGTTCATTTTCTACACACAGCGCCTCATTTATCACGTAATAACTGAAATGTAGGCTGGGATTCACTTGTCACCTATCCTTAAGTTGAACTCACAACTGAATAAGAGTGTAATGTTTTTTCTCAACGAAAACAGTTTGGCAAGTTATTTTCATGGCTGGTTTGGCAACAAAACTGTACACTTGAATTTAATTTTGAGGCAAAGTTGAGCAGACGTTGAGTTAAATGTGACTCATAAGTATTAACGCAAATGTACCCGAGATAAAATGTATATGACGGCTCCAGCTTTGGTGTAGAAGTAAGCCATTGAGCTGTCTAAGTTATAATGAAGTATGTTAAACATGCAGGACTGTACTTCTCCTGTTTGTACTTGTGTCAGAGGAAAAAATGCTTTCCCAGAAAAGAGAAAAGAATTGAAAGAAATTAAGCCTGTGGAATTGCATGCATCTTGTGCTTGATACTTGTTTTCAGCTTAATGTTAAAGATTGTGTGTGTGTGTCTGTGTGTTTGTGTATGTGTGTGTGCATGTGTGTGTGTGTGTTTTTATCTATGTTTATCTTTGTGTGTGTTTCCTGTCCCAGCTGGCAAAGAATGTGGGAAACGCAGGCTTCAATGAGATAATGGAGGCCTGTTTGCCAGCAGAAGACCCAGTAAAGCCCAACCCCACCAGTGACATGTAGGTCATGCTCTCAGCTGGCTGTCTCTCTGCAGCCTGCTCACCCGTAGGCCTTTCTCAGTCACACTCCTTCATCCTCTCTTTCACACCTCTCTCTCCCTTTTTGGTTTCTCACTCCTCCACTTTCGGTTTCTCTTTCTGCACCACTGGGTGGGGGGTGAGGAGATGGGGCTACGCTGAATGGGGCAGGGATCCTGGTAATCACATGACAGGGGTTAGCCAAGGCCTCCGTGACCACAGGGTAATCGTAGGTCACATGATGAGGGTGTGTGGATGTGACACTGAAGAATATGAATACAGGTAGCATTCCAAACGGAGGTAACTGTGTACTGTATATGCCTTTGCCTGAGCATGCGGTTTGAAGATGTCGTGAATTCTGAAGTGCAGTCCTTTCCTTCCGGCATTTCAGGCAGGCGCGGAAGGACTTCATCACCGCCAAGTACACGGAGCGACGGTTCGCACGCAGGAAGTGCCCGGACACCATGTCCAAGCTGCACACGCTGTGCGACGCGGTCAAGGCCAGGGACATCTTCTCCCTCATCCAGGTGTACGCTGAGGGCGTGGACCTGATGGAGCCCATCCCCCTGGCCAATGGACACGTGAGTCTCACCGCCCCATCTCCAGAGGGAAGGAGCTCGACCACAAAGTTATCACTGTTCGGCTCTCCCATTCTGAATTACAACACACTTTAATCCATGCCACATTTGGGGAGGGGTAAAAAAGGTGAAAAAACATGTACCCATCACTGTGAACACCTGTGTTTTTTTACAGGAGCAGGGAGAGACTGCACTACACCTGGCCGTCCGGTTGGTGGATCGGACCTCCCTCCACATTGTAGACTTCCTGACACAAAACAGGCAAGGACCAGGACACCCTCAGATACACTTACCTCCTCAGATACACTTACCCCCTCAGATACACTTACCCTTCCAGATACACTTACCCCCTCAGAAAAGGCTTCGAGAATATCTATAAGGAGCCTGGGTTTAGGAAACCAGCAGTGAGTTTGCAGTGAAGTAGTTGTGCACAACAATTCAACTGTTGCCTGGGACGCACTGCACATGCTCAGTACAACCAGCAATAACGTTAACACTGAGTGCAGTGATCACAGTGCGGTGAGCAGAAATCTGGGTTAGCATAGGGTGCAGTGATCACAGTGCAATGAGGAGTAATCTGTGTTAGCAGAGTATGATTAAACAGAAGTAGGGAAGTGAACTACCACCAATTACAATGCTGAAAAACAGACTCCTTTAGCAGAAACAAGCTAATGCATTAGCAGAAACTAATAAGTTGCTAATAAGTGCATGCTCACTCAGTGCTGTGCTGTCTCATGTCATGCAGTTTGAACCTGGACAGACAGACAACAAAAGGGAGCACAGCCCTGCATTACTGTTGCCTGACAGACAACAGCGAGTGTCTGAAACTGCTGCTCCGAGGGAAAGCCTCCATCGAGATCGGTGAGACCTGCTCCACGCACCCCACACCCCACACCCCGATTCCCTGCATCTCAACTTACACAAATATTTTGCCCATTTATTTAGATTTACCAAAAGAATTTATTTATTGAAGAAGATTTAATACACAGCACTGGTTTATATTGGATTCAAGCCTCTGTTACTAGTAAAGGCAGCTTGGTACACAAACCATGTTTGGTCTTTTATCTTTTTTTAAAGTTGTAAACAGTACGGCTTCCCCATAGTTCTGTGAATCATTAACTCAAGCATCTGAACAGTGTAAACATAGGGTTACATTTTTGGCCCCTGCCACACCACCCCACGGCCCCCACCCCGTCAGTCACATCCCACAGTGTCATGGTATCGTATCTCCTGCCACAGCTTCTCACAGTCTGGCTGCTTTTGTTTGGATTATAATTTCCCAGCGATAAGAAAGCGACAAAAAGACTATCTAAAAAATTTGAGTCAGAGGCTCGCCGCCGCTCTGCTTTGTGCAGCCTGTGAGAAACCTGATGATTTCACAGGTCCGTAACAAAAGGAAACAGCAGGAAGTAGTGCGCTGGAATGCCTTCCTGTTCTGAGTGGCCAGTTCTCACTGCTGTGTGGAGCCCATGCAGAATCTCTCAGGAAACCAAATGAATCTCACCACGAGGTTCACTGCACGTGCTCGGTGCAGCGAGCAGTAATCTGTCATTTACTTGCATGTTTCACATCGTTAAATGCTTGATTGTCCACTAGACATGTGCAGACTGTTGCTCATGCTTTGTCAGCCTCATTTGCATATATTTGAATGTTTGTACAGCTAACGAGGCGGGTGAGACGCCGCTGGACATTGCTCGACGGCTGAAGCACCTGCAGTGTGAGGAACTGGTGAGGGACGCCATCTTTGTGAGAGTGGGGGTGGGACTGACTGAGGGCAGGGGGAGGGCTCAGTGAGAGTGGGGGTGGGACTGACTGGGGGCAGGGGGAGGGCTCAGTGAGAGTGGGGGTGGGACTTACTGGGGGCGGGGGGAGGGCTCAGTGAGAGTGGGGGTGGGACTGATTTGGGGCTGGGGGAGGGCTCAGTGAGAGTGCGGGTGGGACTGATAGGGGCAGGGGGAGGGCTCAGTGAGAGTGGGGGTGGGACTTACTGGGGGCAGAGGGAGGGCTCAATGAGAGTGGGGGTGGGGCCAGGATCAGGGCCAGCGAGGTTGGTGTAGGATTTGCGAAAGGTTAAGGCTCAATTTTTTCACAAAAATACACATAAAACTGACATCGCTTTCAAAATATAATGTAACTAAACCCTCTTTCAGTTAAACTGTCTCAGGAGGATTGGAAAACCTGTTTTAAGATATTTTGGAAAAATATTCAATATCAGTTGCAATCTAGCTTGATAGCTGCAGCCACAGTGATAAAGTAACACTGTGTGACCCATAACACTGTCCATTAGGTAAATAAAATTACAGTCCATATGCAAAACTTTGCAGATACAGCTACTATTTTACATAAATATAGTTCATTTTCAAGAGGAAACTCATGAAAACGTCTCTGTTTTTAGCAGTGTTTTGCATGTTTTGGTTAATATCCAGATGACCTCCTTGGTTACCACCGTTGCTAGGGATGATGTGAATAAGGCCCTTCAGTGTGTGTGTGTACATGACCATGTGTTCTTCCGCTTTCCATGGCAGTAAACCGAATGTGATTACCAGGAAGTGTTGGTTTTGCCTAGCTGCCCCCTGTGCTCAGATGGATAGCCACTCCAGTCTGTGAGCATCCCCACGCGGCTCTGTTTAGCTATATGCTCCCTTACATCTGCAGCTCAGCCAGGCGCTGGCGGGAAAGCTGAACGCGCACGTCCATGTGGAGTACGAGTGGCGTCTGCATCATGAGGACCTGGATGAGAGCGACGAGGACCTGGATGAGAAGGTTAGACAGCGACGCTCATTAGACTCATTGGAGCAGTACTCTAATGCACATCACAATGGTACAGCGACACTCATCAGAACGATACGCTAATACTCATTAGCACGGTACAGTAACACTCATGAGAACGATACGCTAATACTCATTAGCATGGTACAGTATCACTCATTAGAGCAGTACGTTAATGCGCATTAGAATGTGCAGAAAGGGATCACACGTTTTAGAATTGTACAGTAAGCGCTTTTGGAATGTAATGCAAATTCTCATTATATCATTACCGAAATAGTACATCCAGAGACACTAATGCTCATTAGATCATTACTGAAATAGGACACTATGGAGACGCTGGTGAGCCCAGGAGAGGTCGGGATGGGTGACACAGTTCAGATGTTAAATGCGTATTGCACTCTTCTTATTGACCCTAATGTGATCCTGTCTCATTAAAAGGAATGAATCTGTTCACTCATTGTAGTCGCTACAGTAGTTAAGGTGTATGTTCAGATCTCTCATGGGTTCTGAAAGAAAGTTGTTTGTTAAGATGTCAGTCTGGGGTACAGACTGGGCCCGGATGCAGGTGTAGTTTGTGTGTAGTGATGTCAGAGAGGACTCTGACTGACCAAACCCCGCCCCCACCCCCCAGCCCAGCCCACTTCGGCGAGAGGAGCGGCCAGTCAGCTGTTACACCCCTGGTAGTAGCCCCGCCCAGCCTAGCCCCGCCTCCTTGGCCCGTGATGCCGCCAGCCTGGTGAAGGACAAGCAGAGAGCCTACCTGCCAAACCTGGTCAACAACGAGACGTACGGGGCCATCCTCACCCCCAACCCCCCCCAGCCTGGTCAGCCGGGGCTCCCCGTCACCACTGCGGCCCCCCCACTCCCCCAGAAATGTCGCCAAAGGTGAGCACTGCTGGTCAACCCTTTCAAAGACTGCTGTGCTTTGGCCGGTGTGTGTGTCACTGGGCCAAGCAGCAGGGGGCGCTCTTTCTGAAGGCTTACGAATCACATCTCTTTGAGTTGAATTTATAGCCTCCTGGGATCATGTGTCTTGCACAAATTCATCAGGAAATATAACCATAAATTCATGCCATCATTGCTGTTGCTAATTGAATTTGAAAAAGTAAGTTCAAGATTAGAAGACAGTAAGTTAAAATTGAATCTTTGCTGGAGATCAGTGAATTTATTTCTGTGAGGTTCATTGGGAGAATGTGTTCCATTTGTGAACCAGAAGAATTCAGAGCGGGTAGGAGCTGAGCGTACAGCATCGTTTTTTGCACATGCATGCAAAAGTAGAGCAGTAATGCAGGGCACTAATGCAGGGTGCTAATGTAGACCAGTAATGCAGGGCACAAATGTGTAACAGTGATGCAGGATGCTATTGCAGAGTGCTAATGCAGGGCTCTCATGTAGAGCAGCAGTGCAGAGTGATAATGCAGGCTGTGCTAATGTGGGGTGCTAATTTAGACCAGTAATGCAGGGCACTAATGCAAAGTGCTAATGTAGAGCACTAAAGAAGGACGCTAATGTAGGATGCTAATGTAGACCAGTAATGCAGGGCATTAATTTAGGGTGCTAATGTAGAGCAGTAATGCATGAGTCCAGAAGGTTCCATCAGGATCAGCTCTGTGGGTAGCAGTAGCTCTGTGGGAATTGGGTGTCGGAGAACATGCGGTTGTCGGGGCACGATTGGTCATGGCCCAGCAGAGAGTAATTTAATTACAGCTAGAATGTAGCACTGCTCCATGGCGCTGGTCCAAAATCAGACTGTCCATCAACAAGCCTCATAAGAGCACGGTCCAGCAGATCTCTTCATTTCTTTATGGTCGCGATTAACAGATGTCTCTTTGGTTCTGAACAGAAATGTTTTTTCAAGGGCTTATGACACTGATCCGACTCTGTGAGTTTTATTGCTTTTTGTGTGTTTCCAATATACCGTATAGGGTTACATTAGCGGTACAGCTGCATCACCTTAACTATCTTTGAAGCGTTGCTGAGGAGCAGGGTGCACAGGGTATATGGACTGGAGTAGGAGGCTTTGGAAGCTGAACTTTCCTTTTCTGGAGGTGTCTGAAACTCAGGCCATCTGTGAACCACCTGTCCTCAAGCTGTGCACCTGGCGTTGATGGTCTTGCTGGGGGGTTTTTACAGGCACTTTGGGGGTATATAGGGAGAGATTTATGACGTTCTAAAGCCCTGTTTCACGGCAAATACGGTCCCAAGGAGCTGTCAGCGAGTTGCTTTGGCTCTGCTCTGTGAGAGGGGGAACCCCTGTCTTCTACAGAACTGGAGGCCAGTAAAGCTGCTGTGTGCTGATTACAAGGTCTCACTGAAATGGCCGGCCAGTAGACTTTATCTGCAGCTGGATGTCTTGATTAATGAGGACCGCACATACTGCATATCCGGTTCGTGACTGTGGGATGCATGGGACCATGTGCTACGCTGTGGGCTGCATGTGAGGCTGGTATCTCTGGATCAGGACAGTGTGACACTGTCCAGATCCCTGTGAGACACCGCCATGGCGTCTCAGTTGGATGGTGAGGCTGTGACTCTCCATCATGGGATTAGGTGTGTTTTCCGGAGAGTGGAGCGTCTGTAGAAGATGGGCTGCTTGCGGATGCAGAACAGGTAGGAGGTGGAAATAGTGATTCAGCCTCAGAGATACACAAAGCAGTGGTGATGTTTTTGAAAAAGAACATTTTGGTGGCTAAGTTTATTGCCAGTGGTTTGTGGGTTGAGAATATTTTCGTACAGGTGACCCTGCTTGTGGCACCGGCTATGAAAATTATAATTTCTAGTATCCCTCTGTTCATAAAAAAACGAGGTGTTCATTTTGGTAAATTCACCAGCTCAATGAAGATAATTCCCCTAGGATACGAGACTGCTGATTTGAAACACATCCTGTCTTTTCAGAGGCAGATTTTTATGTTTTTAAACTCTGCAATGCAAACTTTGGACGCATCCTTTCATGTGAGGCACGGGGATGGTTCATATGTCGTGTTTTACAGTGTTTTGAGTGCAAAGTTGTCAGCCATATTAAGCAGGTTTTTCCAAATAAGGAAACAAATAGTGGGATGGAGACAGAGTGCTAACTCTACCGGGAAGGCCACAATAAAACCGGGTGGGGAAGTTATTTCTGAGGCTAATGGCAGGACTGAGGGGGAGGAGGAGGCTAGACCCAGTAAGCCAGGCGGGGAGGTGATTGTTACCGTGGTGCAGGATTAAGGGGAATTCCGCTTTGGTGATCCTCAGGAATGGACGAGTGGTTCTACTGGTTTGTACTCGGGCTATGGAAAGATTTGTGCGACTGGAGGCTAGGGGTACAGCAGGTGGAGTACAGCGAGCAAGGGGTGGTGCAGGGTTGTCTACTGAAAGGAAGAGGGGGCTGTCTACTCTCAGGCCATGGCCTGAGATTTGAGGTGGAAGTGACGTAACATGACGTTTTCCCAGGCTTGAGACTCTCACATATGTTCACATATGAATGGCGGACATTTTCAATGTTTTTAATCGGAGTTGAAGAATGATTGCAGTGGCTTTCTTTCGATAGCCTCACCTAGCCACGTTACGTCTTATATTTGCGGGGGATGGAGCTTGCAGTCAATTCAACTTTGATGAACAACTTTGTTGAATTGAGCAATTTTCCGTTCTGAAAGAGGTTCTTTTGAGAAGCTGCATCAGGTATTATGTCTCTGTTACTGTCGTCGTCAGGGGAGGTGACTGGAACTGCACTTCAGATTTTACGGTTGATAGGAATGGGGAAGAGCCGCATTTGAAATCAGCAGAGGTTCTCTCAAGGTGTTTAGGTAAAGGTGGTTTCTGCAATGCGTGGCAGGAGCAATATCCTGCAGAGAGGCAGGGCACCTGGGTAAAGTGCACTGGCAGAGTGCTGCCAGATTGGACAGGTTTTATGTTTCATGTTATGTAAGAAATAGAGTCCTGAAAGCTGGTATTTTTGCTGTGGGTTTTCTGGATCATCACCCAGTCACATTTTTATTCTCTCTTCAGAATGTGTCAAAATGAAAACCTAATGGAAGTTGAATGTCAAATTGCTGAAAGATGTGGATTTTGTGCCAGGTTTAAGACCTCTGGGCAATATGGGAAGGGATAAAGGGGAATTATGGGAGTCGTAGTCTATGGTGGGAGATGGGGAAGGCCCATATAAAGCAATTTTGCCAGCAGTACACAGCCTACAGTACTGCTGAAATAAAAAGGACTATCAGGGTGCTGGAAAAGGGGATTTCTAAGATGGAGGAGGAGATGATTTAGTACAACAATATGGGGCTGGTGCCTTGGTTAAAAAAGAAAAAGAATTTGGGAAGTATTTTAAATGAGAGGGCAAAGGGTGCTCTTGTAAGGGCAAGATTAACCTCCTGGGATGGATGCTACAAGGTCTTACTTTTTCAATCTGGAGAAAAAAGTAGTGGCACGGAACGAGTTACACTCCCTTAAGCTCCTTGGGGGGAGCGTAATGAACTGCTGACCCAGGGGAAATCCATGATGCAGCGGCTCTTTTCTGTTCAGAGTTGTTTAAATCCCAAAAGGTGGATGAATGGAGGCATTCTGTTCGTCCACCTTTCTAAAGCCTTAGCAAATAGAATTAGGAGGGTTTTAGCAGTTTTGATAAACAAGGATTGTGCCTAAGCGTACAATCAAGGATAAATTGTTTTTACTTTGGGATCTAAGGGATCTGACTGAAATGGGACAAACAAGTTTTAGCTTAGCATTGCCCTGGAGAATGCTTTCGACCAGGTAAATTTTAGGCACCTAATGGAGACATTGATGGCTTTTGGTTTTGGGGAGAGCCTGTTTTCATGGGTACGTTTGTTTTATACAAAAGTTCCTGTCTGGTGAAGGTAGTAGAGGAGGCCTCAATAGGCCAGTAGGTGTACACAGGGGCGTTAGAAGATCCTTTTCCTGGGATCCTGTACCCTTTGGCCATTGGGCCTTTTTTGTGCCAGACACATCAGAATAGATTGAGGGGTGTATTTGTGTTGGAGGGGATTTGTGGAAAAGCAGCCATTAAGGTTTCAGCTTATGCTAATGACGTTACGGCAGTAGTGAGGGATGAACCGGACCTTGATGCTCCGATGGAATGTATTCAGATATACGAGCAGGCCTCTTCTGCCAAAGTAAATTGGGAAAAGAGGGAGGCTTTGCTCTGCGGGGCATGGTGGGACAGGTCTCCTCCCAGGCTGCTAATGGAAACGGGAAGTGGCTGTAGATTTTGGGACAAAGCAGTGCACCCTAAAGAACTGGGGGAGTGCAGTGGATAAGGCAGGTGCCAGGATGTCTAGGTGGAAGTGGTCCCTTTCTCAGGTTTCTTTTAGGGGGGAGGGTGCACTCTTGCATACATTTGCAGTTTTGTCCCCACCTTGGAGCCCCCTGTTTTCACACTCCTCCATGGGCAGGCCGTGGTGGGGGACTGGCAGGAGGAACAGGGGAGGCTGTTGACCGTTAGGACTCCATTGTCAGGGGAATTCATAGCCTTGAGTAAAAAGGCCTTGTACCTGGTTTTTGTGAAGGTTCAGCACCTTCTTTCCTTGGGTGAGGTTAGGGCGGGTGTGTGGTTGCAGCCGGGGGAAAACTTTACACCAGTCCTCAGTAACTGGAGACTCTCATACAGGGCACCGCTGCCCAAGCGGTCAGGAGACCTCCAGTGGAGTATAATACATGGAGCTATAGCCACCGATTGATACCTGGCATGCATTGGCCCTGCACTGGGGAGGGCTGCCCTTTCTGTGGGGAGGTACAGTCTGTTTTTCATATTTTTATGCACTGCAAAAGGTTTTCCACTTTGTTTGTTTTACTGGGAGACCTGTGTGGGAGGTTTGGGGTGGATATGAATATAGAAAATTTTATTTTGGGTCCCGGTGGTAAGCACAAGGACAAACTCACCGTGGTAAATTTCTTGCTGGGGCAAGCAAAGCTAGCAATTTCGATATCCCTCCCTCACTCCCTCTCTCTCCCTCTCCCTCTCAAATTCAAATTCAAATGTGCTTTATTGGCATGACAAGAAAATCACGTAAAGCACAAAATACAAAGAAGAGTAAACAAAGACAATAACAACACTCCCCATCCCTAGCACAAACACATTTACCCATATTGAACAGATGTTAAAAAAAAAACCTCACAACAGGGCTATAAGCTGTGGTACATTACTTAATTATCCTATACCCTTTCTGAAATTGTGGCAAGCACAAACATATTGGGCTGCTAACGCAATCGTGGTGGTCTCTTCTCCAAGAAGTATTTTAATTCATCAAATTGTGTTAGGTTTTGGAATTTGCCAATTTGAATTGAATATTTTGGGGAAAATTTTGTCTAATTTTCAAATATTTTGGACAGGATAATTGAAAGTGGACCTCTGTCTGAACTGCTGCCAGGCTGCAGTGATGTCATATCCTGTTCTTTCTCTCTCTCCCCTCCGTCCCTCCAGTCCAGCTCTCGGGAATAGGAGGCAGTTCTGTGCAGACATGTGGCTCCAGCATGTGGAAGCCCAGCTCTCTGGACATGGGGAGCAGACAGAGGTCCTCCTCCGACCCCCAACATCCACCCCCCTGTTCCACCCATGCGCGTCACCTCTACGTCTGGTGAGTGCCGCGGCAACCATCCTCCCATGATGCACCGCCCAAGTGCAGGCGTGGTAACGAAACGCTACCCCTCCCTCCCCCCTGCAGTTCTGGCGGTCGCCCCCCCGCCCCCTGTGGCGAAGACGGTGAGTGTGATGGAGGCGATGAACATGCAGTCGAAACAGGGGCCCCCGTCCGCAAACGCCTCCAACAAATCCTCCCTCCTGCCCTACCTGCACAGACCCACAGCAGGCTTCCGCCACAGAAGTCTCCCGCCAGGTGAGCATTTCCTGTCCTGATTCCCGCCCCCTGCTTCCACTTCCCCTGAGTATGTGCCCATAGGATTCTGGGATATGGAGTGCATTACATTTACATCACTGAGTAAACAGCATGTACCCAACTAAATACACAAAGATGTACAGCGTACTCACCTATTAGCCTTATTAGCATTAATATATATGGGCTTTGGATTTACAGTATTCCCACCTATTAGCCTTATTACCATTAATACATATGGGCTTTGGAGTTACAGTATGCCCACCTATTAGCCTTATTACCATTAATACATATGGGCTTTGGAGTTACAGTATGCCCACCTCATCAGAAAGTATACTCACCTATTAGCCTTATTAGCATTAATACATATGGGCTTTGGAGTTACAGTATGCCCACCTCCTCAGACAGTATACCACCTATTAGCCTTATTAGCATTAATACATATGGGTTTTGGAGTTACAGTATGCCCACCTTATTAGCATTAATACAGACAGTATACCCACCTATTAGCCTTATTACCATTAATACATATGGGCTTTGGAGTTACAGTATGCCCACCTATTAGTCTTATTAGCATTAGTACATATGGGCTTCAGAATTACAGTATGCCCACCTATTAGCCTTATTAGCATTAGTACATATGGGCTTTGGAGTTACAGTATGCCCACCTATTAGTCTTATTAGCATTAATACATATGGGCTTTGGAGTTACAGTATGCCCACCTATTAGTCTTATTAGCATTAACACATATGGGCTTTGGAGTTACAGTATGCCCACCTATTATTCTTATTAGCATTAATACATATGGGCTTTGGAGTTGCAGTATGCCCACCTCCTCAGACAGTATTCCCACCTCCTCACATGGTATTCCCACCTCCTCAGTTCCTTTCCGCTTCTGATCCAGAGGCCGTCTTTCTGTGAAACAGGAAATCTGGGAGTTCCATGTCAGTTCTTTTGGCAGAAAGAGCTCTCTGAAAAGTAACTCTCCTGCTGTATCTGAGCTTTTGATTTTTATTCATTTTCAGTACAGAGAAAACTTTCAGCAAAGGTCCGCCTATTCAGTCTGGCTCTATTGAAAGACCAGGTAGGGATATTCTTCATTTCTTCATTTCTTCATTTCTTCATGCCATAAGGAAAATAATGAATACTGCTATTTTGGGATGAACACACTAATCCGTCTATGGGTATCTCCAGTAGTAGCTATATGCTGTTTTTAAGGTTATTAAAAATTTGCTTCAGTATTGCCAGTTTTTCTACATCAACTAAAACAGGGACATTTCAGCTGACATCTTTGATTGTGTTTCATGGTCTGATGCTTGCACTATGATGTCATTTCCTGTGTTTCCAAGCAGCAAAGGAAGTCCCTGGTGGTCCTCAGAACTCTGTAGGCCAGTCTCCGCCCCCTGCCCCCATGCCCCGGAAGTCTTTCCCTGTAAGTTCCTGTTTCATCAAAAGCAGATACTGATCTAGCTTTGAAGTGTGCAATTTTTCGAACATCAGTGTGTCTGTGCATTTGTGTTTTTGTGTAACAGCCTGCCAGTTCTTTTGAGAGAGAGTGTGTGTGTGTGTGTGTGTCTGGCTTTATGTCTGTCTGTGTTAGTGTGTGACTCTGCCTGTTTGTGTGTGTCTGTGTGTCTGTCTGTCTGTCTGTCTGTCAGTGTTTCTGTCTGTTTGAGTTTGTGTCTGTTTGTGTGTGTGTGTGTGTGTGTGTGTGTCTGTCTGTTTGAGAGTGTGTCTGTCTGACTGTGAGAGAGCGTGTATGTGTGTCTCTGTGTGTGTGTCTGTTTGAGTGTGTGTTTGTGTGTGTCGCAGTTTGTC
The DNA here is from genome assembly GCA_022829145.1 of Albula goreensis. Classification (NCBI taxonomy): domain Eukaryota; kingdom Metazoa; phylum Chordata; class Actinopteri; order Albuliformes; family Albulidae; genus Albula; species Albula goreensis. The sequence continues at coordinate 36,773,050 of CM040749.1, forward strand.
TGTTTCAGTGTGTGTGTGTGTGCGTGCGTGCGTGCGTGCGTGTGTGTATGTGTGTCGCAGTCTGTTTGTGCATTTCTGAACACAGGATGTGCACTGTGTTACAGAAACACAAGCCAAAGAGGGTGAAAGCCATCTACAACTGCGTGGCAGACAACCCCGACGAGCTGACCTTCTCCGAGGGGGAGGTGATCGTGGTGGACGGGGAGGAGGACCAGGAGTGGTGGGTGAGTGCAGGCCCAGAAACCCCGAGCGTACCGCACCAGAGATCACGCTACGGGCTCAGTTCCACCCCATGAGGTCACTTTCTCTGTGCTGGAACTCTCCCCGGGCTAGGAAAACACAGGGTGGGCGTGAACAAGCAGAGAGAGGAACCAGGGTTTTTCTGGTCGTGCGCCAGTAACCACGGAGACCACAGCACACAGCTATGATGTCACCCTGTCCCGCCACGTCCGTGGGGCCTGCTGGCTGAGTGCAGACCAGCTGCACAGCAAACTGCACTCAGCCCCTCCCACCCAAACCCCCCCCCGCCCCCATCTCAGGATCACCGGACAAACCGCTGTTCTCCATCCTGCCATTGTTTCAGGGGCAGCGGTTCTGTGTAAGCAAGTGTTTGTGCTTACAACACAATAAAATACAGCGAGCTTTTCAGATCCTTTTCATATGAATATTCCGGGGTACTTTACAAGAAGAGTAAGAATGAAGTAAAGAATCTGAATCGGTTTAAACCAAATTGAATTCCACCATATTACACAATATATTACATTAATTACATTAATTGTATGTCATGGCATTGTATTACATCACATGATATTACATTATGTCACATTACATTATGAAATTACATTAAATTACATCACATCACATGAAATTACATTGCATCACATGATGTTACATTATATCACATCACATTATATTACATCACATTAAATTATATTACATTATATTACATTATGTCACATTACAGGCATTTAGCAGATTCTCTTATCCAGAGAATGTGCTGGAAGCACCAGAAGTGACAGCAAAATATAGGACCAGAACCCCTTAAAAAACCTGCTGAGGGAAGAAACAACAACCCCTGTGCAAATAAGATAAGCATTCAAGCAGTAACAGAATGGGGGGTGGTGTGGTGTCCTGAAGAGGTCAGTCTTCAGTCTGTGCTTGAAGGTGGACAGACCATCTGCTGTTCTGACCTCCGCGGGAAGGTTATTCCACCACCGGGGTGCCAGACCAAAATGTTCGGCTAATTTGTAGCCTCATGGTTGGGCCACAACCAGGTTGTTTGTAATGTTGTTTTATAAACTCGTATGGTAAAATGAGGGGAATTTAATTTCCTGGGTCCGCTCTTGTGACCCGGTTTGGCTCTCTGTACGCTTACTGGCACAGGCGGTAGGTAATTGCTCATGAATCTTAATTGGATCGGATCGGAGAGGCCGTGTTTTTCACGGCCTCCTCCTCCAGATTTTGCAGAAGAGTGCTGCCGTGGGAGGCTATTGAGGTTGAGAGGGGGAAAAGGGGGGATGATTTTACGAAAGCCTAAATTGTGCGGTGCAGGAGAGTGAGATGAGAACCAAGTTTAGTTGCGTAGGGCAGATTAAACATAAATGCAACATTAAGGGATAGCAATGAATCATTAGCTCATGAAAGCAGTGTATGACTGGGAACAGGAGAATCCAGGTGGCCAGGAGATGCTGTATAGTTGAGGGATAAAGACCTTAAACTCAGCATTGCCTGTGACAGGGAGCCAGTGCAGTGAGATGACTGGATCTGAGGTCCTTGTGGTCCCACAGGTGGAGTCCTTTCACTGCTGAGTAAACCAGCATGGCTGCTTCTGCTCCAGCTGGAGTCTTTTCACTGTAGAGTAAACCAGCATCGCTGCTGCGCTGCTGTATGCCAGCCTAGATATACACTAGAATTTTTAATAGACAATTTGGCCTTGATTTTGTCAGGGTGTATGTGCACATGTGCATGAGTGTGTGCGCGCGTGTTTATATGTAATTGTGCATGTTTTGTGTACGTGTTTGTTTTTACATGCATGTTTTTCAGGAAAGTTGTTGGCTGGTACATGAGTGTGACAATGTGTTTGTATACGTGTTCATGAGAATCGGGTGTGTGCGAGTTTGTACATGTATGGGAGTGTGTCTTAGAGTGTGTGTGATGACACTGTCGTGTGATTCTCCAGCTCGGACACATCGACGGCGAGCCAATGAGGAGGGGCGCATTTCCAGTGACGTTCGTGCACTTCATCCTGGACTGAAGGACACGCCCCCCACCACCCCAACCCACCCTCTTCCTCACCTCGTGACTTGGGTCAGGTGACCTGTCAAGAGAGACCTGGGAACGTCACACAGTGACAGGCCCCTCCCCAAGCCACGCCCCCTCGGAACTCTTGGGAACTGAACAGAGAAGAGAAAAACAAGTGAAGAAGAAAAAGTAAAGAAGAAAAAAAAAGTGACTGTAGACAGCAAGTTCTTGCAATAAATGCACTTTTTTCACTGGCTTAATTTATTCAGCAAAATTAATATACCGTCAAAAACTAGCTTCTGTTCAAAGTATTCCATTTTATCCAACCAGAGTTCAACTGTGACAAAAATGAATGAAGACTGTACAGGAAATTATTTTGCTGCAGCAGAAAATGCTAATGTACATGAGTGTGGGAATTCTCTAATGTAAGTAAATATAGTAATTTTTTCTAATAACTCTGTTTATTGCATGGTTATAGGTAATCAAATCAAAAACAAGGACATTTACCCATGTAGGACTTCCTAATGGTGCTAACCCATCAGTCTGCTGTCCTCATATGTTCCCACAGGGGGCGCTCTCCTGACCCTGTTTCCAGCCAGCCTCTGGCAGTAGGTACATAAATAGCCCATCGCCTGCTTCCAGATTACACCTGGGAGGTGTGTGTCTGTGTGTGTGTGTGTGTGTGTGTGTGTGTGTGTGTGTGTGAGAGAGAGAGGCAGGGAGTTCAGAGCATATTCAGGAGAGACTGCCGCCCCCTGCAGGCAGCTAAACACGACAGCCTGTTTTTGGTGGCCGACCAGGAAAATTTACATTCAGGTTTCCCTGCTGACAGTGTGCGCATGTGTTTGTCCGTTTGCGTTTGTGTGTGTGTGCATACGTATGTATGGGACAATGTCAGGACCAGGCCTGTCTCTACATATCACTCCATTGTGTGTGTTTAATTTAGCTTGTGCAGTCTGCAGTTTGTGTAGAGCAGCACTTTAACAAAGAAAAACAAACAACTGAATGTAGAAGTTCTCGGAACAAGAACTGAAGAAGAAGCACTGCTCCTTAGCTGTGGCTACGCTTATCGCTTATCGCTCTCTAGTGGCAGAACGATGTTACTGCCATGCAGTCCTGTGGGAGCCACGTGCGAGACGTGCGTTTCTCTCTTTCTCCTTTGGTCCAACCAGCAGTGTGCAGATCACATGTCTGTTATTCTGTCTCAGCTGTACATGCTGCTTTGCAGATAATAATGTCTTTCTGTGCATCAGTGTGTGTTAGTCTTTACTCTGGGGACCAGATGTGCAGGACAAAAATTCTGAATTACAGAACTCCATGCCAACCCTCCACCCCGCCCACTTAACACTCCCATGCCCCACCCACTTCTCCCAAGCCCCACCCACCGATTCCAGGTCCCACCCACTGTTCCCAGGCCCCACCCCCACTGCTCCCAGGCCCCACCCAGGCCCAAGGGCACGTTTCACATGCAGCTATATGACCATATCGTTCACTATATACTGTCAAAGAGAATTTTATGTCAATAATTTGATTTTGGTTGCAGAGCAACTCTATATATATAGTGTAACATTTAATCTTAAATGAAATATACCCTTGATTGAGTATGGATTACAGTAAACCCAGACTGCTGGGTTATGTGTAATTATAACTGAGTCTGTTCTTCACTATTCTTCTACCTGTTAACTCACTGGAAATAGGAGACTGAGTCTGTTGATGTAAATATATTTCCATATTTAAATGTGTGAGGGTTAACCCGTCAGAGTGAAAGCTGTCCCTTGCTGCGCTGTGGTGATTTGCGGGTCCGATTCGGCCCGCTTGGCGCGCCGCAGCCGAGGCAGGCGGTGCCATTTGCATCACTGTTCTGGTTCATTTTGGTCATCGAATCACCTCGCAGAACACTACATTAACTTGCAGAACAG